>OY730186.1:21610139-22840513 GCA_963422495.1 Polyommatus iphigenia | reverse complement strand
AGTCTGCTCTATATTATAGCCAAATTACATAAAAATCGGCCCAGTAGTTTGTAAGATTAGCGCATTAATCTCGGACGAAATCATAAGTTAAGACAAAGCTTGGTGTAGCAAAAACTGAGGGCAATTTTTATGCATGTTAATGTGCGTGTAAGGCCGGTCATAGACGGACCGCATTTTGCAATCGAAACCGACTGGAAAAATCTGCAGTTCTCATACGAAATTAATATCCGCAATACACGGACCGCTCGAGCAGTTCTTGAGCGGTCGGTACAAATTTCAACGCGACCGCTCTAGAGCAGTCGGTCCCGACTCCCGACTGCAACTTGCGGTCCGTCCTTATGGACTTAACTACTTAGTATAAGAAAGGCATAGTTTTGTTATTTGTGTGTGTGTAATGCCGATACATGGCTAGGTAGATCGTCCTCATTATACGCCTGAGCTCTAGGTTCTTACTTGCTCTTTGACATTTTAAAATGTTGTATCAACAACACAAAAATCTAGAAAAGAAATAAATTTTAAAAATTCTTGGTGCTCGACTAAAAAGTCTTCCATCTTTGTTCTAATTTGGCGTTTGTTAGCACAAAGCACATGTGGGCTTCACACCTACGCCAAATTACGGAATATGCGGGATAGTGATGAGCAAAATTGGTCTTGATCTTGCAGTCTTGGTCTTGGTCTTGCAAAAAATGCAAGACCAAGACCAAGACCAAGACTACCCTAAGACTAGCATAACCAAGACCAAGACTAAGTGTGCAAGAACAAGACCAAGACCAAGACCGACTATGCAATAGTCTTGCTCCATGCAAGACTCTTGCTAAAAATTTTTACTTCGTCGCAGTGACTAAAATATGAGATAAAATATTTATAAGTTGCGTGGCAGCCTTCTTCCGACCGAGAGAGAATCCAAAAATCCGGCCAAGTGCAAGTTGGACTCGCAAATGAAGGAACCCTTTTCAAGGAACCATTCAAGCAGCAGCAAAAAGGTATAAAAAAAACTGCTTGCTCGTAATATCGTTCAAACCAATTTTCCTTGGTAGTTTTCATAGTAATGTACATCGTATATATTTTTAGACTTATCATGTCCCTTACTTTAGAAGTTAGAGGGGAGGGGACGGATTTTAACACTTTGGAAGAGTCTCTTTCGCAAACTATTCAGGTTAGAAAAAACTTATATTTCAAAATCAAAATCGAAAATATTTGAAATCTCAATATGATTTTGAAAGCGAACTAATTTTTTGATCAGTTATTTAAATATTTGAGATGTTATTATGATCAGTTGAAAAAAATATTGAGCAGTTATTTAATTTTCTGGCGGTTGATTAATTATTGTGACTGTAAAACATGGACAGTAATAAAAAAAACTATTGAGCGGTAAAAATGGTGGAATGAGCGGTAAAAATGATGGAATGAGCGGTAAAAATGAAGGAATGAGCAGTTCGATGAATGCGCGGTAAAAATGATGGAACGAGCGGTTCGATAACGACTTAACAGAAGGCCTACTTAACCACGAATATCGAAGCGGGGGGACGGGGGGGGGGGGGGGGGGGGGGGGCGCGGGGGGCGCAGCCCCCCGCCAAAACAAAAACAAACACAATCCATAAAGTCCAAGAGTAGGTTAGGTGAGGTTAGAACTTAGACCACAACGGCAGAGGGAGCCGAGCGAGCGCAGCGAGCGTGCTGCGGCAGCAACCGGCGACCGTCTTATACTTTCGCTTTATAACGGCACGGAACCCTTCGTGGGTGAGTTCGACTCGCACTTGGTCGATTTTATTATATTTTACCGCCTCATTGTATAAAGAACTTCTTAGAATGAGATTTCTTACTGACAAATTCCGATTTGTTACTGCCCACACGCAGGGCTCGAAAACGTTATTTTAAATAACGGTTTTGATTCGTTCGGAACGGTTCATTGCAATAACGTTTTTGGGAACAAAAACGTATTTGAGAACGTTTTGAAAACCGAAATAAAACGGTTAAATCCAAACAGCGGGACATAGGGCAGTCAGTAAAGGTTTTCACCACCGATTTTGTTGAACCTCAATCGATTTTCTTTGGTGAGTATAAGGGGATAACTTAAGAAATAAAAGTGGCATACTACCTACTTGCGCTTTTGCCCTGGGGGTGAATGCAACCCCGTCTCGGGGGTGAATTTTTTAAATAAAAAAGCCCCAGAAATCAATAGACACACAAAAATAATTTACATTAGAACCTGTTTAAAACGATCACGCTTAATACGATTTCCCGCATAATAAGCCATTTTGCATGAGTCCCTGCAACTTGAGACATGTTTTCATATATTCTTTAACGCTTTATACGATCGTCATCCCGTTTAATACGCCCTAACGGCCAACACATACCTCATCGCCACGGCATTGTGTACCGTCAAATCAGTGAGAATTGAGATGTTGATAGTTGATACGTGGATGGCAATTGGCAACACTTCCCGAATTGTAGCAAAATTACGAACCGCGAGACATTTCTATCGCAGACGAATTCGGTTTATTTTTTAACTTGATGCCAGAGCCCAGAAAAATCCTATGTTTTCAAGGGAGAGACTTGTCATGGTAGTAAAGCAAATAAAGAGAGACTGTCCTGGCCTGTGCCAATTCTAAAGGGTCAGAAAAATTACGTTTGCTAGTGATTGATAATGGTAAGGCGAAAAATTCACGTTGTTTCAAAAACGTAAAATCGCTTCCTGTAACATAATATTATTATGATGCACAATCTCGAGCTTGGATGACCGGCATTCGTTTCATCAATTGGTTAAAAGATCTAGATGATCACTTTGATACTTGATAGGAAAACCTACATCCGAAAATACATAATAAATATTAATACATACGTATGTAGTAGGTTCGTTTTTTATTTCCCTGTATCCCGCAGAATACGCTTTCCCGCTTAATACGCGTTTTTGGTTGAGTCCCTGTGAAATCGTCTTAAACGGGTTTTACTGTATTGTGTACATTTTTTTGATAATTCAATAAGTATATGAGTAAAGTAGTAGTAAGTGAGTAGAGGTAATTAAAGATCAAAGATTTTGCGTGAGAAAAATAATAATTGTCTTAAAGTTGTTTTTCACAATTAACTAAAAAACTATAAGTTTTTACGAAAAATAATATGTTATTACTTATTACCAAAAAAGTCAATAAAAAAAAATAAATTACTACTCTGAAATACCTTCTAATATTATTTCAAATTAGTGAGCTATAGGTGAATACGTATTTTGTTTTTAGACAAGTAATTAAATCAAAGTATTCAAACTTAAATAACGGTAAACCGATGCATTTTATGACATGTACTTCCTAAACACTTTTTGAAGTGCTCAGAAATACCTTTCGAATGAGCAATATAGAAAGTTGATAGCATGAAAATTGTGCAAGTTATGGTAAAAATAAGATGATACCTTGGATTTTTTTTGGCAAAAACAAAAAATAAAACCTTTACTATTCCTACAATAATTCTACTTTAATATTCATCATCAATTAGTCTCTCTCTTAGTTTCAAAAAAGAAATTATACTCTTATTATCATTTTGTTTTGAAAATAACTTCATAAACATTGAATAGGTATTCGTAAAAAATGACTAAGGGAGAAATTTGAGTTCTTTTTGTGAAAAATATTTTGTTTTCTTTTTTATTTCTAAAGGATAAAAATAACCAAAGTAGAGCCTGACTATAACTGTTACTGCGAGAACCATGCAACCGGGACCTTTTAATCCCGACCTTTAAATAAATAAAGACCTTTTAATAAATAAAAAAAAATAGGGGCTTTTAAAATATTTTTCAAAACGTTCTAAAAGCTCGTAAAACTATAACTTTTGACACGCTTTTTGAATGAACCCGATAACTTCAAAATTAACAGAGCTTAATTGTGATAAAACGAGTTTTTTTTAATTTTGAAGAAGAGATCTGGGACGCAAATATTGTAATACAATAATTATTCTTATTTATGTTTGACAAGAAAAAATGTCCGTTACTTTTTCTTTTAACATAAGTTACCTATGACCTCAAAAATTTTCCCTGGTTTAGAATGCTTAGTTTTTTAAATATCATTTTGTTTTGAAAATAACTACAAAAATATAAATATTCGAAAAAAATGATTAAGGGAGAAATTTGAAATCTTTTTCTGAAAAATATTTTGGTTTCTTTTTTATATCTATAAGATAAAAAATAACCAAGGTAGAGACTAGAGCCTGACTTTTACTTCGAGACCCATGCAACCGGGACCTTGTGAACCCGTTTCTTTTATAAAGTAAGGGCTTTAAAAATATTTTTTAAAACAATCTGGCACTTGAAATAACCTTTGTAATGCTTTTTAAATGAACCCGGTAACTTAAAAATTATCAGAGCCATTGTGATAAAATGATTTTTTTAAATTTGAAGCAGAGAATTGGGATGCAAATCTTGTAGCAAAACGTGTCAATACGTTTTCTAATATAATATTATAAATGCGAAGGTGTTTTTGTCTATCTCTTACCTCTTCACACCCAAACAACTCAACTGGTTTACTGAGTATGAAGATACTTTTGAGGCTCGGGAAAGAACATATTAGGATACTTTTTATCCCGAAAAAATGTACGGGCGTCATCTAGTCCTTAGTAAATAGTAAATACACGTCATGTATGTGTCTTTTTAAAATTGAGAAAATAAACGGAAGTTAAAAATTGAAAGGGAATTTGAGAGTAACATTGTCCTACAAATAGAACAATCCATAATGTAGGTCTTAGGACCATCAAATTAAAGTATGAAGTCCTTTCTATCTCTGTTGGCTACCATTATCAAGATTTTTCGCAAATAAAAATGTTGTTCGTCTTATCAAAATGAAGCTACTCACAAAAATTAGCTTCATAATAATAAAAAAAAAGTTCTAACTTCTAGGGAACCCTAACGGTTTTACTGATTTTTTACCTATGTGCACATATTTTTGTACATGCATTATAATTAAAAGGTAAAAATCAGTAAAGCCGTTACAGTTTAAAATAGATAGCAGCCGATTCTTAGACCTACTGGTCTGAGCATTGGCTACTAAATATTTTTCATACCCCTTAGTGGTAAGGGTTGTTCAGTGTTCACCCTTAACATTTATTTTTTATTTTTGGACAATTTTTATTTTTTTTATTTTTCTATAATGTAACATTAAAAATAAATGTATACAACCCTTCATTTTATAAAATGTACATTCATTAATATACAAAAAATTGGCAAAGTGCAAGCAGAACTCGCGCACGAAGGGTTCCGAGTTCCGTACCATTAGGTACAGAGCAAAAATAGGCCAAAAATTGTGTTTTGTGCATGGGAGTCCCCCTCAAATATTTATATTATTTTAATTTTAAATGTTTTTCTTAAATGTTTTTCACTCTATTTCAATTAAAATTTCCCTGAGCTTTTTTTATAAAAATAAGTTTTTTATTTATATTAATAGTTTATTCGTGATGAAGTAGAAACACTTTTTATGGCAAAACAACAAATTTTGTCGAGAAAGCTAGTATGTAGTCATATGATAAAAAAAATCATATTATACAAATATTAAAAACCTTTCTTTACCTAATTAAACACAATTAGTTAAGCCAGAATGGTTAAATCTGCATTTTTAGGAAAAGGGGTAAAAAAAATATTTTAAAACAAGGCTGTAAAAAAAACCATCCCTAAAAGCGCAATTACGTAGTATGACAATTTTAAATTAAAGGGTAAAACGTAATCGATCCCAAATTTTTATTTAAATCTATGCTGTAGCTGATTCTTAGGGTTCCGTACCCAAAGGGTAAAATCGGGACCCTATTAAGCTGAGACTTCGAAGGCTGTCCGTCTGTGCGACCGCTAATATAGCTGGACTTGATTTGATTGTGTATATCTGTTGCCGCTATAACAACAAATACTAAATAAACAAGATATATTTCATATTTAAGGGGGGCTCCCATACAACAATCATAATTTTTTGGCCTTTTTTACTCGATATCAATAACGATAATAGGTAGGCTCTTGAAATTTTCATAGAGTCCTTGATTATATGAGTTCTTTATTAATAAATAAAACTAATAAGAAATTAATAAAATTAATCCCATACAAAAAAACACAATTATTGACCTTATTTTGCTCTGTAACGGTACGGAACCCTACATGAGCGAGTCCGACTCGCACTTGGCCGATTATTGCCTCGCCGTGATACCGCAAACGAATGCCCGAAAAATAAAAGTTTTTGTTATATATTTAACTTTTGATCGAGGAAACGAGAAAAACCGTTTAAAACCATTTTAAGGATCAAAAACGAAAAAATCATTACATTCTCAAAAAACGTTCCGAATAGCGTTTCGTTCCGAACGAAACCGAAATGAAACGTTCTTTAGGTATTTAAGGCGATAACGTTTCGAAAAATATAACGGTTTTCGAGCCCTGCCCACACGTAACCGCTCATTCATTAATTTTTACTGACCATTTAATTATTTTACTGTTCAATAATGTTTTCAATTATCCATTTCATTATTTTTTACTACTCATTTTTGTTTACTTTACTGCTTAGTTTTAACTGCTAAATTAGTTATTAAACGTGCCATTTATAATTTTTAACTTACCAAAACTGCAATTTACAACTGCTCCTTTAAATCAGTGCCATTTTGAAATACCTATCCATAGATACCCCACACGTATAGGTTAGATGAATAAAAAACTTGAGAGGTGTCAAGGAACACCCGGAATCCGGATGGATCGAAATTATTTCTTATGTACAAAAAACCTGTAAGTACCTATACAATAAAAAAAAACAAAGAAAAAACATAACTGGCTTGCTTTCTACGAGAGGGAGAGAGAGAGACAGACAGAGAAAGACGCGCACGCCGCATGGCCAAAAAATGTCGTTACAACTTTTTCCGTCTTTCGCAACGCGCGATAAGGAACTTCTTTCCGATTTTTTTTTGTTTCATTTGTACCTATGGGGACCCCTACAATTTTTAATAATTTTTCTATTTTTGTATGAAAATCTTAATGCGTTTCACAGACTACACCTACTTACCAAGTTTTAATTGTATAGCTCTTTAAATAGTTTCAGAGAAAAGTGGCTGTGACATACGGACGGACAGACAGACAGACAGATATGACGAATCTGTAGGGCTCCGTTTTTTGCCATTTGGCTACGGAACCCTAAAAATACTCTAGAAGAAATCCGAGGGAAAGTTCTTATTTTTCAAAATTTTCATTTTTCTTACGGACATTATTTCCGCAAAAAGATCAGCCTATGCTGAGTTGGCTCTCGACTTCTCATTAGTATTTTCAATTCAAGAATCATTCTCTTAAGAAGTTAAGATAAGATCATGTAGCTAGTCTAATAATTTAGGTTTGAAAATATTTTTTCGAGAAAAAATATTTTCAAAAAGTTTACAAAAAGTTTTGAAAAATGTTTGCAAGAGTCTCGCTTTTTGCAAGACCAAGACCAAGACTAGGCGTGCAAGACCAAGACCAAGACCAAGACTAGACAGATTTGAGCAAGACCAAGACCAAGACTGCACAAGCAAGACCAAGACCAAGACCAAGACTGGTCGAGTCTTGGTCTTGGTCTTGCTTTGCTCATCACTAATGCGGGACTCCTGTAATTGACGTCAAATAAACATAATGGGCTTAACCCGTCAAAGGATTACTGCAGCTGTGGAGGGTTAAGCCGTTTTTTGTGTGAAATTAGATACCCCTGCCTTCCTTATAGGGGTTGCATTGTCTTTGAGTTTCACCTTATTGCAAGGGATTAAGATTGAAATTCCTGTGGCTTCAAGTGATGGATATAGTGTACTTGACACCAGGGGTAAAACCTGTACCTACCCGACTGCATTGTAGTTTGTCTTTAAGATAGCGAAACGACAGTTTAATAAAGCGACAAAAATATAAATTCGAAACATACAAGATTTATTGTTCGATAACTAGATGACGCCGTTGCGCCAACATGGCCGTGAAGAGGTAGCTGGCAGACAGACAGACACACTTTGGTATGGATAGTAGCTACTAAATAATAATCATCATTTCCAATAAGTAAATTACAAGTGTAGGCCGTTTGCGTGTGGCTCAACGCTCCATAATTCGCAACGACTCTCATCCATCGACCAACATCTCATTTTCCCCGCGAAATATAACATAACAATCATCATATGAATCAGTAATGGCTGACAAACGGCGAATTAAGTCCTGGCAATCAATTCTTCGGTTATAAATAGTTAATTCGGACAAATGCAGGCAGACAGTGACTGAATAATTAACAAGATCGGAACGTGGATCGCGTACGATGTTTTAATATTCATACAGTTGAATAAGATGGCGATAGCAGGCTTCTACAATCTGCAGTAGCTGAAGACAGTCAAGCTCTTGTTTCTTTGGGAGTTTTAGTTCAGAGACTGTAGATGATGATTTTGGCTGACCAGCCGTCAATGAGTAATAGTGATATGTAGTAGGCTTTTGTCTTCAGACATTGGTTAAACTAGCTTTTGTTTCTTTACAAAGAATTTAATTTAGAGATGTAGTGATTTCATGACTTTGATCAAGTATCGCCTTAGGTAGGGACGGGGGTGAGGGGGCGGGTTGCTATTGCTCGCAATGCACATGAGATTAGACAGTGACGACCAATCTCGCGATATCGTGAACAATAATATTATTTAATTATTGAAAAGAATAAATAAAAGACAATTGATCAGTTTTATATTCTAAACTATTGACATCGGCTTTCCGTTTTTTAAAAACGTATGCACTTTAAATATTATTTCCTTAGATTATCTTTTTATCGGCGGACTCATTTTGCTATTGCAATCTCGTGTGCTTTTTATCTCAACTAGCCAGAACTGTCAAAATCAAGCGCCCCCGCCTCTCCGTCCCACCGCTTACATACCTAAGGCGCGGCCAACTAGTTCCGCGCGGACTATAGTACCTACTTATACTGGCGTGTTCCACACAACTGCATAAAAAGGCTGAACTAGGGAGCTTTAAAAGTAGTCGGCGATTAAACCACATCATCATAATATTTTACATTCCAATTTCCACGACATTGTAATGTGGGCATAAGTACTGTAATGCATAAGGTCAATGTGTCGAAGTCCGGCATACTTTTCTAAAATTAAAGTTTAACATAATTTATTGACTTGAGATTCGCTTTTTAAAGTAACTTGTGTCATCGGAAATTATAGGCTATATATTAATTAGACCTATAATGATCTAAAAATAATCTTAATTGCCGTATTTTTTTACTTACGTGGTATTTTTTAAAAACTCGGCGTGTAGACGGACTTCCCTTACAGTTTGAGGTAAGTGCGTCTAGCAGCAGTATAGCCCTAACTTGTGAAGTAAAATGCATGGCAACGGTTTCTAGCAAAGCCGCAAAACGGCCATTCAAATATGTGTTTAAGATGTCCGTAATAAGGTTCGCATTCCAGAGAAAATTAATTTTATATCATTTTAAGGCAAGTCCGGCATATCGTAAGTCTAAGTGGTTGCAAACATTTTCATTTCGCCGCTCAATTAAAATTTTAAGGGTTGTTGGTCCGGGAGGTAGGATTTTTTTAAAGGAAATTTCCTGCTCTTAAAGGATCTTTTTTCAAATTTTGATTATTTCAAATAATTTTTGGTTTTTGGAATATTAAAAAAACCAAACCCTTCTTTTTTTACTTTATTGTTTATAACTTTTGCAATTTTTATCAGCCCCTCTTGTATGCTCTTTTCATGCAGTAAAATTTGGGCAATGCTATGATTTAGTAGTCCTAAGTTGAAATGCAAATTAACAATAAAGACATGTATATTTGAAAAGGTTGACAATATCTGATTCGAGGCAAGACCGGCATATGACGGCCTTTCCTTATGAAAACTAGACGGACTTCCCAATTATTGCAATTTTAGGTTAGACACATGTTGCAGGTGATAATAACGAAATTAAAGCGATATTAACGAATCGAACACCAGTAATAAGTAAAAGGATCACTAAATTACTTATGTAATCCAAGAAACTCCAAAAACTCCTTCGTATTTCCACTTTTTTTTATTTTTTTGGCAGAGACTTACACTCTGACTGCGAGTACAAAACGGGAAAAATTTTTGAGATCATTTTTTTCGTAACAGGTAGTTAGTAGCGACATATCTGTTTCTTAGGTCAAACTAACTTTGCAATATTGTTTTACCCACTGAGCCATATGAAACTAGTCGTTCAAATATGGAAGTTATTGCCGCTAGACGGGCTTACCTCCCAGACGGACTTCGACACATTGACCTTACATATAACTTATAAGTGTCCGTGTAAAATTTTCCTTTTATTTCTAAGAGTCTTTTTATGGACCTCTAGTCTACATGATACCTATACATATATTCTGAAACAAGCCCGAAAAACCAGCTCGCACGGAAAGAATATTCTGTTACTGTATGAAACACTAAAGATGTGTGCAGTGTGATGTATTACGAGTAGTATATTATTGTTCTCAAACCTTGTCATTTATATCAGCCATATTATTTAAGTTTTAAACATCCTTTAAAATATCGTGTGAACTGTGACCTCTTATTTTTATTGTTTCCAGTGTTCATTTTCTCCACCTTATTAAACTACAAAAGTCGTGTCACCCCACAGACGTAGTTGGTAATGAAGACACATTTAGGAGTGAGTCTGGAGACAATTAACAGAAATAACCACCCCACGCGTCACGGTTCTGATATCGAAAAACGTGGCACTACAGTCGGGGAAATAAATAAACTTGCAAATGACTTCAGGGCACAATTCTGTACCAATTTAACCTTCTTTAAATTAAACTCATCCAGTCTCTCATCTTCATTAAATTAAAACTAGATGACGCCCGCAACTCCGTTGCGTCAAAAATCGTTTTTCGCGCGGGAACCGTAAATTTTTCAGGGATGAAAAGTATCCTAGTATAGCCTTTCCCGGGTCTCAAAGTATCTCCATGCCAAATTTCAGCAAAATCGGTTCAGCGTGAAGAGGTAACAGACAGACAGACAGACAGAGACACTTTCGCATTTATAATATTAATATGGATTACCAGCCTTGGCCACTGGTAGCTAGGAGGTTCCCATCAACAATAAAATATTTTCTTGTCTTTGAAATCATTATAATGCATTTAACCATGTTAAAATTTCCATGAAATGAAAAAAAGTACAAAAATTATATTGTAATTAAAATTTTAATAGCAACCGACATTTTTTCGGTTAAGTACACTTTCATAATTTAAGAATTAAAAAAAACATTTTTTAAATCCGGATTTGTGGCTAAGACATTATTAGATTAGTCGACCCTTGTCAGGGAAGTGCTGTCAAATATAAAAGACCTCGAGCACGTTAATTTCATAATTTTTTGTGAGGCCACCTAATTGCCGAGATCATTAACGTTATAATTATAGAAGAATTTTCAGGTAATTATTGAAATATTTCTAAAAAAATTAAATTGGGTTTGCTTATAGAGAAAATTGTTTTGAAACGAAAGAAAACTTTTTAACAGCTTCGCCTAACTTTCTGCCACGCACAATAAAACTCTGGAACGAACTGTCGCCAGCAGTATTTCTGGACTATAGGTCTGCAAACCTTCAAGAAGAGAGCGTATTTTCTCTTATAAGGCCGGCAACGCACCTGCAGCTCTTCTGATGTTTGGGCACATTGTCCATGGTTAGTTGCTTTCAATTAATCCTTCGATCGCGGATTCTTGGAAATCTATTGTTATTCTATTGGTGTCGAAATCACCGGTGCTCTTATGGGGCTTGATAGGTTAAGGGGCCGGCTACCCTCGAAATTCTCATACATACGTAATTCCAAAATCATTTTCTCATACGAAAATATTTAACATGTTTGAGTTGTTTTTCAGTTTAAAATAGTAATTATCTAGGTTCCTGCACAAAAATTTACTTCAAAATATTTAAACATTAAAAAAAAAATTTGTTTTTTTTTTTAGTAAATTTAGTATTTAATATTTAAACACTAAAAAATAGAGTAAAACATTAAAAAATATATAAATAAATAGTAAATTTACTACAAAATATTTAAATACTATAAAATATTTTTTAGAGTTTGAATATTTTGTAGTAAATTAACTATTTATTTATATATTTTTTAGTGTTTTACTCTATTTTTTAGTGTTTAAATATTTAGTAGTAAATTTACTAAAATAAATTTTAAAGCAAAAAAAAAATTTTGTGTTTAAATATTTTGAAGTAAATTTTTGTGCAGGAACCTAGGTAATTACTATTTTAAACTGAAAAACAACTCAAACATGTTAAATATTTTCGTATGAGAAAATGATTTTGGAATTACGTATGTATGAGAAATTCCAAGTGTACCCGGCCTCTTAAGTGACCCATTTACTCGTTTGCAACCTCATTTTATAAAAGGTACAAGAATATACCAAGTATGAGCACATCTTACATTTCACTGGCTACCGTATAATTTTGTACAGAGCTCCGAAGTGTAATCGTGTAATGCGGTATACAGGTGCTAATCACGCAAATTGTGTTTCGCACGTGCATGCTCGCCATCCTTGCGCAAAAACTGCACGCACCGGTCCGACTAGCCCTCAGTACTGTTACATCTGCCGTAAGCATTTTGTCACCCTTAGGGCATATCATTCAGGTTTGGCTTACCTCTGGAAGGGGCCTTATAGTGAGATCTTAAGAATCACTTTCGTAGAAGCTTGAACGAAAAATATAAAAAGGCGTATATTATTACTTTTATAATTAAAGGACTGACTGTATTATTTGTAGCACAATTAAGAATAAGACGATATAACTATCAAAGTACTTAATGTTTAATACTTCTAGCGTTATTCAATATAAAATAAATTAATGACTCATTCTAAACGTTACTGCCATTTGATGTTAAAATAATGCCCTTTTAATAATGCAATTCAAACATTTAATATTAAAAGACAATAAAATTGATGTGGTTGCAAACGCAATTATTTCTAACAACCTTAATCTATGTTAAAGGATGTCAATAATATAATAATAATTGAAGACGTAAGTAGATAAAGCGGTAACTAACAACATGAAAACTGACGTTTTTTTGCTTAAATTGAGGCTTTAGGAGCTGAAAAATATTTGAAATCAAAAGAAATGTGGATAGCTAGATGTATTAATTAAATGATGAAGTTGACAAGACTAAGTATAAGGTTTGTTCCAATGAACAGGGAAAAAATGAGTCACTTTATCCACTCTTGTCTTCAATTATTAATAATAAGTGTTAATAATTGGTTAAAAATGGGAACTGACATTTCCATGGTGGTTAGATCTGATCAAATCTCAGATTTCAACCCCATTGGATTCCCATAGAGTGGATTAACGTGTGGTGTCGGATTGCCACCGTCTTATCTCATCCCATCTCGGGACTCCATGGGAAAATGGGACAATGGGACATCTGCTTGGGTATTGTTATATTATTAGGTATTAATAATAGCCACTAAGTTACCCAAAAATCGTTATACTTAAAAGTAGATAATTTATTACTATCTTTTTGGAAAAGCTACATATTGTATTTTCATGAAATTTAGTATACAGAGTGTAACAATGATCATATTTTAGGATGTGTAGGTATCCCTTAATGGAGTTCACTGTGAAAGTAGCAGCGCTGAAAGAGTATTTTTTTGTGATTTGTATGGGCAAGCGCCCCAACTTGGGCCCTCTCTCCCTAAATTAGCAGGTCGATTGTCTGTCAGTGCGAATATCGACGTAAATGACATTAAAATAACATTCATAACAGCGCGCCTTGTACGGTGGCGGTTACGACGCTCGCCGCGTCCATGATAGGGCGAAATAGGAGAAAAAACCTTTTTAAGGCTTAATATAATACATATTTCAAAAAAGTAAAAAAACCAAATTATTAACTTATGTATTGCAAAGCAGTAGATATTTTTTATATATTCTATTGATAAATAATGAAGGAGTAAAGTGGTTTCATTCAACGATTTGGAGGTGATTTGGTTTTTTATTTCTTTATTATGTGATACCGATAGAAAAAATATGACAAAACCAAATTACGTATCATATCATGTAGATTACTTATTATTTTTTTCAGATATAATTTCTCTGTTAATGCCGATGAAAAGTTGTTTCATCTGTACGCTTTTTTTCGAAAGAGCAGCCTTAAGGCCGTCTTCCGAGCAAATGACCTTGGCCATACATTTGCCGCGTTGCCGAGATCGCACCAAAACCCTATTTTTTACTTATCTTAGTTCAAAATTGTCCTAAAAAAATTTAAAACGGGGAATATGTAGTTTATGATATTTTCGACCTATTGGCGTGTGTTTCAAATAAAAATAATTTGTAAATCCTAAGGAGATGCTGAATGTATGCTTGATTTTTAATAAATTGGTTTTACTTTGGAAGCTGATATCATGAGTATAATAAACAAAAATAGAAAAGGACAAGATCCAACGTCCATACAATTTTGGGCTAATTTTAAAAATGCCGGCCAACGCAAAAAAAAAACATTATTTAAATAGAACATAATCTAACAGAATTAGAAGCCAAATACCTACAAATGATTTGGAAAAATTCAAAGGAATGGGGATACTCTACGTGCTTGGGGTACGCACGGTATTTGCCTAGTATTCCAAGTAAGCAATGAGTTGTGACCTGCAAGCCCCAAGCACGTAGAGGTTCCCTCTTTCTTTGAACTTTTCCAAATCATTTGTAGGTATTTGTCTTCTAATCTGTTCTATGACTCGGATAGGGACGTTGGGATCGATTACTTATTGCTTTTAATTAATAAAATAAGTTTTATTACGTTATAAAAAAAGTTTGACCTTGAATAACAACTCGGAGACTTGACTTAGAACTTTGGTGTAATAATAAAAATTATTCCTTAGATTATGTTCTATTTAAATAAAATAAAAAAGAATAAACCCTATTTGCGTTGGCCGGCATTTTTTAAATTAGCCCAATTTGGACCTTATCCTTTAAAACGGGGAAAGGAGTTTTGATACACTGAAGTTTATTGCTGTATTTTTATTAATACTTTGTAGCTTTCATAAGGCTTGAAATACGGTAAATTACGGAATCTCCGTAAAGAACGCCCTTAAATTGATGATAAGCGTGATTTTTTCCAATTTCCAGTTCAAAAAAAGTTACTCTTTCAGCGTTAGCACTTTCACAGTGAACTCTATACAATGCACACATACCCTAAAGTATTATCATTTATCTGCACCTTGTTTCGTTACGCCCTGTATAAATAGTTTTGGACGTTTAGTATAGGTATACCTAACTGACTCTTATCTCTAAAAATCGCATTTTAATAGCCCGCACTAGATGAAACTATCGCCACCCATGACATACGTGTAATTAAGTATTTGACGATTTAGACAATGATATATTATTTGGAAACGACTACACGACTAGAGTTGACAGTTTAAAGTGTTAAGTAATTAAATACTAAAGTTATCACTTACATACTTCACACTTACGCTAATTCTATTAAATTATTATGTCGTAACGCCATACGATATCTATCAGAAACCGATTGATGTGAAACGTAATATAAAGTTACGCAAAAACTATAGTTTCATAATGATATTAAATTGCAATAATATGACATGAGCTTATGTGTACCCTATCAAATATCTTTAAAAAAATCAGCCAAGTGCGAGCTTTCACGCACTAAGGATTCCGTACCATTATTAAGCAAAGAAAAAACTGTGTTATTTCTATATATTATACCCTCGTTAAATATTTTTTAGTATTTCTTGGTAAAGCTGAAACAGAAATATATTATTTGTGAAAATTTAAAATCTCTAGCTTTTTTGAAATGCTGCCTGGAAACAGACAGGCGAACAGACATTGAAGTCTTAGTAATAGTTAAACAGTTTGGGTATAAAACCCTAAAAACTATAGTAAGGGAAGCCGCTAACATAAAATTGCTGTAAATATGTTTGTGACGCTATTGATAATAATATTATGAACTAGCTACTAGCTACTAGCTACTAGCTACTGGCTACTGGCTACTAGCTACTAGCTACTAGCTACTAGCTACTAGCTACTAGCTACTAGCTACTAGCTACTAGCTACTAGCTACTAGCTACTAGCTACTAGTAAGTCAGCATACAACAAAGTTAGCGTAAATCATTCTCATAATTTTACATTCCATGCAGTAATTTATGATTTAGCTGTTTTTAAGACATAAAGAGGCTTAATCTCGCTTACAAAGTTAGGGTAAATTTTTAGGGTTACCCAAAGGGTTAAACGGCGAGAAAACTTCGTTGTATGTTTTCCCAAGAACCACGATAGCAAGAGAATTGAAATTTTCACAGATTATGTTAAGGGCCTTCCCTACGGAGATTCTGTAATTTACCGTATTTAAAGCCTTATAAGCTCATAATTTGAAAGCTACAAAGTTATAACAAAAATACAGCTATAATCTTCAGTATATCAACATTTATTTCCCCGTTTTAAATTTTCTATTTTTGTTTATTATACCCATGACATCAGCTTCCAAAGTAAAACCGATTTATTAAAATTCAAGCATACATTCAGCATCTCCTTAGTATTTACATACTTTTATTTGAAACACACGCCAATAGATCGACAATATCATAAACTATAATATATTCCACGATTAATTTTTTTTTAGAACAATTTTGAACTAAGATAAGTAAAAAAAATTGGGTTTTGGTGCAATCTCGGCAACGCGGCAAATGCATGGCCAAGGTCGTTTGCTCGGGGGACGGCCTTAAGGGGGCTTCCATACAAAAAAATATGTGTGGCTCTCGGGGACTGCCGCGGTAAAGCTATTGCAGTTAGTAGCTAGTCTACACGCATACGTCTAGTCACACGCATTTTAACCGACTTACAAAAAGGAGGAGGTTCTATGTTTCGTCTGTATATTTTTTTATGTATGTTCAACGATAACTTCGTCATTTTGTGGACCGATTCTCAAAATTTTTGTTTTGTTGTATAGGGTATGATTTCTTTTACTTTATACATAGTTTATTCATATACATTATACATCTTACCAAAAGAAATAGAGTTCTTATAAAACTACGATGACGGTTAAGGCCACTGTAGCAATGTTAATAGAAGAGCTAACTGAAACACCTGGCAGTGTCAAACACTTTCGCTGTACTTTCTCAAGTTGTTTGCTGTGAGGTGAAAATGTGGAGTGTTCTTCACTCACGAGGCTCGAGCAACACTTATTCTAATATTTCTTTTATTTGTCCAACGTAGGGTCGTGATTGCCTTAATGATTACGCTCGGATTACGAGAGGCAGGGAAAAGTGATGGTTTTAAAAGTTCTAAGTTGGTTTAACAGAAAATCTTTAATTTTTTGTCTCCAGCTATTATGAAGTCGATAAAATTTATTAAGTGTGCTGTTGGTTGTTTCGGAAATTCATGTTTGCACCGTAGTAAAGCTGCTTTATTCGATAATTACTTAGCAATATTTTTGTTCACATCATTGGTTTTTAATTTTATTCAAAATTTAAATACTATCTTATATTTATTTATACAAAATTTGAAAATCCTACGAAAACTCATTATTTTTTCTTTGTAGGCAATAGCCAAACTTCTCTAGCCGTTTTTAAAAGTCATAATTTTTAACGAGTGTTTTTTGTATCTTAGAGGGTGAAAGGGGGTGAAACCATTAAGTGGAGGAAACATTATTTCCGCTCGTTAAAACTGCTATTTGACGAATGCTCACTAGCTCTCGTTCCGGTGTTTCCCCTTAACATAATTCAAGGGGTGTTTCCTAAAACGTTTACGTTAATGTTACTATTTTAGATTACAAGCCATTTTGGACTTAGTAATCGCGCCAGAAATACTATGAATAAGTTAAAATTTAAATTTCTATACACATCCATAGTACTAGTTTTATATGCTTAATGCAGTCAAAGGATATCAACTCATTTGTGACTCTGTCTTTACATATTGCAGGTGTTCATAAACACCGGTAACAGTAGTTAACGCATCACCAGCGGGCCGATTCTGTATCGTGCATTTGTGAGTTAATAACTGAGTTAGTAACGAAACCGAGGAGTGAGTAACGGAAAGTGCCACTTTTTGTATTCACTTGCATACAAAAGTGAGACTTTCGGTTGCTCACTCCTCCGTTTCGTTACTAACTCAGTGATTAACTCACAAATGTACGATACAGAATCGGCCCGCTGATAGGAAGTATCCCACCAAGTGATCCGTTAGCTCGTTTGGTCCCTTTTCTATATAAAAAAAAAATAGATGACTTTCTTATGGCCTAGTATTATTCTGTAGCGTATTTTATGTGACCAAAAAGTATTTGACTTAGATAAGGTTCATTTTGTGGTGTATTTTATGCTCAACTAAATCTAAACCTTCTTCCGCAGACTTAAAGAAGCAATTCGCGCAGCACCCTCAATCAGTGACGGTGGAAGCTGGTCGTCAAGTGACCTTCCGCTGCAGTCCACCACCTGCAGCGCCACCAGCTACCATCAGATGGGCGAGGAACGGTAGCCCCATTGAGGCTACTGGTGAAGCGCTGGTGCTGCCAAGAGTAGGGTTGCAGGTGAGATCTTCTTTCACTTTGAAGTCATGGTCGAGTCAAGATATGCTGAAAGTCAGAATTAGTATAAAATATAATCGAAAATTATCTTATGAAGTATATTTAAAAATAATTGAATGACGTGTAATAAATGTACCTAAGCCACAACTTATCTTATGGCTTGGATCTGGATTTGATATCTTTTGGCTATTAGACACGATTGAATATTGAGCAAAATAGAGAGATGTGAGTTGTGAACTTTTTGCTAGTAAACGACAAAATTCTGGCTATATGTACTTGTACTAATATATACATATTATATTTTGTGCTATATGTTTAGACATAAGACTATATAAATACATAATAATTAATTGGTATATTCAAACAGATTGAAATATCTTCCGTAAAACAAAATAACAAAAGCTGCAAAATATGTTCAACTAATAAACACATCAACGTTAATAAAGTAATTAATTAAGATTTAAGACTTACATCATTTTTGCAAGCGACTTATGAAGATTAAGCTGTTTTTAACAGTGCAATAATTTGTTAATTCTCACGTTGTCGTCATAAAGGAATTCAAACAGAGGCTACAGCTTTAACAACATCAACTTTTCAATAGGTACTGAGTTTTGAGTATGAGGATCGAATCAGTCACCATTGCTTATTTCTAGGAGCGTTGCTTTAATGCAATATATTCTAGTTTATGTCCTCACTATAAAAAGTCACATTTAGGGCCTGTTTCACCACTTCCTGATAAGTGCCGAATAGCTTAACTTAACTTGACAGATGAAGTATGGAGAATCTGTCAAAAAAGCTGTGAATAGTTAATTCGGCACTTTATCAGAAAGTGGTGAAACAGGCCCTAAGTCTCTCAACTAGCCTCTGATTAAGATTAGTCCCAATCCAAGACCTATCTTAGTTGATACTAATGCTGAACGAAAATCTCAAAATTCTAGCGAAACAACCATAAAAGTCCTCCTAGAAAAACTATTTTTAATTAAGAAATTCCTCACGAAATAAAGTTCAGTACAAGAACAATATACATTATGGCGGGATTATACAGGCCGCTATCTTTCCTGGACGAGAGCCAAGTGCACCTGCAAGAGGCCAGTATTTATCTAGGGTACCTAAATTCAACAGATTATGTGAGTTCATATTTTACGGAGCCCGAGGATCATTATAAATTGAAATACTTTTCGTAGAAGAAAGATATGCTCGGCTTGTTAAGCCTTGTATTTAAATAGATGTAAAATATAATAAAGTTTTGACTATATTTGTCATTATCTTATATCTAAAATTCTCGTGTCACAAAGTTAGATAGCGAACTCCTCCGAAACGGCTTTACTGATTTTAACCAAATTTTATATGCATATTCAGTGGGTCTGAAAATCGGCTGCGGGGTACTTTATATATTGATAAGTGCATATTTTGTTGAATAAATAATAGTAAATTACCTGAGACTGACGGCGACCATTAAAGGTGGGTTTACACCAAAAGAACATAGAGCAAGAACAGCACAAGAACATTCTTTCGTATTCGTTTAGTGTAAACTATAATTCGTTACAACATACTTTAGATCGTTTACACCAATCGAATCAACAAGAACATCAAGAATAAGAATTTTTGCTCTATAGATGAGAATCATATAGCTGTTTAGACCAAACGAGCGAATGCTCATTGCTCATTCGTCAACGATAAGTAGTTAATTTATTTTTATAATCATCAAAGGTTGGATCCCATAAACATCTTTTGTTATGGTATAATTTCTATCGTTTGTAAACATTTTTCATTACTCCAATCCATATTTACGAAATAACCTTTGATAAACTACCTAAAACCAGCCGCCAAAAAGTAAAAATATTAAGAACACTAGAATCCCTTTGAAGAGACCGCCTCGAAGAGCGAGCACGTCCGAACACGAAAGAACGCTCTAGGCAATTGCTCGAGCGCTCTTGCGTCGTTTACACCAAACGAGCGAGATTCTTAGAGCATTCTACCTATTTACCGCCGAACACGTGGCGAACACACTAGAACAACGAAATAATGCTCGTTGTTAGTTTACATCAAAAGAGCTTTCCTAGAATGAGCATTCGCTCGTTTGGTCTAAACGGAGCTTTAGTTTGTGCGATGGGATAGCGATCGACGTTGCCATGGTGATATACTTATTTAGTCACTTCAATAAAATAATATGGCAATTATATATTATGACAAAGCAACGTTTGCCGGGACAGCTAGTAATTTATAAAATTTAGAAATGTTATAAAATTGGTCGTTTCACCACGTTTTAATCCTATTTGCTACTATTCGTAGCCTATTTGGTTTCATTTGGGTCTAAATGGGTTAAGTTCGAATTTTTAAAAAATATTATATGACACTTGTTACCACGCGATATAATTTCAGTTTTTAAAGCTCAGTTTATCTTCATTTTGATTATGTAACTTGTTCATTAAATTTAATAGGTTCATCTACCATATCTATTTCTATTTCATCTGCATTTAGATACATCTAAATTTTTATAATTTATGTTATTTTTATTCCTCTCTCGTGTTTGAAAATATATTTCAACGTCCAATTTGATTATAATGTATCGTAGTAGCGATCTCATCTTAATAACTGGGCTTGTCATACTTAATTAGGTCTTCTATATTGCTATCTTTTATATTCCGTCGGTCGCCACTAAGAAACTCATTTATTTTGGGTTTATATCTCATCTTTTTCATTTTCTATTTTAATAACCTGTCCACCAAGTGTTTGATGGATTCATTTTGTGCATTGTGTTTGGACACAGCCGACTTATTTCTTGTGTAGTTTTTGAATCTTTAACTTTTTTTATTGCTTTAGGATATGGCAAACTACACCTGCTTGGCTGAAAACATAGCTGGTCGGAGAGAGTCCGATGTTGCAGTTTTGTCTGTATATGGTAAGCCTTATTTGTAAATAGTAGTCGAGCCTCTTTGTACTCAATTATCAATAGTGCTTATGTAACTAGGAAATGTCTGTTTGCTATAAATTTCTCTCTACAATTACTAATAGATCATACTTAACACTGTGGCCAAAGTGGCTGGCACTTTGTTGATTGTCGCAATCATAGATAGCAATTATTGCCATAAGTGAGAGTTATTCCCTATACATTATTGATACTTCAACTTTAAAATATTTGCCTAAATGGCCTTGTGTCTTTTTAACTTTGCAACATATTTTAATCAAATCAACGTAAGGAAAATATCATCTGACAAACAGAAAACATCCTCCTATTTAGAAATCGTTTAAGGAAATCTCAATTTGCTTCTAATTTACATCTTCTATCGTGTATTTTAACCACTCCTCAATTCCCAGTAAACGGAGGTTGGTCAGACTGGTCTCCGTGGATACCGTGCCGGTGCGAGTCCCAAGCTGTTGGTAGACGACGCACCAGGACCTGCACGGAGCCGGCGCCGGCCAATGGTGGCGCGCCATGCAGAGGACAGTCTTCGCAGACTGATGAAGATTGTCTGAGATGCCAAAATGGTAAGCTATTAAGGCACTAGACTGTGTAAGCATGTGCTAAATGCTTATAAGCCTTGATTATTGCTGTGGTTTAAATGTCCCAAAGAGAGATCTTTAGACTGAGCGAGGTAGTATGCTCGATCAGGCTGAAGTTTATTACTAGATTTCATCTATCATAATATACACCAAGTACCAATTTACTTAGAAAACTTCCATAGCGGTTTGCAGGCCGTAGGGTAGTGGTGCTATAGTCCGCGCGGAACTAGTTGGCCGCTCTGCCGGTACATGAGTATACGGGCAGAGCGGCCAACTAGTTCCGCGCGGACTATAATTGGTCTGCCATAATACTAAAAGTTACACTGGCACTGAAAGCGGGTCTGTCAGATCCAGACAGAAAATAGCATTTATTTTCACTGCAGTTACAAAATGACAAAGCGTTACATAATATTTTTTAAATAATATTCTTATCTCCGTAAAGGATCGTGGTCAGTGTGGTCGCCATGGTCAGAGTGTAGCGCGGAGTGCGTGCGCGTGCGCCGGCGGCAATGTGTGGGTACTTGCGCGGGACCTACGATGCAACACGCTGCGTGTGTTGATGGGGACTGCACATCGGGGATGGGTGAGTTACTTTAAGTTCAAGGGGTCAATTTGAGAATGATTATAGGAGGTATGTTTAAATAGCACTTAATAGTTAGGGAATTACATTATGTTCCATTATAATTCCATTCTGTCCCTTTTCCTAATAAAAATAGCTGATGTTTACACAGCAGAATACAAGGCTTTTTTGTCTTTGTGTGGCAAATTAAAACGTCGCGCAACATACAAAAAATACCGGATATTAATTATTAAGATATACGCTGCTTTATTTATTTTTGAAGTGAAAACTTCTTTAGCGGCGTTGAGCACTTTTGTGGGATGGGTAAAAACTGTGAAACTCGCGTCAGATTCTCATGCTGATCGAAAAACCAAGGAAAAAACGTAGGACGGTTGGAGACTAGTGTTGTAACATCGAAATCGATTAATCGAACAATCGATTGTTTTTTTCGATTGTCGATATTTTTAATCGATTGTAAGGGTTTCGATTAATTAAAAAATAGATTTTTTAAAAATCGATTGTCATAAAAAATGTAAAATAATCAGGTTTTCACTTCTGCCGGCACTCCCGGAGTGTTTATTAGTGACTAGGCGATACGTTACAGTTTACACTATGGGAATAAGTCGAGGAGTATGTGACATTTAAGTTTATATCACCATGTAAACATATAGTATATGTTTTTTTTAGAAAAACGCTATAGAGTGCAATTTAATTACAATCGACGGGTTATAATGAAGATAATTAAGTAACCTTCATAGAACCCCACTTCTCACGTGTCGAATGAGTACGCACAATATGCACAATCTATGGGAGTGCCTTGTAAAAACTGTTTATTGTATGTATTGCGCATTTTCTCATCGTTAAAAACTATTGATAGAAACTTTTCTTTTGTAGTTCAAGTCTATGTGTGAAGTTTATTTAACGATGCAATAAATGCTTCCGTACTTTGATAACTTTTATATTGTACTACATAAAAGGGATTCAAATTTAAACATATTATTATTGACTAGCTGTTGCCCGCGACTTCGTCCGCGTGGACTTCAGTTTATAGCGCGCGATGTCAACAAAATTGGTGTCAAATTATAAAAAAACCCATTAAATCAAAACACCCAAAAATAGCTGTGCAGTGTGCACATAACTTATTTCATTTTTAGGGATCGTACCCAAAGGGTAAAAACGGGACCCTATTACTGAGACTTCGATGTCTGTCCGTCTGTCTGTCCGTCTGTCTGTCCGTCTGTCTGTCTGTCTCCAGGCTGTAACTCAAGAACGGTAATAGCTAGAGAGTTGAAATTTTCACAGATTGTGTATATCTGTTGCCGCTATAACAACAAATACTAAAAACAAAATAAAATTAATATTTAAGTATGTCCCAGTCCCAGTCCCATACAACAAATGTGATTTTTTTGGACTTTTTGGCTCTATATCAATAATGGCAACAGGTAGGTACTTGAATTTTTCTCAAGGTCCTTAGTTTTATGTGCACTTTAGTATTTAATAACAATATTCAATAAAATAAAAAAATAAGGGGGGCTCCCATACAAAAACACAATTTTTGGGCTAATTTTGCTCTATAATGGTACGGAACCCTTAGTGCGCGAGTCAGACTCGCACTTGGCTGATTTTTTTTTTTTAATTAAACTTCATTTATGCCAAATAAAGTATATTTAGCTCCCCAATTACACAACTTTACCCATAAACTATTTAGTATTTATCATTGATAGATTTAAGGTTACGTCACTGCATAGAATATAAAGTTCGGAGTTACATAATATTTAATAACGGAACAAAGAAATAACAATCGAAAAAATCTAAAATATAATGTAAGATGATACCACCTCTTATAGAAAGACATTGGTGCAAGCGTCATCGCGATGTAGGAGATGGCACGGCGCCATCTATTATGAATTTTTGGAACTAACTTAATTTGAACAAATTTACGCATTTTCACCCCCTTACAACAATTTTTTCCAGTTAAAAAGTAGCCTATGTCCTTTCTCAGGCTTTAGACTATCTGTGTACAAAATTTCATTACAATCGGTTCGGTAGTTTTGGCGTGAAAGCGAGACAGACAGACAGACAGACAGACAGACAGAGATACTTTCGCATTTATAATATTAGTATAGACTAGTATAGATTGTATAAGATTTTTATAGACTAGTATAGATTGTATAGACTAGTATAGATTGTATAAAAAAAGTGCGGGTTTTTTAATTGGTTTCCTTGTGAAATCTTATACCTATTCTAGATTATTTTTTTTTAGAAAATATGTGAGATTCTAAATAATCATAAAAAGTCATCGTTAAGAATTTTTAAAATGTACCTACTATATTCTAAAGTCTAAAGTCTAAAGTCTAAACATTGAAACCAACCTATGATGAATCCGAATTTAACCCTGCTAAGCCCGCTCTTTGATGTAGGTCTCTACAAGCCCAACGTCAGTCTCTACGTGGGTGTGGGCATCACAGTGCTCATGCTGTTAGCTGGTGCAGCTGTGCTGTACGTATGGTGCCGGTATAGAGCGCAGCCGGGGTACACTGCTGCTAGAGCTGGTGAGTACAGGTCTTATAGACTCAACGTGAGTATGTACGTGATAAAATTTGTTAAAGGGTTAAGTGTGTAATAAATAATTATAAGATAGTTCAACGCCTTTTTGGCTGTTTTTATAATATTATATGGTTCGCGATATTGTTGTGCTGTGACTGCTATATGAGCTTATAGTATATGAGAAGTTTAGTTAGTAGATATTATTGGTTACATAAAGTTATGAGTAATGATAATTACGAGTATAATAATTACTTTGCATCACCTCTGCGCCATGTCGTTAGATATGGCGCAGCAGTGCACATAATATTACAGCAACATTATAATATCGTAGTCCAAAACCAGGTTTAATAAATTTGAATCTAGTTGGTGTAAAATCTAGCATTATTTATTCGTACACCGAATTGCAATATCGTTAGATAAATTATATTGCCACCAAATTCGAATCAGTTTTAATCCGAATGCACCGAAATTCCTGATTTAAATCCTAATTAGGTATTCGTCACATAAGCTGTAAATGGGTCAATGTAAATTAGGTTCAGTGAAATACATTTGCGTACTAACGCAGCGATTTAATGCCATGGTCTACTGCAGTGTACATAGAGACAATATTATAATTAGCAATATGTACAGGCTGTAACAAAAATAAGTGTGTATGTGTCCCTTATAAGAGTTAAAAGTTATAAAATTCACTGTTAAAGTAGCAGCGCAATAAAAGCTAGTTTTAACTTGCATGTTTCTATGAGAAATTTTCCAATGCTGGTACACGCATTTTAAAGTATTATAACTTAGTTTTGTTACACTCTGCATTTCTATTTAGATACAAATATGAATTAACCAAACCATGTATACTGTATAGAATTTGTTCAAAAACTCCTCACAAAAAAGTGGCAAAAACCCAGTAAAAAAATTCATCTCATCCCAACCTATTTCTCAACCCTCAAATAGCTTACCTGAAATAAAAGTCACGTTCCCACTACCCAGGTATCCCGAAGACGTACACGCGGGATAAAAGCGGGCCGGACTTGACGCGTACCTGCAACGAGTACTGGATGCAGCGACCCGACAACACGTATGATATGCCGCAGTTGAGGGACAGGTTAGTGACGAACTTTTAGATCGCTCGCCGGAACTGGAGGGAGACCTCCTAATAACGTCATAATAGATTCCAATAACGGCATTAATCATTATCTACCAATAAAGACCCGTTTGATTGATTACAGATGAGACCTAAGAAATTTAAAGAAAACGGTGGTTTTTGAAAGGAAATTGCGTTTTCCCCTTCTATTTTCCCGACCGATCTTAAAGTTGTGATTGTCCTATTATAACGTAGATACTGTCCGCTAAGCGTTAGGTATAAGAGGTATCTAACAAAATATTTGTGTTGACTGTTGAAGGATCAGTCATAGAACATTCCATGGAGGTGCAGAAAAAATAATAAAGAGAAAATATGACAGTGGTAATTCATGAAACAGTTAATCTTTTTTTCATTCATGTAGACAAAAGTACAGTCGAAGTAACAATCTTTCAGACAAACATTTTTTTAAATAAATATTTTACATGAGACAAAATATTTTAGTTTATATTATGTTTACAAACCACAATATTGTACCTATTTTTCAAAACACTTACGTAACTTAAACTTTTATTATAGCTACGCCTCACCGTTCGGCACTCGCAGCCATCAGCAGTCTATCGGTGGCAGTAATCACTACGAGATGAAACCGTACAGTCCGTCCGGTGACTCCGCCTCCAGTTGTTACACTAATAGTAAGTTCATGTAAAATAAAACATAAACATTTTCTTTCTGTTTTTTTTTGACTACAATTTGTTTTTTTTTTCCTTTTTTTTGTGTTCAAAGTGAAATAATTTGGCCTTTATGGATGCGTTGAAATTCTTTTGTAGCGCGTATTTTGCCGTGACAACAGCCTTCATATGTTTTTTTCGGGTACTTTCAGTATCTACATACAAAATTTCATCAAAATTGGTTCAACAATTCTCGTGAAACCGTCACAAAAATTCCTGCAATCCCCATTAGAATTTACAATATTAGAAAATATATTTCTAACAACAGTGTCACAAAGAAACAGGGCCTTACCTGGTCATTAGCGTCCCAATGTTTGATTTTTGTTTATTTCAAAATAGGTTTTTCTTTAGTTTTCTAAAGTGCCAACAATTTGGTGTTTTACCATATTTTATTTTTACATAACTTCTAGGACTTAAGGGTAGTCATGTGTCAACTTCTTGCAGCGCGGACGATGACGTCACGTTCTAGCGAATGCTCGTCGTCGCAGCTCGCGGAGCTGATGACGTCACAGCCGCCATCTTTGTCCAAAGTGGACGTGGCGGTGACCCTACCCCCCGGACATACGGACAGCTACCGAGACAAGATCTGCCTCACTATAGTCAAATAATGTAGTACCTTCTTATACGGAGAGGCTAATCGTTCTGCAAGATGATTAATTGTTTACGTATCGACAGCTACGATACAGGCGGCAATCGTGCCTGTCGCATAGCTGTCGCAAGATTCGTCTTGCTGGTCGATTTGATTGCACTCCCGATCAGAGTTGTGTACAGAAATAGGAATTCACAAAAAAGTCCGGTCCGGTCGGCCTGCGATCAGTCCGATAAGATTGGCCTTCCTGTGTAGCGGGGCCTTTACGCCCGGCTTGTGAGTTTTTTGACAGGAATATTTAGATTCAACAGCGTTGATGATTGGTTAATGTTTTGACGTTATAACGTCAAAAATCGACGAAATTTTGTTATAACAAAAGATGGCAGCGAATAGATAAACTTCTGTCAAAAAATCTTAGCAGCCGGCATTAGTACGTCAGAGTTTAAAGTAACTTTGAGTTCCTTTGGTATATGTAGTTAAAACTTGAAAGATACTAACAGCTATGTAAGGAATTACAATTTGAGAGACGCTTTACAAATAAATTACGTATGTGTACTAATTTTATGTTATCAAATTAAGTAATTTAAAACGTATTTATATTGTTTTTTATTAGTTAACACTTTTCGCTGTAAGCTTACTATACCTAATACGTATTTTAGTTTACAAATTAAAAATAAGACTTTAACTTAATATTATGTTTATTTGTTAATGATCCAATATTTTTAGAATAACTTGGTTGCCTAATGTCAATTCCTAATATAAATCTAGATGCTTTTGATAAAAATCTTATTCTATCAGGAAAATGGGTTCATAGGTGGACCTATGTTTTTGGGTAGGGTTATGTCAATGAATGTTACTCTAATTAGTCTTGATCTGGTTGAGTTTGACATAACGCGACCAAATTACGAAAGTCCTCCATATTATGTCTATGAATTAATTTATTTGATAGTACTTGTAATAATATAATTGTTTGAACATATTTTATTAGTTTTTCAGCAAAGAGTAGGGCTCTATTTTGTAAGATTGCTTTGCTTTAGAAGCGATGTAGAACTGTTACTGTGCCTTGGAGTTTAAGTGTCAAAATCCTACTGCTCTTGAGTTCCACTTCTTAGATGCTAAGTTAAGACCCTGTATATTTTACTGTAAATATACTGTACATACTAACATCTATAATATTAGGCTCAATTTATTTGCGTCCGCGCGACAGAGCGTTTTGGCCGCTACCCGCTACACAACGAAATCGCACCGTAAAATAAATCGTTAGGCCGTGTTTCCACCTGCAAGATGACTGTTGCGAGAAGTGTCTGACAGTCTGTCTGACAGCAGCTTGCACGTGTAAACCCCGTAGCAAGTGCTGTCGCGACAATTTGTTAAGCGCTTCCTGCGAGTAGTTGCGACAGCATGTCTAAACATGTTTGCAAGGACTCGCGACAGATCTCGCTGCGGGTCACCGCAGATATACGGTCTAGTTTCGTATGACATTAATTTTATCCGCGAGCTTCTCGCACGATATTTATTACAGCAATAAATAAAATTGCAGGAATTAGTACGAAATGTAAACAATATTGCAAGAAACTCACGCAAGACTTCTGCGAGTTTGCTGCAAGCAAACTCGCAGCAGTCTTGGGTGAGTTCTGCGAGTTTGTTTGCAGGTGGAAACACGGCCTTACAAACTAAATGATGCCCGCAACTCCGTTGCGCCAAAACTCGTATATCGCGCCACCGGAACCGTACATTTTCCAGGATAAAAAGTATCCTATGACCTTTCCCGGGACTCAAAGTATCTCCATGCCAGCAAAATCGGTTCAGCGGTTTGAACGTGACGAGGTAACAGACCGAGAGACAAACGCACTTTCGCATTTTTAATATTAGAGTAGTATCATATGGATCTCGCGGTGTAGCGGCTAAATCGCTCAGTCTAGTCGCGCGGATGCAAATAAATCGAACCAATACACTTGGCGTAAGTGTTTTAGCTAATATTCCTTTGATCGTGGAAAAACGAGACACAATACCCTTTCTATTGTTATCGCGGTCGCATGCGACCGCTTGGGGCTCGAAGGATTATATTGCAGTGAATTACGTTAACGTATCTTTTGGAAATACTTTTGAAATGCTTATTTAAAAGACATACACTTTACAAGCGCCTAATTTTATTATTATACGTATTTTAGTCTGACTTTACTGAATATGGCACTTGTAAACTGACCAAATCTATTTTTAACTGGGTAATAAAATAATTGTAGTACTGTTAAATATTTAGATTAAAACTGACTTGTTACTATTATTTGGTAGTGTGTACTAAAATAGTACTACCTCCTAACAAATTTAACCGAAATATTTTCAATCTGTAAACTTATTGTTAAGCCTGTACTCATTTTGATGCACTTTGTAAAAAGCCATCGTAGCCCGATATATTTACAATATTATATAAACTAGTTGTTGTATCAATTTTTTTGTAATCTTGTTAAGCCTCCTTCACACATGCTTGACCCGAAACCATAAAAACATGGCAATTACTGTAATATTATTATGTTATTTGTAACAAATAAACTATTATATGTAAGTGTCCTACCATACAACCCCCCATGCACGATCGACAGAAATGTCCTCCAACTAAACTTTAGTACACGCCAAAAACAGTATAATTTTCCACTATCAAATAAGTACATAAATTCTTAAAAATTCAAGCTTTGAGGCTACTACTTAATTTTATGTTTGTTAGAGTCTATAATATTTAAATTGCAGCAGACATTTCTGTCGACCGTGCTCCTATTTGTTGATTGTAAACATGTTAAGCCCCCACTATACTCATCCCGAAGACTGAACAACGAGCTACGGCCTAGCATTTACAACTGCCAATGACGACTAGAGTATAAAGTGTAAATACTGTATTTAAAACTGTGATATTTTTCAAACGATTAAACGTCTATATGAAAAAGTGTTTTGTTTATAATTTATTCCTCATTTAAAACACAAAAAGAAATAAATTTTATCATCATGATTACTTTCTAGTTCACCGAATCGACTGTAAATATATAGTAGGTACATGTCGAATAGCATTGATTCGTCATAATAAACTTTATCGCCATATATGGTAAAATATGAAATTGTAACGGGTTCGATTCCCGTGATTTCATTGGTTCTTGATGTCAAAATAATAAATGTCACTAAAAATAATACTAAGAAGTAACACAATATTGTGTTGTGGATTTGAACTTGCATTAGCTATGCACTACAAGTGTACACTGTAGCAGTTGATTCAAAACATTATTCTGAAATGTCACGTTCACGGACACATACTAAAACGAACAACAGCGAGGTATTTTAATAGACATATTTTTATTTCGTAGTGAGCCAAGAGCCAGGAGCAGTCAAACCTTCGCCATTTTATAAAAGCTGAAAGTTTTTCTGTAACCACAGACATAGATCAAGATAGATATCGCATGTCCCTCCATTTGTATGAAAACGAGCGTATCACTTTTTTCCTACCACTGTGACGTACCGATGATAAGAAACGTGTCCATTATCAAGGCCAACGTTTAAATTTGAATTTATACAGCCCAATACGGCACTTTTAGGCATTTAGGCATTTTTAAAATTCCGATTGACGTCCGATTCCGATAGCAGACTAAAGAACAAACTTTCGAAAGACGAGCATTGCTCGTCGTTTGGGTACGTGATATGGCACGCGAAGTACATACACATGCGGTATGTATCTTGATCTATGTCTGTGGTTATAACCTTTAACGTATCATACTTTAGTAGAAAACTACATTGATAATGAAAGACCAGATTGAGATTTATATTATACTTCGAAGAACGTTAGGTACACCTTCACTACTTGATACCTCCTAAAGCTGCCGCGACCCAAAACTCTATAGTTGCTGATCGTTCTTACCTCTATAAGGGCAAAAGGACATTTACGGAAAATTTTTCAGCTCTTACAAAATAACGAACGTTGCCGCTGACTCTTACTCTATAAAGACAGAGGAATTTAAAATTTCAGCTACATGTTAAATAATACTTGGATGAGATTCATATTTGGCCATGCACCAAAACAGCCGTGTAAGTTTTAGATTTGTTTTACAGACAATTACTGAGTTATTAAAGGCCAACCCACACGTACCACAACCACACCACGGGGTCGGGCGTATATTTCGTATTGTAAATGAACTGTAGGGCGAGCACGAACTTCTAATGTATTCGTAACGTAAACGTTTCGAGTTTACTATACGATTACGCAATGTCACGCTAGTACGTAGCACGAAGCACTATCGTCTTCGTAACGTAAACTCGATACGAATACGATAGTGACGTCATCCTAACGTAAGCAAGGTTGGGCCCATGCGAATGAATAGGAACGAATGATACGTTCTGAAATTTGTCGTTTATTTAAAATCACGAATTTTATGAAGATATTTGATTAAAACTTTATCGAAAACAATAGAAAACATCATTTTATTACATAAGTTGTATTAATATTTCACAAAACATGTATTTCATGATAAGACTCATAGTATTTCTGGATCATTTTGTGGTTTTGGTTTCCGAACGACTAACATAATGTCAAGTGGATTCATGTAACATGTTTGTATTTCAAATCGTATTGTGACTTGTGCAACAGCGGCAAACCAAAAGTTTTAAAAGTTTTTTGATAATAGATATTTGTTAAAAATGAGAACAAGTCAGGTTCAATACCTAATGATGGTGGAGTTCATGGAAAGGTATGTTACAGTCACTATAAATAAAAATTTAAGGCATTATCTATTGTTTTTATGTATTTGTACTTAATTCATTGGAATGTCTTTACTTATGAGTAAATATGATATCTTTTTTAGACATGGAGATTTATCTAAACCCTCTGGTGGTCCTCGAGGTCGCCATTTCATTCAAATGAAATGGAAAGAGCTAACAGAAAAATTAAATAGCGAGGGAACAGGATATTCTCGATCGGAGGAGAAATGGCGCAAGGTATGCTTTTACAAGTGTCGAATTTCTCAAGTGTTCACTTAATTTGTCGCCACTTTTTTGTTCCACTTTGGACATTCTATGATAATTCTGTTTTTGTTGTTGTTTTTTCATTCCTGCTTACTTTTTGATTTGCTTTTGGTGAAGGTATGGAGCGATTTAAAAAATAACACCAAAAGGAAATGGGCAAAAATTAATAGAGCTGCTAGTGGTACTGGTGGTGGGCCTGCACTTCAGCTATCGTTGACTGACCTGGAAAATAGGGTCCTCCATATAATTGGAGTGCAGGCAGCTATTGGCATGGCGGTTGTAGAAGCTGGCCTCGAAAAACAGGTTTTGCATGTTATTTATTTTCCATATTTAAATGTTAAACCATAGTTTACTTAACTATGGTTTAACATATAATTCTTATTAACAGAAGTACTAGTCGAAATGATAAAAAGAAAATTATTTAAGCTTTATAAGCTAGCTATTTAAGCTAGGCTTATCTAACACGAAAAATGAGTATTACTGCGCCTAAGTGACATAATATGGCGAATTCATTTTTAAATTTGTTATTTTTTTATTACTCATAAGATCGTCGTTATTTACAGGTGATTCCGGTTATCCTCAGCGGCCCTGGCTAATGACACCTATATGTGATGCTGTTGAAGGAAGTCCAGAAGCAAAATATAATTCCGTGCATGGAAAAGCCAGGGTCACGGTGGAAAACACTTTTGGGCGATTGAAAAATCGTTGGCGGTGTTTGTGCAAAGACCGCACACTACACTACGCACCAGAGAAATGTGCAAAGATAATAATGGCTTGTAGTGTGCTGCACAACTTAGCCATTAATTTCAATGTGCCTGAACCGGAACCGGATACCGTTTTAAATGACCAACTGACATTTTCAAGGCATAGATTTCAAGAAAATGATGCTGGTGATGATTTAGTGCGAGGAAGGGTCTTAAGAAGCATGCTTGTGGAGAGAATTAACAGACTCCACACATAGCATTATCATATCTTTCCCATTTTCTGTGTTACCTTCTAAGAAACTTCATAATATTATATTTATTTAAGAAATAAAATAGGTTAGGAAATTCTATCTCATTCTACTATATTTATAGGATATTCATATCACCCTATCTATAATAATATATATTATAATAGAATCCTTTATAGTATATATAATAGAATCCTTAAATTTTGTAGCATTTATTTAGTAAGTCTAAAGAGTTGTAAGTGAGAATACTGACTTAACAGATTCAAATAAAACTTGGCTTACATTTTGACCCTTGATTAAAAGAGACTTTTTTTACCAACACTGTGTTGGTCAGGATTACATTTATTTGTTATATTTATATTATAGCTATTATAAGGTTATTAAATTCATTTAGTGGTAATAAAACAAATATTGTTTAAATAATTATAATATGTAAGTTTTATGTGCAACTGGGATTTAATAAAAAACATTTTAAATTAAAATATTAGTTTTAATAAAGTAAAAAATCCTATTAAAATAACAGATTACTTAACTACAAGGTGTCACATTCATTATTCTGTCTCTCGCTCGCGTCCAAAGTACTTTAAAATAACATTCATAGCTTCTTTCAAAAATTCCAACCATTGAGCTTCTAACAATAGCTCCCGATCCTTCTGTCTTACCCTTTCACAAATTTCGTATTCGCGCAGCTGTAACCGTTCCGTCTCCAACCTTTCATAAGCCAAGTCACGCTCTCTGGCATACTTCCTAGCAGTTCTGTCACTCTCTACAAATAACTTAGCAATATAATCATTATTTTTCTTTTTTTTCGGTGCTGGTGGCGCCCAGTGCTCCTCGGGATCTATGGTGGCAGTTGAAGGTGGAGGAACTGGGGTACTTTCCGGAGGCCCCACAGTTGGTTGACTGCTTGTCCCCGGAAAATTCCATTGTTCCTCTTCTGTAACATAAAAATACCATCATCAACATCATCATCATCAGCCTTTATCCGTTCACTGCTGAACATAGGCATCCCTCGATGAACGCCAAGATACCATACCATAATCATATTACTAAGTATTTTGATTTTGATAGTTATGAATTTTCATTTAGCTAAGTTATATTTTGAAACTAACAATAATATATAAAATAATATTAAAAGCTGGAAGTAAGACAATGGTATTGCAAACCTATTGGAATTAGGTATGCATTAATAAAAATCTCTCATATATAAAAATGGATTTTCAAATGTGTTAGTCGCGCTAAAACTCGAAAACGGCTGAACGGATTGGGCTGATTTTAGTCTTAAAATGTTTGTAGAAGTCCAGGGAAGGTTTCAAAGTGACACAAAGTTCACCGGGACAGCTAGTTATACTATAATTTGATTAATCCCAATAGTTTTGTAATGTTTTAATTGCTAATTAATTTGTTGTAAATGCTTATTTCTTTTACCTGTGAGTTCCTTATGTCACCAATATCACTTTCCTCTATGTGTATTACTGCACTATTCACAGGTGAGATTGGTCTCTCTTCAACCTGAAACATGTTTTTATAATATTACTATAATTATTATGAATTTTGGTATTGGATATTAAATAGAACTGGCATTAAGAATAGTCTTTGCATTGTAAGAATTAAATGTTCTCATGCATTTCTTGTGTTATATCTCAATGGGTATAAAAAATAACTTTAAACTATGGTTTCACATTTAAATATGGAAAATAAATAACATGCAAACCTGTTTTTCGAGGCCAGCTTCTACAACCGCCATGCCAATAGCTGCCTGCACTCCAATTATATGGAGGACCCAGGTCCAGGTCATATTTTCCAGGTCAGTCAAAGATAGCTGAAGTGCAGGCCCACCACCAGTACCACTAGCAGCTCTATTAATTTTTGCCCATTTCCTTTTGGTGTTATTTTTTAAATCGCTCCATACCTTCACCAAAAGCAAATCCAAAAAGTAAGCAGGAATGAAAAAACAACAACAAAAACAGAATTATCATGGAATGCCCAAAGTGGAACAAAAAAGTGGCCACAAATTAAGTGAACACTTGAGAAATTCGACACTTGTAAAAGCATACCTTGCGCCATTTCTCCTCCGATCGAGAATCTCCTGTTCCCTCGCTATTTAATTTTTCTGTTAGCTCTTTCCATTTCATTTGAATGAAATGGCGACCTCGAGGACCACCAGAGGGCTTAGATAAATCTCCATGTCTAAAAAAAGATATCATATTTACTCATAAGTAAAGACATTCCAATGAATTAAGTACAAATACATAAAAACAATAGATAATGCCTTAAATTTTTATTTATAGTGACTGTAACATACTTACCTTTCCATGAACTCCACCATCATTAGGTATTGAACCTGACTTGTTCTCATTTTTAACAAATATGTATTATCAAAAAACTTTTAAAACTTTTGGTTTGCCGCTGTTGCACAAGTCACAATACGATTTGAAATACAAACATGTTACATGAATCCACTTGACATTATGTTAGTCGTTCGGAAACCAAAACCACAAAACGACCCAGAAATACTACGAGTCTTATCATGAAATACATGTTTTGTGAAATATTAATACAACTTATGTAATAAAATGATGTTTTCTATTGTTTTCGATAAAGTTTTAATCAAATATCTTCATAAAATTCGTGATTTTAAATAAACGACAAACTTCAGAACGTATCATTCGTTCCTATTCATTCGCATGGGCCCAACCTTGCTTACGTTAGGATGACGTCACTATCGTATTCGTATCGAGTTTACGTTACGAAGACGATAGTGCTTCGTGCTACGTACTAGCGTGACGTTGCGTAATCGTATAGTAAACTCGAAACGTTTACGTTACGAATACATTAGAAGTTCGTACTCGCCCTACTGGACTATTCACACGTACCACATTTTGCAGTCATTGTCGACCACTTGATAGGGTGATACTGCAACTGGCGACAACGCAAACACGTCTACATTTTGTCGGTACCACAACGCAACTACAAAAAGCTGCAGCGACACCATTCACAGTTCACACGTAACCACTGCTTGACGGCATTTTGTCGTTGCGACGTGGTGTGGTTGTGGTACGTGTGGGTTGGCCCTTACTCGAACAGAGTACGTTGTTACGCGTCTATTAAAATACCGCAATTAGTTTTCTAAAAGTAAAAGATAAAGACGAAGTATCAATCTATAAAAGTTACTACTTTAATACTTGCACTGATAAATGAGTAAAGCCATCTGTTTTTATATATAGCTTTTAGAGTAATTCATATTAAAAGTGTCTGAAGTATCGACCGGGAATAAAATTTATCAATATTGTAAACCATTTCCGATACTTGACCTATCGAGTGTAAGTGCGTGTAAAAATAAAAGACATTACCGCGCCAGACCACCCGATAGAATTAAACCTTGGTTACTCATCAAAATATTTCACTTTTATACGGGACGATTTGTCGTAAGAGATATCGTTGGTACGGCTGAAAGTTTTCAGATTATATTAACAGTAATTTTACAAGCTACGAGTATTATGCTACGTTTTGATACTTTCCGAGCCACGGCAAGCCTCCACAAGCCACAAGCCTCCACAAATCTCGCTTTGCATTTGTAAGTCGTTTTCACGCTCGTGAACGCGTCAGTGTATTACGTACATCCAAGCATGGCGGACACCGAACTTGTGTCGGCTATTACGTTTGGTTTCCTATTATTTTTAATGCTCTTATAACCAAAAGTATCATCACATAATATAGTATTCTATTAATTAAAAAGATAAAACCGACTTGAAAATTGTACGTAATTGAGAATTAAAATTCCCTATCTCAAAAACTACTGAACCGATTTTGATGAAACTTGCACTGTTCCCTAAGTTAAACAATACCTAGTATAATAAAAAAAAACTCAAATCGGACTTGTAGTTCCGGAGATATGCGAACACAAACATAAAAACATACATACATACATAAACTTTTGAAATTTGGCACATTTGTTCAGACGCTGATATAGACTAACATATACGGAAATTGGGCAATTCTGGAAAAATTACATATATACGGGTCGAATTGATAACCTCCTTTTTTGAAGTCGGTTAAAATCAATTAATAAACAAATGAACTTTATATCTTTATGGTTAACATCCCTGGGGGTCCAGATACACGTTTCGGTTTGGTAATATTCCAAAAACGATAAACTCTCTTCGTTCGACCAGCCACTCATTTTGTGCATGACGTGCGTTCACCGCGAGATCACAGCGGCTACTAAGCGCGAGCCAACGTGTGAACACGTCGCAAACGTTTGCCGCAAATGCCCTTTGATCTCTGTCCAAAAACCGACACTATTCCCGATCGTCTACAAGCGTCCGCAAGCTCACGCAAGCCAAGCCATTTTAATGTTTTAACGCTCGGGCTTGTGGAGGCTTGCCGTGGCTCGGCAAGCATCAAAACGTAACATTAGTCCTATGAAGACTTTCACAAGACTAACAGATGACAATATTATAGGGCACTGCCTAGAAATGTGACTTTCAGCTCAGAAATAAATTAGAAATTAAAGTTCTAGTGTTTGATTGGCAGTCAGGATAATATAACTGCTTATTGGCATTTAATAATTATTATTTGCATTATTTACTTTGAAATTGTTCTCAATTTATTTACCCCTAAGTATTTAGTTGGCAGTTAGGGCAATATCGCTGCTTATTGACATTAAACAACAATTTGCAGTTTAAAAAGGACTTCTGAAAAAGAAGATTTCAATAAACCGCACTAAGATTGCTCTACATTTCACGAAACGTTTGAATATCGTATCGTAGTCGTGTCGTCAGAAGTAATTTAAACTTCAAGTTACAAATCAAAGTGTTATTTCTGTATCAATTCATTAGTCAAATATACAGAGTAATTGCCGATAGAGATTTAGGGCCATTTTCATCGAAACGAGACGAGACGAAGCTAAACTTGGCGATTGATAATTTGGTGTCGTCTGACCCTCATAAATATTACATACATACAAACGTGTTTATGTTAAGGATTACCTACTTGTGACTTCAGTGACGGCGGGAAGACCTGAAAAAAATTAAGAAATTTAAATCAATAATTTGATGTAAATTAAGTCTGTTTATGAAGAGATTAGTAAACTCATTTATGTACTTTGAAGTTTGCAATATTATTCTACTTTTTAGGAATCTAACTAACGATATGAACAATAATGCTTAGGCAAGTAAGTCGTAACGTTCAAATTGGCGCGAAATCTCTGTAACTAGTAGTTAGTCTGTGTAAGTCTTACGCAGTATGACAAGAATCCAGATTCCAGATAATATACTGCGATGTGAGTTACACTGAAACCATTTGTCAGTTAACATAAGTAATTGGGGAATGCGTATTATTTGTAGCTTGTATTGTGTTAAGTCTGCTGTACACATTGGACGAACTCATTAAAGTACCAGCTCATTGGGCCAATGTGGTGAACGTGTAGACTGTAGACTCTACATACTATAGATAGAGTATGGAATGTCGCTCCCAACATAAGGCCAAGTGGGCCTCTACAAGTTGGCCCAATGCACTGGCTTTATAGCACAAGTGTACAGCTGACTTTAAACATAATACTTACCAAGCACAAAACTCTTACTAAAAATATTTGTACTCATTGTCTTTGTCTGGCTTAAATTTAAAACGTCACTCATCAGAACAAGACAGTAAACTTTGTTTAAGTAGTGATAGCTACGTAAATTATCTATAATATCTAGTAAAGGGGGTAACAAAATATTTTTTTTAATCCTAAATGATTCCTTCAAATTGTCCTTATCCTTTAAGACCTTAAAGAATACAAGAGAAGGCAAAACTACATAAAATACGTGTATCGAAGGCTGTCAACATCGGAATATTAATATAGTCACGGTAGATAACCTCCTCCATATTCCTGTATCATCTAGGATTCCAGGAACATTGAGTCAGACGCTCCAAATAAACAAGCGACATGAGTCATGCCCTAAAATTATAACTGGGAGAGTCTGGATATGATAATTTTTGTATTAAATTATAGGTAAGCCAAGGAGTATATTTGAAAGAATTTGATATATTTTTATTTACGTCAAGAATTTTAAGCAAGCAAATAGATATCCCAACGAAAACATCAATCTTGGTGACTTCCACAAAATTATATTACTGCAAAAGGATCAAAAGGCTAGGTTTGCTTTAGCTCATTTTATGAATTGTATGATGGTGTTATTTGGGAAAGTCCAATAATTGAATATAAGCGATCTAATAATACTTAATTTAATTGTTGCTGTTGATTATGACCTATGCCTGAACTAAATATACACCGCGCCGGTGAGTTAAGGATGTAGTAAGGTTTACTGGAAAAACGTCATGCAATATAAATATTCATGCAGCATTAATTGATAACTAATTATTATAGTTGACAGTTCTAAATAACGCAAATAAATACATACATATATAGCTCCAAATAATTGTTTGACTGGATTTTAGATTCAGGTAGGTACTATTATACCGCGCCAAATCGTGCGGGCATGAAACATAGATTTTGAATCACATACCCAGACTGTCGCGTCGGGCACGGGGTACTAATTAGTTAATTGATTCGTAATTACCCGCCACTGCCAGCACTGATGTGGTTTTCGCACTGTACACTATACTTATAGCTGGGTACAGTTACTGGATATAGCTATAGTGATAGTATCGATAATCTTCTAATTCGGTGTAAAGATATTTTCTGAAATACAAAATTATGAAAATTATATTATAATGAATTCAGAAATACTTACATTGTCTGTAAGCTTTTCCATTTCCTTATCAGCTTATTCATCGAACAATTATTTAATTTTTTTATTTGGATCTATACACTTAAATCAAAAATTCCCTGTTTTGCTGCTAGACATAATTGCAATCAGAATTTTATTTCAGCAACTTTTTATAGCTGTCATTGGCTGTTAAGTAAGATGGGATAAGTGGAGTGAAGTTAGTATAGAGAAGACTAACCATGAAATATTTTTATTGTTAACGGCATTATTTTATAAAATTACTTTTGAATATATTATTATTGTTATTAAATCATTACCACAACTTTACCACTACAAACATAGCACTTCTGATGGTATCAGTACATAGGAGTTAGACAAATAAATTTGAACCCCCATCTGGTTTAGGAGGCGCATATTCATTAGGATAATCTGTTACAGTCCAGTGTCTGCGCTTAATTACTGCTGCATGTGATCTAGCCGTCCTATGCCTGATTAAATATGCCCCCGTGGTCTAGTGGCTTAGAGCTTGACTCGATCGTGGGTTAGATTTCTGACTGGAAAGAGATATTATGTCATAATTAACATTACTAAGATTACAGGTGATGCGCAAGATACATTCTTGCGTACTCTATATTATATACTTGGACAGCTAGTAACCATGTGACACAAAATTTTTATACTGGTTTTCCTTAAAAATTTTTCGATCGATCGATGAGTATTTTTTGATCGATCCACATTACAGCCCAAACTTCAAAGTTTATACCATAGCAATTTATTTGTAACGCCGAAACTAAATTTTTTCCCTTGTTGAAACTACCAGTATTCCTTGTCCTCAAAGTACCACAATAAAAATACTAGGTGAATGTGAAGAATTAGTAATAGACAGAGACAATACATGTTATGAATAATCGGCTAAGTGCGAGTCGGACTCGTGCACGAAAGGTTCCATACCCCGGTAGGTACAGAGCGAAAGTAGACAATAAATTTTGTTTTTGTATGGGAGCCCAACTTAAATATTTACTTCATTTTAATTTTATTATTAATTATTAAAGTACAAATATAATTAAGGCTTTTGTGAAAATTTCAAGTGCCTAGCTGTTACCACTATTGATTACGCGCAAAAAAGGCCAAAAAAATCACGTTTCTTGTATGGGAGCCCCCCTTAAATATTAACTTTATCTTATTTTTAGTATTTCTTTTTATAGCGGCAACAGATAATATAAACAATCTGTGAAAATTTCAGAAGTTTAGCTATAGCGGTTCATGAGTTACAGCCTGGAGACAGACAGACAGACAGACAGACAGACAGACAGACAGACGGCCAGACAACGAAGTCTTAGTAATAGGGTCCCGTTTTTACCCTTTGTGTACGGAACCCTAAAAAGTAATCTTCAAAAGGTAGGTTACTTTTACCAAACAACTTAGGTCAACCTAAAATCATTCCGTAAACTGCACGCTTAAGTATCGAATTCCTCTAAGTAAGAGCATCTCCGCTTCAGTATGTACAGAGTGATATTGGGCAATGTGACGGGCATTCCCCGGAGATGTCCGGGCATTCCCGGGAGATGTCCGGGCATTCCCGCATACGTCTAGCCCGGAATCGGATGTCAGACGCTAAAATGTCCCACTGATAGCATTGGAGTGGAAACGGTTACTTGGATAGCATAGACGACATGTTTGCTTGGCTAAGAAAGCTAAGATAGCATAAAGTTGTTTAGAACTAGAGTTTCTGTAGTGAAATGAGACTTAGTCAAAGGACAATGAATATCTGCATAATGATAATTAACAAAATGATAGAAAAGAGGTTATAAAATTACTTACCTGAAATTTGCTCTATAAGAAATAGTATAAAACCCTTTAAGTATTATTGTTGGTAGTAAAAGATGATATCGAATTTTAGAGAAAACATTCACTAATGCATCAGATAGGGTTTACAATGCAATATTTCGATAAAATCTTCGTGAAGATATTCAGAAAATGCACACTGCAAATATAATTTTGATAAGATCATCCAACGGATATTTCAATACTGCATGCGAAATATCCAGCTTTAATTAATGATTAATCTCATAAGGTCTCAAGCTAACAAGGGTCATGGGGCATTTTAGGGCCCAGTCTGGCATGCGAGGACATACTGGGCGTTGTTGACGTCTGGCAGGCTTGGCAAGTCTGGCAGCCTGGCATCTTGGGATACGGTTTACTTTATAACCATGTAATTAAGCTAGGAAAGCACTCTGTTGATTAGCGCTTGATATTAAATGTTAGGTTCTCATGAGGTTGTTGTTATGGTTAACTGTGAAATTAATGCATAGGATATTTTGGTATTTGTGTACAATTAATATATAATGCCATGTAAAGGCATAAAGTGTGTTACCAAAGGGCTAGAGGCTAGATAAAGAATTAAAAAAACCCTCTTATATTGTAGCTATAACATCATAATACCCTGCGTTTGGAATACTATAGTTTGGAAATTTTAATATTAGGTACTTCCTTGTACAAAAAGTATTTAAATTGTAATATAACTTCTATTGTAATAAAAGTCTTAAAGACAGTCTACAGATGACAATAGCTACTAAGTAGATAATGCGTCTGTCTGAATCATTATTTAATCCAGACTCATTACCTACTTGTCTCATTGTCCAACATGACCACAGACTGGTAGAAATTATTCACTCTTATGGGAATCTCAAGCTAAACATTTATAAAATATAATTATTATCTACTTGTCGTTATTTTCTTTTATGATTCTAATGTTTTTGTTAGACACTGCCTACGACAAATTGTACAGGCTGTAATAATACTATGCTAAATTACTTCAGGATGTTTAAAGTGTCCTTTGTTTACTCACTGTAAAAGTAGCGCTGTAAAAGTTATTTTTTCTTATCATCTGTAGGGGCAAATTATGTTGCTCATTTTCTCATAGAAACGTTGAAGTCAAAAGTAACTTTCAAAATTCTTTTACAGTAATTTCCATATAAGGTGATCGTGTGTGAACACTGAACAGTGATTTCTATAAACATTAAACACACACTAGCGTAATATGATCTTTTAGTTTTCTTATACTAAGTGATCATATTACGCTACGCTCATTGCATAATATTCTTGTATTATCCGAGATTACGCCTACGTAAGTCCTAACTTGACATCTCACTAGACCTCTATAAACGATTAAATTTTAATTCGATAAGTGCGCACTATAAATCTAGAAATGCAATAAACATCGCGTATCATACGACATAGCAGTAAATATTCAAATAAATTAGAGTCATCATAAAATATTAAGACCTTATAATTAAGGACTTATGACTCTTGTCGGCTTACCAATAGCTCTGATATTCTGGCCCTTTACCCAAGACGTTTACTTTATTGGTTCTTTACAGAATCGCCGACCAATTAGCCGATATAAGGGCAATTCCTAACATTTTGATATTACACTAATCAAATGTCAACGTCATATTATCGAAAGATTATGTCAATTCCAAACATTTTGTCAGAATAATATTATAAAGGTGAAAGTTTGTGAGTTTGTATGTTTGTTACTTCTTCACGTCTAAACGGCTAAATCGATTTTAAAATAGTTTGGTATGGAGTTAGTTGATTGATTGACACATAGGCAAATTTTTATCGCGGGAAAATATCACAATTTATTTTTCCTAGTAAACAGTAGATAAAGAAAACGTCTTGGCTAAAAGAGCTGATCTGCCCTCACTCCTGAGACGATCAAGAATCGAACCTACTTGATCTCAGTACGTACGATAGGACTTACTCCCGGCATCTACACTAGCGCACAATCACGCGGTGGCTCAATTTGTAAATCGGAATCGAGAAGTTTGACCTTTGGTAAACGTGATTCAAGTTTTTTCGGAAGTCATCAAAATGGACGTCGGAACACACTCGTAATCGAAATCGAATTAGTTTCCGGAGTCAAGTCCTCAACCCAAGAGCCAGCAACAGCGAGACTTTTGTCATTCTATAAAAGCTTAATGTTTTCCTGTTTATGACTCCTATACAGGTGATAACGACCAGCAACGGGCAACCGTTGAGTTTAGGTTGCGGGTTCCTCAGTAGGTATCCATATTCGAAATGTCTACCTGACCATCGATTATTCTTTTATTTTCTTTTGCATAACTGTAGGAATCTTATCTATTATAGCTACAATATAGGAATCTGATCGTCCAATGCCGGACATTTTTAACAGTAGCTTGCCACTGCCAGACGACCTCATAGTCTAATACTTGAAGAAAGTTAAGGGTCATAAACAGGCAAATTTTCAGCCCTTATAAAATAATAAAAGTGTGGCTGTCACTAGGTCTTAGTTTATCTTCATATTACTATGACATTGAATTCATTATATTCGGCACTCGTTGCTCGTAAACGTCGTCGTCTTGTCGTGCAAATTGCAAATGGCCGCCCAGCGCGTAGTTTAATACTTTTAAGTGCGTTTTACGAATGCTCAGAAGTTGAGATTTCTATCTGGATTCTAGGTGGTAGCTTTATTGCTACGAGTAAGCCTTATTATTGTGATGAATTTGTAGTAGCAGTCATAAAGCTTTTAGAAATTATTAATTTAACGTCAGTCACCATAAAATTATTGGTAACATTGCATTATTATTTATTAGTATTTTTAATAATTTCTTTATTTTCTAATGTAGTTTTTAATAATTTATTTATTACGTTCATGTTTTCATAATATTATTATGATTAAATTCAGATTATATTTTAAAGAACCGGTTGCGTTTTTCCTTTTTACTTTTGATCTTTTATAATAAGTTTGTACCGACTTTATAGATACAGTATACTGTCATTATGCTTTTTTCTAATCCTGTACTTAGAGGCTATCTTCTTTCACCCCTCTAATCAAGTCTTCTTGTCACTGATACGTGGAATTACTTTGATCTGAGGCGGTAATTTCTGTAATGACGTATTGTGGTGAACTAGGCAAGGGGGAGGGTAATAGCTACTCGAGCGAACTTGTTTGTAGTGTCTTAGTGTGTTGCTCAGATGAAGATATACTATGTATATGAAGAATATAATTAAGCTAAATATACTAAAGATTGCTTGAATATACATTGAAATCGATGGGTTCTTTGTACTTATACAGAATTTATTTTTAGTAAACTTCAACGAAACATTATACGTATTGAGCGTTGAAAAGTGCGATATTATGTAGCATAAAGCGGAGTGAATGAGACATTTTAATTAGAACCTGTGAACGGGCCGAAAATTTTCTGACGTCCTTAACATCACAGCATGTGATTTCACAACGAATGAAAGGACCTATTATCAAAATACTTGTTGTCAATCCAATAGTCTATGTCATACTATTGGATCCGACCGTAAAATCCTGCATGAATCGTTTTTTTCGATCAAATATATTTTAAAATAATCTTTAGAACGTATAGAATGGATAAATGTTGGGTTACCTTGTCAAAAGTAGCCGCAAGTACCTCTAATTAAGTTTAATGTTCATGAGATAAATGCATAAATTTGCATGTATCTTTTTTTTTTATAAATTTTACATCATTTGAAAGAAAATGACGAGACAAAATAAGATATAAATGGTTGCCAGCACTAAGTCGGCCGCAACCTAGGGTTGCCAGCCCGTAAACAGACATAGTTCTTCATCAAAATTGAAGCATCGATTTTTTTTTAATAATTTTGACACAAAATTAAAGTTTTATGCATTTTGTACATGAATATCCATGGTTGCCAGTTGCACGATAGCCGCAAACTGGGGTTGCCATCACTTTTGTATATGACAAATGTTCAGGCCTACAATTATTATAACTGGCAGGATTTGAGAACGTCGAGAACCCGCAAGATTGCTATTTTTATTTAACAGGCGTTTTTATCTTTATGCGTAGTGTCCTGTCATTCCTCAATGTCATTGCTTCTTAGTTCTTACTTTTCTATGCAAGTTCGTATTACGGGCTTTCATTTTGCTCAATTAGAGGTACTTGCGGCTACTTTTAACAAGGCAACCCAACATCAATCCATTCTATACGTTCTAAAGATTATTTAAAAATATATTTGATCGAAAAAAACGATTCATGCAGGATTTTACGGTCGGATCTTAGGATATCAGGAAAGTAATTATTATTCTTCCTAAACGTTCCCAAAGTGTTATACGATAACATTAGACTTACTTTTATTTCCTTTATGTCGTAAAACGCTTACTTTCAAGTCCATAGATTGAAATACTCAGATACTGCGAATCATTGCAGTAGCAATCCTGAGAGATGTTAAAATGATTTACGGCGAGGAAACGGCTCTTCCCAGAACGCTGTCCACTGAGCATCTTATATGACCCTCAGTGAATGCTTAAAGAGATAAAGACGAATGCGAAAAAAGATGGGCGTCAAAATTGTTCCCTGTGGTATGAATTTTAAGAGGAACCTTTAAAATCTTGAATATTATTTATAACAACAACTATGTACAGATTCTTGTGAATGTGAAATGCATAATAAAGCAATCACAATTTTCAACACCAATATTTTTGGTCAGATGTTGTTTGCCGCTTCTTGCATTGCTGTTATGAAGTGTAGATGGAGGAGAACTATATCTGTATGTAAAAAGTGTCCGCTGAAATGCGTTAAATTAGTGTGGCGCTACAGTAGCAACAGGGTAAATTTTAAATCATTTAGCAGCTTTTATTTCAGCTATTTTAGGTTATATTTTTCAAAATATATTGGTATTAACCCAGTAATTCTGTGACTCGGCTATTCGGCTAACTTCAATTTATATTTTGTCACCAACGGCTACATTCATTCCATACCCTTTGCTGCAGCTAGCGCCACTCTTGGAGGATTTTTCAACTGTTATTTACTGCGTACAGCTGGACACTTTTTCAAATATCCCCCATATAAGATAGTTCTCCTTCATCTACCCATCATAATTGCTGTTCATTGCTTACAGTCAATTTCACAATTTCTTAATGTAGACTTTTCTATAAACAAACGTGAAAAAAATATTGGGCGTTAAATGTTACAGCATGGTTACAGCGGCGTTGGCAATCAATCACCTTATAGGTTTATACCGACAACCCCTACAAAGTTATTTCTTTTGTTTTTTTTTTTATATGAATCTAAAATGTTTGTAGTGCTAAAGGAAGATATTTTGCAAATACATGAACGATCCACATCATCAAAGCGAAGAAACTAAAAACAATCGTTTTATTGTCCGCAAAATAGCAATCTCTTTTGATGGATTTATGTTGTATGGAATTCTCGAGACGACCAGAAGTCAAAGATACAAAGTAACGCGTCGCCACAAGTTTACTGCCGCCAAAGTATAGGGTGAGCCACAATGGCCATTCACGATGCAATTTTGTATGGACACACAAGATGTAACAATTTCATTTAAAGTATCAGCATCATCGTTTTGAAGAAGTTCAGTGCCTGTGTGTTACTTCGTACTACTAATAATATATAATATATATTTAGGGTTTTACGTCAAACGCCAGACATTGGGAATACTGCAAGTTTCATCAAAATCGGTTCAGGAGTTTTTGAGATACGAAAATTTAATTATCAACTAGGTACATACAATTTTGAAGTCGGTTTTATTTTAAAATACTGTTATTGTTATAATATTTGGTGATGGCGACTTAACTTAATTTTTTTATTATAATAGTAAAAACTTAATATTATATTTTTCTTTTGTGTTCTGTATGGTCGTTCTGTAATTGCTGTCCATTCAAATTCCACCGATTCCATTCCATTCCATTCCGATCCAGTATGAGAGTGCCATTTTATGCCGGATTTTTTTGAAACCGATCTTTCATTTGATAAGATGCATCACGATCCTTTGAAACAAAAACACCGTTATACAGCAATTATGATAGTTCTACCAATGGTTAGTATTTAGTAATTTCTGATTCATTATATTGAACTACAATATCAACAATATAAAGTAGTAAAGTAGACCATCTTCATACTGAACTTCTAGAATGATGAGCCCACGTACACGTCTTATAATAATTAGTTTTAGAGAAAGTAGTTTATCTAGTACTCGTCGCATGAGTTCCCGAACCTTGTGGTATACATCAGTAGTACTAATGACGTGCGGAAATAATATTTTTGTAAAAAAATATTTTGAATTTTCATTGAAAATTCGAAAAATTTTTGCAAATATGTCAATGAAGTATTGTAAAATTTGCCTCTATGTTGAGCGAGTTTGATTTAGACTAAATACGCTCACATTACGACAACGACAGAGCGGGGGCCGCGTTTTTATACATATTTATAACCTCGCACTCGATCATTAAAAATGTATGGAAAATGCAACCCATCCCACTGCGTGGTTTCACAATGTGCGTGTTACTTTACTGTATGATATTCAAATTGTGGTAGTGCAGTACTAGTTAATTATATTATCGTACTCCCGTAACAATTGGTGCTTGGTATTTAATTGTGAAACCACGTCAAATGAGCCACGCCGTTTAGCGGGCACTTAGATGTAGGAAGAGCTTGGAAGCTCATAGAAATGTTTATTGCAAGACCTTAGAATTTTGAGTATTGTAAACTAGAAATAAAAAATTCGAATGGTGTATTTTTTGTAAATTAAGTGACATTTTATTTGGGAGCAAAAGTCTACGTTTCCATCAAGGCTGATGCTGCGTTTAGAGGAATGTGTTTTTGAGATCCAATAGAATAGCTGTGCTAGGTGAGACCAGGCAAACGAAGAGAATATTATATTGGTTCTTCAAAAACAAATTATTGATTTGAAGAACCAATTGATTCTCTTCAAATGTGTCCCATATGCGTGAAAGTGTTAAAAAGAAAATAAATGATAACGGATTATCACCTTACCAGATAATAGCTTATTTGTTGTTATTGCGGCCGCATGTGGCCGTTTGGGACTTGGGATTTGAAGCATTAAAATCGCCTTACGAATGAACTCCTTACTTACTCTTTGTAAAGCAAATATTATAAATAGACTTTGAAAGTAATAACTTGTAATTAGGGATGTGCCGATCGTGACTTTGGCCGACTAGCCGACTAGCCGATTAGTCGGCTGCAAAGAAGCCGACTAATCGGCCAAGCCGATCATGGTTTCGGAAGTTTCCGTAATGCTTTTTTACTGCTGTTTCGCGGGTAAGTCGCACATGCCTTCTGCAAACGTGTCGAATCGTGTTTAATGTTTACTTCGCGTACGTTAATTTATTTTGTTTCTATGATACAGTTGATGGTTATTGTGTATATCAAATCTCGATTTAACAATACATACTTAATTTGTTGTTAAAGTTATATAATTTACAAAATTAATAATTTCTTTACTAGCAAGTAATTTCAGAAACCCTTCATTTAGTTTTAAAATGTGTAACACTGATTGAGTGTGATAAGAACACATCAATAATAATTATTATTAATCGAGGTTTTTCATTAATGTAATTTCAATAATAGCAAAAAAATAAAAAGCCGATTAGTCGGCGCTTTTTGCCGACTATTCGCCGACTAGTCGCCGACAGCAAAAGTGGCCTGATAGTCGGCTTTACCGACTAGTCGGCACATCTCTTGTAATCCTAAATGACGCGTTGAATGCTCCTTGATTGAAACTTTTCACATCAAATATTTTGTAATGAAAACCAAGTGGAAAGCCTTTGTGAAAACTGAGGGTCGGAAAAGGCAAATGGGGTTGAATAGACATTAATTCCACAGAAAACCACAACCAATAATTTGGTGGCGTACACAAATGGGGAGGGTTACTAGCAACCCATAATTTGGGATTTCGTTTAACATGAAAATGGATAACTTTGCATTTATTTAGTTTGCCGCCTCAATGATTCTGTATCCCTTTATTTAATTTGTAATCTTGATTGCTGTACTAAGCCTTTTAATCAAAGCGAACTGTAGTAGTATATCCCACAACCTGAGCACTTTTGTGGTAAACTTTACGGAAAAACTATCACGCCTATTGATTTGTGCTTCAGCATATTATATAATTTTTATTTATATGTAGATGTGTTATCATCGGTCAGTTAAGGTTTGATTACAATTAAATTATATAAAAAAACTGATTATTACCATACAGAAAAACGACACGAGCCCTCACAAAGCTCGCCTTTAGCTAGTTACTAATAAAAATATTATCAACTCTGCCTACGCCCTTCAGTGCCAGTGATTATGGTAAAACACTGTTTTTTATCGGAAAAGATATTGTACGTTTCTTGTGGGATTTTTAATAAAATTTTTACATGTGCTATTTCATCAATTTCAATCGTGTAAATAATAATAATTATGTTGATTTGCTCATGCCTAAATCTTAACAGAACTACGAAAACAACTACCTACAATTAAGAATAATAGTGATTGAAACGTGGATAAGAGTGTAAATTACTATTCGCGCTAAGAAGGTAAATCATTTGTACCAATACAATATAATACGAGTATGTATTATGTCGCATAGGCATTAAAGTATTATGATAATTACTATTCTGTTTTAAAGTTAAAAAAAATTGATCATACCGAAACATGGACGAAAATAATTCTCACCCACACGAACTGCGGTAATTTTGAAACGAAGTTAAAAATTCTCATATCGACTTCGCCCGTAGGGTTGCGGTGTAATGATATTAATCAATAAGGTTCGTGCACCCAACAAAAAGGGCAAGAGGTGGGTAAATAGCGGGGAGTCTGCGGGTAATTTACCGATTTACCCCAACCGGTGTTGGGTTTGTGGGTGCGTATACTTTGGACTACGGCTTGTTATGCTTTTGAGCAGTTTTTTTTAATTCTGTAGTTTTCATTGGCATTAAGAATAAAATACGTGTGGGGCCACGAAACGAGCGTTGAACAGTCAAATAAATATTAATTATTGTTCTTCTACTGGTCTAAAATCATTGTTAGGAAGTATAAACGTGAATTGATCCATGATGTCTCAGATCATCAAATGATAATATGTATTATATTTGTCATATTTTGACTCTATGTAGTCTGGAGTGGCGGCTTTTTGGATTGTGTTTGGTTGGATGACAATTCAAATAAATGTTGGTCGTGTGTTGTGATCTGTCGGCTGTGTGTTATAACCAGTGATCGGAATCGTGGGTGTGATTGATATGAATAATATGGATATGACCACAAAAATCCGGAATTTCCCGGAATCAAGTTTTTCGGATTCCGGGATCCAGAACCGTAGTAAAAGAATTAAACACATTACTAGGATTAGAAACATGCATGATTTTACAGTGATTTCACAAAAAAAATCTGTATAAAATTATTATTTTGTATTATTTTTTTTTGTCATAAGTATTTTAACTTTATTAATACTTAGAAGGTAAAAGGTACGGGCGACGCAGTGTTACCGGAGCGCGCGAGTGGACAGAGCGAATATTGCGATGTGCTGTGCTGTGACGTCATCGCGTCAAGCGCCGAGCCCGAATTGCGCACTTATTTTTGAATTAAATATCTCGGAAACTACACGTCACGTATCGTCATAATTTTTTTCTCTCATATTTTTTATTTTTGACTTAGCTTACGGAGAGCTAAAAAATAATAAGTGAACATTCTTCACTTTATTTACCAGCATAAATTATGTACAATATAATATTATGTAATGTATATGTATAATATGTAGAACAGATTTTTTTTTTCATTTTATGTTTCCTATTTCATTCCGCCCTAATATTTGGAAATTTCTTTTCAAACTATTTTATATAATATGAATCATTTTATAAACAAATTAACATAATTTTGATTCATTTATTTTAAAATTACGTACTCAGACATTTTCTGATTTTCCTGGGATTTCCGGGATTCCCGGGATTTCCGGGATTACAAGTCTTATCCATAATATTCTTTACATTGAAAATTACACCCAGATTCCGATCTTTAGTTATAACTCGACCAAATTACGTAGTTTCCCATCCGTCTACGCAATCAAATTTTCTGATGGATCCACAAGAAATTTCAGGTACTAATTTAAACAAATTAACTTTCGTCAGAATATTACCTACTTGAGAATAAACTGAAAAATTTTCATGCAAATTTTCTATAACTCGCCCCAACTCCACACTATCAGTGGTCGCACCCGCAACGGACAAGCAAATAATATCGTCGACGGAGGGTGTGTCTATGTGTCTGTATATCCATTATATGCAGGCTGTTATTAGCGCGTAACTACTGGACAAGGCGGTAGCACAGGCGGTAGATTGGGTGATAATGACAGTAGCAAATACTGAGGAGTTTAATGATAGTAGCAAGTAGAGAAGTTTTATGTATTTGCTGATACAATGTTTTTCACGTAATAATACAAATATCTTTATTGTCACAATGTTAATGATTTAATTGATAAAAATGTATGTTGTTATAATATATGAGAAAGTGTGTCTGTCTATCTGTTACCTCTTCACGCCTAATTTGAAGACAGCTTTATTTACAAGACTCAGCTGTTTTCATGGTTTTGTAGCAACTTCAATGACTCTTTATAATTTCGTGCTCTGTGTCTTTTTTCGATATTAATTTTGGTGTTTTCAGTAAATGTTGGTTTAAAGCCGCATCATAAATTTATAATCTATTACATAGTCTACCTAGAAACCAATAAATGTAAGAAAAATGTCTTATATGGTGCCGTGACTCCCATTTTTCTTTAATACGGAACCCTAAAAATCGCAAGAGCGATGTCTCTCCCAGACGTGCCGCCACAATACACGTTACGGTAAGAGTGACGGTAACTTGACGTATTGGAAACTGTTTAATGTACACGGGACTGCAAACACCGCCTCGATATACCCGATACGTGTGGGGCCACGAAACGAGCGTTGAACAGGTAAATATACATTTTTTTTATAAAATAAGGAGGCAAATGGGTCACCTGATGAAAAGCAAACACCGTCGCCCATGGACACTCTCAACATTAGAAGAGCTAGGCTAGGAGAAGAGTGCGTTGCCGACATTTTCAGAGGGCATACGCTCTCTTCTTGAAGGTTTGGAGGTCGTATTGATCCGGAAATACTGCTGATGACAGTTCGTTCTTCTTCTAGTCTTATCATGAAGAAAAATACTTAAACAGCGGATAGCTTATTCAATACTATTTGTCCATGTACCCTAGAGACCTACGACGAGAGATATTATCCTAAATTGTTAAAACTAATATTTGAATGAACTCTTTACTATTTATGCGAGAAACAAACCAAGCCAAAACACGAGGACATGGCTCTTAACCTCTAATATTAAGGCGTAAACATAGAACTATTATACCTTCCATTGTAATGTTCAAGACAGCTCGAGTTTACTTTGAAACTGGACAGAAACTTCTATCGAGAACTGTCACACACAAAAGTACGAAAATTATAATTATAATCTGACAATATAATTATGTAAAAGTAATAAATAGATTCTCCTCTATTCCGTCTAAGGTTACCGATGTGAAGCCAAATGAAAAGTTTGCTTTCCAAATAAAATATATATATATATATATATATATATTTAAATTGTGCTAAGTTTTGTTGACCATAGTAATATGTAGTACTAACTCATGTCAAAAAACTATAGAGCTTGTTGGTAGGTATGAAACTAGCCCAGCGAGAAGAGCTGATACAAATTCGTTTTTTGTTAAAAGTTATAATAAAGAACGACATTTTCATGGCCCTACATTGCGTTCTACTGACACTCAAAACTGACACGTCCAAATCGCTGCGACGTTCTAAACGCGTGCGAGTTTTTCACCCGTCAAAACAATTCCGTGACAATAAAGTTCATTTTTCTCTAAATTCCCTTTTTAGCACACTCCAGCATCGCCTTATTACAACCAAATAAGGCTCATTTCTGCTTGCTTATGTAACAAAGCTAGAGGGTGAAAAATGAGGGGAGTAGTGATGAATTCGGTTTTAAACTGTTTATTTTGGTTTCTCATTGAAATGTTTGAGTTTGACAATCAGGGTCTATATAGATATATTTGTCGCGTGGGGTGTTCTTTGTTGGAACCCCTGTCCGATCCCAATCTAACAGTCCCTGGGTTCCGCGTAAATTGTGAATCAATTGCACATTGTGATGTGTTAATGTTATAACGATAGCTATCAATATAAAGTACGTTTTATATGCTTTAATTGTAACAGAACGATAAAATCGAGTTAAGCGTATATCTTGTTGACCAACATCAATCATAAAATTATTATTGTTTAAATATCCTCTAAAAGCCTTTTTCTATATTCGGCCATGATGTGTTAATGTAACCATGATTGCAGAAGCTATTCATATACACAATCGACATTGATCATAGGAAATCACAGACAAATCTCATACTGTAGAGGTTCTTAATCGCCTAGGCAAAATATACTTAGATACAATTTTTTGTCCTACATTGGCATACATGGAGAAAGCACAATGAAGTAAGATACGAAATGTAATAATTACAACTATACTACCAAGTTGTATTATGAATTAAAATGGTTGCTGGTTGCATATCATTTTGCAATTACAAAATTATATTTAATTTTATAAATGCCACTGAAAAATTGCATAAGGCACTGATCGCCGAGGGGTACTAGCATTTACTGTTACAAGCCTCGAGTTGTCAGTATAATGACACTTAAGTTTTGGCGTTTACTTCGCTACGGGCAGTTGAAGTGGCCACTAAACGCGCGACTGCTATGGCGTCTGCGGCAGAGTCTAGAACGAGCGTGAATGATGTTTCTTGGGGCGAGCTTTTACCCACGTAGAACTTTAAATAAATCAAATTCTACAATAAGCAATCAAAATATTCACTTTTACTCATTATAAGACTCAGATGTCAACCAAGTGAAGAATAGTAGGTACTTATAAGAGATTATAGCTCACAAATTAAATTTTATTTAAGTAAGTACCCATTATCCAAACAAGAATTACGCTATTCATTATAAGTAATTAAGAGTAAGCTTTTTTATAAAATTTACAGTGCATATCCATTATCCATAATTCAAGACGTGAGTGGAAGAATAAGGTAAGTAACTTGCAAAAACTTCCCGTTTTTTTGCTTAAATGGAGGCTTTAGGGCCGGAAAAAATATTTGAAATAGAAAAACTATGGATTATATGTGTAGCCAGATACATTAGCTAGGTTATGAAGAAGATAAGTTACAAGTTTTAATAAAATAATTAGGGAAAAAATTAGTTATTGTCCAAATGTTATGAAATGTTACTTGTTCGATTCTTCCACTCACGTCTTCATTATTAACTGACTTCTAAACGCATATTATAGACTAGAATAGTAACAGAAACCGTTTTATTTGTATGGAATGCCAGCAGGCTCGGGATGTCTAGATTTTGTGGCCAAGCGGCTAAAACAGGAGTAGAGAGTAGACAGACAATTTGAGGATCGCAAATTGGCAACTGATGCTAATTAACGTTCACTGCGCTAGTCCGTGTGTGGCTACTAGTATAGCGATATCTGCAAAAATTATTTTATCCAATTAAGTATTATATTTTTATAAACTCAATATTGATGCCTCTTATTTAAATTCTTTCTTATACTAAAACATCTGAAATACATTAATTTAGATAAATTAAGCAATTATTTATTAATTTTGACTTTGCCGTAAAAGCTAATTCCATTAAAAAATAAAAATTAATCATTAAATAAATTTTTTGTGTTTATTTTTAAAAGATTTAACTTTAATATAACAATATATTATAATACATAGAATACAGGCCTTATTTTTATTCAGGTCCCATTTATAGTCGCGACCAGCTTAGCTGACGCTGTCGCTACTCGCCTGTTCAATGGCCCCACTCCTTGTCGCAGTAATTGATAGCTCCCGGTCTCTCGTGCTCCTTTATGATGACGCCCGGACACGCCGACAGACAAACTATCACAATTATACACCTGCTCTATATAAATAGCAATTGCATGCCCTCAATAGTTATGAACATTATTTATACAACGGACAGCGCTCCTTATCATTTTTAAATGTATTATCGACTCGTCTACGTAGAAGATCTTGGATTTGAGTTTGTTTATTATTGACACATAATAATATGTCAATAATAAACAAACTCAAATATTATTTTTACATAGATTGAAAAAAAACGCATAAAGGCTCCTCTCCACGCTGCACAATAATTGATGTCGATCATAGGCATTCATTTATGAAGATGGCCATCTTATACGTATTGTAAACTTAGCATTTTCTAGTTTCCAATATAAAATTGGATTAAACCTACCATACCAAAATATGTCATCGAAATGCTTTAAATATTTAGTTTTTATTTACAAGAGTAACAAACATTTTAGACATCCATCTACCCAACCATCTGATTTCACGTCACATAGGCATGGAATTATATTCCAAACGTGGCCTAACACCGCATTCTTTTTTATCATAAAAACATCTTTACATTATAAGGTAACAGCAATTATTTTAATCCCTATTTCAAGCTAAGCCCTATTCCATTTTACAACAACAACAAAACAGCTTAGGGCCGGTATCAATTAAGGACTTATAGGACGATTAGCCGCTAAGTAGATTACCTGAACTAGGTCCCACTTCGAGCTTATTGCAATATTACATTATATGTTTTATTACGTTGCCCTGCCTTTTATGTACCATCGAGAAAATTAATTCCTAAGCTGTTGATAGACCAACGTCATTTGGTTGGATCATGTCAACTTAATCCTTCGATCGCAGATTCTTGGAAATCTATTGTTATTCTATTCTATGGTCACCGGTGTCGTTATGGGGCTTGATGGGTTAATGTTAGTGCTGAACTGAACTGGGCTAAATTTGACAACGCGACCAAATAACTTAGGTCCGCCATCTGCTTATGAATCAAATTCTCTGATAGTGCAAAAAAATTGATACTGTATAGAGTAAAGACTCTAGGCAGATGAGCGATGACACCGCAATTTGGTCAGGTTGTATCTAGACCTGATGGATCACGAGTCACGTCTAACATTAACTTCGCACAACCCGACTAAATAACGTAGGTCCTCCATCTGTTTTTGAAAGAATTTCTCGGATTTTTTGTGAATTTTTTGCTTGAAAACTTGCGTTGTTGCGGATATTGACGCAGTTCTTTCAATAAAAATTGTGTGGTTCAAGAGAAAGTTTATTCTGTGTAATACATTCATAATACAACGTATATGCCAAAACAATGTATGTCGGATCAGCAAGTTATAAAGAAAAGGTTTCAAAATAGCGAAAGCTTAAGTTTAAGAGGCGTTTCAGCAAGTTAGGAACGATTTCAAAATAGCAAATGCTGTAGTTGTAATTAAATAGAGGCGTTGTTTTCATGTCACCAGTACACCAGTCATGATATAAAAGACAAAGTATTCAGAGATATCAAATTCAAAGATATAAAAGATCATTGTTCTAGAGATAAAGCTTGTTCTGAGAAGAAATGACGCCTAGCGTATGTGTATTCTGAGACATTTTTACCGTGGGAGAGACATGCTTCGGCACAAATGAGCCTCCTCTACCGCATAACAATGCACCTGCAACTCTTCTAATGTGCGAGTGTGGGCGACGGTGGTCGCTTTCCATCAGGTGACTCGTTTGCTGGTTTTACCCCCTAATTTTATAAAAGAAAAAAATCTCATTCACCACCATACAATAAACTTTGGTAAACAAAAAATCATACAATGCAATAAACTCAATACGAGTAATAATTATCTAGATACCTTATTGAAAATAATATCTTAACACTTTTTCTTCATTAGCAAAGGTTACCGCTAATGCAATGAAAATAAATGTTAATACAACTCCTACTCCACCTTTTTTGTATATCGGTTAAAAAGAGGTCCATTTATAGAGTGGAACTTGGAAGATAAGAATGTACATTTTAATATAGAACCTTGTTCGGACAGGAGGTGGGTAACAGAATAAAAGATTTCAATAAAGTATTGTGAAATCGTGGAGACCATAAGAATGAAATTCTAGGAATCGTTCAAATCTATCTGATACAGCGAAATATTGATTCTGGAATTGCATTTTGTTGAGTAGTGACCTGCAACGGACTTCTAATCTATTTTAAGAATAAGTAGAATGTACCAGCGAAGAAATTGATTCATAGGCGGAGTGCGGACCCACGTAATATAGTTGGGTTTGACAAAACGCGACTAAATTACGTAGGTCCGCCATCTGCCTAGGAATCAATTTCCTAGATGGTACATGCTATGTACCATCAAGGAAACTGATTCCTAGGCAGTTGACAGACCAACGTCATTTGGTCGGATTATGTCAATTCAATGTAATTTGTGATCAATCAGCTGGGTTCGACAAAACGCGACCAAATTACGTAGGTCCGCCATCTGCCTAGGAATCAATTTCCTAGATGGTACATAGCATGTACCATCGAAGAAATTGATTTATAGGCAGAAGACGGATCTACGTCATTTGGCTGGATCATGTCAATTCAATGTAAGTTGTGATCTGTCAGCTGAGTTTGACAAAACGCGACCAAATTTGGTAGGACCGCCTAGGAATCAATTTCCTAGATGGTACATAGCATGTACCATCGAAGAAATTGATTTATAGGCAGAAGACGGACCTACGTCATTTGGTTGGATCATGTCAATTCAATGTAATTTGTGATCAATAATCTGGGTTTGACAAAAGGCGACTAAATTACGTAGGTCCGCCATCTGCCTATGAATCAACTTCTCTGATCGTACATAATAATATTATTTGTATTGAATTATAATGGCGGCTACTTGTTTACAATATATCGTTTCAATCCGTTGCACAAATGAGCAGAAATAAACTGCTTTCTTATGGGAGTTTTTTTTGCATTCGAAGAAACCAAAAAAGTTAGTCATTTTTTTTTTCTTCTTTTTTGGCAACTTGACACAAAGGATGTGTATGTTGTGCCACAGACAAGGTAAAAAGGTAAGGAATATGGCGGGAAAACCATATTCCTCCTATTATAATTTTCATCATCGTTTTCATGTATCGTCAGGTCTGAAGTCTAGTCAAAGTCTAAGTAAAAGTCAATACAGTCACAGGAGTCAAGTCGGTCGATTCAGTAAAGTGGTAGACGCTTTACTAAAACTTTCGATGGAGTTTTGGAGGGAACACAAAATAGCACGTTTCTGGATATTACATCACTTTCCTACACTTGTGCATGAACACGAATATCTAATGGTTAATATTCTACCAATATTACACATTAAAAACCCAGCTAACACAATTTTAGGAAAATAATACAAAAACACAACAGCACTCTTTCACATGCCCGCCAAAACTCCAGTTAGTCATTTATTTATACAGACGTCTAACTTAGGGTACCTACTACATATCAATTACTCTGTGACTTAAGGCCTCTATAAGTAGACACTTATAGACAAAGGCCTAACGCCTCCGTGGTTTCGTGGTTTGAAAGCTTGACTCGCCTTAACCTTCAAGCGGTCGCGCGACGTCGAATCGACTCCCCTCAATACATTTTCGTTGATATTATCAATATTTCTCGTTGAATCAGTATCATTCTCTCAGTAGCTTTTCATAATTTATCTATCTACCAAATAAATAGCTTACACTTACTCTCCGCACCCCCTTTGCAGCAAGGAGCTCAATTGTTTCGGTCTCGGCGCCGGCGTCGAAAAGACTCCGTGCGCCTCTCTTATAATTTTATATATAGTTTTCATATACTTGAGGCAAATTCTATGTTTATTTATAAAACTAAGTCGTCGTTGACCGTTAACATCGAGTGTTATTGCTAGATGAAGAAAAAATTGGAACTAGGATAAGAAAATTCCGATCACTTTCTGCCCCTGTTCACACAAGATAAGCTACTTTGGGTCACCGGATTTTTTAACTTAGTTTTTACTAAAAATGCCACAGAACAATAAAAACAGTAGAAATGGTAAGTGGGCGGGGCACGCGTGTCACTAGCTTGCGTTGTAACGCAAGCTCGCTAAGTACTTACGCAGACTCGACATCAGTCGAGTTATTTGTTTGTACGCGGCAACACGTGTAGTCGATTGTCAGTTCGCTATAAAAATTCAAACCAAAAACATCTTATTACTTGAGAAATAAAGCATAATTTTGAAGTAAACATTTGATGTAGAAAATATTTTGCTAGTCGTTTCGGGATGTAACCAAATGCGATAACATTTAATCAATATCGATATTTTGTAACATTCTCACAAAAATAAATAAAACTTTATCAAATCGTTTGTGACTTTTAAAAGTCAGTTATAACAATATGAAGGATTATTCTAATAATAATATACGTAAAATATGTAATTGAGTTTTAACATTTATTAAGATTTAAATTGTCTAAAACTAAATCAAAATCGGTTAATGCGTTCGGGAGCTACGACGCCACAGACAGACACATGGATAGGCACACAGACAGACACACAAACAGACACGTCAAACTTATGACACCCCGTCGTTTCTGTCTCAAAAGCTATTTTGATTGAACCGATTTTGATAAAACTTGTAGTAATCCCTTACTTGAACAAAAAAATCACTTAAATCTGACTTGTAGTTCCGGAGGTACGGAGACACAAACAAAAAAATATACATACATACACTTTTGAAACTTGGTACGTTTGTTCAGAAGGCGATATAGACTAACACACACGAAAACTGATTAGTTCTGGAAATATATTTTTATAAATAAGTATGGGTGAACTGATTACTTTATGAAATAATAAATAATGTTCAATGAAAAGTGTTTTGTTTCCAAAATTCACCTACGACTTCTTTTAGGTTACGCGCGCGGCGCGACCACTGCCGTTACAAAATAGCGCGCGCCCGCTTGAAGGTTAATAAAGATGGATTTGACTTCCACGTCGGAACGAAAAAAAAAATGCCTTTAATGTTGGGCTAGAGTCTAGACGAATGCAACCAAAGGCGAACTGCCTGATTATAATATAAAATATTATCTGATCCATAAGTCGATAAGCCTAGATATAGTACGGCTACGTCTACAGTGTTTTTTTTGTCAAACTGTACAGTGTACAAGTCAATCAGCTATATATAATCCTTCGATCACCAATTCCAGGAAATCTTTTGTTGTCGCGGCCCATATGGGCCTTACGGGGCTTGAGAGAATAATATAAAAATGGATTTCCAATTATTGTGTTAGTAACGCTATAACTCGAGAACGGCTGGACCGATTTGGCTAATTTTAGTCTTAAAAGAATCGTAGAAGTCCAGAGAAGGTTTATTCAAGTGACACGAAGTTCACCGGGACATCTAGTTACACCTTGTTACACATAATATAATATTCATCTTGTAAAAATATATTAGCAATACATTTAAATAAAATAAATTCTAAAGTAACCACACTTCACTATAAAGGGTAGCGAAATATTATATTTATGAATTGTAGAGAAGCTTGTGTTTTCTATTTTTAAGCTGTATGAGAATAAATCTATAAATCTTGCTGGGAGGACAACTGCATCTAGCGGGTTCCATAAATTTACTTAACACATAAACGTCTGAGTATATCAACTAAAGGGTTGTTATGGGATATTCTTTTAGAAGTAGTTTTGGAACTAATTTATGAAATAATGGACTTAAGGGGATTTTAGTTCTGTAAAGTATACAGTAGAAAAATAAGATTGTGAAGTTGTGCTTCAAATTCAATCTAAATGATTTCGAAATAAATAAATAATAAATTATGTCATGTGAGTTGTGACATGTTCATTTTGATAGAAACATTACATCCATACCAATACATATAATGTTATAAATGCGAAAGTGTGTCTGTCTATAACCTCTTCACGCCCAAACAGCTGAACCGATTTTGCTGAAATTTTGTACGGAAGTACTTTGAGTCCCGGGAAAGGAGATAGGATACTTTTTATCACGAAAAACGTACGGTTCTAAATTCAAAACGACTTTTGTTGCAACAGAGTTGCGGGCATCATCTAGTCATATTATATTATTATACGAGTAAAACAAAGTCGCTTTTTTTCCCTCATGTCCCTTTGTTCCCTTTGATCTTTAAAACTACGCAACGGATTTTGATGATTCTTTCAGTGTTAGATAGCCCATTTATCGAGGAAGGCTATAGGCTATATTTTATCACGCCAAGACTAATAGGAGCGAAGAAATAGAGGAAAATGTGGAAAAAACGGGGAAAATTATTTGAAAGGGCTAACTTACACGCGCTAATCTCAGGAACTACTGGTCCGATTTGAAAAATTATTTCAGTGTTAGATAACCCATTTATTGAAGAAGGCTATAGGCTATTTTTTATTACGCTAAGACTAATAGGAGAATGTGGAAAAAACGGAGGAAATTATTTGAAAGGGCTTATCTCGCGAACTACTGGAGCAATTTTTATGTTATTTGGCACAAATAAGAAGTAGACCACGTGAAGGATCATTGGCTATCGATTTTAATCATTTTTTCAGTGGCTATATATTTTATACCCGTGCGACGCCGGGGCGGGTCGCTAGTAATAATATAATAATAGCTCCCACACCGGTTTCGGTGACGGTGGCCGGTTTCATTGAAACCAGGCCAGCTACGCAGGAGTAATTTTATAGTGCCCAAGTGTGTGCGCAGTACACAAGAGCACTCTCTATTCCTTTAGGGCCGATTCACACCGGAATGACAGAGGCGAGGCGAGCAGTTTCAGTGTCATATGATTTTAAACTTTATCTTCATTATTGTAATACATAGTATCGCTTGAGAAATCTACGGCCGTCCGTGGACGCTCGTGGCCGCTCGTGGCCGCTGGCGGCCGCCGGCGGCGTCGATTTCTCAAGCGATACTGTATTACAATAATGAAGATAAAGTTTAAAATCATATGACACTGAAACTGCTCGCCTCGCCTCTGCCATTCCGGTATGAATCGGCCCTTACTCTCATAACCCAGTGGGAAGACCGACACGACCGGCGAGAGATCAGGCGCAGGACCGACTTTTTACATGCCCATCCGACGCATGGATCATCTTACTTGTCAGACAATCAGGTGATCAGCCTGCATTGTCCTAACTAAACTTGGAAATAACACGTTTCCAACGCGGGAATCGAACCCACGACCTCCAAGTCAAGAGCCGCGCTCTATACCACTAGACCACGGAGGCGTTCATCTAGTCATATTATAAACAAAACATACAATATGATAGAACAGAAATCATCAAGTTCATAAATCATGCAAGAAAAAGTCCACAATTTTTGACAAGTAGCAAACGTCAAAATAGCTGCAAACATTCCCGTAATGGGCCATTCAATTTTGCCTGCACATTGTATACTTTTCGGAGTGCCAATACAAAACAATCATGTTAAAATGAACGTGGATATTACGTCAAATACAGCAAACAAAACTCACTATCGTTTCCGACGGAAAATGCATATTTTTCCAACTCGGAAAGGGTCATTTTAGTCGATAAATTGACAATTATAGCACGCAATATGTAACCATGGCAACGTCACGAACGGACTACAATGATATCCCTGCGGTTACACCACTCTTATAGCTATCTAAATAAGGTCTGAAATCGCTTGAAATGGCATTCAAATAGTTGTGTAACAGAGAGTGGACATCGCAATCTGTTTGGTTGGAAATCGAAGGGGACTTTAGAGGGCTTTTAGCATCGTCTACAAGTCTAACAATGCCATTTTACTGTTCTTCAGCAGTCTGAGCCTATACGCTAATACTTACTGTTAGATAATGGCTATCGATTTTGGATTTGGATGAGAATTGGCAGATGTTTCAACAATTGCTTCGTCAAAATCTTTTCTTTGAGACCCCTTCAACCTTCCAGTGCTTAAAATTCTCCTTAAAATTTCCAGAAGCTCAATTAATTGAAGGTAAAACAATAAAATGTATCGGATTTTAAATAGTACCTTGATTCTACATGCCAATTCAACATTAATACAGCTTATTCTTAGATCAAGAAAGTTTTCTATCAAACTACAACATGAAAGCTTATTTTGATATTTTACGAAAAACATCATACTGTGGTATACCGTATAAATAGGAAACCGACTTCATTGAACAAAGAACGAAATTTTATTGATGTTGGATTAATATTATTGTAGAATTGAGGTACAGAATAAAGCCAGACAAATAAAGGAATGATAAAAAATTGTCACGTCGCAATTTATTTTAATTAAATCCGGATCAGGGCCGAAACTTTTTTGTTTAAACGCTAATTAAAAACAAGCGTTTGACAGAGAATGTTTGAAATTTTTTGGTGACAGAGTGTACAGTGGCTGTGTACAAAAAGACAGTCTAAACTCTAAGCACAGTATAAATATCAAGCAGTAAGATAACTCAGCCATGATATCAAACTTACTCTATGGTACTGTGAACAGTGTGATACGTCATACGACTCTGCAGACTTAGCATGGCTACCATAGAAAGGTTTATTCTTACATGGTTTTACATTTTATTTGGTTTTACATTGGATTAACAGGAAATCTTTTTTTTTTTATAAAATAAGGGGGCAAACGAGCAAACGGGTCACCTGATGGTAAGCAACTACCGTAGCCTATGGACACTCGCAACATCAGAAGAGCTGCAGGTGCGTTGCCGGCCTTTTAAGAGGGAATACGCTCTTTTCTTGAAGGTTTGCAGGTCGTATAGGTCCGGAAATACTGCTGGTGACAGTTCGTTCCAGAGTTTTACAGTGCGCGGCAGAAAGTTACGCGAAAAACGCACTGTGGAAGACTGCCACTCATCAAGGTGATGAGGATGGTATGTTTTTCGCGTGGGACGATGGCGAAAAGTTGCAGGTCGTATGATTCCGAACAATTCCTCAGAGCACTCCCCGTGATACAACCGATAGAGGATGCAGAGTGAAGCTACATTTCGTCGTAATTCCAAGGGGTCCAAGCTGTTTGAAACACTATGGCAGTCAACAATTCGAGCGGCCCTTCGTTGGATACGATCCAGAGGGAGCAGTTGGTATTTTGGCGCCCCTGCCCAGAGATGAGAACAATATTCCATATGGGGCCGAACCTGCGCCTTGTAGAGTGTATCTGTATCTGTATGTGTATCTGTATCTGTATGTGTATCTGTCAGTATCTCCGCTAAAATGTTCAACGTTTCTATTCTTTTGAATTTTGACTGTGGCCGTGCTAAGCCTGCTGCTACTAACTACAATAAATATTACTAGTTAATGCGATTTGGACATTACGAGTACTTATTTAGAAGACTAGACTTGCGTAGGTATATTTACTGCAAGATGATTCGAAGTCATTAACCCGGCGAGAATGTGGTGAAAAAAAGTTACGCGAAGAATGTGGCATGGTAAATTATGTACCTTATGTAATAATTCATACTGTGATGTAAATAATAGCTATATTACATAATGTTTACTAGTTTATTCAGTTTCAGTATTGCCTTTATGATATTAAATAAAAAAATTGTATATGTATACTTATTACTTTTACCGAAAACAAAAAATATAGATTTAACAATCAACAAAAAGTATACCCTTCGAAAACCAAAAGAAAACATAAAGTAACTTCTTATTTTTTAGGTAATATCACGTTTCACGTATAAGTAATGAGGTCTTCTTATAATTTAGTTTGTTATTATTTTTAGCAATATTCCGCGAAATAAACTTCCACCTTTAAGTAAATGAGTGAGTGTACGCATAGGCATGCGTACAGCACCTCCCTCCTCCCACACTGCCTATGCGTACACTCGCATGCAAGAACTTGCAAACACCACCACCACACAAGCAATAATGTTGGCAAATCCGTGCAAGGCCCCTCACCACCATGCAGGTTGAAAACCTCGACGCGCGTTTCGCTCCAACACCGGAGCATCCTCAGGATGTGGACTCTACGAACAACGTCCGTCAAGTTGACTTGACTGACTGACTAAGTAAATGAGTGAGTGTACGCATAGGCATGCGTACACTCACTCATTTACTTAAAGGTGGAAGTTTATTTCGCGGAATATTGCTAAAAATAATAACAAACTAAATTTTAAGCTATGGATTTCCGCAAAGTAACGCCTGATTCCATTAAGTAAGTCTTCTTATAAAAAAAAATCAACCATATATTAATCAGACTTAATTTTAGTTTTTTTAGTCTTGAACAATGTGCTACAATTATAGCCAAAAATATTGCGTGTTCCTTACAATATGGCTTTTTTACAGTGCTTACAACCATGTTTTGTCTTTTAATCTTTCTTAAAGGGACAGTCACGACGTCTGACAGCTCTTTCAGGAATATTTCTTGATGCTGAAGTTGGGGGTTCAGCCCTAACTTTAGAGTCAGACTCGTCGAAAAATCGTTTAAAACTTCATTTATCATAAATTCAATACGTTTGTCACTAATTTTAAAGGAAAATAAAGTGAAATTAATATTTAAAAGCGAAATAAATTACACAAAACAAAATTAAAAACACATACACCAGCTATGTGGCAGGGTAAAATTTACCCGAAGTAGGTTAGCAAGCCTATAGCTCCCGCGCAGGTACGCGCAACACTAGGATATCACCACTAACACCCTCCGCACTCCTTTGTCTGCAGCTACTGAAAGTCCTGCGGTTGCTAAGCGCGAAATAAAAAAACTACGCGCGTTTAAGTGATGGACAGGGTGTGCCACATTCTCGCCGGGTTAAACACACTCAAGTTAACGTTGAGATTTTTATCAATATTTTGAGATACCTTTTTTTGAGAAAGATGATCTACTGTTATACAAGTTTATGTTGTGGTCTAAACGTTCACAAAGGTACCGTCTGGTACCGTGTGATTTAATATTTACTCTAAGGTCTAGAATCTAGATTAAAACCATCCGGGTGAAGTTGGATTTTATTTAAAAACTCGTTTTTCGGTTTCTTTTTTTACCTTTAGTCGCACAGATTTCATTTAATTTTTTTTCCTTAAAGTTTAAGCGTTTACGTTTTAAGGTGCGGTAATAGAGTTTAAGAAAGAAAATATTAATTTATAATAATATGTATGATGTTATCTAAAATTAGTCTTATCAAGCTATCAACAACACAAATGACAAACAATAAAATCATCAAGAGTATTGATTTCGTCAACACTTATCATTACTTTCATGTTAGTTTAATAATAGAATTCTTTGCCGTTCCAAATGACCCGGTCTAGAATAAAATATTAATAAAAATCGGATTAAAACTTTTTGCAAATAAATATTCTTATTTTTTGGAAGCAGCAGAATCTTGGTGCTGATGAGTCAACAGCTAACCTCAAAATCCCAATTACCTGGGCAAGTGTCGGAAATATCAATTTCAGCGATTTCCTCTGCGCGGGCGCAGCGTCTGTTGCCAATTAGAAGGGCAGAGTGACAAATGCCGTACACTCAGTTTGGTTTATTTTGAGATGTATGAACTTGGAGAAAGAGAATTTTTGAAACATGGAGTTACTTAAAAAAATTAATAAAATGTGAATGTCAATTTTAATTTGGTTTCAATAACGGCACGTTTTACAATAAAACAACTAAATACTGTTGATAATTTTGATCGCTCGCAAAAACTGTCGTAATGTCCATATATTTTTCATGAATTTCCTCAGAATGATATTTTAACGATTTTGAAGCACGTCTACATATTAATTATAGTTATTCACTTTTCACATTATCACATTTGCAATTGATTTATTGTGAATGAATTTAGAAACCTGGAATTGCAGAAGCTAGAGCTTTTTAGCGAAGTTACGGTTTTAGACGTTCTTTATTAACTTAAGGACCATTACACATTTTAAAACCTTATAATTTAATCAAACCTTGTAAGTTGTAACTGGCATACTTCATGATCTGGCATGTATTTTTGGCTATACATATAATCCACAATATTTTAATCTTTTTCCCGGCCCTAAAGCTCCCATTGATGCGAAAACCGACAATTTTAACAGTTAAGTACTTATCTGTTTCTTCCACTCACGGCTTCAATTATGGCACATCAATACGAAGTGTAATTGTATGGACGCACCGTTTGGTTTGAGTGATGTTGCACGACGAGACGCGCGACACGACGTACAAATGCGACGCGCGAGCGGACGAGACGTCGCGTTTAGTCGTGCGTCGCGATAAATTACTACCACTTCTTGGTATACATTGACAAATTGGTGTATTGAATCATCATCAAAGATGTCAGGCATCATTGGGACAGTACCGACTTAATAATATATAAGGTTCATTACTATTTTAAAGTAACCGCTTTTGACTGAGTACCCGTTACAAACTGAAAAGTTTAATTTTAGTTTAGGTCAAATTATTCGCCATTTCCGTTAAAAAATACACTGTCTTCAGAACTTATTATTCGTGGGGCAAAGCATGGTGGACCTCACTCCACATTAACGAATTATCAATACATACATCTTACAATAATAATTAGCGTAGCAAATACCAGCAAGAATGTCAAGCGTGGGCCACAGATAAACAAACGCAATGACAGGTGTCCGCCATTTTGTTTCTCACGTGGTACAGCGCTAATATGACAGTACCTTTGCATAATAACCATTGAGAAGCTATTTAATTGGCCAACGGAAAATGCACTTTATTGCAATGGAAGACATACGGAATTGTCATCACTTTTGTGTGTGTTTATTTTTGTTTGCATAAGGCAGTGTTTTCTTTGCGTTTGACTGTTTATGACTTGACAATTTCATCTCAATTGTTTGTCCTATTTAGCGGCTGTGTTATGAGAAAGTCGGTTGCAGTTTCCCTACAACAGCTCTAACAAGTATGTATAATGTTTATTTAAGGCCGTCCCCCGAGCAAACGACCTTGGCCATACATTTGCCGCGTTGCCGAGATCGCACCAAACCCCTATTTTTTTTACTTATCTTAGTTCAAAATTGTCCTAAAAAAAATTTAAAACGGGGAATATGTAGTTTATGATATTGTCGATCTATTGGCGTGTGTTTCAAATAAAAGTAATTTCTAAATCCTAAGGAGATGCTGAATGTATGCTTGATTTTTAATAAATTGGTTTTACTTTGGAAGCTGATATCATGAGTATAATAAACAAAAATAGAAAATTTAAAACGGCGAAAGGAATGTTGATAGACTGAAGATTATTGCTGTATTTTTATTATTACTTTGTAGCTTTTAAATTATGAGTTTATAAGGCTTGAAATACGGTAAATAACGTTATCTCCGAAAGGAACGCACTTAAAAGTATTTTTTAGTTGTTACACCATGTAACAACTAAAAACGGTAAAATCTAACAATCCCTCGATCGTGGAAAAACGAGACACAATAGCCTTTCTATTGTTATCGCGGTCGCATGCGACCGCTTGGGGGCTGGGGTTCGAAGGATTAATACAAGTATACAAACACATCACACTGATATTATAAAGGTCACTGATATTACAAACTTTCGCCACAGGTACTTACTTTACTTCTGTAGCGATGAAATTCGTTTGTCGCGGGAAACCATAGTACTATTATTTTTCTCAACAAACGCAATTCTATGTCCTTTCGCACCTTTTAAATAAATCGGCTTCGGGCTCAGCCGTTTAACCGTGACTAGCTAATAGACAGACAGAAAATATATTTTCGCATATTAGTGAGGATACTTACTTGTAAGTTGTAACGATATTATCTATGACTAAATGACCCCCGCAACTCCGTTGCGTCAAAATTCGTCTATCACGCGGGATCCGTACATTTTTACGGGATTAAAAGTATCCTATGTCCTGTCCCGGCCTCCCGGGACGCAAACTACGAGTATCTCCATACCAAACTGCAAAATCGGTTTAGCGGTTTGGGCGTGAGCAGACAGACAGTCAGACAGACGGACGTTAATATTAGTATGGATCCTATGCCATAGACCCCTGCGAACTTCTTGCCTTTGCTTCCTCTACGAAGTCCGCACGCGTCCATTTCCTAGCCGGATTTCCGCGCGTATCTGCGAACGTGCGTGCAATATTGCCATCGTTCCGCCATATTGAAATGTCATGGATAGGAAAAAGGAATAAGAAAGTCATCATCATCGTATCTAACATCATCCACTGTAATTGACAATGTAGGGACACAAGTTGAGCGGAATTTAGTAGGTACGCAAATTCGTTAATTTAGCGGAAAATATCAATCAGCTGTTAAAAAGTAACAGACACACGGACATGTATAATATAGACAGAGTATACAATATATACAATATACATACACACTTCGCTTTGTTTATTTCATACAGCATACTAGATGATGTCCGCAACTCCGTTGCGCCAAAATTCGTTTACCGTGCGGGAATCGTACATTTTTACGACAAAAAAAGGTTTCCTATGTCCTTTCCCGGGACTCAAAGTATCCCCATACCAAACTTCAGCAAAATCGGTTCAGCGGTTTAGGCGTCAAGAGGTAACAGACAGACAGACAGACAGACACACTTTCGTATTTATAATATTAGTATGGATCAATCATGTCAGCTGTTTAAACGTAAAAAAGTATTACTTACAGACAGACTGACATACGATATATTATAAACAGACATACAATTAACATTATTTTATTTGTTTGTAAATTAGTAAAGATAACTGAATGTTCAATTTAAATTGAAATTCTTTGCATTAGGCTAATAGCCCGAAGCTACTTGCTTGAGAAAGTAGGACATAATTTCAACAAGAAAATCCATTAAAATTCTATTTATTCCGGTACATCATTGACAAACTCAATAATGCATCGCTTTATTAAGAAGATTGTATTTGTTGTACAAGAAAGTTTGTCTAAATCCCTCCCCTCTGAAATAACAGGGGTGGAAATACATTTTTAAACAGACCTCTTTAGATTCGCAATGTTTTATATAAGCTGTTTGATTTGAACATCCTGTATGCCTTAAGGCGAATACAGGACCCACGTACTCGTATATAGGCTAAGACACAACTATTAAATGATCATAATTATTAATTCGAACGAAACACAACGACATAGAATATTAAATGATAATAAAATATTTAATGGAAAAATATCTCAATTTTAGTTTCACACATTTTATTATTCTTTTTGAATCTGCTGTCTATCTAAGCAGATATTAATTTATTTATTCAATTCGAATTCAAATTCATTTATTAATATTTAAATGGCAAAAGAAATATTATAATATTAACTCAGTCCATGCTGAAAAGCCATTTTTGAAAATGTTTAGTCCTGTGACGGGCACTTCTAATAATTCCACTAATGAATCTTGCTTGGTAGTCTTATGCCATGATCATTGATCACACCTGCCGAGTAGAGTGGAGACTGCCGAGACAGTGCTCTCGGCCGAGCACTCAGCATCAGCTTACTTGTTAAATTAATATACAGTATTCTGTGCCCTTACTACCATAATCTATATTATAACAGCAATATGATTTACTACTCAACTAAAACTACTATTTGGAATTAGGAAGATTATTTATTACCATAATCTTCTTAATTCGAAAATACATAAATAATCCCAACAAAAGATACAAAAATCATAACACGTTTTTAAGATGCCGAAGCTCATAGATAATTTATTTGTATCAACATTTCCGTAGCGAAAATCGCAGTTTATATCCTTACGAACACGCCCACGAAAACCTTTCAAGGGAAAATACCGTCTAAGCCTAAAAACATAAGTGTTATATCAGCGTGTACATATTAGTCAGATATTGGATTATGATATGGTGTATTCATATATTTTGGATATGATCCAAATAATTCGTAGCGGACGCCGCCTATTCCATGTTTATGGAGTCATAAAAATAAGCACTCAATAATTTTATTTCCAAATTAAACATTACTTATGTTGGAATGTCGATACGCACTCCAGAGATTTATTACCTACTTAGTTTTTCATTTTCCGACCGCAGCCAAATGACATCAAAATCAATTCAGCGTCTTTCGAGAGGAAACTTAATATACAGGGTGAAATTAAACCTTCCTGCCAAATTTTGATATATTGATCCTCGTTAAAAATAAAAATACACGTATTTTTACTTTTATAATCACTCAGTACTAAAATGTTGAGAAATAGCTTCCGAAAGTTATGCTAAAAAACACTGCAATTAATGGACACGACACGTCGCCCGCGCGTGACGTGTCCCCGCGCGCGCGCCTCCCCCCGCGTCACCCCTGTTCATTCCCCCGCACCGCGAGTGACCGTTCTGCAACGATTTTAAATGGGATAAAATATGTCATTTAAAGAAAATAACACCCAATTTTTGTTGGTTAAATGGACTCTCCTAATGATATCTAAGCCCTGGAAAAAATTTGGCAGGAAGGTTTAATTGCACCCTGTAGTTACTGACACTTTTGGGTATTTCTGATAAAATTAGGCAATATTTCGCGCTTGCAATTTTAATTTCTGATACTGAAAAAAAATCCAGGGCAAGTGGCAAGCGATTGTCGTAAACGCCAACAAAATAATATATGGGAAATCGCATACATTTTTTTGACGTTTACGATAATCGCTTGCCACTTGTCTAGTAGGGCTGCTATTTAAGTTTAAAAGTTAACCATATAATAATTATAATTTATTATTATGTTTGACTAAAATACTAAACATCAAGACTATAACGTTTCACTATAAATCCTCAGAGTATTTAACATGCAAAGTTCCTAAATTATCAATGTGTCATTTGTCAATTAGGAAAGGATTATGGCTATTAAGACGAGGCAATAAAGATCAAAACGGCGTGTAGGACGCGTGTTTCCTGGAGTAATACTAATTAGATGGTACTGGAGAACATTACTCTCGAATTTTATGAGTTATTCGAATTTCGAAGAAGTTATTAATTCCGCTTCTAGGAAGTTCACATGCGAGTTCCTGTTTCAAATGTATCTTTACTCTTTTAGTTCACTCATATTTGGCTCTAGCATTTATTTTGAATGGTTCACAAAGGTTTTTGAGATAATTTGGACTCATCATTCTTTTGTTGTTTTGTTTTAGCTAAGAATAACTTCTTCTACAAATACAAAGTTAACTTAAATTCAAACTTTTCTAGAAGTGATATCTTATAAGTAGCTTAGGAAGTAGGTGAGCGTCTACAAAACAAAGAGAGAAACTTACCATCGAAATCAGTCAGGCCATTGTAAAACAATATAATAATATAATATTTAAGCTCACGCTACGGCCATTTTAAAAACTCCATTGTAATATGTTCAGTAAACGCAGTACAGACATTCTTATTTCTATCAATTAAGTACTCTTAGTTTTCATTCAAAACTTACTGATTTCTACACTCACAAAAAAAATAACTTTAACTAAAGCACAATAAATATAGATATAAAGTCCAATAGTCCAAACTGCGATCAATTGCAAAATGCAAACGCAATGACTCAATGACACTTCTAATCGCGAATTCGGAAATTAAATTTAATCCAGCCAGTATTAGTGGCAGACGTGAAGAGGCTTAATTAACAGTTGTCGGTGTTTCCGGTGTCAGCTTCATAGTGTCAGTTTCATAGCCTGTCAACTTCATAATGTCAGATAGTCATCTTCATAGTCGATATTCGGTAATCTTTCGGGAATTTCGGCACCAGTTTGAACTCGCTGTGTTGCATTGTGTCTATAGGATGTTTAGAAAAGTTTGGTAACTTTTATTATTTAATGCCTAGCTTTGATGACTGATGTCTAGAGATGATGGAGAATGATTACTATCATGATGCTATCTATACAGACACTAGACAGGCCTGCAATTAGGGCTCAACTAGAAAAGGGATTTTAGGGGCCAAAAAGGAAGATCTTCCGACCGAGCGAGATATAGACTACAGGCCCACGTCGAATATGGATGGGTCATATGAACCACCTGGGGACGTATATAGGACGATATTAGAGCATAAAATAATATGATTTAGCACTATGCCGTCACTTGTAAGCTGTCCAACTGAGTGCTGGTGAGAATTTAAAAGTGCATGTAGGGTGAGTACATTTTGGTCATATGATCCTGTACGGCAATATTACCATCGATAGACACATGAAAAATAATAAGAAAGCCCGCAGTGCCGTACAAATGATGCGCCACTAAGTCGGTATTTTTATTTTATTTTCTGACAATTTCCATGGTAAATTTGGTCATTTGATTCAATACGGCATAAGTTTCATATTGTTTAAATACAGCTTCGAATCAATTATTCCACAACGCCGTACAAAAATAATGCGACAATGAAAAAAAATCGAGGGTTACAACCCCCTCTTTTCCAGTCGTCCGGGGGGTGATTTGAATCAACATAAAATTAATTAATTTTGAAAGTATATTATGCATAGATAATATTTTTTTACATGCCGTATATTCTCGTTAGTCCAAAGGTTTGTAGGAGAAATAAAAACTCAAGCAAATATCCATAGAACGAAATGTAAGAAAAGTCCATACAACGAAACGTATTGATTTTTTTCTAAAAAATAGTTGTTTTATTGGGGTTCCGTACCCAAAGGGTGAAAACGGATACCCTTTACTAAGATTTCGATGTCTGTCTGTCTTCAGGCTATAACTCAAGAACGGTTATAGCTAGAGATTTGAAATTTTCAGAGGTTATGTATTTCTGTTGCCGCTATAACAACAAATACTAAAAACAAAATAAAATAAATATTTAAGGGGAGCTCCCATACAACAAACGTGATTTTTTTTCAATTTTTTGCTCGATATCAATAATGGCAACAGGTAGACACCTTAAATGTTCACAAAATACTCAATTTTATTTTTAATTTAAAAATCAATAGTAACATTTTAAAAAAAGAAATAATTAAGGGGCTCCCATACAAAAAAACACAATTTTGCTCTATAATGGTACGGAACTTTACTTACTCTGCATTAAAATGTACGGCATAATTTTTGCTAATTAATTTATCCTAATACTATTAAGACGAAGGAAAAATGTAGAAAATTGCTTTATTTTATTAATCTATGAATATTTAAAATTTCAGATTTTGTATTTCTGTTTATTTTTTTAGAACAGTTTCTTTTGAACGGCAATACTCCATAACAATTGTTTTTTACAATATCATATTAAAAATAAAGTCGCCGTACAGAATCAAATAATTTTACAGCTTAAAAAATCAAGTATACCATGTAATTAAGATTATTATTAAAATGGACAAAAATTTTTGACGGCATTATTTTAAATAGTACTTTTGAGTGCTAAAATAATGTTTGGAACCGAAGCCGTACTGTTTAAGATGACCCCCCGGACCCCTGAAAAACAGGGGTTTGTAACCCTCGATTTTATTCTATTGTCGCATTATTTTTGTACGGCGTTGCGGAATAATTGATTCGAAGCTGTATGAAACGTATGCCGTATAGGATCAAATGACCAAATTTACCATGGAAATTGGCTGAAAATAAAATAAAAATACCGACGTGTTGGCGCATAATTTTTGTATGGCACTGCAGGCTTTCTTATTATTTTTCATGTGTCTATCGATGGTAAAAATGCCGTACAGGATCATATGACCAAAATGTACTCACCCTACATGTACTTTTGAACTCTCACCAGCACTCAGTTGGACAGCTTACAAGTGACGGCATAGTGCTAACTGCTAAATCTTATTATTTTATGCTCTAATATCGTCCTGTATACGTCCCCAGGTGGTTCATAATTATGACCCATCCATTTTCGACGTGGGCCTGTAGTCTAATAGCTTTTACTCGGGTCAGGCCGAAGCCCTACTGACGCGGACGTCATTACAGAAGTCATTGCTGTGCTCAGAAACTTCGATAGCGCGATGCAGGATTGTGAGTACGCCACCGGTTCTTTTAAATACTGAAATTCACAAAACATCAAAATTTTTAACACTGTAAATTGTAAAATAAATCTCTAATTTGATGAACATACTATTGAATGAAACCCGAGCACTAGATTTATTTAAATGCAAACACTTTGGTGTGAATGACAATTAGGTATTTAAAATTAAAATGTTATTTTAAACCGAAAAAATTGATGCATGTATTTTAAATTATTTTTAAGTTGTCTAAAAGACCACTTGCCCGGACGTGGGTTAAAGTTAATCGTGGGTTAAATATCAGAGTTTCCCTTTCATATTTAAAAATTGACGATGTCATGATATTTGGGTTACACCTGGGTTAAATTATTGCAGATTTGTACAGGTGGATCTATTAGCTGGGTAAAAATTAATAGACTACGAGGGCGATCAAAAAGTAATGATAATGAGTATAATAAAACAACGATTCTAGTTTAAATTCAATTTATTTTTCTACGTAGTCTCCTAACAAGTCGATACATTTAGTCCAACGTTTCTCTAAACCTAAAATACCCTTTAAAAAAAAACTTTATCAGAGCTCTCCCAAAATGCCTCTACAGCAGCCATCACCTCGCTATCATCCTCAAATTTCTTGCCCCTGAGGTGTTCCTTGAGCCGAGGAAACAAATGAAAGTCGCTGGGGGGGAAATCTAGAGAATAGGGTGGGTGTTTGACCAGTTCGAGGCCTGCTTCTCGAATGGCAGCCATCGCAACTTCGGCTTTGTTTTGCTGGCCAAATGCTTTGGATGCTGCCATATGAGATCCCTGTGACCTCAGCTAAATGTCTGACGGTTAATCTTCGGTCTGCTAATACGATTTCTTCGACTTTTTTCACGTTTTTCTCAGTGAGGGACGAGGTTGGGCGACCCTCGCGATGTTCATCTTCTGTTTTTCAGTTCATCTTTCTACCCAGCTTAAACTCTTTGGACGTCCGTGCCACCGCAGAATATGGAAGAGCAGAGTCCCCTAGTGTCTCCACCAAATCAGCGTGTATCTCTTTGGTAGACATTTTTTTCAAAAAGGTACTTGATGACGCATCTCACTTCGTGTTTCTCCATTTTCATGTTGTCGCTCCGACTGCTGGTATTCAAATGAATGTGGCTCCTCCAAATGACATCCTGTTTATACATTTTTTTAGCTGGCAAGTCGTGAGGGACTGAAGAAGTGAAAAAATATTTCTTTTGATTTTTATCTTCTTTAGAAATACCCGTTTATCATTACTTTTTGATCGACCCTAGTATTTCTACTAGTATTTGGTCAGTGCAAACTAAGCCATGTTATTACCAAAATTTTAACCACACCATTCATCGTTAGCTAAATATTTTGATAATTTTATTCAAAGCCGACCACACGCCGTAAGGTAGAGTACGAAGCTGGAATTAATTCGCGCACCAGGTGTGTCGAAGCACCATGTATACGAAATTACCATTAATTGGTATTTCCGTACCTTTGATTTATTAAGGGACCGCTAATGAATATTTGATTAAATTTAAAAATGTAACAGCTGGTGTGAGTGAAGATCTTGACCGCAATGTAATTGTTTGTACTTTGTATTTTGTAGATTGTAAAATTACAATTTTATATAATTAAATAAACCAGAAAAATGAGAAATCATGCTGCCCAAAAAAGCTGTCCTATATTCTTTACCGGGACTCATAATAGCAGAGCAGTCACCACTCACCAGTCACTGTTATATTGTCTCTGGTGTCGCATTCTTGGATCAGAATCCAAGAAAGCGACCTAATATGTCGACCTGAGTCGGAATACGTTTCATATGTCTATATTAACGGTTGACATACGTTTTATATGTCGACCCGTGGTACATAATGGCGATTTCAGAATAAGAGCTCAGCCCCCTAGACAAGTGGCAAGCGATTATCGTAAACGCTAACGCTAACGCCACAAAATGTATGCGATTTGACATAAGTCATCGCTTCGCTAGCGTATATAATGTCAAGTCCCATACATTCTGTAGCGTTAGCGTTAGATCGCTTGCCGCTTGTCTAGGGGGGCTGGCCTTAAATCAGGGACTGGACTCTGGTCGACATAAGAAACTACTGATAAAATATACACTTTCGATCTCGTAGTAAACACGAATCTAACGCTACCTCATAGATATTTAGGCTGCTCGCCAAACTTACATAAATATCCTCGAAAAACATAACCCTTCTAGCACAATTAGGTATAATTTCTTTTCATCCCAAAGAAATGGCGCCACAGGGTAATTATATTCTGGTCGCGTGCGGTACAAAACAGGAGCGGCCTGTATAAGAGACGGAAGCGCCGGCGACGCGGTTCCGGCGTAAGTATTTAAATATTAGTGGTATCATGGTATTATTAGATTGAGTTAGTAGAGATAAACTACGATAACATGGCGCGCCCCTCCAAATTACTGTTTCAATGTGTGTAGTCACATCCTTATGAAATAATTTGTATGTAGTTGTAAGTATTCAACCGATCAACCAGTACTCGTAATATTTCACTTAATGTCACTTATTACCAAGATATTTTGTTGGTCAACAGCTATAATCATAACTAGCCGACCGCGCAAGACAACGCACTTCAAACGTTTTGAATTTTGGAGGGGCGCGCCATGTTATCGTAGTTTATCTCTAATAAGTTAATGGCCATCAAAATATCATCCAATGGAAGGATAACTCTTATACAATGGACCGCTCAAATATTGTTCCCAGCTACTGTCACAAGCACAATATTATGATGCTTGATCGCGGAACGGTTACACTTTTCTTTCACTCTAATTTTCTTTGAACTAGCTATGTATGTTGATAGGGCAAAGAAAATTAGTGTGACCAACCAGAGTTTAAGTGACGACCAAATAAAACTAGATAGAAACGATTTTGAAAGACAGTCTATGAATATGGATTTCTGTAGGTTCATTCATGTAAATAATGTAGAAGGAATAAGAAAGGAATAATTACCTAATAATTTTATTGATTGCTGTTTAAGATTACAAATTGGAAGCTTAGTTGTAATACTTGTAACTCTACTGTGGTATATTTTCGTGACAGACAGGACAAACGTGTGTTATCAAATCTATCCAAAATCCACCACTTTAGTTTGGAGTACTTTATAAAAGTGCTTCAAACTATCCGAAATATCACTTATGGACTTGTCATAGAGGCTATGGGGTATTTTTATTAGATTTTCCGTTTGGGACAGGTCGGCGTTGCCATGGTGACGGCACGGTCGCGCGGGAAATCGTTTGCTTTACTAAACACTACGAGGTAATGTTGTTTGGAGTTATGCTCATACGTGAGTGTGAAACTTTAACCGCTACGCTTTTCATGTGTTCCTGGTATTTTGAATGCATTGGCAGTTGAAATCTTCGTTTTAAGGCTGGCTTATGTGCGACTTAAGTTAATTGTTTGTTGTATTTAAGAGCGTTTCTCAAAAAATTTGTACCATTTTTTTAGACAATATGATAAAATAAAAATTTGTTTAAATATTACTGATTTTTTTATTTTAAGATATGGGTAAATGTCTATAAAATTTGAAATAGGGGTTGTTTTCACATATAAAATGTTTATAAATAGCAAATTCTATTATTAACTATTATACTATTATACCATTTCCTATTTTGTTACCTTTACTAGATTACGTAAATTCAATGTTGAATTGTGTTATTAGAAATTTTATTTGATTAAATGGGATAATAAAACAAAATTTAATTTGTTTTTAAAATATATACGTTACCCTCAAAAGTAACAAAAAAGGAACGCATCAGCGTTGCCAGACGTCCTGATTTTGGCGGGACGTCCCGATTTTTCCATCATAATTAAATGTCCCGCGCGGGACAGGCTCAGTCCCGCTTTTCGGGGAAAGCCCGAACGTGCGTGCAGCGCGGCGTGCTGAGAAAGAAAGGTGCGTAATGAAGATAAAAGTGTGGAAGGTAGAGGGGTGGATTTTCTTTGGCTACCTTAGCTATCTATTGTCATGTAAACGTTATTTTAACGCAAATAAAAAGATAAAAATTCAAAAAAACTTTTGATTTTATACATTTTTTTACTTTTTTCCGCTTTTGACTGAAGAATCCCGCTTTTTCAGTCAAAAAGTTCCAAAAAGTTGTTGTTTGTTTGTTTTTTTTGTTCCAAGTTCCCGACTTAGCACAAAAAAAAATTTGGCAACGCTGATACGCATACAACTAAAACTAATACTCGTTTATGATTTCACTTACGAAATCAAAATTGGGAGCTGTAATGGATCTAAAGGCGAAATAATAATAATATTAGAGCTTACCTGCGTTTCTTGAGTAACAAAGACTGGAAATTTTTTGGACCACTACGCTAATAGACAACCTCCTGTTCGCGCACGTGGAACGTAAAAGAAATATCAAAACGAAAATAAGATGGATACCGAGCTTAACAATTTTGCCACCATACTAAAATATATTTATACCAAAATAGACTCCAAAATTTTAAAACATATGGTCACAAAAAAGGAATTTCAAAGAGGAACTTTTTCCGCGATATAATAAAAACGTTATTTATTAAATAAATTTGTTCTAATACCACCAAATATTCTTTTTAAATGATTTATGGTCTTGCAGCCCTAAATAAATACATAGGTTGTTTCAAAAAATTCCGCAAGGCCTTACAAATACAATCAATTGTTTGGGAAGGTATGAAATTGGGACACTTCACTTTTCATACAACTAGATTAGACCGATTTTCAAAATATTTTTATAGTGAATAATTTAGCAATATAATTCTAATTTGTAGATGTTTTTTAGTGAATTTATTTAACTTACTACGTATACAATTTAATAGAAATGGGTAATGGTCTATGTTATTTATAGAAAAAAATATTTTAAAATGTGGGACAAAGAAAGTACAAATTAGATATTTAGATAGAAAGTACAAATTTTTTATTTATAAAAATAATATTAAGATAAAATATAGTAAAAATAAAATAAAATAAGAAATTTAGAATATATGATTTTCAACCAACGAAAACGCTGTTGACAGGGCTTAATTAATATAAGGAGGCTGATAGCCGCATTATTCTGCATGACAAAGGCATGGTACGTAAGACGTACCGCGCGGCTTCGTCCGCGTAAATCTGAAATTTCACGGAAACCGTATATTTTTCACAAATTAATAACCCTTATCTCACGTAGTCTACTATATATTCGTGTCAAATTACATAAAAATTGCTCCAGTAGTCTGTTAGATATTAGCCCTTTCAAATAATTTTCCCCGTTTTTTACATTTTCCTCTGTATCTTTGCTCTTATTGGTCTTAGCGTGATAAAATATAGCTTATAGCCTTCCTCGATAAATAGGCTATCAAACACTGAAAGATGTTTTCAAATCGGACTAGTAGTTCTTGAGATTAGCGCGTTCAAACAAACAAACTAACAAACAAACTCTTCAGCTTTCTTTTCACATATTTCTCTGTATCTTTGCTCCTATTGGTCTTAGCGTGATAAATATAGGCTATAGCCTTCCTCGATAAATAGGCTATCAAACACTGAAAGATTATTTTAAATCGGATGAGTAGCTCCTGAGATTAGCGCGTTCAAACAAACAAACTCTTCAGCTTTATAATATTACTAGACGTTCCGTGCTGCTTCGCCCGCGTAAATTAGATATTTCACAGAAAAAATAGTCTACAATAAAATATAAATAGCCTATGATTCTTCACGTTCCTACTTTTTATCTGAGCCAAATAACAGAAAAATTGCTGAAAAAATCGTGAAATAAGCCCTTTCAAATAATTTCCTCCGTTTTTTTCACATTTTCCTCTATTTCTTCGCTTATATTAGTCTTAGCGTAATAAAATTTAGCCTATAGCCTTCCTCAATAAATGGGCTATCTAACACCGAAAGAATTTTTCAAATCGGACCAGTAATTACTGACTCATACTAAGATTAGCGCGTTTAAATAATGCTTCTTCTTCTTTTTACGTTGTTTAACATCTTTATCGTGCAAATATGAGTCCTAAAATGAATTTAACATTCTTAAGTCATCCGAATATGGTACCGAACTTGGAATAGTACCATAATTAATGCCTCTATACAGATTGAGACTCTATTTTCCTCCAGAGCAGAAGCTGCTAAAATTAAAAAAAAACCAACATCAAAAATCGCGGTGGCTCCACATCTTAAATCCATCCTTGGACCATAAGGACCAATCCTACCAAAGGAAATCTTTGGTTCATTAATAGCCGTATAATTCACCGTACACACGCAACTACTAACATATTTTATTGATTAATTTTACTGTGACAAAAAATATAAGGGTGCCCAAACCGCAAAACATTACAACCCCACAACTACAATATCTACTATTGCAATGTAACATTAACGCATCTTCGATTCTTATTCAGTCCAGTGATAATTTTTTACATTTTTAAAACTAACGATTGACATGAGATTTGAGAATGATAAAATGCTACAGAAAAGTTTCATAGAAAGCGGATCGCTCAAGCTGCAATAATATTGCATTTAATTAGTCAAATCAGGGTACTGACTTATGCAAACACTATGCATGTTTTTGATATGCCATCAATCATTATCAGGCACAGATAGTTGGTAATGAAGTGACGCCATTAGTAACAGATGTGGGGTGGCCGGCCACGCGTACATAACTGACACTTTTTGCGGTGCCCACGGTAGCCGGTCATGCTTAAAACGTGTTAATTTAGTTTAGAATTTAGGGGAAGAGTAGCAATTTCTAGTAGGTTATACGACCATTTCACTTATAGGGCAAAATAATCTTCATTTTTCTATTGAAACGGCGATGATGTATGAAAAAATGTTGTCGAGTAGGTACTAGCGGCTGCATATCTGTAAGACTTTCGAGAGGGTCATAGTGGCGCGTCTTAACCGCCACCTTGAGGACGTTGGCCCGAATCTGAGTAACTCTCAGTACGGCTTTAGATCTCGTCGATCGACCATTGATGCGGTGGCCCGACTCCGGCAAATCACGGAGGAGGAGGTTTCCCGGGGTGGGGTAGTGCTGGTTGTCTCGTTAGACATCAGCAATGCCTTCAACACTCTGCCCTGGGCAACAATTAACGAGGCGCTCAGGTACCACGGCGTGCCAAGGTACATGCGTAGGACGATTCGGAGCTACTTGTCGGAGCGCTCCGTCAAATACCCCACCGAGGGCGGCGCCTGGGAGGAACACGAGGTTGACTGCGGCGTCCCACAGGGCTCTTCTCTTGGGCCGTGCCTGTGGGACATCGGTTTCGATTATGTCCTCCGGGGCGCCGACCTCCCCGGCGCAGAGAAGATCGCATATGCGGACGACACCGCTGTCGTCTGCCGTGGCAAGACGATACGCGACGCGGTGATACTCGCGACGGCGATGGTCTCGCAAACTGTCCGGCGCATCGAGTCGCTGGGCCTGACGGTGGCCCTCAATAAATCCGAGGCCCTGCTCTTCCATCGGCCGAGGAATGCGCCTCCGCCAGGTCTGGCAATTATGGTTGGTGGAACCCGAATCGACGTGGCGTCCTCCATGACGTACCTCGGTTTGGTCCTTGACAGTCGGTAGTCCTTCAAGGAGCATTTCCGCCGGCTGTCCGAGAAGGCGACCAGGTCTGCTGGGGCTCTGGCCTCTCTGCTCCCGAACCTCGGGGGCCCGAGCCTGGAATGTCGGCGCCTGTACATGGGCGTAATACGCTCCATGTGTATGTACGGGTCGCCGATCTGGGCAGAAAACCTGTCGCGCGTCAACGGATTTGTCCTGGGGCGACTGCAGAGGGTAATGGCGACGCGGGCAGTGCGGGGATATCGCACCATATCGAAGGATGCGGCGTGCCTGCTCGCCGGCAGCGTCCCGTGGGACAAAGACGCGAGAGCCCTCGCCGACGTCTACTGGCGTTGCGCAGAGGTCCGCGCGGGGGGCAGCAACCCCCTTCCGGACGCCGTGCGTCGGTGGAGGGCTCAAGCCAAGGAGAGGACTTTGGAGTTGTGGGAGGAGCGCCTGCTGGAGCCACGAGTCAGTGTAGGCCTAGTGGAGGCCATTCGCCCGGTTCTGAAGGACTGGGTGAACCGCAAGCACGGCGCTCTCTCATTCCGCCCTACGCAGGTGCTGACCGGGCACGGCTGCTTCGGTCGGTACCTGTGTGAGATAGCCCGGAGAGAGGAGTCAGCGCGGTGCCACCACTGCACCGCGGACAGGGACACGGCCGATCACACCATCTTGGCCTGTCCCTCATGGACGAGACAAAGAGCGGCCTTAACGGCCGCCATCGGATCAGACCTCTCGCTGCCGGCACTGGTGCAAGCCATGCTGAGCAGCGAGCACCATTGGAGAGACGTGGAGAGATTCGCCGAGGAGGTGATCTCCTCCAAAGAGGAAGCCGAGCGAGTTAGAGAGAGGGAGGCGCTCGACCCTCGTCGGAGACGACGGCCGAGGCGTAGACGGAACGTCCAAGTTGGCCGAAACGTCCCGCCTTAGCAGGGGTACTCGGGGTGGTGGTGTGGGGACACCGCTGCCCATTGCACCGAGTCCCGAGACGGTCGTGATGCGCCCATGTTCCTGCGCATCGCGACACCACCGGAGGAGGATGGCCTAAACAAGCCCCCCGTTTGGGGCCTCTGTTCGGCCTAAGGGGCCAACACCCCACCAAGAAGACGGGCCTGCGTAAGACCAAGCAGGCGCTGCGCTGACGGCCAACGGAGTAATGCTCGTCGGGACCCGTGTATCCGCCAGCTGCAGGAGTCAGGAACATCGCAGTGTTTTAGTGGGTAGGGCCACGGCACTCACCATCTTTGCCGCGGCGAGCCCCACATATCCGCAGCGGGAGTCCCCATCCCCTGCGTTGAATGTGTTACAGCATTTCACTGCGTAAAAAAAAAAAAAAAAAGGTACTAGCGGCTGCATAGGTTATTTATAGGTATTGGAAAGTAAATGAAACAAAAATATATGGGATTTTAGAGCTCTGTTTTATATGCTTTAAACTATGTTTCGACTTTAATTAAAGTAAATACATATAACGCTACTCTAAAAACAGATTATAACCAAAACCTTAAAACCTAGACAGATGTGCGTTCTTAGAAAGTAATAGGCTTTTTAATACTTAATCGCAGTGTTGCCACCCCAATACTTATGGTTCTTTAAACTTTTAAACGCTTTCAATTGTAGAGGGCTCCAAGCATCGGAACTTTCTATTACCACTTGAACATCTGCTAGCCAAGTTGGGCTTCGAATAAAACCAGGTGATTAAAATAACTATAATTATAAATTTAATATCAATCATAATACATTTATTTATACTAAAAACATGTATACCTACATATAAAAATGGATTTCCAATTGTGTTAGTAACGCTATTTAAACTCGATAACGGCTGAACCGATTCTGCTAATTTTAATCTTAAAATAATCATTGAAGTCCAGCCTGATGAATACCATGAGCTCTTATAGCAGTATTACTTTAATATTACTTTTGAATTTCGCATAAACAAACATGATCTCTATTTATATAAACATAGCTATGTTTTTTGTTTGTGCGAAATCTGAAAGTAATATTAAAGTAATACTGCTATAAGAGCTCATGGTAGGTAGGTAGGCAGGGAAGGTTTTTAAGTAACACGAAGTTCACGGGTCCAGCTAGTTATTTTTAAAAATGGTTATTTAAGAATACCTACCGAAAATCCAAATGGAGCTAGCTGTATGATGTATTTATGTCAAGATGAGGATTTAAAATTTTAGCCTCTACAAGATAACTACTACCGTACGTCATAAAACTATGTCTTACTGCAAAAGAAATGCGCTTACGCAACACTTCAGTCAAAAATTGTAATCTACTGGTACCTAATAAAAATTATTATCTCTTATAATAACCTGAGACAGTTATGATTTCTGATATAACGGTAATTTAAATTTAATTTCAAACCACTAATTTAAAAAGCGTTGTATTTCAATAGCTATATAATAGAGGTACGTCTACAATACAGTGTGTTTGTGTAAACACCGTTATCCTTAAAACCATCAAATAAGCCTGTCAAAATGAACAACTTTTTCTATGAGAACAATGCTGGGAACTCAAAAAAAAAAATGCCGTCTTCATACCCATACGGATGCCCGGATCGGCAATTTGTATGGGTACATATGAAGACAGATTTTTTTAATTCCCAGCATTGTTCTCAAAGAAAAAGTTGTTCATTTTGACGGGCTCATTTGATGGTTTCAAGGACAACGGTGTTCACACAAACATCTTGTATATTAATTATTTTCTAGGAAGAAGACTTTTTGTACACCTGTGAACAAAATACATGTGTATAATATATAATATCATACATCTCTGTTGTAACTCTGTGATTGCTTATGAATATTCATTTCAACTCTTACGACTCTGATGAGGGGTTAGCACTACACCCGTCACCCGTCACCCGTCAGTCACACTGAAGGGTTAATTTATTATAACTATTGTTTTTGACGGTTAATTAATTGTTTCACGGTCAAATAAGGTTTGGTTAGTGTTAAATCTTCTGCATCACTTAATTATGCGATCATAGTTTTGAGTTCAACCATTTTGTTTTAGCCAAGTTGCTAATAGGAAATTCTAAGAAAACTATAATTATTGTTATTATCAGTCTACAGATTAAATAAATGAATTTTTAATTTGTTAGTCTCGCTAACTCGAGGGCGGCTAAACAGATTTGTTAGGGCTTAGTCTTGAAATATTCGTAGAAGTCCAAGGAAGGTTTATAAGGCTTATATTCCTTTGTAGGTACGTAAAGTGTTGAAAAAAAATATATTTAATAATTATTGATATTATTAGTGCCCTTTTATGTTATACAAACAATAATACGAATATATTTTCAATTTGTATCGATGTCTGTGCCCGCACCGTAGTATATTATTATGTAAATTCCCTCGTATCTTCTTTGTACAATTTTCATCATCGTTTTGGTATATTTGGGTACGTTTATACAGGCTGTAACAAAACATATTGATAATATAGGGTGTGTATTTGTCTTTATATAGAGTTCACTGTAAAAGTAGCAGCTCTGAAAGCTTAAGCTATGCTTTGACTTTTGTATAGTAAAGCTCCCCAGCCTCATGAATTTGCCCATATAGGTATACTTTTTTATAAGTTACTCTTTCAGCGAGTTGCTACTTTCATAGTCAGCTCTATACAGGGGACTCATACACACCCTAAAGTATTGTTACGGACACACTCAGAGCCATCTAACGTCGAACCAGCAAAACTTATCTAGAGGACACACTACACATACATCCCCTACTCGAAACTAGATGGCGCTGAGTGGTACATGCTCGAGCCTCCTAGAAAGTTCCCACAGTTGTTTACTTGTTTACGTGTGTGGGAATAAAGTGTGGTGGCCAAAGGAAGATCTTCCGACCGAGCGAGGTGTTATGCCTGGTCAGGCCGAAGCCCACGTGATACATTTCAGCTGTCGTATATATACCGACGCGCTCAGAAAACTTCGATAGCGCGATGCAGGAATGTTAGGCGAATTGTGGGTACCGCCACACGTGCTTACTTGTTTACGTGAATCGGGCAAGGAACTTTCTAGAATTCGACTCGCCCATATAAAAAGGCGCAGGTAGACGGCCCGGGAGTTCAGTTCGATACAAGCGATCTTCAAGGCGACTTCGAAGTGAAAACAAGTGATCAATAGTGAGTGAACCAGTGAACCTACGACTCGGCTACGACCTAGGACAGTGATAGTGCTTAGTGATTTGGATCTAGTGCTTAGTGTTTGGACTTAGTGATTTGTGTGAGCTAGTGTTTGTGAATAAAGTCTTCAAGTGAGTCAGCAAGTCTTTCTCTCCGAATCCTCGAACCCTAGCACGTAACAGTATTATCACTTTATTTTGTTACAGCCTGTATAAGGACATCGTTTGAAACGATGCAATACATTTTCCCTCTTACAAATAAAACAATATTATTTAGGCAGCGTATTTCAAGGTCTGCTGTCTTTGTCCGTCAAATGACTATTTTAATGTGCCAGACAAGGACAAGCCATACTTATTCTATGGTCATTCACAGTGCAAATATATAAAACAAGCTTTTGCCCGCGGCTTCGCTCGCGTTAAGAAGTATTATTATATACAAACTTTCATCCCTTATTTTAGCCCCTTGGGGTTGGAATTTATCAAAATCCTTTCTTAGCGCATGCCTACGTCATAACATCTACCTGCATGCCAAATTTCAGGCCGATCTGTCCAGAGGTTTGGGCTGTGCGTTGATAGATCAACATGTCAGTCAGTCACCATTGAGTTTTATATAATACTAGCTGTTGCCCGCGACTTCGTCCGCGTGGACTTCAGTTTATAGCGCGCGATGTCAACAAAATTGTTGTCAAAAGCTTTTTAAAATCAAAATACCCAAAAACAGCTGTGCAGTGTGCACATAATATTTCATTATTTTAGATTAAACTATTTATAAGTTATAACAAATGTGAAAGCTCATTATATTTTAGCCCCCCATTACACAACTTTATCCATATATAAAATATCTAATATGTTAAAGTTACGTCACTGCATAGATAACGTACTGCTTACTAAGTAGTTAGTTATATGGAATCGAAAGAATTAAGATGGTACCACCTCTTAAAGAAACACTTATGAGCAAGCGATAGCGCGATGTAGACGCGATGCTAGCGACATCTGTTATGAATTTTTGGAACTAACTTAATTTGACAGTAGATTCAAGACTGATAAGTTTTCTATACAATTTTATAGTCAATATATGTAACTTTTTAGTCATTTATGAGCTATCGGTCAGATTCTTTTTTGGCTCATTTATTTAAGTACTTATTTACTTTAATTTTTAGACTTTTTAAACTTTATATAGCTGTTGCCCGCGACTACGTCCGCGTGGACTTTAGTTTATAGCGTACGGTGGTTCCCGTTTCCGTGGGAATGCCGTGATAAAAATATGTCCAAAATAAAATATTCTAATTTTAAAATTAACTTAATAAATGTCCAAATAGCGCCATCTGTTGCCATATAGTAAAACTAAAATAATACAGAGCCTACAGGACAGTTTAAATTTTAAAAACAGCTTACACCTGTGCCAGACAACGGAAATAATATTGGTACATTTTAATACTTTCATAATATTTTAGATTTTATTTAAGATTTTTGAAATATTATTATGATACATATTATATAATATTTAATAAATAAATAAATAAATAAATAAATAAATAAACGTTTATTCTGCCACCATTAAATGTTACACATATTATGACATAATATACAGAACTATCAACAAGAACAAAATTAAAAAAATCACCTATTTTACCTATTCTACAGCTAATTCATACATAAAAGCTATCAGAGGTAAACATTAAAGAAAAGAAAAAAAAACAATTAATGTAGTGATAGTACAATTATAGCAAGGCAGTGTAACACCCAAGTGTGCAGAAACGGAGACCACTCAGGTTAAGACGACCGAACAGTCGTCCCTGATCTTCCGTGGACCCCTTATTTCGGGCAGAGGACAGCAGACGGAAGCTATATTTTAAAATTATAATACTTATAATATTGATAATATATTAAAGACGTAGGCATAATATAGTGTTGAAAATAACAATAAACTAATAACATAACAATAAAATAAATAACATTAAACTAATGAAAGAATACAAATACAGATTACAATAGATACATTGTCACTTGTTACATTTTCATAGATATACCATAATATTGCATGTGTTGTGTATTTTTAAGTATACCGGTAATTATATAGAGGTAATATAATATATTTTATATTTATATATGTTTTATATATTGTATGTATGAAAAAGGACTAACATATTTTTTTCGTGAATGCTACGATACTATGTCAGAGAGTTGTTGCTTAAGTAAGTGTAATTTATATTTATTTTTAAAGTTAAAACTATTCTTCAACGATCTCAGTGGTGGGGGCAAGTTGTTCCAAACTTTACTCGCGACATACCTAAAACTTCCTCTGAAGGCAGCGGTATGATGTAGTTGAGAAATCATCAAGTAACTCGACCCCCTAGTAGTTATACTTGACTGCTTCTCATTTGCCCACTGCAGTTTACTGTAAAGGTAAGGTGGAACTTTGAGTTTGACTACATTAAACAAAAGAGTAGCAAAATGCAGTTGTCTACGGTAGTCCATACGTAGCCAGCGTAAGCCGTTGATGTACGGTGTTACGTGAGCGCGTGGAGGGATTGAACAACAGAACCTGGCGCATGCATTTTGCACCCTCTGTATGAGTTTCTTTGACCTAGACAGCAAACAGGGGCCTATAACGGAATCAGCGTAATTTAATTTTGAAAGGACTAGCGACTCGCATAAATTTACACGTAATTTTTTAGTCAAAAAATTTCGAATTTTGTATAGTAGTTTGAGTCTATAAAAACAGTTCCTAGCTGTATTAATTACATACCCAAGACCCAGGAAAATTCAATAATACACACCCAAGACCCAGGAAAATTCAAAACTTTTTGTTCCGTCGGCGGGACTCGAACTCAGGACCCCCGGGATGAGCGCTGACCACGCGCTTAACTAACTGAGCTACGGAGCCATCGGCAATAAAAACGACATCTGCTGTCACGTATAAGAACTACAATGCGAATTAATTTTCATCGATATTTTCATGGAAATAAGATATTTTCCCTCATCAAAATGTAGCCTATGTCTCATCATCTCAGGCTCTAGAATATCTGTGTACAAAATACGCGTTCAGGACATTAAATATTTGAGAAAAGAAATGAGCTACATATTAGCTAAGTTTATAAACATGTGCCTACAGCAAAGCGTATACCCCGACAGATTAAAGTGTGCTGTAATACGACCGATATACAAGTCTGGGAGCCATTCGGAATACACTAACTATAGACCAATAGCTATCTTATCTGTAGTCAATAAAATTGTCGAAAAAGTGGTCGTGGGACAAGTCAGTACTTTCCTAGAAAGATACAGCGTGCTCAGCGAAACTCAGCACGGCTTCAGGAGGGGCAGGAGCACGACGACGGCCTTGCTAAGTTTCACGGACTACGTTAACGAAGCCTTAGACTCGGGTAAACAGGTAATAGCGCTTTTTATCGACTACAAAAAAGCCTTCGATACCTTAGACCATAATGTACTATTGCAGGCGATGGATGAATGCGGCATACGTGGGCCGACTAGTATGTGGTTCAAAAGTTACTTGAGTGGTAGGAAAATAAGAACGGTGATAGATGGTGTGGTCGGTGATGACGAGGATGTGAGCATGGGTGTGCCCACCGGGTCCGTGTACGCCCCCGTCGGGTACACCATGCATGTGAATGGAGTGGTGAATGTGATAAAGAAATGTAAGGAATTTATGTATGCGGACGACATGTGTGTGGTATATGCCTCGAAAAATATTTCAAAGGTTAGAGACTATGTACAGGAAGACTTAGAAAATATAACTAAATGGGCACACGATAATGGAATCATCCTTAACCTAAATAAAACCAAATGTACACTCCCCTCACAATCGGAAAGCTAAAGATACTAATGATAATGATATAAAAATAATAGGACACTCATATGAATGTTTGCACGTAAACAAGACAGGCTGCAACTGTGCAGCGATCTGTTACGTGGATAATTTTAAGTATCTAGGTCTTAAAATTGATAAGAACTTTAATTGGGCACTTCATATAACTGATGTGTGCAATAGATTAAGATCTGTAGTAGGAAAATTTTATCAGTTAAAAAGGATACTAAACATAGAGACATTAAAAATGGTATACTATGCACTAGCAGATTCGCTGATAGGATATGGGCTGATTGTTTACGGGAGAACATTCATAACATATTTAAACAGCATTAAAAATCTACAAATAAGACTTTTGAAATACCTAGTTAACAAAAAAGATAAGTATGAGTGTAGTACTGAATATGAAAAATTATTTAAAATTTGTAAGATATTACCGATAGAGAAAAAGACTGAGTACCTAATAGGATTACAGTATTATTATGATAACGAATATAAGGAAACAATAGAAAATAAATACAATACTAGACGAGTAAGAGAGCAAAGACTGAAAAAACCAAAAATATATAACTATTATGGGGAGAGGACGAATAAATACTTAGTTCCAAAAATATTTAATAATTTAGATGTGTTAAGAATTGAAGAAAAGTTGTCACCACCATTAATTAAGAAAAAGTTAAAGACTGTACTAATATAAGTTAAATCTGTTATGACTTACGAGTAGTATAATTTAGTGTTAGAAAATTTAGTGTTAGAATATTAGTCAAAACATACTATTTTTATTTTTATTTCTTATTTTTTATATTTTTATTTTTTTTTCCTTTTTATTTTCTAGTTCTGTTTAGAAGATAATTTTTGTTTACGTATAGTTTATTAACTGCATAAATTTAGCATATTATTGTATACTTAATTGATGAGCGCATCTCGCCGTCAAACAATTAGTTTGGCGAGATTGAAAATGTTACCATACTATGTAGTTTTTTTATGAATAAATATAAAAAAAAAAAAAAAATTCATTGCAATCGGTTCAGTAGTTTTGGCGTGAAAGGGAGACAGACAGACAGACAGACAGACAGACAGACAGACAGACAGACAGAGATACTTTCGCATTTATAATATTAGTATGGATTTATATTATATATATAGATATAGATTTGACTCCTTTCTATAAATTGCAAGAACGAGAGAAAAGTTGCAGGTAAACAATAGTATTTAATAACCTCCTTTTTTTGAAGTCGGTTAAACCTACAACATACGGATGCATTGGCGCTTGATTCGTGAGTGATGTTTTTTTCTTTTTGTTCAGATTTTTGTTACGTGCCAAAATAGCCTTGAAGATGTGTTGGTACCTACTTTGAAATTAAAACAAGTGCGGAAATTGTATATAAAATTAAAAAATATAAAGTGACGTATATGACGTCACTCTTATTAAGGTCAAAAACACCTGGTTGATAACAATGTTAAGGTTGTGATATTTACGGAACAGTGGTTTTTAAAGGTTACCTTAGTGTTGATAAAGAAAAACCAGATCACGTGGTTTTTTGTTACTGTACTGTAGAATAAAATTAAAAATATGTAAATATGAATCATAAACTTTTAGATTGACTAACATTAATTTAAATTACACGTAGGCTTCTGTATAAGGCTAGTTTAAAATTCATAGAAAATTATTTATAGGTGACAAACTATATATTAAATTTTACCTCTTTGGTTTAATATAAATCATTTTATTTTACAGCATAAATTATAAATAAGAGTTTTTTATACTAGACTAGTAAGTCTTCGTATTTTTAGATAACTTTATATTATACATAGACTACACAGTGCAGTGTCACGTTATGTATTAAAGGGGTATGGGCGGAATCGTCCCCACCCATCAACACAAGTGTAATGTAGCTCAATTGATAGATCTTGGCAAGATGATATTTTTATACTATGGCGACTTTGCCCAAATGCATGGGGTTCTCATGGTATAGAAACGTTTAAACAAATATTTCGTTCACGTACTTATTGACGACTAATCCAAAAATACATGCTCATTTATGTATTCATTGGAGCACAGCACCGTGGGAGAGCCATGCTTCGGCATGAATGGGCCGGCTCGACCGGAGAAATACCACGGGCTCACAGAAAACCGGCGTGTAACAGCGCTTGCGCTGTGTTCCCTATTCCCTTCTCTATCCTCCCCTACCCTATTATCCTATTCCCTCTTAAAAGACTGGCAACGCACCGGCAGCTCTTTTGATGTTGCGGGTGTCCATGGTCGACGAAAGTTGCTTTCCGTCAGGTGACCCGTTTGCTCATTTGCCCCCTTATTTTATAAGTAAAAAAACAGCGGTGCTTTCAGCGCTGCTACTTTTACAGTGAACTTTATGACAGGAACACATACATCCCCTAAAGTATTATCACTTAGTTTTGTTACACCTTCTATATTTGAATAAGTATAGAAAATAATGATAACAAATATTTATTAAAATAAAAACAGAATACAAAAAATAATATGCACGGTGGGGGCTGCAGAAGTTTTTTTTTTTTTATTAATTAAATAAGGGGGCAAACGAGCAAACGGGTCACCTGATGGTAAGCAACTACCGTCACCCATGGACACTCGCAACATCAGAAGAGCTGCAGGTGCGTTGCTGGCCTTTTAAGAGGGAATACGCTCTTTTCTTGAAGGTTTGCAGGTCGTATAGGTCCGGAAATACTGCTGGTGACAGTTCGTTCCAGAGTTTTACAGTGCGCGGCAGAAAGTTATGCGAAAAACGCACTGTGGAAGACTGCCACTCATCAAGGTGATGAGGATGGTATGTTTTTCGCGTGGGACGATGGCGAAAAGTTGCAGGTGGTATGATTCCAAACAATTCCTCAGAGCACTCCCCGTGATACAACCGATAGAGGATGCAGAGTGAAGCTACATCTCGGCGTAATTCCAAGGGGTCCAAGCTGTTTGAAACACTATGGCAGTCAACAATTCGAGCGGCCCTTCGTTGGATACGATCTAGAGGGAGCAGTTGGTATTTTGGCGCCCCTGCCCAGAGATGAGAACAATATTCCATATGAGGCCGAACCTGCGCCTTGTAGAGTTGTAGGCGTTGGTCCGGACTAAAGTACTGTCTCGCTCTGTTAAGAACACCAAGCTAAAAAGAAGTTATAACTATGTTACAGCCGCTAATGCCCACCTCCAAATGAAATATTAGACAAAATGGACCCGTATTACAACTAGATCTTGGCAAGGTCTAGTAGTAATATGGTTGTTTTTTTAATATATATTCCCACTAATTTATCTAAAACAAAGGATTTTAATTAAATAGTCCGGGGCACTTTAGGAACACGTTGGTATCAGTTCTATGACTGTTGGTAGGTGGGGACGGAGCCCATTCATTTTTGCCCATAGCCTTTTATAATTTTATATAGGTTGCAAGGATTTCGTTTTACCAAACGCTTTACTTTCCTTTATTTTGTCCCGGATATTATAAGGCTGATAGTCATGCTAAATATACTTTTCTATTGCAACAGTGTAAATTAAGGCTATCATCACCCAGAACGGATATCGATGAGGCAGTCATCACATCCTTCGATAAATCATTGATCAGTCCCACGAATCAGGTATGTGATCATTATGCTGGACACGATCCACCTGACACATTATGGGCAAACCGACAGACATACATATTGGCAAATGTGAGAAACAAGCCTAGAGCCAAAAGTTTGTAGCGGATGTGGTTATGGACTCGACACAACAATGACCAAGAATGTATTTGAAATCTATAGGCTCTATAGTCTATATCTATGCGTATTATAAAACAAAGTCGCTTTTTTTCCCTCATGTCCCTTTGTTCCCTTTAATCTTTAAAACTACGCAACGGATTTTGATGATTCTTTCAGTGTTAGATAGCCCATTTATCGAGGAAGGCTATAGGCTATATTTTATCACGCTAAGACTATAGGAGCGAAGAAATAGAGGAAAATGTGGAAAAAACGGGAAATTTTTTTTGAAAGGGCTAACTTGAACGCGCTAATCTCAGGAACTACTGGTCCGATTTGAAAAATTCTTTCAGTGTTAGATAGCCCATTTATTGAGGAAGACTATAGGCTATATTTTATCGCTAAGACTAATAGGAGAATGTGGAAAAAACGGGAAATTATTTGAAAGCGCTTATCTCGCGAACTACTAGAGCAATTTTTATGTTATTTGGCACAGATAAGAAGTAGACCACGTGAAGGATCATAGGCTATCGATTTTAATTTTTTTTTTCAGTGGCTATATATTTTATACCCGTGCGACGCCGGGGCGGGTCGCTAGTCTATAATAAATTTCAGACTATGCTAACAAGTAATTTTATATTTTTTTCAAAAGCTAGGGATTGTGGAAATGGCGATGTCTACAAACTAGAATGAGCCATAACTAGCTAAAAGCCGAGCTTTGTGAGGGCTCGCGTCGTCATACCTTGAGTCTTGAGTCTTGACTGACCGATGATAACACAATCTACATAATAAAAATAAATATTACTATGTTAAAGCACAAATCAATAGGTGTGATAGTTTTTCCGTAAAGTGTACCACAAACTGTTCAGGTTGTGGGATATTCTAGGGCTCGCTTCGCTCGCCCTGATAAGACTTTAACCCTAAAAACATATTATTTTGATATTTCCACCTCCGTTTTACTACCTTAAGGGTATAATTTTGTAAGTTCTTTATCCTGTAAGGGACGTACTTGCCAAAAAGTTTTTATGGATAGTAAGTAGTTTCTGAGGTTTCGTAACTTATTTCACTTTTGTGCATATTAAAGAAGATTTCTGTTGGTAGTACTGGTAGTAACAGAGTCTTGTTCATAGGTCAAAAATTGAATAAGAGTATACTGTTAGTAATTAGTATATTTCCTCCTACTAATTAACCGTTGTTATTATACATCGAGTGTAGACGTAACTCATGCGTGGCGATGTGCGAACCTGACCTTTTTAGTCGACTGCTGCGAAAAAATTAAGTGTAATGATTTGGAACGCCCATTAGAAAATTCTGTAATGTTATGTATTATTATGATTCCAATTCCAATTAAAATTATAACATACTGGATTTTAACTGGCTTACATAATAGTATAGGTATTATGACTAGTTGAAAATGAATATTTAACATTATCAATGCGAAAGACGTTTGTCTGTTTGTAACCTTTTCAAGCCTAAACTGCCAAACCATTTTTTATGGCCATTGAGATACTTGGAGTCCCGGGAAAGGATATCACAGTTGGTATGCCCTGAAAGAAGGACGTGGTAAATGAGTTTTGAAGTTGCGGGTATCCTGGTAGCTATAATAAAATATTCGTGAATTTGAACTTTGAGACTCAAGCGCTCTAAGCTTATGTAATTCTATCAAACCTCATGATTCCCAACGACATAATATTTCATAGCGCATTTCTCATAATCACATAGATTCTGCAACCAAATGTTCTGGGAACATCAGATGTAGCATTAGTATGCGCGGCGAATATCTGGACGTGCTAATACATGTCCGGCAAGCGACGTCCACTGACCACTAATGGGACACAATTTTTTGCATTCCTCTACGTGGTGATGTCCTATTAGATGCACCCCTTACATAGTTGATAGTGGTTCAGTGGTTTAGAGCGAGGATGGCATATTGCATTCCAGTGGTGCGTCAGGTTAATGTGACCGTGTTGTACTGTATATGTTTTTAATTGTAATTTTCCATCTTTTTAGCAAAAGATGGACCCGTGCGAGTTTCTTACGCCGGTTCTTCTCGACGGGTTAGTTCCCGAACCGGTGGTAGGCACCGTAGTATCGACGTTCGGTAATGTTTTTGTAAAAAAATTACTCCGAATAAAAATATTTTGATTTGATTGATTTGATTTGGATCTTTGGAGGTCGTGAGTTCGAAGAATTTTGTTGCTGGAAAAATGTTTGGTAAGGATTATGCTGATCACCTGAATGTCTGAACATATCTAAGAATCCAGAAGTATAATCCAGAAGCCAGAAGTATATCTAAGAATGCATTCTATTGTTAAACAGTTGACTGTATAATCTAGTTCACACGTAGCTGAAATTGATATGAGGTATCTGAAAAATGTCGACCTTTAGGGCTAGATCGGTGGATGAAACATCTTAGCAAAGGCGAAGAGTAAAGACTTCCAGAAAATCCGAGAACGGCGAAGGCTATAAGGCTACAAGGTTTTTCCAAAAAATCTTCAAACCCAGAACAATGACTCAACCATGAATATTCATGTGCGTTTCCTCTACGAAAAATCATAAAAGTAGAACGCCTTTTTGCTAATGTTAAATGGCGTGTATGAAAACTTGTTTAATTGTTGGATTCGCCGAGATCAGTGTACGTGAGGTCGTTGATCATGTTGGTTCTGCTCCTGCTGGTTGGTTCTGTGTGCGCGCAGAGTCGGTACTACGAGGCGTACTCCGGGCAGCCTATCACGGACGCACAGTTCCGGGAACATGTCCGGAAGAATACTACTTTGTGAGTTTTTTGTGGGATTTTAAGAGGTGGTTTTCATAATGTGTTGTGTTATATTTTATACATTGTTAGCAAATAGAGGAATTCTACCCAGGTTTTATTTGACTACGCTAGCGTTATGTTTTTAATTAAGAGTCTTATAGGCACAGCCACATTTCTTTGAAAGGTATCATAAGGTCTATTAGCCTTCATCAATGTTGGGTTATATTTCATATTGAAAATACAACATTAATTTTGTTCCAGTTGGTGCCTAAATGAGGTGGCTCCATGTGACCCCAACGAGTACCGCCGCTTGGACGGCACCTGCAACAACCTGCGAGCACCAAACAGAGGCGCTCCTCATACACCGCTAGTTAGATTGTTAGCTGCTGAATATGACACAAGTGAGTACTTTTTTGTAAGTTAGACCAAACATGAAAATTTTATTACCACAAAGCAGAACAAATACGGTCAACTGTATAGTACAGTATCTTGAAAAACGTCAGAAAAATCACGAGTGTGGACCATAACAGCTTTAAAAAATTAAATATTCCTATAATAAAACAAAGAACACAAAGCACAATCAAACAAGGATACAGGACATGGACAATAGCAGAGAAAGCAGAAATTCTTACTGTATTCTGTCATAAGTTAGTAAATATAATATTATCATGATTGTGATTTGTGCTCTTTATTTATATTAATAATGTATCTCTGTAGTAATGTAATGTATGTGATGTACGTAATGTGTCCATGTTTAATTAATATTCTATGCTTTAATAGACTTCGAGCCCAGAAGATCAATCACCGGGGAAGACCTGCCGAACCCACGGTCGATCCGAACCAACATCTTGGCTGAAGGCAGAGTACCAGACCGATACTACACACACCTCCTCACATACTTCTGGGTGTTCATATCCTCAGATGTACTGTCACTTCATGATACTGGTAAGTTTAGAAGAACAAAATTCATTGGGATTTTTACATCCTAAATATTGATTGAACAAAGTGAAGTTTGTATGAATTAACTATGACAAAAGGTTTCAAGTAGGAAATAAAGTACAGTTTTGTAAAAAAAATGTGTGCTTGTTTTGAGCTACTTACGTGCATATTCGACATTTCGTGCATATAGTCTGATGTCTACATTTCAGTTGCTAAAATTTTTACTCATGCTTAATTCATATTTTCTACCCAACCTTAAAAGTTATGTTAGATGCAGACGTCGTCCTATCATACTAATAGCACGGGTTACTAAATACTAAATAGTTACTTCGTAAGTAGTAGTTACCCAAACACTACTGTCTACTGGCTATTGCCTACCATTGACAATTCCAAATTCTAACCAATACCCTGTTTACAGTAAACTATGTGCTGTGGAAACCGTATTGCTGCACGGAGCGGGGCCGCGCGGACCGCGTCTGCATACCGACCAGCATTCCCGAAGACGACCCCGTCCACCGCTTCTCGAATATTCGCTGCATGAATCTCACGCGGCCCGAGAGCTTCCAGTCCATCGGATGTCTCAGAAACGACACGGTCCCGGAGCGGGTAATTGTTGACATAGTTTCGATTCAAGCCACATGAGCAGTGGCGGCCTTAGGGGTTGGCAAGCAGGGCAATCGCCCAGGGCATCGCTCTTGCAGGGGCCTCACGTCAAGCAAAATGTCATTTTGTTTAAATTTTTGGCGGTGAGGTCCGGGAGTCAGCGGCGGTGGACAGATGGTCTCGCAAAGACCTGCTGACCGGGGCCTCGCAAAGACCTGCCGCCGGGGCCTCGCAATGGGTAAGGCCGCCACTGCACATGAGTGCGATGTGAGGTTAGAGGAATTGGGGTATGAGGAGTTGTCAGAATGATTAGTCCACACTACCCCCGATATTTTTTTACTGTTGCACAAAGTGTACTTTCCGTTATGCTAATTAGGTAGTCAAAAACAACAAAGGCTTTAAAATTAAAGACGATTATAGCCCGAAGAGGTAGTAATCGTTCACTTAAAATACACTCAAAAATTTATCTAATTTCAAGGAATGTCAATATCATTGCCAAACATTAGGGCTACTTTTGTTTACTTTCAAAGATTTAAAAACAGATTAAAATTATATGCATTTAAAACCTTTGTAGATAGTAACCGCGACGCCGCTGTTTGACTTATCACAAGTGTACGGAACCTCGCTGAACAAATCTTACGAGAAGGCGCGTGCTTTCCGAGGCGGTTTGCTCAAGGTGGAGGAAGAGAAAGGCAAGATTTGGCCGCCCAGCGCCAAGATCCCTGCCGTGTGTGTGCTGAATCAGCTTCCGAAGGAGACCAGATGCCATGATACACGTAAGTAGATAATCTTATTTCAAGGCTGTGTAAGCAACCGTGGGTCTGCTGAATTTGTCCAACGATGTCAATTTTATCAATGTTTTGACACTATTGAATACAGTTAAGTACTTACTTTAAAGTTTCCTAAGTTTTCAAAAGAACATAACACTTCTATAAAAACGTATTTAAAGGTTTTTAATTAAAATTAAGGATTTATAAACCTTTTTAGGAATTTCAATGAATATTCTTGCCATACATACCTACTTACATCTCCCTTACGGTCTGTATAGTATTACCTATGGTATTACATATGACTGGTCATCAGAGTTTTGTTCTTATTAATTTTTGACTAGTCAAAGTACTTTTCTATAATCTGAATCACACATTGGATAAACCAAATGTGATAGGATACTTCAGACTAATTAGATGCAGTGTTATATTTAATGGACCTCCCAAGCGTTAACATTTCCGTGAAATTATGGCGTTTCTAGGTAAGCGATCGTGACATTCAAATATTAATGCATTTTAAATTAATTAATACAGAGATTATTGCGAGTTTATTTCAAAGAAATTGTGACTCATTACCACAATAGTAATATTATCTTCTAAGAATATTAAAAATTATTCAAATTTTACACGGATTAAATACTCCGAACATTGGATTCTTAATGCCAAGCGGATTTTTAAGTTACAAATTAGGTATGTACCTACTTATATGTTTAAGCAAATAATTTAGTAACATTAAAAGAATCTCCACTTAGATGACCTAGAATATTAAAATTCTAAGTGAGCTTTACTATAACCACATTTGCCTTTGAAATCTCATCTTCCTATAAATTTGTGCCAAGGCCTGCTGTTCTGCAATGGCTATCCAAGGAATCCAAGTGCAAAAGAAGGTCGATCAGGAATAATTTCGCCAGTGTTTCAGTTTACTCTACATTAGAAACAGGAGAGAATGGATATACTGACAGATTTTATTAATAAAATGGCGGATTTCCATTTTCAATTTGTCACTTTGTCTATTATTCCGTATAGAGAAACCGTTTCTATGGTGACTATGCTAAGCCTGCAGATTCTGATAAAGACCATTAAAGGTACAATTCCGTGCATCGCGATCGATCGCGATCGTGCACGACCTACGATTGTCGTCGGACGCTCGCGACCATAGTCAGCGTATGAAAATGTATGGCACCGCTTCCGAGGCCCGCGACTGACGCGCGCGGCCTACGACTGTCGTAAGCCGCGCGCGATCGCATGTCTTGAAGTTATGACAGTCGCGCACGACCGACGACAGTCGTAGGCCCCGCGCGACCGTGTCAAAGTTATATGGCACGATCGCGCGCGGCTTATGACAGTCGTAGGCCGCGCGCGTCAGTCGCGGGCCTCGGAAGCGGTGCCATACATTTTCATACGTTGACTATGGTCGCGAGCGTCCGACGACAGTCGTAGGTCGTGCACGACCGCGATCGATCGCGATGCACGGAATTGTACCTTAATTCTCCACGCATCTCTTTTAGCGGAAGATGCCATCAACAGCGTGCTCGGTCTCAATGTCTTCTCGATCTGGTCGTGGCGGATGCACAACCGACTGGCCACGATCCTCGGCCGGCTGAATCCATGCTGGGGTGATGAGAAGCTGTTCTACACGGCGCGGGAGATCGCCATCGCTATGGTCACACAGATGTACTATTATGAGCTGATGCCGGCTTTGTTTGGTAAGTTTATAGCAGACTAGATGACGTCCGCAACTCTGTTGCACCAAAATTCGTTTCCGGGATAAAAAGTACCTTATGTCCTTTCCCGGGACTCAAAGTATCTCACTACCAAATTTCAGAAAAATCGGTTCAGTGGTTTGGGTGTGAAGAAGTAACACACAGACAGACTAATTTTCGCATTTTTAATATTATAACTATAATTACTAGATTACTAGATATCAGATAAGTAAAAGCAAGTTTAACTGAGGCACCCCCTCAACCCGGGGCACCCATAAAAAAGGATAAGTAAGTTTGGGTGAGATTTTTAGCTTGAAGGTATTAATATTAAAAATAGATATCACAGAGAACATTATAAAACTATTAGGGATCATGTCATACGATAACGGATAGGCTGTATGGCCATGTTTTATCGCTATAATGGGACTTCACAGACTAATCGCTGTTACAGTATGCCTACTTGGTTAAAGACCATCAATCCTAAGCAGATTTTTAATACGCAGTATTACTTTAGATTCATTTCTTTTATTTTATTTGGATACTGTAAACATTTTTTTTTCTAAAATCCTCGATTATTGCATTCTTAGATTTATTTATTTTTTACCAATTTGAATGCTTTTAGGTCGCGACAATCTCATACGAACTGGAGTAATCTCTCAATCTCCGGGTTTCCGAGATCTGTACGATGAGAACGTTATTCCGCAAATATCTCTCGAGTTCCCCTACGTGCTGCGATGGGCTCACACCATACAGGAGGCACTTCTAAAGTTAGTATATTTTTCAAACCTATTTATGCTTACTTTTCAGTATGACTAGAAAATTTCAAGATAATAATGTAACTAACGTGGTACCACTAGCTTCTAGTGCAAGCAACAAAATACTTTTCTTTAGTCGTCACGACCATTTTTGTAAAAATGTGCTCAAAAGTAAAGTTCAACGAAGCAAAAAGTATTGATGACATCTTATTTACTTTTAGATTATACGATGCCAACGGTAATGAAGTAAAGCAAGCTAAAGTAACAGACATCACACTAAGAACTGGATATCTGGTTGACAACTTGGAAATGATCACCCAAGGATCTTTCAGACAAGCTACCTCTAAGCCTGATTATATTGTGGATCCAGATGTAAGTTTAGTAATAATTGTTCTTGTAGTACCTACATATATTTACTAGCTAAAAGAAGAGATTTGTGAAGGCTCACGCGCTCGCACACATTGACTGACTAATATTTACTATGTAAAAACACAAATCAAATATAGGCGTGATGGTTTTTCCGTAAGGTGTACTTACCACAAAATTAATGTTCAGGTTGTAGTGGAGTTCCCAGAGCGTAAAAATCGTGCAAACCTCCGATTTTTGCAATAGTGGATGAAAATTGAAAAGAAAAAAAGGAATGTGTAGCTGATAACATAAATAATAAAGTTTACCTATAGAAAAGTTATGCTTTTGATTTTTAAATTATTCTTTTCCACCTCAGGTAAACTCATAAACTGTAAAATTTTGAAGAAAATTTGCATATTTCTTTCTTTTAAATATATAAAAAATAATAAAATATTTCATTATTTTTTTTTGATTTGTATCGTTGCTTATATTCCAAAGAAAGAAAATAAGTTAAATATATAATTTAGATTAAAAATTAATATTTTTGTATGTAGATGAGCATACCTCGAAATGTGCTTGTTGTGTGCCTCACCAGGTAAATGGCGTTCCTATTTTTCTTTGGTTTTAAATAGGAAGTTTAAAATTATTTTTTAGGCCTAACAAAGCCTTCTATTTCTTAATGTGTATAACTTTTTAGCTCTTACTTTATTAAATTTTCTGAAAATGTAGCACAAACTTTTCACGGATATTTCGAAGAAAATCTGTATTTTATTTCTTTTGGTTAGGTTTTTTTCATTAATTATATTTGCTAAAACATACTTAAAGGAAAAAAGTACAAATTAGGTTAAAAACTGATATTTTTTGTATTCAGGTAAGCATTTTCCAAACATAGGTCGCAGCATGCGTCTTTAGTATGTACGAGTACGTGAGATTTGTAGCACCCAACTTTTTTTCTGGCTTTAAGTAGGAAGTTTAAATATATTACAAAGACTAGAAAAAGTCTTTCATTTGTCGATGCATTTTATGTTTTAGCTCTCACTTAAATAATTTTTCAACAAATATAGAGAAATATTTTCGGTCTATTTTACACATTTTTGGAGATATTTAAACGTTTTTAAGTACTTAAAAGTTATCATTTCTCTAAAAATTAAATACGCACAACAAGTAAGTTTAACACACTTTTCGTTACAACCCTTAAATCCACCCAAACCCTTTTATCTTGGTTACGACGAGCGTTAATCTCTAAAAACTTTGCAAAAACCTTATAGTTGTATTTAGCTTAGCAAAGCAAACTTTCTTTTTCAAAAATTGTGTATTTCATTAATTTTCAACGTAAACAATCGGATAAGAGTCATTAAATAACAGGAACAAGAATTTTTTTTTTTCTGGACCGGTTTTATATGGTGAAATATTAATTTTTAATTAAGTTACTAAAAATTAAAAGCACAAAAAATTTTTGGTAAACTTTGCAAGTTATAGTGTAAAAAAGAAAATGACACCTCAAAAACAAAAATTCATTCACTATTACAATTTTCGGAGGTTAAAACCTCTGGCGACTGCACTATTGTGGGATATGCTATAATAATACCGTAGTTTTATACAGCACAAAGAATAGGCAAAACAGATTTTATACAAATACGTACATATTTTTTCTCTTTTTTTTTTCGAAAGGGTCTAAGTTAACTGGTTAAGACCATGGTAGTTTAATCGTGGCTATAACTAGTCTGTTGCTAGTTGGTTTGGAGATAAATTTCTTTTCTCACACACTGGGTTACATAATATTTAACGGTATCTAATTATTGTTGTTTTTATCTTTTTAATTTTGGAGATTAATAATTAGTTAACTCATATAAACATAATAATTACTTTTTAGTACAAAATTCCTTTGTTAAAATATAGTTTTACTAAAAATTACATAATTATCATAAAATTTGTTAAATACTTTAGATTAAGAAATATTCCAGGAAGTTGCACGATGGAAAATATAATTAATGTTTATCATATTTTCTCGTTTTGAAATAATAATACTGAAATGAGTCATTCTAACTAAGAAACTCAATAGTTTTAAAACACAATTTGTTCTTGAAATCATTAAATTTTGTAGAACAAAAAATTTTGATAATTTAAATATCTTATTTAGACTTCCTTCAATGAAAATGGATCATTTTTATTTTCGCTCCTCTGTAAGGTTTGATGCCTATTAATGTTAATACGTTAATATACTCATTAATTACTGACGACCTCTGTGGTTCAGTTGGTGGCGCGTTGGCAGCTCAAGCCGGGGGTCGCGGGTTCGAATCCCGCCGACGGAACAAAAATTTTTCAATGTTCCTGGGTCTTGGATGTGTATTAAATATATGTGTGATATAATAAAAATCTTAAATATATACGTATAGTATAAAAGTATTAAATATATTTTCGTTGTCTGGTACCTGTAACACAAGTCCTTCAGGTACTTAGCACGGGGCCAGACTGACGTGGTGTGAAGCGTCCGTAGATATTATTATTATTATTATTATTAATTAGATCGGCTATTATTCATAAGTTTTTCTACTTATTTTTCTAAGTTCTTTGTTACATTATGTAATGTTTTAGATGTCAGAAGTTGGCCTCGGTGGTCTTCAAGCCATGTCAGATATTTTGACCAATGACATCAAGAAGGGCCGCTATTTCGGCTTCGCACCCTACATCAAATACCTGCAGATTTGCTCAGGACGAACTTACAGGACCTTTGAGGACCTGCAGAATGTTATTGACCCAGAGGTAAGAATAAAGCATAATTTACAAAGAGTTAAAAAATCAAGGAAAAATTCAGCCTTTAACATCAGTGTAATATACTTTAAATATCAAAATGGCCCCAAACTACACAGAAATGATTCCATTTGTTGGCCATACTGTTTGTGTCCATAATATTATGTTTTGTCTATGGATGTGATTTAACTGTCCATGAATAAAAATTAATGACCATTTGCCGTTACTGTAAGCAGTTAAAGTTTTTTAAGAAACAATTGACATAAAACTAAATAAAACCGGCCAAGTGCGAGTTGGACTCGCCCATGAAGGGTTCCGCAGCAGCAATAAGGTTTATTTCTATGAAATTAAAAGGTTTTTGATTTATTTATATATTTCAGTTGATCTAATGAAAGTTAAATTAAGGTTTACAATATATGACGTATAAAAAAAAACTATTTGCTAGATCTCGTTCAAACCAATTTTTGTTGGTAGTTTTTATAGTAATGTATACGAGTATCATATATTTTATTTAAAATTATAATGCCCCTACTTTAAAAGTTAGAGGGGGGGGGGGGGACACACATTTTACCACTTTGGAAGAGTCTCTCTCGCAAACTATTTAGGTTAGAAAAAATGATATTAAAAACCTCAATACGATTTTTAAAGACCTATCCATAGATATCCCACACGCATAGGTTAGATGAAAAAAAATTTTTTTTTTGTTTCAGTTGTACCTATGGGGACCCCTAAATTTTTTAACAATTTTTCCGTTTTTGTATCAAAATCTTAATGCGGTTTACAGACTACATCTACTTAACAAGTTTCAATAGTATAGCTCTAATAGTTTCGGAGAAAAGTGGCTGTGATATACGGACGGACAGACAGACAGACAGACATGACGAATCTATAAGGGTTCCGCTTTTTGCCATTTGGCTACGGAACCCTAAAAAGCGGTACCTACCTCATGTTTCCTCACAAAAGCAAGATATTATATAACTATTTCGCTAGGAATACATTTTTTGCAATGTCTTTTGTAGCGTATCCAATTGCTGAGGGAGAAATACAAGAACGTAGAAGACATAGAGCTGATGCCAGGCATATGGATGGAGAAGCACATCTCTGGTGGAAGGATACCTGGGACCCTGGCCTGCATCATGATAGAGCAGATGAAGCGTACGATTGTGTCAGACAGACACTGGTACGAGAGGCCGAACAGACCAAACGCGTTTACGTTCGGTAAGTAATCGTACCGTGAAATTATTCGGTTAAGAATAAACCTGATGAAATGACTCCCGTTACATAAAAACGGTCGGTTGCTCGCTGATGGCTTTAACATTGTGATTTGCAGAATAATTCTTCGGTTAACTGACTTCCGTTAACGATGTAATTTTCGCGTAAAATACCGTTAAAAATTGCTTGAAAAATTATTAAATTTTACAAAAAATGTCTATGACTGTTGTCGATAATTCAAAGAGTTCTGCGGGAATAAAACTAATCATGATTCCAACTGATTCTTTCCTGTTGGTTAACAATAAAAATATTATATTACTTTTGTACATAACTGCTTGCACAAAAATTAATTTATCGTGGGGGAACCGTACATTTCCCGCGATAAAAAGTATATTATGTCCTTTCCCGACTCTCAAAGTATAATATATACTATTATTACGCATCAATATAATATCTGATGGTATAATTTACAATAATATTTTATATCGATCTCAACTTCAACAGAGCAACTGCTGGAGATCCGCAAGATGACCATGGCGCAGTTTATGTGTGCGGTCGGCGACACCGTCACGCAGATACAACCTTACCCCTTCTTTGCGGCCGGACCAGGGTGAGTAGAGAAGTATTAGTGGAGTAGATAGTAGATTTAGAAAAATTGATTTTAATTAGACCAGGGAAAATAAGGATCGCCAATGTAAAGAAATTAATAATATTACCTACACTAGAGAAACTGAAAAGTATTAACCATAAAAGAAGACAGTGTACTTTTTTAAAAAAGTACACTGTCTTATATAGACAGTGTACTTTTTTAAATTGATACATTAAAAAAAAACGATCATAATAATTATTATAACTAAATCAAAGATAAAAATACTTGCAAATAGAAATATCACTACTACCCTTATTTAACTAAACCTAGCTAGTTACCTTACTTTTTTTATCATTATTGTTAACTTTTCCATATTTTTTTGTTCCAGAAACGAGATGCGTAGTTGCGTGGAGCATTCGGCGTTCAATCTCTGGGCCTGGAGAGACAACAGTTGCAACTACAACAACTACAACCCCTTCACTAGTTATACACTGTAATGGATGAAATAAAAACAATATTAAATTATAGGTCCCAGGAGTGTGATGGAAATGTTTCATATAAAATTGAAGACGTTGGACATTGTTTATATTATGTTCATTTGTTTTGCATAAATGAAAAATAATTTACAATAAAAAAATGGGCGTTATGTTGTTGAGTAATACATGAAATCGATTTTTTTATATTTCCAGTCTGAATCCTCCATTTATGAAAAAATAACAGCAGTGTGGCAAACATAAAATAGATAGATAGCCCTTGTGAATCTTTCATCTGGTGATTTTCAGTTATTGCCCGATTATATTTATAGATGTCAATACAACGCACACTACGTTTTTCACCTTTGATGAGATAATATCAGAGCAATAGCAGTACATAGGTACTGCTATTAGTACATAGGTCCAGAGGTAATAATTCATTTATTACATTTAATTTACTTTTCTATGTCTTCCTAGTATAGAAAGTATAGGCTAACAAAAAAAAAAATCTCTTCCTAGGACTAGTCAGTCCTCTTATCCATGATCTTTACCAGTAGACTAAGAGCCTAATAGATGATGATTAATATAATTTTGGCGCAGTAATTAAAATATTTGGGCTCACGAAACCTCACGCTGGTAGAACAAGGCTCGTTATAACATAATGTAATATCTCGCGTGTTTGATCGCTGTTTCAGCAATTATTGCGTGATCACAAACATCCTTCTTTGTACAAGACGAATTGTTTGATTGGTGGTTTATCATCAGCAACTATGTATTAGCTATTAATTTGATGAGCTCGTTATCACCTCTATTTACTTGATGTATTTATTAGTATTTCTTTTGGTTGAATGTAGATACTAGGCGTCTTTAATTTGCCTTTGACAGGTATCAGAATTCCTCTTACGTGAGTGACTTTAAAAATAACAAACTACATATTCGTAAACCCTTACTTCCACTGAATATATTTCACAACAGGTATATTGTTCGCATTTTATGTTACACGTCTAAGGTATATTATAATTTCCATATATCTATATGGAACGTAAAGCTACTTTATACGAAGCCGATAAAGGATACACTTTATCAGTATTCCAAACTATATTGCTATCGTAAGCCGATGTTTAGTTACAGTACAGAAGTCTGGACAAACACCCAACTGGTGCTGTTGCCATTCGATATCAATTTTAATTACCATCAGCAACCAGCCACATAATCGTGATCTACGCCGTCATTCCACTAATTCCTTGTATAAACTTTGGAGCACTGCGAGCCATAAAAACAGGGAAGATCTTTACAATGATTTTTGGGACGTTTTTTTTGTAATTAAGTTATGCTACATAAAAATAATATTACTAAGCATTCTTTATCAAACAGGAATCTACTTCAAGGAAGTGATAATATTTTTTGATAATAATTAATTTTAATAACATTGAAAGTATGTTTTTACCTGTAACTACCGGTTGGTTTTTGTATTTTGAATTCAGTATTTGCTCTTTTTTAAATTGATAATAGGCGTCTTTTTTTCATTTTCCTACGTACAAAACATATTTAAAGATGAAGTACCGTAATTATTGTCTCATTTTCGAAGTTTTTCCTTGCAAGTTTTTCAGTGAAAAAATTACCTGAAACTTTTAACCGCTATTCTTTTCTATCTAATTCACCTCTCCTTGTTCCTTGTGTGAAAATTTACCTGAAAATTGTTAATCGCTATTCTTTTCTATCTAATTCACCTCTCTTCAAATAAAATGTTTGTATGTTATTGATAATAATTTAAAGATTATAGTCCTTAGCGAAAATTATTAAAAATTTTGCACACCACAAAATATCTAGGTGGCCCGATATTTCTGCACGGCGGTGTATTCATAGTAAGCCGCCTATGTTGACATTGACTTAATCCAGCGGTTACCGCGCAATATATTTCTTTGGAGCAAGTTTAATATTTGTACTCGGAGGTTCTGAATACTGGCAGTCTGCGGACTTACCCGGACTTACCAGACTTACCGGGACTTACCGTTATTAAACGGGGATCGAGGGCTAATCGGCAGGGTATTGACACTTTCTGTGTGAAAGAGGCGTTGAGCTCTAGTGAATATGTGATTGATTTTTTGTGAAATGTTGATGCCGGTTGGATCATTTGGAGGGTATATTAATTTTATTTTTACCTATTTATATAAAAATATCATAATATCATATCTTATTTTGTATAGTATATTTTGTATAGTTGTTTGATCTACTTTTACTAAGCTAATTTCGTACCCTTAGCCTGTTGCTGCTAATAAAAAATGCTTCATAAAGCTTCTACTCGTATAATGTCAGAATTATTTTAACTACAGTAGTCATTGTTCGTTGTCTTTAATAAAATAAACCAGAGTAGGTATATAGTCGAATGATCATATTTTAACAGTAATATTATCCTACTATCCTACTTCCTACTAATACTATCCCACCAAAACATGAAATGTAAAAGGAGCCAAGCAAAATACTGCATAGCTATTCAATACTTCTGTCGTAAAAAGTTTTCAGATCACATTCAAGCCAAGCCTGCAACTTATTTTGAAATTAAAATCAACATTAAGTAAATGTATCAATAGATTTCTCTATTTTATAATTATTATAGTGGCTTGGCAATGAGCACAAGAAAACAAATATAAAACTGCATATTTGGAGGAGTTCATACTTACGTAGACGGCAAGCGTAAAGTGTTTTAGTATGTAACGACGCATGTGGCCGATGGTACCCAATAAATCCAATTACTCGCTGATTATTTCTCTTGTGCTCATTGCCAAGCCACTATAATAATTATTATAAAATAAAGAAATCTATTGATACATTTACTGAATGTTGATTTTAATTTCAAAATAAGTTGAAGGCTTGGCTTGAATGTGATCTGAAAACTTTTTACGACAGAAGTATTGAATAGCTATGCAGTATTTTGCTTGGCTCCTTTTACATTTCATGTTTTGGTGGGATTTCATTCCTTTTTTGAAAGTTTTTTTTTTCTTTTCTTTTCAGATCACGTTATAACTTTTCGGTAGGTACTTAGCATAGCACCCATTCTCTATCTCCTTTACTTATATTTTTTCTTTGAGGCTTAGTTAGTTCTATAGGTGGACAACGTAACGTAAATACTTATGAGTTCTGAGTCGATTAATAAATTCAAATAATATTATAAGCTTTAATACTTGAAGGTGGTAATTTTTAGCATTACCATTGAATACATAGCAGCACTGACGACGTTCCTCACAGGAAAGGAGCTGGGAGCACACCTTATTTCATGAGATAAATTAAAACTCCCATATTATATCGAGCGAGTAAGGAGTGTATATCGCATTACATTAATATTAAAATCGAATTTTAATACATAAAACAAATATGCAGTCGAAACTCCTACTGTTCTTGCAAAGTAACAAACATAAAAATCGTTTCTTTTATTTAATAAAGTATCATATTATTAGTATATTATTTTTCAGTTTTTAGGTTTCCCTGCCCAAAAGATGAAAACGGGACCCTAAAATATTATTAATTTAAAAAGTCTTCGCTGTTTGTCCGTCGTCCATCCGTATGTCACCAGGCTGGATCTCGAGAACCGCAATAGCTAGATAATTGCAATTTTCACAAATTATGTATTTTTGGTGTCGTTATAAATGCTAATAGTCTAATTAAAATAAAATAAATTATTAATGGGGGGCCTCATACAACAAACACGATATTTTTTTCCCTTTTTTGCTCTATATCCATAATGGTTACAGTAAGGTTTTTGAAAATTTCAGGAAATACTTAATTATATTTTAACTGTAACAATTAATAATAAAAATTAAATAAACTTATTATTTCAGGGGGGCTCCCATACAAATTTACGGTACGGAACCCTATGTATGCCAGTCTGACTCGCACTTGGCCGGTTTCATAATTTTTCCTTTCATTGTGAATAAAGACCTATCCGAGTACCAAATTTCAAGGGTCTAAGTCTGCTAGAAGTACCTTAGAATTTTGATGATCTGTCAGTCAGTGAGTGACAAAATGTAGTAACTTTGATCATCCGTAACTTTTAAACTATTTATCGAAATTTCATGTAATTTGGAGGTTAAGCTAGTTTTAATACGTACTCCTAGTGACCGAAATTCTAAATCCCTAGCTTTGTTAACGTCGAAGATAAAGGGGGTGTGAAATAGCCGCGAACCGCTTCGAGAAAAGTATGGTACGGCCGTGCCTTTCCTAAAAAGCTTGGCTGGGGCACTACCGTGCCCCCAGATAAAGGCGAAAGTTTGTGAGTTTGTGTGTTTGTTACTTCTTCACGCCTAAACGGCTGGAGCAATTTTAATAAAAATTGGTATGGAGTTAGCTGATACCCTAGATTAACACATAGGCTACTTTTTACTGCGGGAATATATTACAATTTATTTTCCCTAATAAGCCGCTGGTAACACCGCGGGGCACAACTTATTGTTGTTAATAATACACACAATCATTTTTATGTTGCCAATTTTAATTTGAAAACACAAAATACCGTATTTAATTTTTTACTTTATTTATGTAAGAAGTATTTAATATTTATAATGCATCTCGGAAAAATAAACAGATTGAGGAATGGAACTGTCGCATGTTGTTTGTGCATTCAGAACGGCGGCGCAGGAATCGGTTTACATTTAGGGATCATTGGGCCGTACGTGAGCGATTCTGTTTGCTTTCCCATATTCTGTCTCTTTCCGTTGTGGGGAATAGAGGTAGTAGGGTGTAATTTATTAAAACATCAGCACCCTTATGGGCGATTTACAAGATAAGTTTGGTGCAAATCTGAGGATATTCCTTTGATAGCGTGTTGGGTGTAGATGAGACGAAAGTTTAAATAAATCATAAGAAATTCTGTGTCAAGCTTTAAAACAGGGAAATATATAAAATTTTGAATATAACGTCTTATGAGTATCTTAATGAGCCAGTTACATTCCACATATTGAGATACCTAGACCTACAAAATATACCTAACTATGACTAAACTTGAATGACGATCGGGCTGTAGATGCGTAAAAATCTATCTAGACACTATCAATCTTTCTAGAGAAATGCCGTTCATATTTTCTATTAATAAATCGTTACATTAACGTCAATACCTTAATATTAATCACTCTTGCCCGCTTCCAAGGAAACGACGGCAAAGACATCTGCCTGCCGGCTACCTCATTACCATTTTACCTCCAATATTATATTTCACATCTCGGATACTAGCAGAAATATTAATTAAAAGCAACGACAGGCTAAGATGATACAGCAAACAGATGGGTAAAAGGAAAATAAGAAAATTTCCTGATCTGTAAGATGAAAGAAACAGTGGATACGAGGAATAACGTTCGTCGTAAGTAAGACTAGGTGTTAATGTTTAACTAATCAGATCTAAGCTGTGAAGCTTTATGTCAAGTATATCAAATGTTACAAGAAGAATAATATTTTTAAAGAAAAATTTCGACTACTTTAAAGTTCAAAGTATCTTAGGTATCTATTTGCACTAAATTCTAAAGAAACTTTGTAATTTTGCACACTTTTGGTATTTTTTTTAACAAACGGAGCCAGGGAACAAACAGACGGATCACCTGAAGGTAAGCGAAAGCTGTCCATGCATACACAACAGCTATGAAACTCCTGCAGTTTGGCGACCCGCGTTCGTCCTAAAAATCCCCGCGATAGAATTGGGGCTATAGTTGTGGTAGGTACCAAAAGAAAATTGCCTATAAATATGTTCTATCAGTTAAGTCGGCAGATGGCGGACTTACGTAGTTTGGTCGAGTTATAGTTTTTATTATTCGTAGTATAAAACCAAGCCTACAGTGTCTAAACACACTAGGCCGAATGATTACGTCAGCAATGTCAAACGCATACAATATAACGCGACGGAATTTCGGCATGGTGTGTCATCGGTAATTTAAAATACATTGCAGGCGGAATCATACCTTAATTCCGCCGCGGAACTTTGGCATAGTGTGGATACTTACCTACTTATAATTGACATAATCCGACCAAATGACATAGGTCCGTCAACTGCCTATGATAGTACAATAGATAACTTCTCTGATAGTACTCTAGTAGTATTAGATTCCTTTGTCGTGTCTGTACTAACTAGTCTATGAGGGTCGGATTTGCAGCTGATTTGCATATTTCTAAACTCAGTAATTACAGCACTGTTTGTTGTTGCGGAGCTATCGATGTTGTCGCAGACGGATTGACTTAAGTCCTCATAATAGATCAGCAACTTATCAAGTTTAAATATAAGATGTTTTAAAATCAAGTACAAAATGTACAGATTTTTTTTGCTTTAAAACTCAAAAATTATATTGGTTTATGAACGTCTTTACTTAAAGAGTAAAGTAGGTATATTATGTTCTCTTGGCTTAATTGAGTTTAATATCATCTGCATTCTGTAGACCGTAGTTGATATTAAAATATCCTAAATATTGGGAATTTAAAAGTTCTTAACTTACAACACGGTCAAATTAACTAGACGCACGGTTTGATGCCGTCATTATGGAGCTCGCATGTTAATTTGACATTTCGATGCGTCAAGTTAATTTGACCGTATTTTATTAGGCCCACCTGCGCAGATTTGGGTTAAAGCTGATCGATATTTAATTTACTCTTATTCTTATTCGCTGGGTTTATTAAAGATTAACTTGATCTAAATATAACATAATTATAAAATTTACAATGACAATAATCCAATGCAATAATCTAAGTACATAATATATACTTACTTAAATAAAAAATAATTTAACAATGATAATAATTAGAATAAAAAAAAAGGAAAAACTAAAGATCTTAATCAAAAAGGCCACCCCGCAGCGTACCATGCTCAAACGTCCCCATCACACTGGCCGCGTTACCGCGCTGAATGGCTAGGGAGACGTGTTGGGCCAGGTACGCCCCGGAGCGGGGATCGTTACCCGATTCCCGCAACCGACGTCCGAGCTGGCGAACGAAAGCTTTCGCTTCGTTACACCAGGTACCTCCGGTTTCCACGGCAAAAGGAACGAAAAGGTATTTCTGCTCCAGATCCGCATACTCAGTGTGTTTCTGCCTGGCTGCGTACTCGGCGGCACACCCCGCGGTTCGAGCGGTGCCGGAAATGTGCGAAGCGGCGTATGTACTCACGCACGTGGCATCCCATAGGAGGCAACGACCTTTTTCCCATGGTATCAAAGTAAGGCCGTCCGGGCGTTTGCCGTCGCTCCTACTCAAACCGGGGGGCTCGAAAACACACGGTACGTCTGCTGACACCAAAGCTCGACGAAGAATGTCATTGAGGGCATGATGTCTAGCAAAACGTCCGGCTGCTGAGCCCGTGGTGACCATAGGCGTCAGCCTCAGTACCACAAGGGCAGCAGTGAGGCTCGCACACCTCGCAACCCAGTCTCAGTGCCACTGCTACTCGAAGGGTGTTATCATCAAGAAGAGTGCCGAGGTGTGGTGATGGTAACGCCTGGAGCCAAGCGCCTGATTCCGGGCAGCTAGCTGCCTTAATTCGGGCCAGCGCTATTTCCGAAATTATTATTATTACATAATTATTATATTTGGATCAAGGTTACCTTAAGCTTTGAATCCTTATCTGTGACGCAAGTGGTATTTTTATTGTAAGTGGTTTAAAAGAAGCTTTAAAGAACTGTAATCTACGTCTCTACTTTTATACATAATAATATAATATCTGAATCCATCTAGGAGTATTTTTACTGCTTTATTTACCGCATTAGTATCTTTTTAATTTATTGTTGACTTTGTTACTTCACCGTAACTCGTAACTTTTCGTTACACAGTGTTGAAAGTTTTAATTACTACTCGTAAGTGAAAACAGTTGATGATTTAACATTGTAAGTGCAATTTGCATACAGACCTCACAGATGAGCCTGACATTGGAACAGTCGGGAGTTCTAAATTACGTTTAACTCGGAGTTTACCCAACCGCTAACACTAATGACATGTTTAACCCGCGTCTTTGCACTTCACTAGCGAATCACCAGCATGATCCACCAACACACAAACAGCAATCGACCTTAATACCCCGCATTAAGATTAAAATTCCATCAGCAAATGGGTATACAACTGCAAATCAATTTTGCATCTAGCACAGTTTAACCAGCAGGCTTTGCATGGAAGTTACATGTGCCACAGGAATATCAACCTTGATGCGTGGTGATAGAGGTGTTTGGGTGCAACGCCGGCAAATACCCGTTGAAATAAGTTAGTGCTGGGCTTATGAATAGGCAATAACTCGTCTAGAAGCTCTTGCCGCCATGCGCTGGTTAATGACAGCTGTATAGTCGAGTTATGCTGATTAATGCCAATTTGCTGTTACGGTAAAGGTTCGATCCAGCATAGGGCTAGCTAGGCTATGTTCAGGTATGCATAAAGATTAACATACGAATTGAATATCTAACAAATACAAATGCTAAAATATATAACATACAAAATCTCTTTGGCCCACTTATTTAGATCTGGTTTAAAGTTAACGCTGGATTAAATATTATTTCGCTTCTCAGATCAGAAACAAAATTACCATTTAGTTTATTTATAAGACAAATAATATTTTCTAACTCAAGTCAAGGGTAACGTTTAACTTTTAGTTTTAAAATATTACTTTCATACTCGCTAGTTTATTTTTTTAAACAGGATTTAGCCCACCACACATTCCCACCACTGTATATGTCGCCAGGATCGACAGCGGTATCCAACCACGAAAACCCTTTGGTATGATCTCAGGGAGCCCGAGGGACATGCTAAAGCTGTCTTGGGACCCGCAAAGAATTTAATCAGAAGAAGATAGGAGAAGTAGGAAGTATACAGTTTTCCCTTCCCATAAAAAGCGGGAGACAGCATAAAGTTGCAATGACCGAAAGTCAAAGAACTAAAGGGAAAGCGCCACGAGTCGCTAGTTTATTGCATTATATTTACGGTGCATTATACTTATTATTCAAAAAAAATAACAATATTACAAGAATTCTAGATTTCCCTGAAAATTTCCCAACCCGCTTACATAAATACAACAAAACATTGAAATAAATTGAAACCGTTGAATTCAACAAAACATCCAACTAAATATACCTTTGATTTTTATTCCTGGACATCGCAATCTTTCCACCTGATTAAGGCTCGTGATTCGGGTCGGGGGAGCTCGGCCCATTTCATCTTACACTACATTTCTCCCAAATGACCCGCCAAACATTTCAATCGAGTTTGCGGCCATTTTGTTTTTATTTTCACACTACTTCCGGTCGGTACGTTAGTGGTTCATTTTCGTTATGGTTGTAGTTCACACGTAATTAAGTGGTACGGTTCATTGTTTTAATTAATATAACAGTAACATAATAGATGAGTAAATGGGAGCTTATTAGCTGTTATGAGTTATGACCTTATGTATAAGATATCTGCGTATTGTAGTAATTAAACAACTTAGGACATGCTGATGAAAAGATATTTATTTACGGAATGACATCTAACAATTCTATGTCAATAGACCAGAAACAATACTTATTAAAAAGGTAAAATATAAAAAGTTCTATACAAACACCACACCCTCACACTAAATAACAAAATTCCATGACAACCATAATAATTAGCCTATGAAACATAATATGTAATTAACCTATACTAACTAATAGCCCCACCTATCTATGGGCCTCGTAAGACGTTTGGGCCGGTGCAAGCGTACAGGTGGAACGGCGGGTGGCGGATCCGTCGCAACGGGACTGTCGGTTAGGGGCGGTGGTCCTACTAGTACAGGGGCGCCACTCTCGCCCGCAGCTGGGTGACTACAGGCACCACTCGAGGACCCCGGTGTATGTGAATCCGGCGGCTCATACGGCACTGCCCACGGCTTGATTTGGTCCACGTGCCTCTTAAGTTGCCCTAGACCCGTATTCACTACGTAGTGCCGCGAACCTACTCCTTCTTCTACTCTCCCACGCACCCATTTTTCGCCTTGCGCGTAATTGCGCACCAAGACATCCTCCCCAACTTGAACAGCTCGCGCTTGACCCCCGGCGGACTCTATTTGTTTTTCTTGAGCTACCCGCACCTTATCCTCAATCGGCCTACCCCACCTCAGATGATCTAACCTAGTACGTAACGACCTACGTTGCAACATCATGGCTGGCGACACCCCCGTGGTGCTATGCTCTACGTTTCTATATGCCAGCAGATATGCCTGCAAAGCCGCATCTAGATCGCAGCCATCCCGGGCCGATTTCTTCAACGCCCGCTTGCATATCCTAACCGCCCCTTCGGCGGCACCATTAGAGGCCGGGTGATAAACGGCCGAAAAAGAAATTTTGACACCGTTATTAGCCATGAATTCCAGATACTCCCTACTAGAAAAAGGGGGCCCATTGTCGGACACCACTTGCTTCGGCAGTCCGAACCGCGCAAACGTCTCCCGCAACACTTTAATAACCGCACTAGCGTTGGTCCTCGGCATGTGAAAGACTTCTAGCCACTTACTGGTCGCGTCGATAATTACTAGAAACGTTTTACCGTTTAATGGACCCAAAAAATCAACATGCAACCTCGACCACGGTTCCGGCTCATGCGGCCACGGCTGTATCGCCGCCTTGGGTGGCGCCGAACTCTCCGCTATGCACGTCGCACATTCTCTACAAACTCTCTCGATATCGGCATCTATGCCTGGCCACCAGACGAAACTTCGAGCTATGCTCTTCATTTTGACTACCCCCATATGACCCACATGCAACTCGCTCAACATATATGACCGTAAGCTAGCCGGTATAACTAACCTATAGCCCCATACGACACACCCCATATCGATATACAACTCGTTACGGCGCGCGAAGTAGGGTCGTAATTCCGAATCAGGGCACGAATCGGGCCAGCCTGAATGTAAATACGACATCACCCTTCTTAGGTTACTATCTAAGCTGACCTGCTCTTGCACCTCCTTCCTAGTGACAAGTAAAAAGGGTTGCACGAAAGAAAGGTATGTGTTCTCCTGTTTCACACTGACCTGCTGGCTTACTGGCAACCTTGACAAGGCATCCGCAGCGTTATTCTTACTACTAACATATTCGATTTTATAATCGTAGCCACCTAGTATAACGGCCCATCTTTGCATCCTACTAGCCGCCATGACCGGAATGCCTGCCTTATCCCCAAATATAGTAACTAGGGGCTTATGATCCGTCCTCAAAAGAAATTTACGTCCATATAAAAACTGGTGAAATTTCCGTACACCAAATATAATAGACAGAGCTTCCCGCTCAATTTGGGAGTAATTTTTCTCTGCCGAGTTAAGTGTTCGGGAAGCGTATGCGATCGGCCTCTCACCCTGCGACGTGATATGCGAGATGACTGCTCCTATACCGATACTACTGGCATCTGTCGTCAAAATAAGTGGTAAGTCTAAAGAGTAGTGCACGAGGACTTCACTAGAAGCTAAAATATTTTTAACATCGTTAAATGCCCGCTCACATCTCTGGTCCCACCTAAACCTAGAATCCTTCTTTAGAAGATTGTATAATGGTGCTAGCATAGTACTCATATTGGGGACAAATTTAGCATAATAGATTACTAGCCCTAGGAAAGACCGCAAATCGGAAACATTAGTTGGTGTTTTAACTTTCTTAATAGCTTCAACCTTATGAGGGTCAGTATGAACTCCGTTCTTATCGATAACAAAGCCTAAGTACGTAACTGAGTTGCCGAAAAGAGTACATTTATCTTTTCGAACTCTTAAGCCCCATTTTTCCAATCTCGCAAAAACTTCCTTTAAAGTAGCTAAATGTGACGCATCATCTTTACCAGTTATGATAATATCGTCCAAGAAGACGCCTACCCCGGGCAATCCCGCAAAAATCTGTTCCATCTTTCTTTGAAAAATTCCCGGACTAGATGCTAAGCCAAAAATTAATCTATTATATTTAAATAAACCTTTATGTGTATTAATAACGGTGAATTTTTGGGACTCATCGAGTTCAAATTGTGTATAAGCCTGCGATAAGTCAATTTTAGAAAACTTATCTCCTCCATGCAATTTAGCTAATAGATCCTCAACCCGAGGTAACGGAAAACGATCGATTTCTAAACACTTATTTAACGTCAGTTTGAAATCACCACAAATACGTATTGTGCCGTCCTTTTTCATTACCGGCACGATAGGTGTCGCCCAGTCCGAACTCGACACAGGTGAAATGACTCCATCACGCTGCAGTTGTTCGAGTGCCCGTTCTACTGGTTCACGTAAGGCGTAAGCTAACGGGCGAGCACGTAAAAAGATTGGCTGTGCCCCCTCTCGTAAACGAAAACCGACTGTTCCACCTGTATACTTCCCGAGTCCGTCCGCAAACACCTTAGAGAACCTGGAACTGAAATACGTCCAATTAAAATCCTCGCTAATGCTACACACTTGAAATGACTGCGGATATATTTTTAATTCGCTTATCCACTGCCGACCCAAAAGGTTACTTTTGCCTTTCTCGACTATAAATAAGTCTAAATTTTTTTTACACTGTTTATACACAACTAGAGGCCTAATTTTACCAATAGGCTCCTTCAGTTCTCCTGTGTAGTACCTAAGCTTAATCTCGCTAGGAAAAATTTCACAATTGTCAAACATTCTGTCGTAAGTCTCCTTATTAATACAAGAAATTGCACTTCCTGTATCAATTTCCATAACTAAAGTTTTATTATTAACGGTGATACTAATAGTATAGGGGGGGAAATCCTTAAAAGAGCGATTACAAATAGAATAATTAAATACCTCCTCACTATCTACACTACCCGAGCTGCCGTCCCCTTTTTCTTCGAGACAGTTTAGGCTAGTACTAGCTGTTTTCCTGCGGGGACACACTCGCTTGAGATGGCCTTCCTTGTTGCAAATCTTGCATGTATAAGATTTAAATTTGCAATATTCCGGACTATGTTGGTACCCGCAAGTAGGACAACTCTTATTCTTGTTATTATTGATTATAGCGCTTTTATAGGTCACTAGAGACTTATTCTTGAATGATGACTGGTGCCTTCTTGAACCATGATCTAAATCCCGATTCTCATCAAGCTTATAGATGGCGGGTTGTCTGTATGCAGGATCGGTACTGACTGGTACCTGTAACTCCCGGTCACCAACTACAAGAGCCGCGTCCGACTCCGCCGACTCCATCGCTATAGCTATATTATACGCCTTATCAAAAGTCACATTCTCCTCGGTGAATAACCTTTGTCTTATGCCGTCTTTCCTTAATCCGCATACAAACTGATCCCTCAAGTTCTCTGATAGCGAGTCGTCAATGAATCCACAATTCTTGGACAACTTTTTAAGATCGGTAACAAAATTTGCAACGTTCTCTGCGCGACCTTGTACACGTCTCCGAAAATTGTATCTCTCGGCTAAAATCGACGGTTTAGGTCTGATATGTTTTCCTACAATCTCGATGAGCTCCGAGTACTGCTTTGTAGCTGGTTTGTGCGGAGTACACAAGCTTGACATCAACTCGTATGTCTCGGCGCCTACAGCCGTAATCAGCGTTGCCACTTTTAGCTCATCCTTAATGCTATTGCATATAAAATACTGTTCAAGTCTGTCTATATACGACTCCCAGCAATCTGTCTCCAAATTAAACTCGGCCAACTTACCTACCGACATTTTAACGTTTTTACCTCGTCGCCACTAAGATATCTGCGTATTGTAGTAATTAAACAACTTAGGACATGCTGATGAAAAGATATTTATTTACGGAATGACATCTAACAATTCTATGTCAATAGACCAGAAACAATACTTATTAAAAAGGTAAAATATAAAAAGTTCTATACAAACACCACAATGTACCTACTTTAATAATAATGTTACTAAAATCTACTAAAATATTATACAAAACAGACGAACATAATATAACCTCCTCCTTTTTGGAAGTCGGTTAAAAAGTGAAAAACCACTCAAGTACTCACTACTCACAGATTAATGACGAAACTTTAGGACTTATAACAGCTACAAACTTCTGTCTGGTAGGTTCCTTATGCTTATTATTAGCTATGCTAATAACGGATTTTACAAAACTGTACCCCCAACGGGGATAGGAAGTTTGAAAATTGGAAGCACGTGTAAATACTATCTACATTCCAGGTTTTGAACCTCTATTTAAAAGTAAATACAGAACTATATTTTTTGCCAGCAACCCAAGAACTATTAAGAATAATATTCTTAGTTTTCTTAGCTTCTTTATTAATATGATGTAAATAAAACAAACTGGTCCCAAATAACTCAATTCCAATATTTTAAATCACCCCCAATTATTTTTATTAAGATTGTAAAATCAAAATATTAAACGAAACGCCATTCACGACGGACGATAATAATTAATATGTTTTTCTTTTTTTATATAAAGTGAACAGGGAACGGGCATTAAACATACAAAATGCATTTTAATTTTCTCAGCGGGTCGTTATTTACGGGCGGGCTCGGACTTGGCAACGTTACAAATCATGATTTATGCCCGATGCAGCTTCTTCTGCACGAATTATTGTTGTATTAAATATTTATTATATTAAAATATACCGTTTTTCCTAAGTATTTAGAGGCGAAATTTATGCAAATAGTTACCTATCTACTAAACTGACAGAAACCTGCTTAGTATTTACCCTTAGTTACTTTTTGATATCTTAAAGGAATTCTTTAAGTTCCATTCATTTCTGAATATGAATGGGCTTCCAAAAGGGGAGGCAATTTTCGCCGTTTTTTTTTTGCACATGCAACAATTACTACATCGCTTGTATACAGATTTTTTAAATTGTTTCTTTTCTGTTAAAGCCATGAACGTAGAAAAAAAGGCGGACGGAGTCTTGTCATATACAAAACTGTGTCTTCACTTTTCTTCTGAGTCGGCCACGCACACATTCTGACGCCTGTCAAATGATATGGACTAGCGCAAGAATGTGTGCGTGCGGACCGTGTTCATACAGTCAGCTGGCCGACTCTGAGCGACACAGTTTTGTGTATGGTGGGACTCCGTCCGCCTTCTTTTATACGTCCATGGTTAAAGCCACAATAATATTCATAACCATGTCCCTCTTACATTATAAATAATACATGCTAATGTATAATATAATAATAATAAGCCTTTATTAATTCCTTAAAAAGATTAATTTACATTTACAATTATATTATTTAGAAAAGAAATTACTCACTATCATTATTTTATACCATTAATATTGTAAAGTACCAAAAATTATAATAGTAGTAGGTATATTGCATAAATGTTTACTATAATATTGTCAAATTAACATCAAGTGTTCACACTGAATTTGGCAATGTGCATATTAACCAGTAAGTTCTATATAAATAATAATCTCAGCATAGAACATCGTCTAATTAATGTATTCACTAATTATGCTCCAACTCACTGATTGTCCATAATTGTCCCTTGCCTATTAATTTGAGACAAGTGATATGTATAGTCCAGTCAATGAACATGTAGAAAGTGCATTGATCCATCGTTACATGTCTTACTCGAATGATAAAACACGAATTTCTAGCTGTAACGCTAACGTCTAAACATGTACGTGATTGCGATATTTTTGACCTGTGAAAAAGTTGAATTTTTACAACTCTTAAAACATGAAGATAACAATATGTTTATTGATTGACTATTATAGTAGATTTGCACTTTCCGTAAATTAAATGAGAGCTTAGCATAAGTTCTGTCAATGTAGATCTCATTCTTTATTAGGATCTCAGTTTTTTTGCTACAGGAGCTTATGCTCCTGTAGCAAAAAAATTGTATAATTTCCCTATGTATAAATGAACATTCTTACTGCTTGAATTAATAATTTCAAACCACCATATTTTATCCTTTTTACAAAGGGAATCATAATTAACTATCGTTCATAATAACGTTATGAACTCTTACACATTTTTACTTGTTTCATTGTCTCTTTCGTATTTCCCATCCACTCTTTTCCACATCATCGTGACTCAAGAGATTTTCCATTCGAGTGATATAGTTTGTACAAATACTTGTGAAGTAATAAAGGGCACGTGTCGTGTCATATCTCAATTTGATAGCCACCCCTATATATTTCTGCCACCCAAATGTAGCCAGTATCACAAAAGTGTAAGGTTGAATTTCCCTCGAGTTATAAAATAATTTTTGCCGATGAATGGTGCAGTGAATGTGACAAGTAAGCGAATATTTTTTAATCTTCACTTTACGGTATTATCAGTGGCTATTGAAAAAGAGACTGTTTGTTATTGCAATGTAGCAATAAGGAGGGAATTTGCATGAATTATGTTATAAAAAACATTTAAGCTGACTCGCATGAAACTCTACATGGGCGAAATAATTTCATTACATTTTATTCATTCTTATAACAGTCTGCCTGTCTACTGGTGCAACAATAATATCTGCAACTGCGGGGCTAAAATGGTCACATTTAGCAATTCCTCTCAATCAATTCACAAAATGAATTGTCAAAACTGTCAAACTCACGAATGTCAAAATAGTACGAATTTAGACATCTGAATTGCAAATAGAGGGTCAACTTTGCGATTTAAAAAAAATGAAACTTATTATAATTCATAATACGATTCTCCAAAGCGACCATTTTAGCTCCGCAGATCAACTGCTATGTAAAGAAATAGAAGAAAATCATCTTATGATTAACACTTTGATACATAATGTGCTATTTTCAGATACGACAAATTTTCGTGCCTTGACGTCTGTAGTCTGTACATATGCACTAGATCACATAAAGGTCGTTCACATAATATATTTGAAGACCAAATCGTAAAACTAGAGCCAAACATCGCTAAAATCAATACAATTTATTGGACAAATACTGGAAACCCGTCAGCCCTGTGTGCTAATGTCGGCACTCATCCCCGGCATAATGAGGGGATTAAAAACGTAATCTCTTTAGCGGTGTCGCATTGTGATGTACCTACAAATGCAAATTATGATATTTTACATAGACTATACGACCTTTATAGATTTTATGAAGAATTGTGTTTGATTTTTGCATTCCGTTTTTCATTTTCACCTGTATTTTAGAAGGTTACAGTTAAGGCTTCCGTGTACGGGGATTCAGATCACTGATCGCTGGCCGACCTAACCAGACATACACGGGACGGGACGGGAATGCATAGTCAGTTTTTCAGATCAGAGGCTCTTTATAAGTTTAAAAATAATTATTTCTAAGCAAGAACATTTAAATGCGAAATATCTCATACTACACTTATATTTTCTGAGGGTTAAAACGTCAAATCAGAAGTCATAAGAAAGTACTATCAGAGAAGTTGATTCATAGGCAGATGGTGGACGTACCTACATATTTTGGTCGCGTTATGCCAAATCTATCCGAAAGGTCACAGCTTACATTGAATTGACACAATCCGACCAAATGACGTAGGTCCGTCAACTGCCTATAAAAAATGGATGATAAATACTGATTCTAAATTTGATTTCCTTTCAACTCTTATATGATTATATCTTGAGCAACTATGAAAATTATAGAATTAAGGCAATAAGGGAATAAAGAGATGAAGAGATTCCTAATCTCTCGATGCGGCTATCATTGGTGATCATAATCAGCGTTTATTCGCTTCGTTATGCGATGACTGTCACTTATTGGGCGCGGTGAAAAATGATGAGGCTGATAATAGCAAGTCATTGTGTAATTCATCATTATTGATATGATAAAGAATTGATGTCTGATCGTTAGATCCTTTTTCTCCTTGGCAACGAAGGTTTTTGGGATGACTAAAACCTAGATATCATACAAATGACAATTTTACCAGTTAAAGATGAAAGGTAATCAAGAATTAGGTATTAATCCTTCAAGTCCCATACGACCACCAGTGATCGCAACAACAATATAATACAATAGCATTACCAAGAATCACCGATCGAAGGATTAATTTCCAATTCATTTCTACCAGTACCACCAGACGGCTGAAAACAAATGTTCATTATACAATATCATCTAACGACCTTTAAATTGAATAATAAATACGTAAAAAATGTCTAAGAATTTATACTAAGAGTTTAGAATTCAAACTTTAGTTTAACTCTACAAGGCGCAGGTTTAGCCTCATATGGAATATTGTTCTCATCTCTGGGCAGGGGCGCCAAAATACCAACTGCTCCCTCTGGATCGTATCCAACGAAGGGCCGCTCGAATTGTTGACTGCCATAGTGTTTCAAACAGCTTGGACCCCTTGGAATTACGCCGAGATGTAGCTTCACTCTGCATCCTCTATCGGTTGTATCACGGGGAGTGCTCTGAGGAATTGTTCGGAATCATACCACCTGCAACTTTTCGCCATCGTCCCACGCGAAAAACATACCATCCTCATCACCTTGATGAGTGGCAGTCTTCCACAGTGCGTTTTTCGTGTAACTTTCTGCCGCGCACTGTAAAACTCTGGAACGAACTGTCACCAGCAGTATTTCCGGACCTATACGACCTGCAAACCTTCAAGAAAAGAGCGTATTCCCTCTTAAAAGGCCGGCAACGCACCTGCAGCTCTTCTGATGTTGCGAGTGTCCATGGGCGACGGTTGTTGCTTACCATCAGGTGACCCGTTTGCTCGTTTGTCCCCTTATTTAATAAAAAATAAAAAAATAAAGTTTAAAAGAGTCATTGACAGGAACTCCTGATGTTCTTCCGAGCCAAACGAAATTCCAAGTTAAAAACACAATGTCACGGATACCTATTTCCGTCTCACCTAAATCTCCGTCGACATCAAATGCATGTAACGCCAGATTTGTGTAGAATATGTTCAAATGAGGTGAACACATAGACCGTTTGTAATTTCGCAGTTCGTTAAGACCGCCGTCTGAGCGTGCACTCAAAGGGAATTTTATTTGAGCTATTCTCGTCCGCCATTATTATTTCTCGGTAATTTTAAATGTTCATCCTCGATTGAAGTGATCACTTGGATTTCCGTTTGTGAAAACGATCGTTTTGTTTGATTTCAGCTATCTTGTTTGCAAAGCGTTGTTCAATAATTTGAAGTAGATCGTAAGGAATTTCTGTTGCGTTATTGATATTTTGAATGCACCGTTGAGTTTTACGTTAGTACGAAAACTAACGTGGAAAGTGGAAACACATTCGACTATGTATGCAGCAGTCGTTGTTGCCACTTTCTGCGTTTTTATGACGAACAGTGTGATACGTCATACGACTTTGCAGACTTAGCATGGCTACCATAGAAAGGTTTATTCTTACATGGTTTTACATTTTATTTGGTTTTACATTGGATTAACAGGAAATGTTTTTTTTTAAATAAAATAAGGGGGCAAACGAGCAAACGGGTCACCTGATGGTAAGCAACTACCGTCACCCATGGACACTCGCAACATCAGAAGAGCTGCAGGTGCGTTGCCGGCCTTTTAAGAGGGAATACGCTCTTTTCTTGAAGGTTTGCAGGTCGTATAGGTCCGGAAATACTGCTGGTGACAGTTCGTTCCAGAGTTTTACAGTGCGCGGCAGAAAGTTACGTTTTGAGACATTACAACTTAATTAGTAGGTATTCAGTAATCTGTAACGCAACTACTACTAAAATATTTAATTTTAAGCTGTACACTTTTTCATAAAAGGTGCAAGGTGACAATAGAAAATGAATTTCATAGCACAAATGTGACTGGAAAACGACAAAGTTAATATATCTACGTAAAAGCATCCGCCTTACAAACCAGACAGACCTCAACATTAAAATCCTTTATTTGAATACAAAAATACGGAGCTAAGTGAAAATGCAATAACGTGACACAAAAATACAAAGGCATAAGCCGGGATGGTAATGAAAGGGGACGGCATTATGCGATTTCAGCCATGAATATTCAAGAAATAGGGATAAATATATTGTGTGTCTGCGAGAGGGAACCAGCAACCTTCAGGCTTGTAATTATAAATTTGCCATCAAATCTATTTCATCATCATCCTCTAATAACGAAGATAAGTGTTGTTTTCGTAATATATTTTTGACGACCTCTGTGGCTCAATGGTTAAGAGTGTGTGGCAGCTCAAGCCGGGGGTCGCGGGTTCGAATCCCGCCGACGGAACAAAAAGTTTTTCAATGTTCCTGGGTCATGGATGTGTATTAAATATGTGTATGATATAATAAAAATCTTAAATATATGTATAGTATAAAAGTATTAAATATATTTCCGTTGTCTGGTACCTGTAACACAAGTCCTTCAGGTACTTAGCACGGGGCCAGACTGACGTGGTGTGAAGCGTCCATAGATATTATTATATTGTGATGAAATGTGTAACGCATAAAGAATATGTAATAGAATCTTTTGGTTTAAATCTTGTACGTTTTGTACCATCGAAGAAGTTGATTTATTAAGGAACCTATGTAATTTAGTCTGATTATGTCGAATCAATGTTAGTCATGATCTGTTGGTTGGGTTTGATATAACTCTACCAAATTACTTAGGTCCGCTATCTGCCTATGAATCAACTTCTTTGATAGTACCTAAATAATTAATTTAATACATTCGGTTTCTAGGTAACAACTAACTGCAAGTGTTTTAATGAAACTTTGTTAGTAGAGTAGTTACTTATCACCCTCTTTGGCTTTATGACAGAAAAAAGGATCTAGCGCTAGCTAATATTATACTTATCACCAGAAAAACGCGTTTTAGAGGCCTTTTTCTTTTCATTCTTCTTACTTGAACCAAAACTATATATTACAAGTACTTTACTGAATAGTTTACATCAGATTTAGAAAAAGGAAAAAAAATAAAGATATTCTTTGCAATTCTTTGATACTAGAGGGCGCCCGCAACTCCGTTGCACCAAAATTTGTTTATCGCGCCGGAACCGTACATTTTTCCAGGATAAAAACTTTTATATATCCTTTCCCGGGACTCAAGATATCTCCATGCCAAATTTCAGCAAAATCGGTTGAGCGGTTTAAGCGTGAAGAGGTAACAGACAGACGGACAGAAAGACAGACAGATACACTTTCGCATAAATTGTAATTTTAAGTATGGATTAGTATGGATGGACGTACTGTGAATTTTTACACCAATGTACTATCAGAGAAGTTGATTACTAGGCAGATGGCAAGTAATTTGGTCGCGTTATGCCAAGCCCATCCGACCGATCACAGCTAATTATTTGGATTGACATAAGCCGACCAAATAACGTAGGTCCGTCGACTGCCTAGGAATCAATTTCCTCGATGGTACAAAGTGATAAATGAGTGATATTTATCAAAATGGCTATTCCCCTATATTACCGGTAGCTCTACTAGCTAGTAAATGTTATACAAAGTATTCGGGCAGGTAAACACTGCCGAAATTGTTAATCAGTTGTGTTTGACTATTGTTGATTATATTCGATTTTGTCTGTTGTTATTTCCAATTATTATTAATGTTAGCGAGGGGAGATTCGTGTACTAAGCAAACAAACCAGGTGTACTTTTCTATAGCTTTGGAAAGGGTTCCGAAAGGGACTGAAGGTTAATGTGATAAAACAACAGCTAACAAGCATTAATAGCCAATTTTATTTATGAGAAAATAATAATGAATAATAGAACCTGTATTATGAAAGTCAAAAACTACCTATTTCACCGGTAGGAGATAAAAATCTGTTCTCTTTTTTCCCTTCTCATCGAAATGAGTTGAATCGAAATACTTTAAAATGCTAAGGGGTGTTAAGCCATAATATTATTGTCTCTTTAATTTTGTTTTTTTTTGTCTCCCCAACATACTTCGTCTCATCAATTTCCGACGACATTTACAGTTTAAATAAAAAACATAATATTATAATTTATTTAAAAATAATGAGATAAATAATGAGGACTTCTGAATTCAACAAAACAGACACCAGTAAACCACTTTTGTACACCATATTAAAACCAGCTGAGAAAATAAGGGAAAACTCTCACTCCTCCACCACATTAAAGTAAACTGAGCGTCTCGTATTTTGTACGGTAGTGCCACAATATAAATATATAGAGTAGCTTAAATCTGCTGAGGTCCCAAATAAAATTCGCGTGGCACAGATATAGTTTCGCTTTATTAAGACGGGGCTGGGACGGAGGAATGTATGTAACATTCCTACTGCAGCTAAAACTTTTGAAAGAGGGATCAACACGGGAAATTAAATTAACTACACTTTCAAAACCTTTTTGAAAAATCTTAGAGCGCCCGAATGGCAACTTTAATAATTTGTGTTGGAAAATAATTATTTATGAGGTAAAAGGAATAGGAGGTATTCCAATTTCCTTCCCCAAGCAAAGCTTAAGCACTAGATTGGTGAAGTGACGTCACTTCACCAATCTAGTGACGTGATACTGTGTGCTTTGGTGCTCGTTAAAGTCATCTGAAATCATACATAAAAATATAATATGTATGTTCACCTGATGTTTTAAGATGATCTACCGTATTCTATTTCTATTGTGGTACTAGATGCACATTTTATTACCTACCCATAGTAAGGTGCAAACAAAATAAATTTAAGCTCTAGTACCTTCGTAGTTCGGATGTAGCTAGACAACAATAATGGCGGAGATATCAATATAAAAAAGCTACCTTGTTTTACTTTCACGAATTTACATAATCCATACTACTAATATTATTATCCTAAATACGCTCCTACTTACTCTAATACCTCTTCACGCTAAACCGATTGTGATGTGTATGGAGATAGTTTGTGTCTTGGGAAAGGACTTATAGGTTACGTAGTAACTATTTAGTAATCTGTGACTTAGGGTACTTTTTATCCCGGAAAAATGTACGGTTCAAGGGCGATAAACTAATTCTTGCGCAACGGAGTTGCGACTTGTGCGCGTTAGCTAGTATAGGTGTACTTTTATCCTATTAAAGGACAGAATACTTAATTTATTACAATTTGACCAGTATGTATCGACTCTACGAGCTTACAAACATACCCAATATTATAAATATCAACCCTGACTTACTCTTAAGTTAAATGTTATGGGTTCAATAATTTAAAGATTAAGTAAATGGTTAAATAAAATTAAACTTAAAATGTTTTATTTTCATTTAATCTTTAACTCTTGTATAGGCTTCACAGTAGTCGGATAAAAGCACACGCATTTTAAACATTAGATTGTGTTGTTTATCCTTATTAGCGACACTGTGGAATGCATTACAGTAGGGTTTTTGCAATCATTATTTGTTTGTAGTTTACAAACTTTGATTTTGTTTTTTTGGTAAAAATGTTTGTGGATTCATAATAATGAATAAAAAAAAATCATGAACACTAAGGAAATTATGTTGTATGATGAAATTTGGCATGATGACAATATGTTGACTCCTGGGAAAATAGCATAGAATAGTTTTCTTCCCGGAGTAGATAATTCCAAAAAGTTTTTATCCACGCTAAGGAGCCAAAACCTATCAGCTATCTTTTGGTCAATTTGGCCTAGCTATCAGCTATTTTGAGGTCAACTTGGCCTGGACAAAAATCCAGGGATTTTCCCTCGGCCAGCTTGCGCCATTACCTCCGTCGCTCAACTCCAGTCGACCGTGAAATATTGAGAGCCATGTGATAAATCGATCTCGGCGACCGCTTATTGACAATTCAAGTAGAAATTTTGACGTGGTACAAGCGAGGCTTGTCATGTTTTTTAAAGGGATAACTAGAAAGGGTGGCTGGATGAAGGACTATCTCTGGATAAAATAATTTTAAAAATCATTCAAGTAAAAGCTGTACATTATAATATTTAGAGACAGGGAAGTTTGTAAAAGGTGTTGTTAGACGTTCACCACAATTTCTGAATACACATAATCACTTGTGACTTGTGACATTACCAATCCTGCTACCTACGGATAATAGACAACCTTTGAGATGATATAGGTATCAAATATTATTTTGTAATGTTCCATAATCCTAACCAAGAGTTTTGTGTAATTTTTAATGTAGAAAGTTAAAAGAGACAAACTGAAGGCAGTGCCGTAAATAGCCTTTTTTGCGCCCTGTGCGAGCTTCTACTGCACTGCACCCTTGTTTTTAACCGACTTCTAAAAAGTAGGAGGTTATAAGTTCGGCTGTGGATATATTTTTAACTATATTGGGAAATATCTCTGGGGCGTAGCGGGAACTTATCGGGAGCAAACCGAAAAAATAAAAGTCCTGCCTGATGCCGTCTGGCCATTCTTGCGCCCCCCAGAGTCTACGCCCTGTGCCTGGGCACCGGTAGCCCTATTTACGGCACTGACTAAAGGTTAAATAATTGTTAATTTTAAAATTAAATAATATATTTTACGATATTCAAAGGGAAGTGAGTTTTACACCTTCTGTAATCATTATAGGAAGTTTCTTAAAAACTAAAGTAAATGGAAAACGATACTCGATAATGTTATAATTGCTATTTAGTTTGCTGTAGGCCACGGCAATACTTTGCAGCTTGTAATTAAAGACAATTTGTAATTCAAAATTAATTGGGTTCTAAGTGGTTTATTTAAAAATGTTTTAACTACTTCGTATTCTACACTAATATTAGTAACGTAGTAGTAATTTGAGATTTTTTACGATTACGATTTACGAAGTACGATTGTTGTTTGATTTAAATATTTCAAGGCTTACCTTGAAATATTTTTTTTTTTTTACCAGATGACGCCCGCTACTCCATTGCGCCGGGATTATACATTTTTCCACCAAAAAAAAATATCCTGTGTGATGATGTCCTTTCACGTCGTTTAATCCTTCGATCGTGGATTCTTGGAAATCTATTGTTATTCTATTGTGTCTCGCTCACCGTTGAGCTTATGGGGCTTGATGGGTTAAAGCATATCCATACCAAATTTAATCTAAGTTAGTTCAGCTGTTTCAGCGTGAACATGAAACATATAGACAGACACACTTTCAGATTTATAACATTAGTTACCATCCATTATCACAATATTTGACAACGTCCCGTCAGTGTGGTCCCGGTACAACGTTTTGTTTCCCTGCCAACGGAACCCCCGTACTCCCCGTAGCGCGCTCAAAGACAGTACTCGCATGGGAAACTCCAAAAGGCTGTTAATATTTTTCTTCCCTTCTCCATTTATGCTCAGTAATTACGACGAAACAAAACCGTGACAATGTAAGGGGGCGGAGTGGGGGATACTTTAATATCTCACTCCTGTCAACGCTAAAAGATTTCTTCTGATTAAAAATGTTCTTTTTGTGATACCGCTCGTATGTGCCTCTGGTTTATGATAAAAGACTACGGTTTTCATGTAAAGAATAGACTGCCAATGATGGCATAGAGTTACACGTCACCAGTACTAAATATTATGATTATAATATGACAAATAATTAGTTATAATATTTTGTAAATGCAATCTTAAGGGCCCATTTCACGACTTCCTGATATAGTGCCGGATAGGCTATCCACTACTTATTTGATTCTCCATATATCTGTCAAGTTAACTGGTGGATAGCCTATCCGGCACTTATCAGGAAATAGTAAAACAGGTCCTTAATATTTGGCATTACTTATCTGTGATTCCTTTGCGTTTGCAACCTAATCACCACTTACCAAGTTTACTTTTCTATGCTTCAAAATATTTCAAAACATGAATCCCTGAATATTTTCAATACTAGGTAATGATGTTGATACGAATTCCAAAGTCACAAATTCTTATAAACTAATTCCTCCTAATCCCTCCCCGGAGAGCGAAGTTCATTTGGAACTTTTGTGATTATGCTAATACTGTTGGACCTTTAAATTGTCGTGTAGCTCTCTCTACACCTCGCTCTGTCTTCGCACCCACTTTAAGGAGTTCTCTTATTTGAGCTAATGTTTCTACTATTTTAAAGTATTGAGTAGATAGATTATAGATAGATATATCTTATCTTGTCTTATAGATAGATAGTAGATAGTTCTTTTTTTATTCATTCAGACAACTGAAAGATACAATTCAGATAGAAAATTGGTCATTTTTTTGTCGAAACTAGACAGCGAAGATTGATCCTTTTCTGAGCCTAGCCTGTAAGAATTTATATAACTATTTTTAAAATGTAGGATGTGCGAAAAGCCGATATAAATAGTAGATCATGTTGGTTACCTTTAATGATATTGCTTGAAAAAGACTTAGGTATCAACATTGGTTTTCTTACAAATTATACTAGTAGATATAATAGATATTATTAAATGGCAGTCAAAATATTTTGCACATTTCTTCAAAAAAGGGTATCACACATTCCATAGATGCGTGGGACGTAAAACAAAACATCAGTATTCCACTCGCTTTAAAATCTCACCCCTAACATGCGGTTGACAATATTTTCTTGTAATTTACTCTTTTTGGACCCGAAATAAATTTGCCATGAGGTGGGCTGTCAGTGACAGATGCCTCCGTGTTTTTCTGTATATTTACTGTTAACTTAAGGAATTTGAATGTCGTTTATGTCCAATAAACGGAATTGGATTTTGCGAAGTTTTTGGGTTGCTAAGTTTTTGTTTTGGAAGCCGGTGGTTCAAATTGAGCTTCGAACTTTTGTGACAAGTTTCCCTGGTTGGTAATTTATTGGAAACGACTTAGTAAGAAATAAAATCCGTTATCAAAATACGTTCAATAAATTACATAAAATTATAATGAGAGCATTATAGTGATTTTTCGTACATCCCAAACATTAACATGTAAAAAGGTTTTAACTTTTATTGGTCTTTTATATCACATAACAAAACTACACCACTATACAGATACCATAGCTCTAAAGTTCCATAGTAGTGAAAAATCCAATAGATCCTAGCGACATAATGGTAGAACATAGTACAATTTGACGCCTGTCTGGGAGCACAATAGTCTTTGTGTCTTGAGGACTCGCTCTTTGAAACCCTACCCGACTACCCGCCTTCAGAAATTACTGAGACATCATATAGTTTTGTCTATAGTTACTATGATTGATCTTATGTGTGCTGATCATTGTTAGCTATATCTGTGATCTCTTTCAGAATAAAAAAGCTAAGTTCTAAACTGTTCTATATTCCAATCCAACACAAAATTGAAGAAAAAGTTTGTCTGGATGTAATACTTTAAATATAAAGCGATAAGAAAAGGTATTCGTAGTATTTGGGATTTTAACAAGATTTATTGCAATACAAAATTAATATAACAGACTTTACAAAGATACACATAATATTTCTCTACAACTGAAAAAAGTTTTCTTCAAAAGCTAATGAAAAGCAATTTATTTATTTATTTATTTATTTATTTTACACTCTATGTACAATGTACAATGGCGGACCTAATGCCATAGGGCATTTTCTACCAGTCAACCATTGGGTGGTAGCAGAGACAAAATTAAAAAAAACACAGGTGCTTTCTATTTAGAAAAAAATAACAGTCATTCAAGAAATAAATAATGAAATATTGAGGTCCAAATAGCACACATCACCATAATCTATAATGGGAAATATAAGAGACTGGACCAGCAGTATTTTAATGTGTGTCGGTAAAAAGTTTTTGTGGCGGTAAAGCAAACGCAATATTCCGGTGACTCTCTGACAAACTGAAGCAGTCTGTGTTTGCCAATCGAGAGTGGAGTCTATGTGTAATCCAAGATCTTTTACACTTGAGCTGAAATTAATTACAGAGCCGTCAAAGATTACTGGTGGAAGAGATGCTACATCTACCCTACATTTATAACGAGGACTACCCAGTAAGATAGCTTGACACTTACTAGGGTTAACTGATAGACCATAGTTTTTACACCAGTCCCTAATGGCATCAAGATCCTTGTTAATTTCGTCGATAGCCCTCGTCAAATTATCAACGCTTGCTTGACAATAAAGTTAAAAATCATCTGCATACAAATGATATGCGCAGCGAAGTCTGAGAGTAACACAATTAATAAATAGTGAGAAGAACAGAGGAGAAAGAATACCGCCTTGGGGGACGCCAGTGTCGAGATCACACCAGGATGACGCAGACTGATCCATTCGTACCGACTGTTGGCGCCCTCGAAGATATGACGAGATCCATTTCAGAACCTCGGTTGAGAGTGGAAGGCAAGAGAGAATAGCTAACAAAATTTCATGATCAACATTATTAAAAGCATTGGAGAAATCTATTAAAACCATAACAGTAATTTCAGAGTTTTCTATGGCTACTCTTACATCATGAGTAACCTTTAAAAGTGCAGCAGTCGTACTGTGTCCAGGCCTGAATCCCGATTGCAGTGGTGATAAAATGTCGTTCAGGTTAACAAACCTGGACAGTTGTTTGAAAGCACAGGCTTCGAGGATCTTAGATAGATAAGGGAGGATGGATATAGGACGGTAATGAGAAGGATTAGTGGGATTAGGAATTTTTGGTAAAGGACGAACATAAGCTTTGCGCCATTGAGATGGGAATTCGGAAGCCATTAGGGAGTAATTTACAATGTGGGCTATAACGGGCATAATCTCTTCTTTAATGTGAGTGATCATTTGTCGGCTTATCTCGTCACAACCTATAGCCTTTGAAGTTAGTGACATAATGGTCTTATTGATCTCGTCTGCATTAATTGAAGAAAATCGGAAGGGAGATATATTGTTACGTCGAGGTAAACTATCTAAAAAGCGAATAGTCCGGGATTGGGTCTCAACATCAAGCTTGTGAGTTGTGGAAAAATGTTTGTTAATATCTTCCAAACTAATTGTCAAAGGTTGAGTTGAAGATGACAAATTTTAAAAAATGTGGCGGCGTTTAGCATTGCGTATCATTTGGTTGCAGTGATTTCTAGCTATTTTGAAGTCCGTCCAGTTAGATTCCATTCGGTTTCTCTTAAATTTACGGAAAGCACGGTCCCTACGCTTCATCGCATTACGGATATCATCCGTCAACCATGGAGCAGGTGGATGCTTCAACTTAATTTTTTTAACAGGTGCGTGTTTATCATAAAGTTCCGTAACATTTTCGTTGAATATCCTGACCTTTTCATCCACAGAAACGGCATCAAATAGTTGACCCCAATCGATGTTTCCCGCGTCGGAACATAATTTGTTAAAGTCCACTCGAGCAAAGCAACGTCTGTGTACGAACCGAGGAGGTGGTCTGGGAGGCTTTAACATGTAGGATAGAAAGATCAAGTCGTGATGGGAAAAACCTGGAGCAGGGAGTTGACCGTGGCTATGAGCGAGGGATGGATCGGAGACGAGTATTAAATCGAGCCAAGTGTCAGCACTATCAAAGTTGTGATGAGTAGGCTGTAGAGGTAGGAGATGGAGACTGGAAGATCTAATAAGGTTATTAAGTTTAGATGAACGGGGTGAGGAGCTGTTGGAGAGGTCAGTGTTAAAATCACCCATTATGATGTGGTGCGCATATTCGGAACTCAATGAGTATAGACTCATACTATTACTTACTAAGACTACTTCTCAGACATCGAGTCGGTCATAGGACCGACTCGATGTCTGAGAAGTAGTCGACGGTTGGTGGGCAGTAAACAACTCCTAGGGCCAATTTAGTCCCTCTAACTACGACCTCAAGAAACATGTATTCGGCCTTGCTTGTTATTTGTTGAGCAGTAGAGGACGCAATAATTTTGTAAGGAAAATCACTACGAAGATAAATTGCTACCCCACCACCACGTCTATCATTGCGGTCATTACGGATCAAAACAAAACCAGGTATCGGGAAGGAGGTGGACAAGAGATGAGGCTTAAGCCAGCTCTCGGAAATCAGTATAGCGTGAGTGTTATTTCCAGAAAACGTTTCAAGAATGTCGCTGTAGTGACTTGGTATGCTTTGCGCGTTTATGTGACATACGTTTAGGAGTCCACTGTTTTGTATGTTGAAATTTTATTCTAATGTTTCACCTAATGTTTCACCTAAAGTTCAGAATCAAAACTATCATCCGTAAGTGAACCCAAAGAATCGTTGGCAGAATAAAAAGAATCACTATCTGATAAAATAGACATAATATTTAAATAAAAAAAAATATATATTTAATATAAAAAATATATATTAAATATTTATTAAATATGATACTATATTTTATTATCTTTAAAAGTGGTATATTATATTATTTTCATCAAATAAATTCCGCAATTGAAATAAAAAAACTAAAGTACTTTTGTCACTGTACCACCCGCCAACTGACCTACATTCGTATTATTATAGAATAGATACTATTAAAGAAATACAAAAAAAAACATAATATTTGAGCTACAAGATTATTCAAGCTAAAAGTAAAACAATAGTAAAGAAAAAAAAACTGAACAAATCTGACATAGAAAAGCTAATGCGACGTTTGAGCCTCAATAATTATACAAAAAAAAAATCATCTGTCAATATTTGACAGCTAATTGAGATGACATTTTGACATAAAATAACTTTGCAATTTATAATGAAGAAAATACAAGTTTACCCTATTTATTATGGATGTGAATAATGTGGTGTACAATACAAACAAATAAACAAATTGACAGTACTACAAATGACAAGTTTAGGAATAACTTACCTACTACATAAGAGACAAACATGATGGATAGAAGTAGAAAATATACTATGGATAGAAGTAGAAAATATAATTACTTCACAATCATCACAATATTTTCAAAAAAGTAATTATGCCCCATTGTGTGAATCAATATTATGATATTATCTAGTATCTACTCCCTTTAGTAGCCTTTTAGTATTTTTTAAGTGAAAATAAAACTTTCTTAATTGACAATGTCCCCACTATGTATTATTACAACAACATCAAAACCACTTCAAATATTTATAATAGGACATCGTTAGAGGAGTTGGGAAGCAATTAACAAGTTTTAATTACTCTGGCCACTTTTATTTAAATGGACGATAACAATAGTTGAATTATAAAGCGTCCCGTTGTCAGGTTAAAGCCAGCTCAAAGTTTGTTCAAACTTCTTAAATTATAGCGATAACTTACAGATGCGTGTGTGTGATAAGCTGAAGCGAACTTTTTTGCCAATAACAAAATAATATATTATAACGGTTGCCTTAAATTTAAAATCTTATGGATATCATAGTGATCGATTGTCTTGGTAAAGTTGTCAGGTAAAAAAATTATTAACTTGTTGGCTTTTTAACTCATTGAATTAAAACTTCGACTAGTTTCCTTCTTTCTTTCTTATATTATCAGTAATAAACTATTTGTTAGTAATCTATACTAATATTATAAATGCGAAAGTATCTCTGTCTGTCTATCTCGCTTTTATGCTATATTTATGCGTAAATTTGTTCAAATTAAGTTAGTTTCAAAAATTCATAACAGATGGCGCTAAGAGTCGCCTACATCGCGCTATCGCTTGCTCATTGCATTTCTATAAGAGGTGGTACCAAGTTGAAATGGATCTTTCGATTCTTTCGATTGTTATACACGTTTTTAAACTCACTACTCAGTACTTTATCTATGCAGTGACATAACCTTAAACCTACCAATGATAAATAGTTTATGGGACGTACCCTTAAACGTAACCCTCAGTGACGTAACCTTAAACCTACCATTGATAAAGTTGTGTAATGGGGGGCTAAATAAGCTTTATTTGGTATTGATAGTTTAATTTAAAAAATGAAATATTATGTGCACACTGCTCAGCTGTTTTGGGTATTTTGCTTTGAAAATTAAAAAGCTTTTTTTGACACCAATTTTGTTGACACCGCGCGCTATATAAACTGAAGTCCACGCGGACAGAGTCGCGGGCAACAGCTAGTGTCTTTATATAGAGCAGATAGTTTTACACAGCTTATAATATTTTATTTTCCGGAAATATAGAAAGTTTTAGTATCGACTACAAATTATCTGAATGTAGCCCACAATACCATAGTATAAGGAGATAATACCTAGAACCCCTAACGTAGACATAGTGTTAAAATATTATAATATCAGAGAAGTTGATAGGCAGATGGCGGATCTAAATAATTTTGATAATTTGGTAGTGTTAAGTCAAACCCATCCGACCGATAACAGGTAACATTGAACTGACATAAGCCGACCAAATGACGTAGGTCCGTCATCTGCCTAGGAATCAATTTCCTCGATGGTATATCTCGCTACAGCTTGTCATTTGCGCCCCAATATTTTAGACAATACAAAATTTAATTAAACTTTAGTCTAGATAGTTTATTGGTTCTTCTTGCTGCTTCTATTTTATGAGTCCTGTTCTTTGTCTTTATACTCGAGTAACCTTCAAAATTAAACGTTTAACTACAATCTATTTCACGAAACTTTTTTAATGAAACTCCAAGTGAATAATTAAAGTCAGGGATGTTACTCAGTTTCCTCTTTGAGTTAAACACAAAAGTTTAGGTTTTATCATAGAATTATGAGTGACTTTTAAATATTTTATAACTTATTTCATTTCGTTAAGAGAAGAATAGTTTTTATTCTCAACTGGCAAGAATATAAACTATTCTTTATGAATTTATATTCTCTTTTAAAGTTTAAGTTACGAATTAATTGTATTAAAATTATTAAATATAAATTATAGTAAGTAAATTATTATTTTTATTATTATTATTAATTATCACAGGATTTGTTTCATCGGAGAGACTATCCTTCCTTGAATAGAATTTTAAATTTATGACTATTTTTGTAAAATATGACTAACTTAATCATATTTTTGACATTATCTTTGATACGCCGCTAGAGTATACTACATTAACCTAGTTACTAGACTAAAGACTTGCATAACATCCTTTAACGTCTTATCAACGCAGAAATAGGTTGAGCTTAATATAACGGTGATATAAATAATGTAATCTTTTTATGTTGTTATAGTACCTCCGTAAATAGGTACGTCCAGTTCGTCATATTATTACCAGTACATTTCTCTGACTATAATAGCTTTCAAGAAGTCAAAACTGATTTTTTTTGTTTAGATTTTTAATATGATATTTTTATGTAAAAAAAACTTTTCATTACGAAAATCTCCCCTTATAAAAGTTTTGTTTTTTTTAGATTTTCATAATTGGAAAAAAATATTATTTATTTTGTGAAATAACATCCGTTTTTTGTGGCGAATATTATGCCGTTTCTATAGTGTCTAATGATAGGACCAAAGCAAATCATACAGCGAACGTATCATTAAATGAAGACAAAGAAACGTTTAGGAAAATAACACGGTGGGTGAAGTAAAGTAAATTGTGGAAAATTGGTTCGATGACTCTATTTTTCCAAGAACTCGTACGGTGCCGTTGAAATTCTTCTATATTTTCTTTTCAGTTGAAATAACTGTTAAAAGTCCTATTCCACGTCCAATCGTTTTAATACAACTTGAAAATTATTTTAAAAGCGAAATTAGTTTAAGCATCATCAGCATTAATATGTCCTTCAATTTTGGTTTCTCTGAAAAGACTAAGATTTTTCTCCAGAAGTTATTTTGTAAAAAGAAAGCAATGAAGTGAAAAGAAGACTTTGCCTGTCGGTAAGTCATCACTCCACTGAAAGGCGTACAAGTGTGTCTCACTTTTAATATATTTAAGCATTGTTTTTTTACCAAGAAAAATCCAAATTATACAGATTTCCCTAAAAATGGTGTTTATAAACCCACAGGTTAAAGGTTAAAAAGGATAATCACAAAATCATAATCCTCATTCCAAAACCCTAAACACTTCGTCCTTACCTCCAACTCAATCCCATTTGGGAAAGCGGGGAAACTCCCAAAACAAAACTCACCCCGGTTTAGAAAAACAACGAAAAATATTCGCAGGAAACAGATGAAGCCGTTCTTTTCATAGGTGAAAACACTCGTGGACCGAAAGTAAACTCTATTATCATAAAGGAAGGATCCAAAATTGTTTGGACAAGGATTTTACTTCATTAATTCAGGTCACGCTGCAGGAGGATCGTTGAATACGAACAGCACGGTCCGAGTACACCGGGCGACGTAGTTTACATGTTTTTACATGTACTTTGTTTGTAGTGCACCAGACTTGCGCTGGTCGGTGTACTCATGTTGTGCATTTATTTTCATAAAAATCTCTCTGCTATCTGTAATAAGGTTTTTGATGATACATTTTAGCATTCCATACAGACAAAGTCACATCATAATATGTTACAACCATGCAGCTATGTACAATCAACGATGTCAATACTGGATATGGCATACGCCATCAAAACTGTAGCAATGTTTTTGCATGCAAAATGTGTATCGAGAAAATATTGTCGTCCTTTTTGTCTTACAGTAATAGCCACGTAATAGCATATACTACTTTCTCTTTCACTCATTTTACGCTTTCAATGCATATTTTACGTAATATAGGTACATGGACGTATAAAAAAAGGCGGACGGAGTCCCACCATACACAAAACTGTGTCGTTCAGAGTCGGCCAGCTAGCTGTATGTACACGGTCCGCACGCACACATTCTTGCGCTAGTCCATATCATTTGACAGGCGTCAGAACGTGTGCGTGGCCGACTCAGAAGAAAAGTGAAGACACAGTTTTGTATATGACAAGACTCCGTCCGCCTTTTTTTTTCTACGTTCATGGTAATATATGCATTAAACACGTCCGACTGTCATCGCGTCCTATTGCATACTGCTCTCAGATGAGTGAGCTCACTCATTTCGAGGGCGACACATTTTCGCGCTGACGATTATATAGAATGCCTTTTCTACAGGTTATAATAATTCTATTTGTACAATCTGATAAATTGAATCTGACCGGACCAGCTGGTTTTTCAGACCAATAAAACGTTGAGTTCACGACCAAAACACGAAGGTCTCGATCTACCTTAGAATCAATTTCTCCTATAGCTCTTTTCCTCTACAAGTTATTTAAATAACTTACTTAATTAACTTGTAGAGGAAAAGAGCTATAGGAGAAATTGATTTAAGTATTTCTTTTTCTTTACAGTAGATTTAGTGTGTACAGTGAGTTAAGTGCATCAATCAAACATTGCTATTCATATAAGCAACTAATTTCAGTTTCGCCTAAACTACTGTCTTCAATTTCATTTCTCAACCAATCCAAGATAAAACATTATTTTTGTTTTTATATATGAAATGTATAGTGTATAAGTATATGTATGAAATGTATTATTATTATTTATGAAATGTATATGTAATGGTCTCTGGGGTACAAAACACAGGTAACAGGTAAAACAGGGCTCCAAACTATTCCAATCACCGCTTTCCCATAGGACTACAATTTGTCCATGCCAAACTTTATTCTACCAGTAAAAATCCTTTGTGCCATTTATTATATTATTGTTTGTTGTAATAATTCTGCCTACATTGTAATTTCCTTTTTATTTTTTAGTCTCTTCGTAGGTTTCTTCGATTTGAACTTCAGGTAATTTAGCAAGTGGCGTTCTGTTGAGCTGTTCATAATGTTATTATGTTTATATAATCATAATGACCAATTCTTTATTATTTGAAGTGCTACATTTGGATTTACGCGAATTTTTTGTTCGTTTGCTCAAAAACAACATTTTGGATGATGTGGCTCATATTCCCTTAGACAAAAACCGAACGGTAATTTCGCCTTTCGCAGTAGCTCAAAGAAAAAACATTGCAACCTACCGCATTAATTTTAATGAACCCAAAATCTTTGATATCTCCATACGGTTCAAACCCAATTTCCAACTGCTGAATATATGATTGAGGCCCACCTATATCCGGATTTGGTCCGATTGAAATTATCCGGGTCAATTGGTTTGGACCGGGTAAATAAATTAACTTCCCGGGTATTTTTATGGTAAGCCGGGAACGTGGAAGTACTTATCGTGCAATACCTGTAATACCAACCTTTGAGTCACACCATGGATTTTTTCAGAAAATAACATCAAATATAAGGTGTAAAAAATACATTGTACAACAGATATTTTGTGTACAAGGTATATCTACTTCCACATAAAGACGTTTAAGTAGAAAAATAATCTACTTTAAAATTTTCATGTTATCTTAAATCTTATCTTCCGAAAAATCTGATAACAAGATTCAAATCAACAATATTTAGACAATATTATTATTTGCTGAAGAGAATCCCAATTTGGTATATTTACCGCAATAGATATAGAAACAGCTCTGACAGTGGGGTACAAAAAATCCAGGAAACTATTCATTTCCCGAGGGTGGGACGCTAAGGAGAAACTCGATCAAGCATTCATTCAATTAGCTAGGTGATTGACAAGAAACCCCTCCGATAGAAATTGGACATTTTTATAAAGGAAATGAGTTGATCTCCTTCCATTGAATCCTTTGGAGATTATTAAAATTGAGCGATTTCGTATCAAGCTTATTGAATTTTTTATGAGTCTCTCGAGACTGTATCGAGAAGTCGTTAATTACGTCGATTAAAAATATAAAATTATTGTGAAAAAAAAGGAATATTTTGCTAACATTTTTATATTAATTACGACCAGGATAAATTGAGGTATTGAAAGTTAGTTAAGCCTCATTGCCCTGTTTCTGTTTTTTTAATCAGGTCTATATTATCTACACTTGGTTGACTAACCTCAAAATAATCATGTTGAATAAAAAAATTCTTATCATAGGACTTCAGAACCTAGACCAGAGTGCTCTAAGTTCTCAATATTAGTCTCTTCCATGTTTTGACCACTAGGTAACTCTTAAAAATTATAATTAAGTCCATGCTTGTGTTTAAGCTTACGGTTAATATTTGACGATTTAAAAACAACAACATATAGTTTGTGTTCGGGCTTGAGTTTTGAGTTTACCTTAAACTTTGACCCACAAGTATTTCAACCCTTTTTCCTGAAAGTAATTACAGACACGGTAGTTCCTAAGTCCGAAACTCCGTAAATCTGGGGTGAGTGATCATTTAATTAGTCGGATTAGAACGTACTGCGTGTTGCGACCGAGTTGTTTCTTGCAACTTTTCTTGTTATTGTGTTGCAGGCGTTTGATGAAACTTTATTATTTGGTTCAGTACAACTGCAAGGGTTATTTTTTATCTATTTAAATATTATATATTTTTTATTGTAATACTCCATTTACTTTTTTAAAGAGAAAAAAAATTAGAGAGTTTTCCGGTTTTAATGTAGCGTAGTTATAGACAAAACAAAAGAAAAACTATTGCATATTATTACATTAATAATTTTGCCGTTGTCAATTTAATATCACTAATTGAAAATGAATTGAATCAGGATAGATTCAAGCTTTTACAAGGTACTAATTATATATTCTGTGCTTTTACTATTACATTAAGTTGATGTAAAACGTTTGAATTCTAACAATGCGTTTCTAAATTTTAAGACATTAAAATACAATTTTCAATCTCGTTTAGCAGCTGAGAATTATTAATACAATTAAAAATTTACGCCCTCGGATTAGGAATGGCATTCGAATTTTTATTTTGAGTTTTTATTGTTATCTTTCTCGCATCCCCTCGAGGGATTTGGAACTTTATTACGAGGTGGTAAGTGTGGCGTGCTAAGCAAAAACCTTATATTCAAAATAAGATCCTGATACAAGGCTTTCGATGAATGGGAAATTAGATCGCGGGAGGATATAAAAGATCGGATTTTCTTACAAAAAATAACGAACGTTTTTCGTTTTACCTTTTTTCTTTTACAAATGAATGATTTGAATAACGACTGTGCACGGCGATTTATATAGAAAGACATCATTAGAAGCTTTGAACCGCCTAACGACGTGAGTGAGCTATATGATATGTCACAATAATTAAAATTTCCCAAATGGAGCTGTCTGAAGGTCTAAATAAAATTTCATAATATTAAAAGATAAAATTAGACACTACGGATATCTATCCGTAATAATCCGTTAATTTGATAGATCTAAGGATCTCCTTATAGATCTATCAAATTAATGATTAGTATTAATGGAACCGAAATCATACTTTTTTGAAGCTAATAAGAAAATGAAAAGTCATAACTCATAACTAACCGACTGACTGAAAAGCTTACAATAGTAAAATAAAATATTTCGTTTTTTGAAAGAGGCAACCATTTATTTCAAAGTTCATAATAACTAACGACCAAAAACTAAATTATTTCACTTTATGTTTCAGCCTTCCAACCAAGCATATCTTTTAGTTTGTGCCCTGTATTTTCGTGTTCTATTAATATTAATCGTGTAATCTAAATCGGTACGGTTCACTGGGCGCGGGTCTGTATTGAAAAGTATTGGATACGCCTTGAATATTAAACTTTTACAGGTCAATAGATCAAGGAGAATGATTAAAAGTGATTTCAGAAGTTGTTCCTTGGAATATTATCTGAAATTCCAACACCCTTTCTGCTGGCGTTTCTTTTACTTTAATAATCAAAAGTTTGAAACTATAACCTGAATACTCAATATCATAATGCTTATGTTACTTAGGGTTTATAGTATCTATTGACACTAAGTAGGTACTAAAATCAGAGCTATATTTTAGACTCTACGGTGGATCAAACATACATAGCTAGAATAAGATTTTGACTTATTCTCATTCGCAAAGATAATAATAATAAACAAATGATAATAATATTAAAAAGACTTTGCGGTTGTGTCTGGCCTTAAATAATAATAATTAAAAAACAATGTCTCTGCCGGCGCCGGTTGCCGAAATGGCTGCCGGCGCCGTTTTCCGAAGTTTGCCGAAGTCACGCGATGTTTGCCGAATAGGCTGCCGGAGCCTATTCGGCAAGTTCATCGCTTGTCAAATTGCAGAATAATGATCAAAAACATCAGTCTTGAGCTAAAGGACTATGAAAAGTAGAAATAATAAGGTCATAATATAAGGATGTATATTTTAATGGCGGTGATAATGATGTTGATAAATGTGATCTGCATAGTAGCATAATATATAAAGTACCTTTGCTTCTTTAAACAACGCTGAAACTCTCTAGCATGTATAAGGATTAAGGAGTCTGAAGTTCTGTTCAGTACCTTCGGAAGTATACCACGGGGTTTATAACTGTGGTGCAAAATCTTAATTTTTAGTTGCTGAAAAATGGCAGCTAAGGTAAAACTAAGGTAGATGATCACAAAAAACTAAAATATATGGATATTTCGGCTTATTTTCGGCTATGGAGCCGAACATAATATTATAACCTTCACCTTTGGAAGTCGGTTAAGAAGTCGAATATTTGAGATTATAATTATTTCTTTTTAAAATTTGTGTATCGGCACTGAAACCTAGCGTTTTACCGGCTTATCACCGGTTCCAATTTTGAGTGCCAGCGCCGGCAGCCGTTGTTTTATATCTCGGCTGCCGGCAGTATACTTACCGCCGCGCGCCGGTTCCCATTACTGATATTTTTGGGAGCCGGCGCCGGCAGCGGAGGCACTCCCTAAATTCTCTCTTCTCATACTTCTAATGTGTATATTGGGATTTGGGAATGTAATACACATTCCCATAGCACACGAGATTGGTCTGGATGTCGCTGGCATTAGCACCTGCAATTAATTTCTCGACACCACAGCTCTCGATGGATTTGGTGAAATTCAAGTAATATTGAGCTAGCTATTCTTGGCTCTGCGTGTTTTGCATAATGTACTTATAAATAAGCAACAGCTTATTTACACGAATAATACATTTACTTATAAATAAGCTGTTTGCTTGAATAAAGCATTAAAAAAGCACTTATTTTGACGTATAGCTGTTTGATTTCTTTTTTTTTTGAAAAAATTAAAATATATATTTCAATCCCCAAGCGGCACCCGGCTGTCGCATAGCATTTGAAAATCTATTGTGTCTGCGATTCCCAAGATCGAGGTATACAAGTACTGCATTTATTTTAATCTTGATAAGGATTCAAATAATATTATATCTTGTAAAGTTTGGCCAATTTCATTATTTCATTATCCTCTATTCAGTCCATCATCCCATTTTTGGCTAAATCTACACCTCCATTTTTTTATTTTCTCTAAACTTTTACTTACTTTCTCACCCTTTTAGTACCATAATATAGTCTGGTTAATTTGATTTTCTCTTTCTAAATCTTTCTCCAATCAAACTTACCCTTTTTTCTGACTTTATCTCCACTTTTTTATTTATTTTTCCATATATTTACTCCCTTTTTCATCTTTTCACTACACCATGTTCTTCTACCACGTGCAACAATGTGGTAATGAAGTAGTTTCCACGACCAGAATGAGATCGGAGGCGGGTGCGGTGATACGGCAATTACCTCGAGTGTGCCGTCATACGACCTGACGCTGGCCTGTAGGGATGGGACCATATCGATGAGAAGAAGGAAAAAGTTTGGAAGAAACTTGTTGAATTAACTAATCGCTGTGAGGGTCAATTTAGACCGCAACGCGACGCGTAGATGCATTTCTCAATTTATATGGATTTGACGAATTTGCAAGACGTCTCACGTAAATGGGGATTGTCCATTTTTTTAAATTGTGCTCATTACAAAAACATTTCGAGGAATAAGGTTAGTGATCGTTATTCTGTATATAAATTCAAAAAATATCCATTAGTTACTTATATTTTTAAACAAATATGTTTAACCTTAGTTTGACCTTCAATGACGTCACATTACGTTTTGAACTTTTGGTATGCTTCTCGAATCAGTTTTCACATAAATAAGAGAACTTGCATTCATTTAACACCTTTTTGATACTTGACAATGCTCTTTTTTTAATTTTTATGTATTTAATGCTACCGGCCGCCGATGATGACGCCATAGATCCGAAAACTTTAAAAATTTATTTAAAAAAAACTAGCCAATGAATTAAAAAATATTTAATTTATATTCTTAAAATACCCTATTTCAACGAAAAAAAAAGTACATGTGATATTTTTTTTGGACAATGCCCATGGAAATTTGTCAATTCAGTATAAATTTGCAAATGCATCGCGTCGTGTTGCGGTCTGAATTGACCCTTAAGGTGAAAAGGGTTAGTTGTTACTTCTTCAAACTATAGAAAGGATTTTGGTGGATACTGACTGAAATTTGATATTGGCTCCCTTTTATTCCCGGTGTTCCCATGGAATACCTACGCAGAGACGAGCGCTAGATAAATACTAGAAATGACTGAATAGTAAAACAATTCTGATCTTATATCAAACTTCAGAAGTACTAAATAATCGTAGCTAGATTAAAAGCTTCTATTACAGATCATAATATTATACATTATAGAGTTTGGAGGCGGATTAAGGTGGGAGAAAACTTAAAATTCACGTACTTGAAAACTTAGCAAAAATCCATCATTTCAATTATCCAATTTACTTTTATCGATATTATAATACACAACACTAATTCTCCTCAGGACTCTCGTATTTCTCGCTAGTCCACAGGTCTCAAATATTATGCTCTAATGATTCCAAACTGTCAGGACATGTAAGCTTCTCAAACGCAATATGAATATTGGATGGAGACTACATAAATATGCGCTGAGATTTCCTTACATCTTGAATGGAAATAGCTTACCATCCATATTTATATTATAATACGAAGGTATGTGTCTGTTTGTGTATAATGAATTTTGGACTTAGAGTCCCTGTAAAGGACAAAATATGATAATTTTTGGCTATCATAATATTATGTCCGCAAATGATATGAAGCAAGGTACCGGTGCGATTAACAAATGTTGGCACAACATAGTAGCAAGAAATATCTAGTGAAATAAAATTATATAAACTAGGACTGACTGAAAAAGTTGATATTAGATTGTTTTAACTTAAGTATTAGATACCGCCTAGATCTAATACCTATGTTCAATAATTTGGTTTCAGGGTAGCTAGTATTTCCGTCATACATATTTTCAGGAGTAGCATAATAATGTAAAGAAACCAGTAAACTGTCTCATGTATTAAAATAAGTCGCATCTTACTATAAAAACTATAAATCATGCAATCTTACGCCATAAAGCGATATTTTATGTGCGCAATCAAAAAGTGCAATACAATTTCCTCTGTTTATCATGTGTTGATTATGGATGCCATTAGCTTATCGAATCAGCGCCAGTATTTATTCAAATTCCTCCCGTACACTACGCATGCATAGCTGAGGCATTAATTACTTTAGTATCAGACGTGGTTGGTGCAAACATTGTTTTGTACAGGGTTATGGAATTTAGATTCTGCGTAGTCAGATGTTGGATCTAAATGTACGAGTATTGTTACGTGCATTTTCGCCTTTTTGTCCAATTTTGTTCATATTTATTTTATTTGTTGTGCTTAAAATAAATTCAGTTATCTTCTTTCAGCAATCATCTTTTAAAAATACTGTTGTTATTAAAACGTATTATGGAATTAGTATGATGATCTTTACTTATTATATTAACCTAGTTAGTGTAGAGATTGTCCTATTCAAATACCCAAAACATTACCTTATCCACCTAAATCAGTTTAGTTGCTTAAGCATTATGAGAGACAAAATCTTGCACATTTATAACATTCATTCGATTTACTTCACAGTTGCAGTCAGTTCCCTCACTTACATTTTCCCCCGTTCCGGCAATTGGCCCATCTCCATCATAATCGCGACTTAGCACTTGGACCACAGCTGACCACAAATGGATAGAGTCCATTTAATCTCGAGGGATTTAATTGCACCTTTCGATTCAGTCCCACCGTTTGCAGGACACGATTTATCGATCGCTTAGATGATGGCGCTTGATAAATTATCACATACTTCATTGCCACTAGTGCCAATTGCCATAAATATAAGTGACATCAGATATTTAGTAGCCACTGGATAAAGTATGCTTAGATTTATTATTAAAACTATTATCAGTTTAAAAATCATTATCATTTATGTGGACTTTTCTTGTAGCTGAAAGTTCTTAACATGACGGTATATCTATCTCATGGTTTGTTATTGCATATCAGGGAAATTTATTCACAGGCGAAGGTAATTAGGGCATCAAATTTCACAAACGTAAAATACGTTGGGTATTTTACGTTTGTGAAATACTACTACTATATCTAATGGTACCCTATTTGTTTAGGGTCAAACGTTTTTAAGTATGGCATACCGCATATCATCAATTATTACGGACATGCCCAATTTCTATCCAAGGTAACAGAGTCATTATAATATTCTTTATATTTTATAGTTAGGTCGTTAAATGAGATTTTATCTCAATCACTATTAGTAAAGCCCTCAGCCCACAAATGGAATAATTCCATAGAATCGTATCGCTAATGAACCCATATAAATATTCAGATACATTCAAAGCGCAACTTCGGATTAACTTGTTCATTCAATAATTAATTCTAATCAATAGCTGTTCGAATGCCTCTGGTTGATATGATAAAGTCAAATTCATTACATTTTAGATTGGCGTTAATTAAGGTGTCTATTAATTTAAACCTGTCATATTACTGCAGTCGCCAGAGGTTTTAACCTCCGAAAATTGTAATAGTGAATGGATTTTTGTTTTTGAGGTGTCATTTTATTTTTTACACTATAACTTGCAAAGTTTACCAAAAATTTTTTTGTGCTTTTAATTTTTTAGCTACTTAATTAAAAATTAATATTTCACCATATAAAACCGGTCCCGAAAAAAATTTTTTTCTTGTTCCTGTTATTTAATGACTCTTATCCGATTGTTTACGTTGAAAATTAACCAAATACACAATTTTTAAAAAAGAAAGTTTGCTTTGCTAAGCTAAATACAACTATAAGGTTTTTGCAAAGTTTTTAGAGATTAACGCTCGTCGTAACCAAGATAAAAGGGTTTGGGTAGATTTAAGGGTTGTAACGAAAAGTGTGTTAAGTTTACTTGTTGTGCGTATTTAATTTTTAGAGAAATGATAACTTTTAAGTACTTAAAAACGTTTAAATATCTCCAAAAATGTGTAAAATAGACCGAAAATATTTTTCTATATTTGTTGAGAATTTATTTAAGTGAGAGCTAAAACATTAAATGCATCGACAAATTAAAGACTTTTTCTAGTCTTTGAATATATTTAAGCTTCCTACCTAAAGCCAGAAAAAAAATTGGATGCTACAAATCTCACGTACATACTGAAGACGCATGCTGCGACCTATGTTTGGAAAATGCTTACCTGAATGCAAAAAGTATCAGTTCTTAACCTAATTTGTATTTTTTTCCTTTAAGTATGTTTTAGCAAATATAATTAATGAAAAAAAATTAATAAAAAATCAATTTTATTCTGTAAAAACCTAACCAAAAGAAATAAAATACAGATTTTCTTCGAAATATCCGTGAAAAGTTTGTGCTACATTTTCAGAAAATTTAATAGAGTAAGAGCTAAAAAGTTATGCACATTAATAAATAAAACGCTTTGTTAAGCCTAAAAAATAATTTTAAACTTCCTATTTAAAACCAAAGAAAAATTGGAACGCCATTTACCTGGCGAGGCACACAACAAGCACATTTGGAGGTATGCTCATCTACATACAAAAATATTAATTTTAAATATAAATTATATATTTTTTCAACTTATTTTCTTTCTTTGGAATATAAGCAACGATACAAATCAAAAAAATAATGAAATATTTTATTATTTTGCTATATATTTAAAAGAAAGAAATATGCAATTTTTCTTCAAAATTTTACAGTTTATGAGTTTACTTGAAGTGGAAGAGAATAATTTAAAAATCAAAAGCACAACTTTTCAATAGGTAAACTTTACGAGTATTATTTATATTATTAACTACACATTCATTTTTTTCTTTTCAATTTTCATCCACTATTGCAAAAATCGGAGGTTTGCACGATTTTTACGCTCTGGGAACTCCACTATATGAGTTAATCGTATGTCATGGGATTGGAGATCAGCTTTTGGAGAGAAATGATGGTTTAAACGCATTTGATAGGGCACTATAATACTATAATATTACGCTTTGGGCATGGCTTAAACACAATTTTGAAGTAAAAACTTATTTCACAACCGCGTTGTGCATTTTGGCATAGGCGAAAATTGTTAAACTCGATTCAGGACGGAGATAGTAGATTGCCGACGCAGCATAGGAGAGGAAGTATTAATATCCTCACTTATTACTTAGCTTTTACTTTTACCAACATTTAAGGAGTGTAACTTTTTGTCACTTCGACAAACTTCTTCTTTTTGTAACTTTTATTTCGAGTAACACAACATTTGTACTTAATTTCACGGTAGTTCTAAATCCCAAAAATTATGATAGTACCGATTTCTCACGATCATTACTGGGGTAAATTGGAGACAGATGTTCTGCCGCGGCACTTGGGGCTCTGGGGGCATCGGGCCGTGCCTAATTACGCAAGATATATGCCCCGGTAACTAATTAAAATATATTTCGATAATTATGATTTATTCAAAAAGTTTTTTAACCGGAAGTCTTTTTATGGATGGTTGGAGACGATGTGTCAGAATTAATGCTGGGAGTCAAGTTCTTTTAGAATTGCTTGCTTGTTGGTACGACATATTTCATACAAATTTTGACATTGAAAATGAATTTTTGTGACTCGTCTCGTAGCTTGTACTATCGTAGAATCATTATGCAGATATGGAGATCCAAATTTAGTAGGATTATGTCACTATAAATTGCTATTACCCGACACAAAAAGCAAGTGCATCATCTGCCTATGCATCAATCTCTTTGATACCTAGTAAAATAATAATTATACTTCGCTATAGATATATAGTTCTCTACATATTGCTGTAAGCTTGAGCACTTGAGCATTCTAGCCATGATTGACCAATTACACTGAATTATAATTAATTCAGTTTATTGATCTATCTGTAATCTATGTATGGATGCAAATCGAGTGATTAAGTATTCTATTGCTTATGTAGCAAAGCACTAAGCTATATTATTATTAAAACAAACATGGTGGACTTAGCTTACGTTGGTTGGTGATTATGCATGAATTATTGTCTACCTAGTGCAAGTGCAAATACATTGTGGCTTTAAAAGATATAATGCTAGCTGATCCATCAAACTCTGTTTTACCTTTTACTTTCTAGTAACATGCTTGAAAGCCTAACGGCCAAACTTATGAGACGCTAATTAATGATGAATAAACTTCAATTTAATAAATAGTTTCAGATAATATTATAATAGGTACGGGGATTTTGTCAAAATCTTCATCGATCCTTCGATCGTGGATTCTTGTAAATCTATTGTTAATTTATTGTGTCTCGCTCACCGGTGAGCTTATGGGGCTTGATGGGTTAAATTACAATGATAATTAACTTATTGATATTCGTCTCTGAGTGTGGTATTCAAGTCAATCTTCCGACCGAGCTTTCATTTTAGACGTCGTAATGACAACTCCTTTAGAACCTCTAAGTTTCTTATTATTGGTCTGATAGAATAAGTCCACATCAATATACATTCATTATGATAAACGTAGACAAAAAACCATAATAATAATACAATAAAGGTATTTCTTGAAAGAAAATATTTAGTTTCCTCGTATTACCAGGTTACCAGTAGACCACATGAGTCTTAAGTAGGATTTAAAAAGACTTATTAGCTGTAAGGAGGTATTGAGTTACTCGGCGTAAGGCTTCAGGATTTAGGGGACTTAAACACCGCAAAGGGAAATCTTGTCGGGCAAAGGGGTATGCAGGTAAGGTAATAAGCCATTACATAGATAATCTAGTTACTGAGACGGTTCTTAGTATTGTGTTATATGTACCATCATGTCGGGGTAAAGTACCCTGCAAAGTGCAAACGATCAAATTGTTTGTCAAATTTTACGTGTTTGTCAAACAATTTGATAATGTACAGCTTTGTTTGAAGCGTTTGTCAAACAAACTACGTGTTTGACCTGTTTGAAGAAAAGGGTTTAGCCGGATACGTATGACGAGTCGGCCCCCAAGTGGGAATTGAATCGAAACTTATGTTTTAATATTGACTAGATGTACAAACACGATTTATGTACTTTTCGCGCAAGACTTCCGGTTTGTCCGGGAGATAGAGAGCAAAACATCCGTATTCTTGACTATTACTGAATGTGATATATCTCTAAAGCTAATTAAGATAAACAAATGAAACTAACGCGAGGTGTTAGGTTACATTATAGAGTATATCACCTAATTTTCAAAATTTTTTTTGAATAAAAATTCACTTTAAAAAACAAAAAAATAAAAAAATCATGTTTTTTTTCTGTGTTCTCTGTAAGTTACAATCACGAAATAAATACATGTTATGCCCCCTTGTGTGATGTGATTACCCATAAAAATTGCAGGAAAAAAAGTTGGTGCAACACAATGAAAAAAAAAAAAGAAAAAAGTGATTTCAGTCTTATGGTATACCACCCCTGTAGATGCATATTACATCATTGTTTTTTTCGTTTGACATAAATTGGTTTTAAAACATAAAGTGCGAGTTGGACTTGCGCACGAAGGGTAAGGGAAAAATAGGCAAAAAATGTTTTTAGTATGGGAGCCCCCCTTATTTTTGAGTTTATTTTAATAATTGTATTATTATTTATTAAAGTATAAATACAACTGAGTATTTTGTGAACATTTTAAGTGCCCACCTATTGCCATTATTGCTATCGAGCAAAAAAATTACATTTGTTGTATGGAAGCCCCTCAAATATTTAATTTATTTTGTTTTTAGTAATAAAATGTAATAGCGACAACAAAATATATACACAATCTATGAACATTTTAAAAGTTTATCTTTAGCCGTTCTTGAGATACAGCCTAAAGACAGACAGACGGACAGACTGTATCGAAGTCTCAGTATTACTGAGATCGCGTTCTTACCCTTTGGTTTGGGTACGGAACCCTAGAATAAATGAAAAATATAGAATTATTTAACGGGGGCTGCCATACAACAAACGTCATTTTTTGCTCGATAGCAACAATGGCAATAGGTAGGCACTTAAAATGTTCACAAAATACTCAGTTGTATTTATACTTTAATAATTAATAATACAATTGAATTAAACTCAAAAATTAAGGGGGATCCCATACAAAAAACATATTTTTTTTCCGATTTTTCCCTTACGCTACGTGCTCGAGTAACTCTCACTTGGCCGATTTTTTAACTATTATCTTATCTTTTATGACTGTTACTTTATGTTTTAAAACCAACTTATGTCAAATTTCGAAAAGAACAATGATGTAATATGCATCTTATAATACAGGGGTGGTATACCATAAGACTGAAATCACTTTTTTCTTTTTTTTCATTATGTTGCACCAACTTTTTTTTCCTGCAATTTTTATGGGTAATAGATCACACAAGGGGGCATAACATATATTTATTTCGTGATTGTAACTCACAGAGAACACAGAAAAAAACATGTATATTTTTTATTTTTTTAGGGTGAATTTTTATTCTAAAAAAAATTAAAAATTAGGTGATATACTCTATAATGTCACCTAAAACCTCGCGTTAGTTTCATTTGTTTATCTTAATTAGCTTTAGAGATATATCACATTCAGTAAAAGTCAAGAATACGGATGTTTTGCTCTCTATCTCCCGGACAAACCGGAAGTCGGGCGCGAAAAGTACATAAATCGTGTTTGTACATCTAGTCAATATTAAAACATAAGTTTCGATTCGATTCCCACTTGGGGGCCGACTCGTCATACGTATCCGGCTAAACCCTTTGGATTGGCGTAGCGTTTGACAAACGTGTTTGAACGTCAAACAAGATGAAGAACGTTTTGACACACGATAAGATGCTGGTCCGATTCCAGGTCATGGCGTGTACTATTAATGTGCCTTTTTTTATATCTCAAGTACTATCAGGAAGTTGATTCCTAGGCAGATGGGGGACCTACATAGTTTGGTCGCGTTACGTCAAACCCAGCTGACAGACCACAAATAACATTTGTTAACTTGTTCCGACCAAATTGACGTTGGTCAATAAACTGCCTAGGAATCAATTTTCTCGATGGTACATTGATAATAATAATCAAGATCCTGAACTAGGCCAACTATGTTATGAGAAAGTCCTGTGTGCTTGGGCGACCGAACTTACTTGTCCAAATATTTGAAAAGTGGTTACTACACTTTGGTCTTAGCCAAAAGGCTGAGAACCAATGTGTTACTTCGCTCTGAACAGTAATTATCATTTAAAACGAACACAAAGCCTTTTCCATAAATTATTTTGGACAAAACAAATCATTGAAAATCATGTCAACCTCAAAATATTGCAATCCGTGATTCGTATGTACGTCACAGCCTCACAGGCCTTTGTGGTGGTCGCGCGGGAGGCTCGAGCATTAACTATCATTATTACTGGACCGCTGAAAATTAACATTTCCTAGTAACACCGCAGTATCTACATAATAATATTATACCCATGTTAATAACGGATAAATATTTTGTTTTTTTTTCAGAAGTATTTGACTGACAAACTTGTGAAAATATAGGCTATAAGAGGTCACACGTAGGTAGCTTTTTTAATTTGATTTTGATTTGATTCGATAAATTAAGATCTAAAAGATTACGTAAAAATTTTTAATGAACTAAACATTTTACAATGTAAACATTATCACTAACTGGAGCTTGTAACAAACATTGTCTATAATTGAATGTGATTAATGGCATTGATTTAATTATTATTAAACGGTTTAAAATCAACATTAACTGCACTTACCAATATAGTAACAGCAAAGCCTGCAAAAAAACAAAGAACATCGATTAATATTAATTAATATAGCAAAATTAATTGTAGATAGGTATAGTATGTACATTGTACATATATTAAATAACATGGTTTATCTACAGTCGCATTTTCGGTATTAGACATGGGCTAAATTAAATCATTTTGAAAATGTTTAGCAGTTATACTTTTGACTTACAGAAGGTACGCAACTATTTTATTAATCCTTCGATCGTGGATTCTTGGAAATCTATTGTTATTCTATTGTGTCGCGTTCACCGGTGAGCTTATGGGGGTTGTAAGTACATACGTAATGGCCCGATCGATGATAATTTGTAGAATAGGAAACTCGATCTACCGAAGACCCTCATTTATACGAAATACCTTTGAAATAGGAACCGATATACTATGAAAAAAAATCAATGAGAATAAAAACAAGAATAGTCAATAGTCACTTCATAATATTGTGTTTGTCGAGTAAACTGTATGGGGTTCCGCAGTATCAAGTTACGTATGTACTATGAATTAGAGCTAACTACGATAATAGAAAACGCTTTACAAATAGAACATACATTGCGCAGAATGTAGCGCTAGGTGGGAGTCTAGTTTATACAATGTACGCAATGGATATTGTGACATAGGGAATAAACGCTGGCATATAAAACAGTGGTTAGAAGATCCCACAGGACTCAGCCGACGGTGAGTGAACTATACTAACCTAAATTGCTTACAATACCATCATTGTCTTAAAGCGACGTGAAATTTTCTTTTTATCGCTTTTCAACTCGTATCGTCTTTGTAAATAAAGATAAAAGTGTTTGTGAATAGAGCGAAGTGAAATTTTGAATTTGTTTTTCATAGATCACGTCTTGGAAACCGTTGTGCTTGGGCTAACTTTGTAGATTATCTCTATGGTTTTGCTAATCTTACCATAAGTGATTATACTGATTGAATATGTGAATTAAATTAGCTAATGACAATTATTATTATATAAGCCAATTAAAAAAACAGTTAGATGCTAAACTTTATTCTTGGCCGCTTACACAAAAAAAGGTACACTGCAGTACATTTCGAATTTAGAATACATTCCTAAAAAGTGTGAACTCTGGCCGCGCGCCAAAGGCGGCGCCACACTCGCTGACAGCTGTCAGGACCGACTTCAAAAACGTGTTGAAATGTCAACGGTAAAAATAACACCGCTCCTTTGATATCCCTTTTAATTATACGGATTTGTGTTTTTCGCGGCAAAATTGCGGCGTGAATTGACAAAACCGAATGCAAAGTTCAATGACGGGTGCTGATGATTCCCATCATATTTTCAGCCATACCTACTAATATTATTAGTGCGAAAGTGTGCCTGTCTGTCTGACTGTCTGTTACCTATTTACGCCTAAACCACTGAACCAATTTTACTGAAAAATATGCAGATAAAATAATATTAACACTTATTATTTTTGCTCAGCGAAGGCCTCTTTTTTCCGTCTGAAAATTTTTAGGAGTAATATTTGATTCCAACGAATTAATTAGCATTTCTGTCAGCACGAAAACGTACTACAAATGTACCAAATCATGTAATTACTCTATAAGTCGACGACATTCTAAATTAATCATAATTTTTCACTTAAATCTATGTTTAAATAACGATCTAAAAGAATTACGTCTCGTGAAGACGGAATGACGGATAATTGTAGGCAGATGGGATAAGGAAGAGCCATAGAGTTTTAAAACTTTAGATGCGGCACCTAAAAAAATGTTTGGTACTTTTAATAGGTTTTTACTCGCCTTTGCTGTTCCACAGCTGAGCAAAGGCCTCGCCGAAGGTCTAATAGATATAACTTATAATTTATTATCAAGAATAGAAAACAATAACGATATTTTCTACTATTCTATTCACAATAACGATGCATGTAAAATATTTCCTATGCTATAACGTCAAATGGGCGTCAAATCTTCGAGTCTGAATTAAACGAAGTTTTATTTTTATACATTTTCAAAACGATTTGACAATGAATAACCTAGAATAGAACAATTAGTGTGTTTTTAATTTTTATGTTTATGTATATACTATATAGTAACACGAAAATTGAGAATATTTTAAATCTGAGCCCCGTGCTTCTAATAAAGATATTTGTGCAGCTTATTTTATATTTAAGGTTCGATAAGTTTGTCTGTCGTGTGCATTTTCCAATATGTCATACAAAAAGCAGACCTTTAGCAGCAGACCTCAGAAGAGACAAGCAGAATTCGCAGTGTAAATATTTTTGTTACTACGGTAAGGCACATCTAACATTCTCAACTCTACAGGCACCCCAATTAAATATTTAATAATACCCCTCCATTTGCTTAAGTAGGCACACGTGGCGTCGTCGCCCGGTTCTCAGCTTAAGGCGATCGATATTTTTCACTTCCTCAACTTCATTCCACTTTCGTGAACTTGACTAAAAAAATCATTACTTTTGACTTCGCAGAAGTCGGTCAAAACAGGTTTCTTAGTCTTAGTATAATTGCTTTCATGGTGCAATAATGTATGAGATAAACGAAGGAGATAAATCATGAAAGCTTCCAGCACATAACTTAATCACACAGAAAACTTCATAACCAATGATATTCTACTTATACAGATCTGTTACGTTCATACTATTTTCCGGCTTTAATCTCTTCCGAACAATTTTCAAACCCAAAATTGGACTATGACAGATAAATGAAACATAAGATACGAAATGCCATTTACATAAAAGAGACAGACTAAATAAAAGACGACCCAATTGGATCGTATTTGAAGCTTCACAACGCGCGCGGCAGTGACATATCTGCTTTGAGTTTTTTATATAATACTAGCTGTCCCGGCAAACGTTGCTTTGCCATAATTATGAAGTATTTCGCCCATATTTAAATTTTATTAAAGTGACTAAATAAGTATGTCGCCATGGCAACGTCGATCGCTATCTCGTCGCATAAACAATGGTCGCCGTCAGTCTCAGGTTGTAATAATTTACTATTATTTATTCAACAAATGCACTTATCAATATATAAAGTACCCAGTAGCCGATTCTCAGACCTACTGAATATGCATATAAAATTTGGTAAAAATCAGTAAAGCCGTTTCGGAGGAGTTCGTGGACTGACATTGTGACACGAGAATTTTATATATAAGATATCATTGTTCATAACGCTATTTTTTTAAGTTGCATATCTTGTGTCTCGTTTTGACTGTCATATATAATAATCATGCTGGTATGGTTGATTTCAGTCTTGTAAGTCTGCCAGTGTAATGATTTTAATAGATTTAAATTCTACCATAGACATACCAGATAAATGGAGTCCTGTTCGCCATCAGACACAGAATCAAATTGTATTCATAGCAAATGTAAAATCATTTCCTACAGCGCTACTTCAGGTACACTGTTTAAGGCAATCACGAACTTGCATTATTCGGTACTGGAGATTGTAATTATTACACCCGCAAGTTACAGCCGTTAGCGTGTTTTTATATATTTTTAGTGTACTTAATTAATTTCCCAACAATCTTATACAAAAGGACTGGAGAAATCCTGTAAAATTTTGTAAATAAAAACGAAAATATGCGGCACTTGTTTAATATGATCAAAGCTGCATAATTGCTTAGGAACTCAAAATAAGTTGTGAGTTGAGAAATTGAATAAAAAGAACAAGTGGACATGGCTTAAGATTGAACCTCAAAAAATGCCAATGGAGCTTATAAGAAAGTCAAATATTATGAATTTTTTTTAATTAAAACACCTAAAGGCATACAATCACCGACATACAATATACTATAGCGTAGGAAAGCCGCCTCTAGAAATAATGTTCAAAAGCTGTTATTGTAAATGAAAATCGCTATCTCTTATGCCTCATACCATTTATTAACATAACTTGACAGATGCATTAGATAGCATCGGAGTGTAGCCGAGATAATATTGTCCGTTCGTTTGAGAGCGTGTTAAGCCTACGTCGCTGTTTTAACGATGTCTACAAATATCGATGCGAAACCAAAACATGGAATTTCTACCCATTTCTGTCTATTTCTGCCATTTCTGCCCATTTCTGTCCATTCCTGTCCATTTCAGTCCAGTTGGACAATTGGAGAGCAATGGTAAAATATTGTAGACACTTTTACTACAATGACTATTGATTTGAAAATATGTGTGTCTCTTACAAGTATCTGGAGAGAGTAAGATACTTTTATTAGTCTGTTGGTGTTCTGAATCTAAAGTTATGTCAAAGCAGTGCATATCTAATATTTAACGCATTAAAGTTAATAAATATACAGTTGGAAAGGCTTAGATTGATTGAGAATGAAAGGAAGGAGAATGCATGAAAAATATTTTAATACAATTAAATTTAAAAAAACTTGAAAATGACTAACAAACGAAAACAAAGAACATACGGCACGAATTACTTTCTTCTTTCAATTGCTTCTGTGTTTTGGAAGTTAGATAAAATGGGACATCTCTACAAAGGAAATTAGTTAAACCTAGATAAAATGGGACATCTTTACAAAGGAAATTAGTTAAACCTAATGAAGATAGGTCTACACGATAAAAATGACGTCACAGATTAAATTTAAATTATGAAGACTATAAGAAATCACGTTGCCTTTTTCAAATACTCACAAATTCGCATGGCTGCTTAGTAAATTAAACGGTGATTTAATTAAAACACATAATCTCCCATCCCGCTATGTCAATATCGGAATGTTGGCAAATATAGCGGAGTGGAGTGTTCGGTAAACAGACGGTGCATTTTACTTAATTGAATGCTTAATGACTTCTGTACTTAGGTAGCGCCGGTCCAAATGGACGTATAGATCATTAAGGGTGAGAAGGAAGCGATGATGATGAAAATGACAAATAATAATGGCATATACAGGGAGTGTTTTGCCTTATCTCGAAATGGAAAGTTCAGAAGAAATTGTTATTAATTTTAAATTGTATAAGATTGATTTAAAAATTAAATTGATACATAATAAGAGTAATGAAATATAATTTGCAACTAACAGTAATAATTTAAATGATAGTAGGTACATAAAAATATAAAAACTTATTTCAGTATTCACAGTGAGTCGATGTATGAAAATCTTTTGGCCGAAAAGCTGATGTTTTTAAATTATTAATATCGATAAAACATTGAAATTCAAAAGTTTATATAAACACGGGGTATCGGACGCATGAAATTGAATGGGCCGGTTTTAGGTGATTGAAATTTACGTACCGAACGTACCAGACGAGAGGTTTTTTATTTTACTGGACGATGCTAGTGTATTTTTGAAAGAAGTAAATAAATATTCTGATAAAACTGAAAGTAATGTTATGATGCTGAAGCACAGCTGAAGCTTATATAAATTGTATGTAAAGGTTTCATGTATTATATTATGTTTTTGAAAATAATGTAGCTTAAGCAAAATTCGGCCAGGTTTTGTAATTATGTAGCTGCATTTGCCTTAAAAACAAGTAATTCGTCAAAAATATACTAAGATAATATTGATAACAACACGATTGAAGTTGGATACCAAAACTAAAACCAGCTAACCAAGCAAACCTAAACACAACATCAACAAATTAACTTAAACAACAAAATACTTAAACAACACAACAACAAGAACACCAAACAGCGGGGAAATTTAGTTTCCATTTAGTGCATTATCAACAACGACAGCACGGCACGTTTATTTGCAAATATTGGATATCGTCTCGAGAGCTTCACAAACTATAGACTCGTTCGTGCACACACACACAAACACACACACGTAACAAATAAATTCAATTGATATTTTGCAAAGAATACAATGTCTAGGTATTTACAATCATAAGTCCCGACTCCCGCTTCAAAAGTTTACGTACTAAAAATACTGTGCAAAATAAAAATAGATTAAGTAATATTACAAGTTTGCAAAGGTATTGTATCAAAATATTATGTTGAGAGAGTCATCTTAGTCCTTATTAATGTCGTCTTATCTTTCATTCGCTGCAATCTCTTTAAGCTCACTTAAATAAAACATGCCAACGAGATATCTCCGTTCATCTCAGACTGATTAAAATGTTTCCCAATAAACTTGTGTATTTTCTTATTGGAAATAAAAATCCGGCAGCGGAAATCCATGAACCCTTATAAATATTCGGACGGCGTTTCGATTCCGTCTTAATCTTCAAAAGGATTGTTTACTGTAAACATTCAGATTCCGAGTTAACTAGATGGACCGAACTTTGAGGCTCGCGCAGACTACCAACGAATGTTCGTCGATATCCACAATCTTTTATCGATATCGACGAACATAATATATTTTTTTTTGAATATTAGATAACATCTAGCGTAAATCAGTCGTAACTCGTATATTTCTTTCTCACCTTTGTTATAAAACTTTTGCTTCATGAGCTAAACTCATGCTCATTTAGCAAAAAATGCACTCACAATATTACGCACATACTCATATTATTATTTCACATATTCTTTCAAGGAAATAATCTTATTGTGACGAAGGTCTTCAAAATTGTTCACATTTGAAACTTGAAACGCATCCTAATCATAAAGGCAATGAACGGCTTTGGTGGCTGCCGGTCAGGTTACTAAATTAAATCTACATCAAGTGGTAAATAATAATATGAGGGACATTATAATTATTTAACACTTGATGAGGATAGAAAAAGTCAATCACTTGTACTTGTCAGATAAATAGGCTGCCTTCGTTGGCAGTGTGCGTCGGTGTTTCACTTACATTTACAAGTCTAATTAATCCTTCAAGTGTAAGGAGCATTCGGTTGAGCCGGCCGGTCGCAGCATTATGATAATTCGGATGATGCATACAAAGTAGCCACGGAATATCTGATCAGGTTCGATGTTCCTGAAATAATAATCATGCTCCACGGGAAATTCTTTGAAATTAGATTTTCAGGTTGTGATGATTGTGATAAACGCCTTGCTTATCATGTGGTGCAGAAAATTATTATGTCAGGCAGGCTTCAAGTTGGAAATAAAACAATGGAATTCGACATAATAAAGTAGGATCTGGGTTTAGGTTACTAAATTTATGATCCTGAAATTATAATGCTAAATAACTTGATTTCTGAATTAAAGATCCTATTAAATACTGATTTAATAGGATCTTTAATTCAGAAATCAAATTCAGACGTCCATGCCGAACTGAGGCTCCAGTTTTTTGTTGAATAAATTAAAAATATTTTCTAGTCACATAAAAATTTTATTACTTAAAGTTAAAGTAACACTAAATTAAAAGAACCGTTCATCTTTTCATTATAAAAGCTATTTTGACGACCTCTGTGGCTCAGTGGTAAGCGCGTTGGACGCTCAAGCCGGGGGTCGCGGGTTCAAATCCCGCCGACGGAACAAAAAGTTTTCAATGTTCCCGGGTTTGGATGTGTATTAAATATGTGTTTGATATAATAAAAATCTTAAATATATGTATAGTATAAAAGTATTAAATATATTTTCCGTTGTCTGGTACCTGTAACACAAGTCCTTTAGGTACATAGCACGGGGCCAGACTGACGTGATGTGAAGCGTCCAGAGATATTATTACTATTATTATTATTATTATTATTTCAGATTTGTACCAACACTATATTTAATATCGTTTAATGTCCTCAATTCTCCTCTATCATTATCACCACACTTTGCATAAATGGTGCTGAGAATCCTCAGGTGGTATCGAACGATGTTACTTCCGATAAACGTCAAAGTACTAATTATACACTTACTGGCGTCTTAACGATTATCTTAACTTATAATAGAAAAGACCTTTGCTTAGAACTTATAACATTAGACAAAAAAAAAGTAGAAAAGTAAACAGACGTATGAGCAGAAGTTGTAGTGTAGGAAAAATAATTGGTTGAAAATAAAATAAAAATACGCATATGGCTAAAAGATTTGGAAATATAAATAATAGAATTGTTACCTTGTTAAGTAAATAGACAAGTAAAGTCTTAATCAATAAATAATTATTGTAGCACAAATTGTAGATCACTTGTATTGTATATCTATGTAAACATGATCAGATCTAGTGTTTACATTTATTTAGGCGTAGATCTAGATCTATTTCAGGCTAGACTGGAACAAGTGTTGAATTAGTAGATGCAGGTAGGAGGTAGATATAATATATAGGAGTTAGGGCGTACTTAGATTTTAATTGCTGCAGATTTTAATTAAGCTGGGTACTTTAATGTTGTTATTAATTTATATGATAGAGACATACTAGTAACAAGATGATGAAAAATATAATTTAAGCTTATTTAAGAACTAAAAGAAACAAAATTTGATAATTATAACAAGTTTGATCGATGTTTAACTTTATTAAATAAAAAAATCGGTTGTCTGTAAAGTCGGTTTACTGACGATAGTTGAACGTAACAACGTCATAGCCTTCACCCCTCAGTTCCGGGAAAAATCTATGCAAAAAGTTGGCAGGTCAATGTGCAAAAAGAATGGCGCCCAGCCTACCCTCTTTGTAAAATTAATGTAATATCCTTACATACAATCCATATTTTATGTTTGTGTGAACTACATTATAATATATGTTAAATTTTCTAATATCAAGCCATCATAATATAGTATTTAGTCCGATGTAATATTAGTTTCTCAATTATAAACTTTCGAAACTATAATTAGTGACTTGTTCAGAAGAAATAAACGGATACTTTATTCTTCATATATTAAGTCATACCTTGACACGCAGGAAATAGAGCACAATTTTGAATAGCCGAAATAATACTAATAGCTCACAGATTGTTTATTTATTTTTCATTCAGAGTGTGGTCAATGTATCAAAGGTCATAACTAACCAAACTTCTTCATACAAAAGTATTCTCTAAGAGTCTAAGTCATCGAAATACGTAACATAATCGAAACAAAGAGCGCGGCCCAGGTGGGCCTTACGGTTGTTGAGAGACTTGAGAGTGTAAATGGAACGCCTCAGAGCTGTCAGCGAGGTAACGCCGCATGAACTGTCATGTTTTTCGGGCGCGCACCCCATATCGAATTATAAGACGTTATCACGTCAAAAACACCAAAATGTATAACAAATAGTTAAAAATAATAATATTCAACCATTTATTATGTTGTAGAGCCGATCTTCAATTCACATTCCAGGCCATACAATACAGAATAAGTAGTAAAAGAAATTGTATGGCATTGAAGTCGTTAAGGAGCAATGTGAGTTGATCAGATCTGATGCAGATCAGACGACTCAATCTGAGCACGGGCGAATTGCGTCTCATTTGATTGGTACAAGTTATGAGAGACAGCGATATTGTATTTTTGTTTATAAAATCAATAGATCCTTCGATCGGGGATTCTTGGAAATTGGTTGTTGCGATCACAGGTACTCGTATGGGGTTTGGTGGGTTAAGAACCTTGTGACTTCATTCTGGCAATAACTTATTTCCATTCTTATATTATAGCAAAGTCGTAAAAGAGCAGAGTAGAAGATATTATTAATATTAATATGCACGTCATCTATGGTCGTATATCCTCGTTTTGAGGGCACATCTTTAAATATTTCAATGCTAGGGGAGATGGTTTACCATCTCCCCTAGCATTAAAATACTTGGCGTCAACATATCGAGCGAAGTCCAGTTCCGATATCATCTAGAGGGTAAGGCCAAATTAGCCTCGAAGAAGCTTAGTGTTCTTAACAGAGCGAGACAGTACTTCAGTCCGGACCAACGCCTACAACTCTACAAGGCGCAGGTTAGGCCTCATATGGAATATTGTTCTCATTTCTGGGCAGGGGCGCCAAAATACCAACTGCTCCCTCTGGATCGTATCCAACGAAGGGCCGCTCGAATTGTTGACTGCCATAGTGTTTCAAATAGCTTGAACCCCTTGGAATTACGCCGAAATGTAGCTTCACTCTGCATCCTCCATCGGCTGTATCACGGGGAGTGCTCTGAGGAATTGTTCGAAATCATACCACCTGAAACTTTTCGCCATCGTCCCACGCGAAAAATATACCATCCTCATCACGTTGATGAGTGGCAGTCTTCCACCGTGCGTTTCTCTCGTAACTTTCTGCCGCGCACTGTAAAACTCTGGAACGAACTGTCACCAGCAGTATTTCCGGACCTATACGACCTGCAAACCTTCAATAAGAGAGCGTATTCCCTCTTAAAAGGCCGGCAACGCACCTCCAGCTCTTCTGATGTTGCGAGTGTCCATGGGCGACGGTAGTTGCTTTCCATCAGGTGACCCGTTTGCTCGTTTACCCCCTTATTTTATAAAAAAAACATCAGGCGACTCAGCTACAGTTAAACATCTACATTATACACGGACTACATGGAAGAAGTCAGGGTAAAATGGGTGTTATAAAAGAAAAAAAAAGTCAATAACATTGCAGTATATATCCTAGTAGCAGATTCGATTTATTCCAGTAACAAGCTTATAACATAAACCACACCCTCGGCCGCCCACAAGCGAAACAGCCAGGTAGTTAGACGCGAAATGTCTTCTTTTAAACAAGGTATAGACTTTTATTGACCCCCTTTACGTCTTTGTTTTGCCGCTGACTCAGTTTATTCCACCCAAGACAAAGTAGTAAGTAGATTATCTATTGAATTTATTGGATTATCCCGCCAGTTTACTTTGTGTTGAAATTATCTACGCTTAAACTCTTCGCTCTATTGAGGATTGTACAGTCAGAAGAATGTATTCTTAATAATTTAAATGCAGGATTCACTATACTAGTTTCTTGATCTGTTACTATAACGATTGATGTTCAAAACTTACGAGCACCACTTTTTAATAAAATAGTGATTATTTATTAATTTCACGAACTTTTTTTTTATTTCTTTGGACTGTTTGCTATTGGTTATTATTAATTAGTTATTATACTACTAAATATACCATTTCGAGGAAAACCTTTGTCAACAAAATTGGGCAACTTGTGTTTATATTTTATTTTACAATTTCTTACGTCTCTATCTTAGTTCCAAGTTCCAAAAAGAATGAAAAATTCACAGTAGTCGTTTGTAACAAAGGTTTCTAAAATATGTGGCTGAGTATAGAATTTTATGCAGGTCCAATCGCCACAGTGGACATTTTCGATGTCCAGTATATCGATATAGCCGTACTTACGGCGTCCAATAAACATCAGATGTTTACATGCTCTGTCCGTTTAGTCACTTGATATTGCAGAGCACTTTGAGAGTTTAAAGTACGTACAACGTCGCTAATATTCTTTACTTTATTATATCTAGTATTATTTTCTTTGATATGATATAAGCTTTCAATATTTGGAATAATAATATTAATATCTATGGACGCTTCACACCACATCAATCTGGCCCCGTGCTAAGTACCTGAAGGACTTGTGTTACGGGTACCAGACAACGGAAATATATTTAATGGCTCCTCTTCACAATCGGCGATGATCGGCACTCGTTGATCGCCTGTGATCGGCAAGGTAATCGCCACGATCATCGTGCAAGCATCCACACGATCGTCTGCGTTCATTCATTGAGCGGCAAGCCATCAAGATGGACGTGGAGGTCATAGCTGCAGCTACAATTAGTTTAATTTCAATTTGCAATCATTTTAGCAATATAGTTCAACGAAAAGTTGTGAAAAGAAAATAGAAGAAGAGAAGATGGTGGTGTTTGAGCATTCATCGCAATAGAACAAAGTAATCTTTACTAATATTATAAATGCGAAAGTATCTCTCTCTGTCTGTCTGTCTGTCTGTCTGTCCGGCTTTCACGCCAAAACTACTAAACCGATTGTAATGAAATTTTGTACACAGATAGTCTCAAGCCTGAGAAAGGACATAGGCTACTTTTTAACTGGAAAAAGGGGTTGTAAAGGGGTGAAAATGCGTAAATTTGTTCAAATTAAGTTAGTTCCAAAAATTCATAACAGATGACGCTAAGAGTCGCCTACATCTCGCTATCGCTTGCTCATAAGTCTTTCTATAAGAGGTGGCACCATATTGAGTTGGGTTTTTTGATTCTTTCGATTGTTATACGCGTTAATAAATAACTCACTACTCAGTACTTTACCTATGCAGTGACGTAAGGGGTATCAGGGTTTTAAAAAGCTTTTAAATTTGACACCAATTTTGTTGACACCGCGCGCTATAAACTGAAGTCCACGCGGACGAAGTCGCGGGCAACAGCTAGTTATTATTATATAATAAATTGTAAATACCTATAGGGTAGACTGGGCACGATTGAAACAACTAATTACCACCAAACTGTTTTTTACCTAGGAAATTAATTCTGATTTACATTTAGCCATGGTTTTGCACTTGCACTAACTTTTATTTCATAAACAAAAGCCGACGCGACGGACGTACGCACGGCTCCGCTGTCCTCCGGTGAATGAATGATCGGCGATCGTGTGGGCACGCGCTGCCGACTACACGCGATTCCCTTTGATGCGTCATGCGTGTCCAAAAAACCGACAAGTCACCGATCGCGGCGATCACGACGGCGACTATGGACGATCATGGCCGACTACAGGCGAGTAGCCCCTCTGGCCTCTACACAATCGTGCTCGCGCGTAATCGCCTATGATCGCCGATTGTGAAGAGGCGCCATAATACTTTTATACTATGTCTAATGTCTATACATAATATATATTACATATATTAATGATTTTTATTATATGATACACATAATATTTAATACACATCCATGACCCAGGAACTTTGAAAACTTTTTGTTCCGTCGGCGGGATTCGAACCCGCGACCCCCGGATTGAGCTACCAACAGCCCACCAACTGAGCCACAGAGGTCGTTCTGTATACCGCAACTATAAAGGTGTGTTTCCACTGAAGCGGAGCGGAGCTTAGCGGTGCCCGAATTGATCAATCGTGCTATTCCAGCGGAATGACAGCGAAGCGGAGCGAAGATTTCGAGCATGGTGATTGGTCAATTCGGCACCGCTAAGCTCCGCTCCGCGTCAGTGGAAACGCAGCCTTACATTTTTAACACTATAATTTAGGCTTCAGCGTTCAGCTGTAGTTTATAAATCACACTATCATTGGGCGTTTTCACACTGCGACGATAACGACACGACACGATACCACAGAATAGATAAGGGCCACCGCACATATTATATAATTTCAAGTTGGCTGACTATCGTACAAACTAAATTGCGTAGTGTCACAATTTAATGAAACAAAATCATTGATCATACCTTGCATTTTAAACTTCGATATTATCCAGATAAATTTTAATGAAAAAATCCAGATAAAAAGGTGATAATAATCCATATTTCCATACTAATATTTTTTTATTATTATGTGATTCGGGGCCGTCACGATGAAGTTGTCCAATTAAATTGTGACACTACGCAATTTAGTTTGTACGATAGTCGGCCAATTTGAAATTGTATAATATGTGCGGTGGCCCTCTATTCTGTGGTATCGTGTCGTGTCGTTATCGTGCAGTGTGCAAACGCCCTTGTCGTAATTATTCAAAACAGTTAAATCCATACTAATAATATTGTAAATGTGAAAGTGTGTCTGTCTGTCCGTCTGTCTGTCACCTCTTCACGCCCAAACTGCTGAACCGATTTTGCTAGGTATGGAGATAATATATTGAGTTCCGAAAGGAACATACACAAACAGGACACAGAGAGGTCATGGGATTTTTCATCCCAGAAAAAATTAAGGTTCCCGCGAGACAAATGAGGCGCATTATAGTTGCGGGCGTCATCTAGTTTTAAATAAAAGTGAAAAGTGTTTTTGTATACTATTATTTTGTTGTTTATAGGAAAATCGATTTTAGCACCTGACGAAAGGCTTAAACAATTAAACATAAATTCCGGTAAAGCTTGTACAAATATTTTACTTTAACCAATGTTGTAATAAACTAACGCTACTATATCTGATATTCGTAAAGCAGGACAACATTGTACAGCGTTGTCTTAACGCAGTCATTCTCAAAGTGTGTCCCGAGAAGCCCCATGCTGGGGCTCTGAAAAGGCCTTCTAGGGGCTCTACGAGCGATATATATTACATTATCTATAGTTATATCATCTGACTTAGGATAGAGACAATATTAATTCAAAGACAAAAAAAATAAAAAATCCTTTTTCTAACTACTTTTAAGCTATTGCATAGTTTTTATCGCAGGATAATTATAAGCGCGGCGACCGACTCAAGAAATTCCGTAACGAAAATGAACCTAACACATTGTCTAACGTCGTTTCAGTTCGGCTGATTTCAGCACGGTGTTTGTGTGCGAGCGACTAGACGACGACGACCGCCGTAGCAGTCCCCGAGTACTTACTATACGTATTTTTTTAATGAGTTCCGCTATCATAAAAGTTTGAGAAACACTGCCTTAACGGATACAGCGGCCAGCCATAGCGGCTACAGCCAACACTAGGATTTTATTGAAACTATGCTCACAATACAATTGTCTGAGGTCCATTTGAATAATCTTGTAAATAAAGATAGACATTCCTTTCTGTATTGTTGTAGCCAGTCCGCTCATTTTATAGGTGCTGAAAATCTAGTTTTGTCATCTTTCATCACAAACAGAGAGTTTCATGTTTATTTTTAACAAAAAGAAGTATGGAGATACATGCTTTGATTCCGGGAAAGGATACAGGATACGTCTTTTGATCTCGGAAAACTCTTTGCGCAATAAACGAATTTTCACTTTTCGCGCAACGGAGTCGCGGGCACCGACTAGTGAAGTAATAAAGTAATAGTTGCAGTCGGTATGCGATTCGATTGACCGCATTCCTGTCCTACTGTTAAACGTTTAATCAATTCGCGAATAACTCAGCGACATACTGTTTGTTGACGATTTTAAATCACTATTGTAAATGCTGGTCTAATTTATAAGTGACTAGCTGTTGCCCGCGACTTCGTACGCGTTAACATAGTATAATAACAAAAATGGATAGCTTTCCCCTTTTTGTGGTTCCTTATACAAAGGGTAAAAACGGGACCCTATTTAAGCAAACGTCAAACGCAAACGTCAAAAAAACTTTCATGTTTCTAACTCAAGAAATGATGGACTTTCATTGAATCTTTCTACCCCAATTTCACCCCCTTGGGGGTAGAATTACCAGAAACGCTTAAATACGTATCCATTCATTTTTAATCAGTAGCACGAAAATAAAGTTTCATGTTTCTAACTCAAGAAATGACGGACTTTCATTCAAACTTTCAACCCCGATTTCACCCCCTTGGGGGTAGAATTTCCAAAAACGCTTAAATACCTATCCATTCATTTTTAATCAGCAGTCCAAAAATAAACTTTTATGTTCCTAACTTGAGAAATGACGGAATTTCATTCAAATTTTCAACCCCTATTTCACCCCCTTGGAGGTAGAATTTCCAAAAACGCTTAAGCACGTATTCAATCATTTTTAATCAGTGGCCCAAACCTAAAATTTCAAGTTTCTAACTTAAGAAATAACGGAATTTCATTCAAACTTTCAACCCCAATTTCACCCCTTTGGGGGTAGAATTTCCAAAAGCACTTAAATACGTATCCATTCATTTTTAATCAGTAACCTAAAAATAAAGTTTCATGTTTCTAACTCAAGAAATGACGGACTTTCATTCAAACTTTCAACCCCGATTTCACCCCCTTGGGGGTAGAATTTCCAAAAACGCTTAAATATCTATCCATTCATTTTTGATCAGCAGTCCAAAAATAATCTTTCATGTTCCTAACTTAAGAAATGACGGACTTTAATTTAAACTTCCAACCCCTATTTCACCCCCTTGGGGGTAGAATTTCCAAAAACGCTTAAGCACGTATCCAATCATTTTTAATCAGTAGCCCAAACATAAAATTTCAAGTTTCTAACTTAAGAAATAACGGAATTTCATTCAAACTTTCAACCCCAATTTCACCCCCTTGGGGGTAGAATTTCCAAAAACGCTTAAATACGTATCCATTCATTTTTAATCAGTAACTCAAAAATAAAGTTTCTTGTTTCTAACTCAAGAAATGACGGACTTTCATTCAAACTTTCAACCCCGATTTCACCCCCTTGGGGGTAGAATTTCCAAAAACGCTTAAATATGTATCCATTTATTTTTAATCAGTAACCCAAAAATAAAGTTTCATGTTTCTAACTCAAGAAATGACGGACTTTCATTCAAACTTTAAACCTCTTTTTCACCCACTTCGGGGTAAAATTTTCGAAATTCCTTCCTTAGTGAGTGTCTATTTAATAAAACAACCCTACTCACCAAATTTCGTGGCTGTAACTTTAACAGTTTTTGCTCAGCGATGATGAATCAGTCAGTCAGTCAGTCAGGACATGTAATTTTATAAGTATAGATAGAAGCGTTTTGCATGATGGCATTAAATTAATTACGTTATATCGTAATATAATACGTAGTATTTGATTATAATACGTAGTATCGTAATATAATACGTAGTATTTGATTCTCTACTTATGAAGAAATTGTGATCTCGCCTTGTAGTGGCCAAACCGCGCGTTTGCACCGCCGCATATTATAAATCCACTATTATCCGCCTTACACTACTATACATTGGAGACTAACATAGTACATTAATTATACTAAAACTAAAGCTTAAGACTAACCACGTGTTGTACGCGACATGGGGCGCAACGTGTTCGGAACTTATCCTCAAAATCTCCTGTAGACGAATTCCTTCTTCCCGAAGGTCGGTAAATGATGCGTCGGGACTCACACCACAAAAAATATAAAATTCTCTTTGTGCCGGGACTCCAAGCGCTCGATCCTCAAGACGAAGTGGACAAAAGCAGGCGAGACCTTGTGTAGTTATTAGATGTGCAATATTATTGATGTTTTATTTATCAAGAAATCGCTACCGCTTGTGCCTTAACACCATATTCTCTCGGTAGTTATCACCTAGATCGCAGGAATAAGACCGCTGATTACACAAAATCGCTGTAAACGATCGGAACTGCCCAGGCGCTTGTTAGTCATTGCGATACTGAGTTACACAGTATAAGGGCTAGCGTTCAACTACGGTTTAAAGACAGACTTTTAGTACACAAAATATTTGTTTCAATTATGTTTCAGAACTGTCGCGACTCACGCCAGAAGCAAGCGTTAGGCTTTTATATCGTACTCTAGAACTCATTCTCCTTTAAATTGAATTTGCTCGAAGGAAAGTTAGTGAATAGTGATAAGGCATTATTTTTCTACTTCAAGTAATCTGAAAGTATCGTGTGGGAGCGTCTGATTCGGACGTACTAGTAAGAAAATGGATTATGGACTGCTTTTAAGCTATTGCCTATGGAATAGCTTTTATCGCAGGCTTAGAGTACGTCGACCGAATCAAGAAATTCCCTAACGAAAAAACCTAACACCCGCCGACTCTGACCGGCACAGTGCGGCGGCGTGGCGTTGCCGTGCATGGTCTATTACTTAGACTAGTCACTAGACGCATGCGAATTACATAAGTTGATAAAAATGCTATGCTTCGCAGCAGTCTCAGAGTGCCACACGTATTTTTTGTAATAATATTTTATAAATAAATTTTTAATATTAGTATCGATTTATTAGCCTTCAAGTTATTCGAATAAAACAGGTAGCAGATAATCCTTTATCTCTTATCCGTGTTGAGGAAGCTGTTATGATCTCGCGCTAAGCGGATACTGGTGTGGCGCAACCAGGCACCAGCGCACGTGAAAATATGGCACCCTAAAATCTATTGCTACTTGTTAGTTATACAATATACATAATATACAGAATGTAACAAAACTAAGCGATAATACTTGAGGGTGTGTACTGTGTATGTGTTCCTTGTAGAGAGTTCACTGTGAAAGTAGCAGCGCTGAAAGAGTAACTATTTACCTTTGCATGGGATAATAATTCATGACGCTCTGGCGCTTGCCCAATGTCCATACAAATCGTATAATAAATAAAAGCGCTGCTACTTTCACATGGGGACCCATACGCACCCTAAAGTATTATTACTTAGTTTTGTTACACCCTTTAGAATATGCGACAATTGTAATTTTATAAAAATACTTTTTTATTTGAACATTTTGGACGAAATATTTTTATTCTTTGACGCGCGATATTCGTACCTTTTCTGAATTAAAAAAGATTATTATTTGGCCTATTCCAGGACTTAAAAGTCTACATGGCAAATTTCATCAAAATATTTAGCGATTTAAGCATTAAAAGATATCAGACAGCTGATAGACTGGAAATATTTATTAAGTATGCAAAGACTTACAACTATAATATATTTAGCTTCTGAGTAAGTCGCTTTCTATCAGCTGAGTGCTACGCTTTTTACGACTGTGATTACGTTAAATATGTCGACAGCCCCTGCATTAATGCAGTATAAATATTATATAGTAGAGTAACTCAGCAGTTTCCTTAATAACAAGGTCGCTCGAAAAAGGGGCAACGCGTGTTAGACGTGGTAATATTGCATTGTAAGATAAGAATCGAATCGAAATATAAATCGAATCAACTCGAAAATATCAAGAGGATTTGGTATTTCTGACACAACTCATTACTAAGGTTGATCACGGAACCTTGAGGTTTACCACGCGACCTTGATTCGAGTTTATTCGGGAGTACGCATCACAACCGAAGAAGAAGTCGACGTCGTATCAGACTCAAAATCAATTTTGAAGGCTAGGCCACTGAAATCACACACACACTCAATTCGGGAGGTCTGCAATGAAGTTTGTCTACTGTACATTATTCATATTGTGGCATTAATCTTATCGCATAAGGGCGAATAAAAATTATCGTACAATTAAATAGCATTTTGTACTTTTCACCTTATCTTGTTTGTGACTTTTTAATTTAAATATTTCATGTGTATTATCTACGAAGTACGTTTTCTGACTAATCCTATTAATTTTTTAATCTAGAAAGATTAATTGTTAACACTACATGCTTACATTTTTATTTTGAAAAGATTTTGTTTATTTCAATTAGCTAAATCAGCTTTTGAGATAGCATTTTTGTTATTTTGTGAATATTCTTTTTTAAGTGAAACTTATTTAATTATTATTAATTTTAATTCATGTGAATGATGTAAATTATTAAAAAAATATATTATATCCATAAAATTTATTACAAATTACTTTCCTTAATTTCTACACTACCAGGTATATCAATTTTCTTTCGAAAGCCAAGGGAGTGTCAGCGAAGCAATATCAGAATTATTAAGTGCTTATAATGAAAGGTTATTTAGTTGTAATTTATGAGTTATTTAAATTAATAAGCTGTTATTTGGTGGCGTTTCCGATGGCTGTTCAATATTCTGGGCCGTAACGAGGTACAGGTAAGAGGCGGGGCCCGGTATATTCAATTTACTCGCGTGCTGATGGTGTGCTCCACTTGGTGCTATGATCTGATGATTTCCGGTATAATATGGTCAATAATGTTTTTGATAATATATGGCGCTGCGTCACAAATGAATCGCGCTAAAGATAAAATAGGCGACGTATTTACGACTATACTCTATGTTCAGGATTTAGTCATAAAGACAGGTTAAAAACCGCGCTGCTAGTCAAGAATCTCTTAACTGACGTAGCCGTAGGCGACGCGGTGCTACGAAATACGCACAAGACTACACCTTTGGAGATAATAATATATTAATTTAATTTTATTATAAGCGTTTGATGTCTTAATCGCTTGTTTTTGTAATTGCTAGACTTGCTTGTATGGACATATTTTATGCAATGCAAGAAAATTTTACAGTGTAGCACTTCGAGAACTCCCTCAAGCATCTATAATAATATTTAAAAATTGTCAATTTTAACTTCATCACTTTGAAATACCTTTGCGATCCTACCAAGGCATGGTGACAAGTGGAACGTACCTAACGCTGTTCTGTACAGTATCGACAAAGACAACGCGATGTATGGTATTATTAATGAGGAACCATCGTCCATTCCGTGCCCTACTGTATAGTCGCACGCAAAAATATTATACAAAGTGTAAGAAAGCTAAGTGATAACTGAAAATGCTTTAATAGATTGTGTATAATTTCCTCATTAAGCTAAGTACTCACATACGGTTTCGCTCAATCGAGCAATAACGTCGAGCAAAACCCGCGGCTCGGGCTTTCGTCCACACATTCAGTATTGCTCGATAGTTTTATTCTAAGTCGATATACATACAAAAGAAGAAAAAAAAATACTCTTTCAGTGCTGCTACTTTCAAAATAAACTCTGTATAAGGGACTCATACACACCCTAAAGTAATTTCAGTATGTTCTTTTACATGTTAATTATTTTAAAATATAGCTGATAATATCCGATAATATCCGATTCGGGTAAGTATACCAAGAAATATCTTTCTCTCTATATAAAAAAAAAACTTTGGCTATTCCCGTGGACCACATTTACCTGTATACGGCGACCAAAAAAGAACCGGGTGCTCTCGATTTCTTCTAGCTACGAATGCTATAGAGATGCTATCAAAAATGTTATTGGTATAACAGTAGGCTGTCAATGGTCAACGATTGGTCATAATGATATGAATTACGAGTACAATAATTCATACGTAGTCACTACGATGATTGATCAGGCGCTAACACAAATACCAATTTGACATACGGTCTACAGTTTCATTTGATTATTTGTTACAGTACAATTAAAGATGTAGAAGAACTACATAACTAACATTTTATAACATAAGGACAATTACTCATATTTTCCCTTATAATTTTATCAAACCTTACTTCGTCATCTGGCTAATATAATATGTGGCTATTCATAAAATCTCTACATAACTTGTTAAACTAATATGTATTCTGTGACATAACTAACATTTTATAACATAAGGACAATAATAATTACTTAAGTAGGTACTCATCTTTTCCCTTATAATTTAAACAAACCTTGTAACTTACCTACTTCATCATCTGACTAATACTATATCTGACTATACATAAAATCCACATTTTTTTTAAATTTCAAGCCATTTTCCCGGCACTAAAGCCTCCATTTACGCAAAAAACGGCAACTTTTTAACTGTTACTTATCTGCTTTTTCCACTCATGGCTTTTATATGTCTTACTATTACTCTAAAATAATATTATGTTTGCCATGAGAACCGTATATTTTTCCGCGACAGAAACTGTCATTACATTAAAGTACAAACATATTATCAAAGACTTTTAGTAGTTACTGGTTAGTTACTGTGTTGCAGTATCGTAAAAATATGTAAATCTATAGAGAGCTAATCTCAGAAGTCAGATACATAAATATAAAATTGAGTCCTAGAAAATTCCGAACAAAGATTACTAGGCAAATTTTTAATGTGGCACTTAATATAAATATATCTACTGAAGTATTTTTAATTTTATATTTCAGCGAAAATATTCCTACTTTCACAAGAAAAGTAGTACATAGGCTGCTATTTATGTATCCGGAACTGGCCACCTTACAAGAACAATATTATAAAAGTAATTACGACATTTGAAAATAGAACTCTTTGGTTGAAGAATACATTTTGTTTCATGTGACTGTCAATTATTTTTCCATTGTGGCGTCATTTTGAAAATTGCGTGTCTTCATTTGCCATGGATTTAACGCGTGAACATTTTCGTGCAATGATTTACTACGATTTTCGGCGTGGGCTAAATCAACAACAGTGCTTTATTCAACTCACCGCAACTTTTGGAGATGAAGCACCATCAAAAACCAGTGTTTATCACTGGTACAGTGAGTTTAATCGTGGGCGGTCTATGCTCACGGATGAAAATAAAGAAGGTCGCCCAAAAACAGCTGTTGTCCCACAAAATATAGATGCTGTGCGGGAACTAATAATGCGTGATCGTCATGTTACATATCGCGAGATAGAGGCGTCCTTAGGCATAAGTATGACGAGCATACATAAGATATTACACGAACATTTGGCTGTAAAAAAAATATGTTCGCGTTGGATTCCGCACAACTTGACAATCGATCAAAAACGGGTTCGTGTCGATTGGTGCAAAAAAATGATAAAAAAATACAACCGTGGTACGTCAAAAGCCGTTTATAATATCTACACAGGTGATGAATCTTGGATCTATGCATATGACCCCGAAACTAAACAACAGTCAACGGTGTGGGAGTTCCAAGATGAGCCGAAACCAACAAAAGTTACTCGTGCAAAAAGTACTTTGAAGCAAATGGTCGCCTGTTTTTTTGGAATTAATGGACATGTGGCTACAGTGCCATTAGAGAATCGTAAAACGGTTAATTCTGAATGGTATACGACCATTTGTTTACCAGAAGTCTTTGAAGAAATAAGAAAGGACAACCGACAACGCAGAATCATATTACATCACGACAATGCTAGCTGTCACACCTCAGCTGAAACAACTCAGTTTTTGGAGGGTCAAAAGATCGAATTGACTGGTCATCCGCCGTACAGCCCTGATTTGGCACCTAACGATTTCTTTTTATTTCCATACGCGAAGAACAAATTACGTGGTCAACGTTTTTCGAGCCGCGAAGAGGCTGTTGATGCGTTCAAAATGCACGTTTTGGAGATACCTCAATCAGTATGGAAAAAGTGCTATGAAAATTGGTTCCAGCGTATGCAAAAGTGTGTCGATCATCGCGGCGAATATTTTGAAAAGCAATAAAACCATATTAAATGATATATGTTTGTTTCTTTTTTTAATTCCGGATACATAAATAGCAGCCCTCGTACTCTATAGTCTATAGTATTACTTCGAAAAAAGTCACAAATCTAATTAGAAGCTTACATTTCTTGGCCGACGGCGGCAATCAATAATTCATAGCCCAATGTTGGCTTTCAAAACGCCAGAGTCGACCGAAGGCTACTTTAGTTCTTGTGAATTTTTTATAGTGACCGTCTGCCCCCCTTGGAAAAACACCGCCGTAGCCAGGGGCAGGCTATAGGCGCCATTGTGAAGGAATTGATATGACATCAATAACTTGGGGAGGCAGTTGTATCGGGTTACTTAAATAGCAAATTGATATGCCAATCTGGATTCTGGAGATATTTTTATTTGTATCACAATACAAATATAATATGCAGCAACTTAGCCATGTTCTTGAAGTCAATTTCGTGCAAGAAACTGCACTGATACGTCTTTATGGTTTTATTTTTTAAAATTATCTAAAATTAGAAAATGGGTACTTCTAATTTAACCTGAATACAACAACAATCAACAAATGTTTATGATTTATTCTTCTTCAATAAACAAGTGAGTTCTGCTAGTTTTCGGATGATGAGTAAAAACAACCGCCCCCTTTTCGGATTTTTAGCACATCCACTTTACATTTCGTAGCTCAGTTCAAGCCATGTAAGAGCCATCTGGCGGTTCTCAGCAGTCAGAATAAACCCAGTGTTAAAACACTCGCGGTAGTAAGCTAGGAAAATCCCCTCAGGCCTTCAATTTGCCGCCTCCTGTATTATGGATGGAGTTTTATGATTGTTTGATTACCGACCACGGCACATATTGCTAAATTCTAGCTCATTGAATATAATAATGCCTTTGCGAATAAACGCGTGCTTGCTACCCTGACTGGAAATTGGAATATAATGTAGCCTTTGTATATTCACATTTTCTACTTAAGTTAAATGGGGCATCAAAGTTTTTATGCCAACATCTATTTGTCAATACAATTTACTCAGGTAGCCAAGCAAAGAAGCGAAGACATAGACGTCTTTATATTGCAGGAAAATGTACAATTTATATAGGACATTATTGTGCACCAACAAAAATTGTGGAGTGTTTAAAGTCTGTGTTTTTCACGCATGAAACGCTGAACTGACTTTGAAAAGGGTTAAAGTTTAAGTTGAAAGGACATAGGATCATGTCTTCATCTGTTGCGAACAAAATTGTTGTATTCACGTACGTTACAATTGATTTAAACAAAGGAGATGTGTTTGCGTGTTAAGTTTAGCCCTAAACTCCTTTGAACCCAGTTAAAATATTGCGAGTGTATTACGAATTCATCACAATTTATTCGTGCCTTAAGGTCTACTGCTTTATCGTTTAGCACCAAGCCACTATCGCCTTTAGCTCCTACGTCGTAATGTTCAGAATCGAATCAATTAATTCACTTAGCTCGACCACTAGCTTGTAATGCATCATCCATCATAGCTGCCACATCAATAGTAAGAGCAAATACTCATTGTAACTAGTTCTGTATTACAAATCGATTTTAATCCACTCAGATTTATGTTGTATAATTTATAGTTTTCTAAGAATTATCATTGTTATTTTGAATAGGTCGGTGAAGCGGAGTTTATGGTGTGTTTGTGTGGATGATGTACTATTTCCTTTGGTGCGTTATTATGTAATTTGTTTAATTTTTGAATATTTGATATCAAAAGGTTTTGATAAACTGATAAAACTCTGTATTCAATAATTTCATTCTGCAACTAATATTATGTGTAAACTGGTAGTGGACTAGCGTTGAGTTGAAAAATTAAAAATGTACTTACAATAATTACCTATTATGTAAATGCGCTAATTACTCTTAGGAAACTAATTATAATCTCCGCAGCAGCGATACATTTTAATTAAGATATCATCTCCTCTCTATCGGTTTAATGTAAATTATTCTTATCTTTTGAATCGCCTAATGCGTTACTTGCATAACGTCTTATAGGTCTATAATTTTGTAGTATTATATATCTACTTACGACGTTTAGTTTTTTCGCTTACATCATTGTCTTCGATAAGAGCCTCGCTTAATATTCCTTAGCGTATTTAATTCCGAAAGTAGGCTGGCATCATAATGGTGCCTCCGTCAAAACCGATACAGCGTCATCCCTCTCTTTTACACCTACCACTTAATCCACAAGTGGAAAAGGGATATTATCAGCACGTGCAGCGATCTCAGATTGGAATTGATCACTGCGGCCTTTTCTTTTATCTGTTGGACATGTCGCGATTGATTCCCGATTAATCTTTATTCGTAAACTACCGCGTTTTTATTGATTTCGCAAGGCTTTATTTGCATATCCTGTAATGAAATGGTAAATAATCGAATCAATTTGGGTCTGTTATGGCCTTATATCTCGCTAATTGTAATTTATGTGACAGCTAATGTGTTATAAGGGTTTCAGTGAACATTAAGATCTTAAAAGTCTTAAATGGAATGTAATTTGCGTATCATTTTGGGACATTTACTAGCTAATAAATCATGTCGCATTTGTATTTCAGCTCTTATTACATTGAAATATAATATAATATAATATAATATATAATATAATATCTATGGACGCTTCACACCACGTCAGTCTGGCCCCGTGCTAAGTACCTGAAGGACTTGTGTTACAGGTAGACAACGGAAATATATTTAATACTTTTATACTATACATATATTTAAGATTTTTATTATATCATACACATATTTAATACACATCCATGACCCAGGAACATTGAAAAACTTTTTGTTCCGTCGGCGGGATTCGAACCCGCGACCCCCGGCTTGAGCTGCCACACACTCTTAACCATTGAGCCACAGAGGTTTTCAATGGTTACAGAGAAAATGGTTGAGCTAGTTTTACACATTATTTGACGTAAAATTTTACTTTCATACCATTCTACCGATGTCACTGTAAAAATTGTAACTACAGTCGAATAAAATAATGTTTGTACTATTTTATCTGACTGAAGTAACAATTTTTACAGTAACATAAAACAACAGTGTTGCTGTTGTAAAACCTTAAACAATGTAAATATCAGCAAAGCCCGGGTAATACCATTACGTTTATGATGATAATAAATTCGTACAATATATAATTATTAATCTGTTGTGTCAAACGCTACAGGTGGGTCACTTTGTTTTAATTTGACGATACGATAAAGTATAAACCACTTTATCGTCCATGTAAGCAAAAACCGGTTGTCTTAACTTTTTCAATAAGTACATAAAATTATTTGTAGTAAGGTGTTTTATTACTTACAATCTTCTAAATAATATACAGGATGTAACAAATCGAAATACCAGTTTGTGATTAATTATGAAATTTCGGAAACTATAACGCCTACGAACTATAAAGTCACATTCCATATTACTTTAATAAAATTGCAAATAATAATAATCTTTTTCGTTAATAGCACACGTAAATACACAATTCTGCACCAAAATATAGCAGGTATATTGAATAAGTCTAGCCTATTTGAACTAACTTTAGAAAGATTGGAAAAGGAAGAAAACTTAAACATAAGTATATATGTCTGACAGAAACATTTATTGAAAAGGGCTCAGAAGCAAACCTTAAACTAAAAAATTATAATGTAGCGTCACAATTTACTAGGGTCAATAAAAAGAGAGGGTGTGTTTGCATACTAATAAAGAATGATATCAATTTTACCTCATTATGTAACTTACAAAAGGACATTACGCCAGTAGAACATGATTTTGAATACTGTGCGATAAAAATAGTGTCACTACAACTAATAATTATATGTATCTATAGGACACCACAGTCTGATATTAATATATTATTTACAAAACTACAAGATTTACTGATAAAATTAAAAATTAACCCAAACAAAAAGGTGATATTATGCGGAGATTGGAATATCAACGTTATAGATAATAATAAAATATCCCAACAACTATTATCTTTACTCGCTAATTTTAATTTAAACAATCATATTAATAATCCTACAAGAAAAAAATCACGCATTGACCTAATCGTAAGCAATTTAAAAGATGTAACTTCTAAAATCCACTTGTTAGGTTTATCTGATCATGAAACTGGACAAACATTGACACTTAAATCTGCACAAATTAATGACAAAAATTCACAACACAGAAAACAATTTTACTTTGCTGAAAGACGAGATTATTCAAAAAACAACATAAGAAAATTTCATGAATGCCTTAACTCACTCTCATTTAGTGAAGTATATGCACAAAACGACACAAATACAGCATTTAATATATTTTACGAGGATCTGACTCTATTTTACAATTTATGTTTCCCAATAGTTATGGTCAAAATAACGCTAAAAAAGAAAAACAACCAGTGGATTACAAAGGGATTAAAAAAATCATGTATCACAAAAAGAAAACTTTACATAAAATATCTAAATGAAAAAGCAAATAAAAAAATTAACAAAAAGCACTATGTAAAATATACTAAGGTTTAAAAAAAATGTATAGCCGCATCTAGGTCAAATTAATGGTAAAACCAAATTTATAAATCAAGCGAAAAATAAAACTAGGGCAGCATGGCAAATCATTAATTCATTTGTAAGAGAGCCTGATGTAAAAGATGACATTGAATCAATCAAAATAAATAATCGAATATATAATAATGCATATGACATAGCTGACAAATTTAATGAACATTTCATATCAATTAACAAAAATAACAATTTATTTAAAAAAATCAAATAAAATATTATGAAAAAATTAATAACAATTTAAAAACTTTATTTTTGACACCTGTTACACCAGAAGAAATTATAAAAACAATAAAATCTCTTAATAACACAAACTCAACTGGTTTTGATGATATTAGAACAGACATATTAAAATCAATTGCAAATATCGTAAGTTTACCATTAGAGCATATAATAAACCTATCGCTTACAGAAGGAATTTTCCCAAATATGCTTAAAACCGCGATTGTAAAACCGTTGTATAAAAAAGGCGACAAAAACGATATTAATAATTATCGACCAGTGAGCTTAGTATCTAACATTTCTAAAATATTTGAGAAAATCATGTATTCGATATTAAACACATTTATAACAACGCAAAATATACTAAGCCCAAAACAATACGGATTTAGAAAAAATTCAAGCACAGGTTTGGCGTGTTTTTCACTTACTAAAATTATTACTGAGAAACTAAATCAAGGCGACAAAGCGATTGGATTGTTTCTAGACATGACTAAGGCCTTCGATTTAATATGTCATAAAACTTTGCTAGCTAAGCTTGAAAGGTACGAAATAAGAGGTAAGGCTTTAGAATGGATAGCAAGTTATCTTAAAGATCGGAAACAAACTGTACACATTACAAAAACACTAAAAAATAAAAAAATAATTACAAAAGCTATATATAAAAAGAATAATCCGTATGGCGTTCCGCAAGGTAGTAACTTAGGACCTTTACTATTTTTGTTTTATATTAATGACTTCCCTAACTATGTAGATGACGAAACTGTAATGTACGCAGATGATATAACAATTATTATAGCACATAAAAATAAAATGACGTTAGAAGAAGATGTAAACATATGTTTAAAAAAGATTAATGATTGGATGGAAGCTTATAATTTACTAATAAATACAAATAAGACTATGCTAATTAACTTCAAAATGAAACAAACTAATGAAATTAATCTTAATATTACAATTCAAGGAAACAAAATAAATGTAGTTAGCAATACAAACTTCTTAGGTATAAACATTGACAGCAAATGCTCGTGGAAATATCATACAGAACATATAAGCAACAAACTAGATAGGTTTACATATGTAAATCATTAATTCATATGTGCTTAGAACACTATATCATAATGTCAACAATAAATCAGCTTTAATAGCCTATCATGGATGCGTTGAATCTATACTAAGATGCGGCATAATAATGTGGGGCAATTCGGTAACTGCCAACCAAATTTTTATCAAACAAAAAGCTTGTATACGAGCAATGAGTGGTGCTTGGAGATTAGACAGCTGCAAGCCACTTTTTCAAAAGTATGGTATCCTACCGCTACCATGCCTTTATATATTTGAAATGTTAAAATTTGTAAAGAAACATTACCATCTATTTGAGAACAATTTATCGAGCCAAAGACAAATAAGGAAGCATAAACTACTGGTCCCTACTCAGAAAAAGAATATATTCTCTAATAGTGCATACTGTATGGCAATAAAATTATATAATAAGTTACCTGAGGAATTTAAAAATAAAACTTGTACACTATTTAATAAAATGCGGCATAATAATGTGGGGCAATTCGGTAACTGCCAACCAAATTTTTATCAAACAAAAAGCTTGTATACGAGCAATGAGTGGTGCTTGGAGATTAGACAGCTGCAAGCCACTTTTTCAAAAGTATGGTATCCTACCGCTACCATGCCTTTATTTGATCTGTCAAGAAAACAATATCGATATTTTCGTAACAAATTTTAAAATTTAAAATTTGCTTAATATTACAATGTTTTGGAACTGAAATACACTGAATTGAATCTATTTTCAAGAAATAATTGCTGAACAACTTAGAACAAAGCCGTTGTGATAAATACATAATATAAAAAGGTGCTCTTTGGAGGAGGAGCCTGTCATTGTTTGACAAAATAAAGAAGCGAAAATATATGGATCTGCCGCCTGCCGGCCTTGTAGAAGTACTTTCCTGATTGCCAGAATGAGTCGTGAAAAGATATGTTAACGGCAAAAGATAAAAGATAGGTAATATTATGTTAGTGATTATAACTTACGGTGAGCTGTTTCTACAAAGTAACTCAGTGCGGTCCAACACTCTGATGCCTATCAATGACGCTTACTGGGAACCGTCCGGTCCGGAGAATTAGCACACGAGCTATGGCCAACGACAGTATAATGCCCAAGTCTACGCCGCATGATGAAAGGTACAGAAGACAGTTACAAGGCTGAGAGAGATAATAAGGAGAAGCAGCGACGTCCTAATTTTACACCGGCTACATCTTATTATTATTTAGTTAATCTTATTAATATTTATTTTCCTTTTTTTTATTTTTACTTTGTAATTTATGTAAATAAAATATATTCTAAGGTTCTAGTTTAAGTAATGTTTTAGTACAATGTCTATGGATATTAATAACAGCAGCCAGGGCATTAAATGCCCGCACTGCCCCTGTTCAAGTCGCCGTTTCAACGGCGTTCACGGGTTGAATATACATATCAGCCGCAAGCATAAAAACCTGCTCCCGCAACCTTCGTCTGATTTATCCTGTTTCTCGACTTCCCTCGACAGCTCCACTCCGCCCAACCAGGTCAGTAACGACCCCTACGATTTCGACAGCCTTTCCAAGTTCAAACGCAGTGTTCGCGTACTGAAACACGTTCCCAAAGGAGCCAGAAGTCTCGCAGCTGGCAAACTTGCGGACCTCATCGATGCCTGTGTCGATAAAAATACCAAAGCTGCCTGGTATGATTTTTTAACATTTGCCTTCTCTGCACTGAGAGTACCTGATCAGACAAGCAAGTTATGTCCCCCCCCGCGGCCTCCGTACGGTTAACATCGTCTGACGTGCGCTCCGGGATTAAAAATTATTTTCGGTGGTTTTAAATCGGTAAATTCGTGCTGAGTGTGTGTAATTAGCTAGGTAACGGTGTAATCTACGTGTACTGTAAGTTTTTTAACACATTTGCTCGTATTTTATTGGATTTAACTCGGTAAGTAAATTTCTTTGTTCACTTTTATCAGTAGGGAATTGTAGGTAGGTAAAATATTGTGTGTGTCGGTACCGCTCGCGCGGCGCCGGCCGGCCTTGCGATCAGCTGACTGTGATTATTAACCTAAACTTTTGTTTCATTCTAATTTAAATTAAATAAGTGTAATTGGTACATTCAAATTTTATATTAACTCACAATGTCGAGCCAAAATAATATGCCGCCAGATAAAGATACAAACCCGTTTAATAGAAGCGATAAAACTCCTCGTTCTCCGACATTATCGTCCGGTAAACGTTTGTTGTCGGAATTATCTCCTTCCTCCTTGTCACCTGTGGAGAAGCGTCACCAACCCACTAGGGACGAGCCTCTGCTGTCCCCCGTTACGTCATTATTAGACACAAGCCGCGCATCCGACGATGCTTGCAATTATTACGAGCTCGTCCGCGAAGCTAGCTCGTACTTAGCCAAAATAAACGAGTTCGCAAACGACACCGTGTCTCGCCGTAATAATTTTGCCAACAAGTCCGATATTATGAGTATGACTCAAAAAATAACTACGATCGTCTCACTTCTCGCCATAAAGAACTCCTCCTTGGAAACCAAGGTCGCTAATATGGAACGCGAATTGTTAGCTGCCAAAACTAATCCCGTCGTACAAACAGTTGCCGCCGCGCCTTCTACCTCCTACTCGGACGCGCTTAAACTAAGACTTGCGAAGTCAGTGCCGCCAGTCGAGACCCGAAAACCGCTTCCCTGCGTTATTGCCTATCCGACACAAGAAAAATCGGGGGAATTAAAATCATCGTCGGAGACAAAACAAGCTCTGATGAAAGTCATCAACCCGGCCGACGGTTTTCAATTTCACGGCGTCAAAAAAACAGCTAATTCGGGTGTGATCTTGCGACTAACTAGCGAGTCGCAAGTTAATAAACTTAAATCCGTGGAAGCGCTTAAATCGGCCGGTCTGCGACTCGAGTCGCCTAAAGGACGTAACCCACGTATTCTCATAAAAGATGTACCGCAACATATGACGGATGATAATTTCCTTCTCGCACTTTTTAATCAAAATATTAATGGCGAAATGAATATGTCTCAAGAACAATTTTTGCGTTCAACAAAAATAGTAAGACGTCGTAATTTAAATAAAGATTACAACAACAGGAAATGGATAGGTATCGAATTAGACCCCGCTGTGCGTAAACACCTGATCAATTCAAAAGAAAAACTGTTTATCGATTGGGCGATGTGTCGCTTCGTGGACGACGTTGAGCTGGTCCGCTGCGGCAACTGCCAACAGTTTGGGCACGTCGCTAAATTCTGTCGCGATCCTAATCCTTGCTGCTATCACTGTGCCGAAAAACACAGCTCGTTGTCGTGCCCCAACAAAGATAAAGAAAATTTTAAGCCAGTTTGTGGTAGTTGCCAACGTTATAAAAAATCTTCCGACCACCCCACGGGCTCCCCAGACTGTCCAACATATAAAAGCAAAATGGAGCAACTTATTTTAACTACTAGGTATGGATAGTTTAAATATAGGACAGTTAAACCTCCATAATAACAAGCACGCGACTTTAGAATTAGAAAAGTTAGTTTCTGATCACAATTTAGACTTAGTACTTGTTCAAGAACAATATCAAATCGCGTCGTTTCGGTCGAAAATGATACAAATTAATAACTTAGCTCGCGCGGGTATATACACACCTCAGTCTAGATTTTCAGTCACGGCCTTAACTAACCTTTCGACGTCGCATTGTGCGGTAGCCGAGGTATCGTGTCCTCAGTTTAGACTATACGTTGTAAGCTGCTACTTTCAGTACGCGGATACCGTAGGCCCACATTTACATCAACTCCGCCGCGTATTACAATCTCTCGCGGGTGATAAAATTATTATTGGCGCCGACGTCAATGCATCCTCGCCCTTATGGCACGGCCAGCTTAGGTACACTGACCGCGACCGTCGTACCGCTGTAGAAGACTTTATTGCGGAGTTTAACCTCCAAATTCACAACACCCCCGATGCACCACCTACCTATAGTAGCCCAACGGGCGAATCGTCGATTGACGTCACGCTATCCAGCGCGTACGTCCAGATTAGGCATTGGCGTGTCCTACCTGATGCGTCATGTAGTGATCACCGCTTATTGGTGTACGAGTTTTCTCGTGCGGTCCCGAGTGATACCGTAGTCAATTCTAATGACTATAAATACAACGTAAAGAACGGCGATTGGAATTTATTCCGCTCCCTCATTACCGCTCATGCCGGAGACTTCACTCGGCCGGATTTAAACGTCGATGAGTGCGCGGAAATTATGACAAACACATTTGTTTACTGTGCCGATGTAGCCTTGGGTCGTAGACCTCTTAAAAAAGATCACAACTGTAAATGGTGGAACAGTAACCTTCTTAATCTTCGTCGGGAATTTAGAAGGGCCAGGCGTAAAATCAATAATCTTCGTAAATCTGGCCACGATCGTTCGAATTATAATTACATAATTAGTTTGAATAACCTACGCATTTCAAGGTCACGCTATCGCGCCGCCGTTACGTTAGCGAAAAATAATATGTTGAAGAATGCCGCGAATAGACTGGATAAAGAGGGCCCCTGGTCCTCTTTATACCACGAGCTTAAACCCGGTAGTAGTAATGAGCCAAGCTTTTTCTCAAATATTAAAATTAACAACTCTTACACTTGTAGCTTAGACGAAACGGCGAAGGCATATCTAAACGTTCTCATCCCAGACGACGAGCCCTCCTTGGATGATGAACACCACCGCGACATTAGGAGTAGAATGCTAGACCCCATACATACACCGGCCTCAGATTTACCAACTTCGGAGGAGTTTAGTAAAATAGTAAACCTTTTGCCTATAAAAAAATCTGCGGGCGAGGATAAAATATCGAATATTATGATAAAACAAGCGTGCTTAGCGGCCAGTTCATCGATTCTACATGTTTACAACAGATGTATCGCAGAAGGTATATTTCCAAAAATTTGGCGCACCGGTTGCTTAAAATTAATACCTAAAGCGGGAAACAAACCTCCTGACGACCCAAAATCTTACCGTCCGATAACGTTACTGCCTTGCTTAGGTAAATTACTAGAACGTCTCATCGTACCTCGCCTGCTACCCGGTGGCCCTAAATTTCATAGTCATCAGTTCGGTTTCACCGCCGGGAAATCGACTGTTGACGCGGCTATGGAAGTTAGAAAAATAGTAAATCATTCGGAATCTAAATACGTGGTCGCCATTTCATTAGATATCTCCGGCGCGTTCGATCATGCTTGGTGGCCGATGTTATTATTAAAACTAAAAAATCGAGGTTGCTACTCTAATATTTATGCCATAATACGTTCTTATTTTTTTAACGGTCAAACTAAGCTTCGACTTGGCCATTGTACACACGCCAAAGATTTAACATGCGGCTGCCCTCAGGGCTCTGTTATCTCGCCAAAATTATGGAATATCGGATTTGATGATTTATTAAGTCTTCCCCTACCACCGCTGTGCGTACTAGTTGGCTACGCCGATGACGGTTTTCTCATCGTTCATGCAAATTCACGTTCCGAAATTGAATCTAAAGCCAATGATAGTCTTAATTTAATATCGAGCTGGGGTAAACGTAATCGCCTGAAATTCGCCGCGCATAAAACTTACCAAATTCTTTTAAAAGGGTCCCTTATATCTTCCCCTAGCATTAAACTTGACAATATTAACGTTAAACGCAAACAGTCACTCTGTTATCTTGGTTTTTACTTGGAAAATAAATTTTCATTTTTAGAACATATAATTCAAACCGGTGAGACAGCGAAGCGCAATTTTTACTCCTTTACCAAAATATCTACGTCGACATGGGGCCTCTCCTTCAAAACCCTAAAATTAATTTACACTGCTACTTACCTAGGCAGCATTTGCTACGGGGCCCCCGTGTGGGCTGACAGAGCAACAATCGGCGCGGCTCGTCGCAAGTTGCTACAAAGCCAACGTCTTGCTCTTATATTCTTATGCAAAGCTTACAGGACCACAAGCACCGAAGCCTTACCTGTGTTAGCCGGAGTTTTACCCGTTGACCTTGAGATTCAGCGTCGTGCGACAATTTACTATCATAAAAAAAACATTGACAACCCGTTCTTTTTAAGCGCTCGCGATAAAATTAAAATAGCAAGACTGTTTGAACCTTTAGAAAACTCTGTGCAAAGCCTAATCTCCGAATGGCAGTCACGATGGGACTGTTCCACCAAAGGGCGACACCTTTATAATTTTTTCCCTAATATTCGTGAACGGCTATCCAAACATTGGATGGATATTGATCACTGCGTTTCTCAATTCCTGACCGGTCATGGAAATTTTAAGGCCAAACTTTACGGATTTAAACTAGTAGCATCACCCATGTGCGAGTGCTCGACCGAAGGCAACATGTTTGAACAAACCGCGCATCATGTTCTCTGGGAGTGCAGTCTCTGGCAGGACGAAAGAACTACTATGCTAAACAACCTATTCTGTACATCTGGAGTAGCATACTACGGTGATCTCGTGGACAGCGCTAGGAACTTCCGTGCCTTCAAGCGTTTTTGCCACAATTATTATTGGCAACAGTCAAACACAATAAACTCCAATATTAACTTAGCTTTGGCTTAGGAGTCACAATTATTAACCTTATTTCCGTGGTGCTCCCCCTTAAGTTCTTTGACTTTCGGTCATTGCAACTTTGTGCTGTCTCCCGCTTTTATGGGGAGGGAAATTGGATTCTTCCTACTCCTCCTATTTTCTTCTGATTAATTTCGTTGCGGGTCCCAAGACAGTATTAGCATGTCCCTCGGGCTCCCTGAGATCATATCAAAGGGTTTTCGTGGTTGGATGCCGCTGTCGATCCTGGCGACACAGGAGATACAGTGGTGGGAATGTGTGGTGGGCCAAAGCCCATGAGAGAAAAAAAAAAAAAAAGCAAGTTATCCCTTACAACGAAAGTTAAACACAACATCTACAGCTCATGCCCCTTGCCTTGCGAGATCCTAACTTGGCAGCCATTCAATATATGCAAAAGTGTTGAAATGAAAGTACACGAAGGTGATTTAGCAGGTGCAGCACGTCTGCTCGTCTCAGACTGCAAAATCGCCCCCGCCGACACAAGCACCGTTGAGTCTCTGATCCAAAAACACCCTACACCCTCCCGCTCACTGTCCATACCCCCCCTGTCATCCGAAGGGCCCATATCCCCTCTAGTGCTGTCCCCATCGGACGTCGTTTCCGCTATACAAAGTTTTAGTAACTCATCTGCCTCTGGCCCCGACGGCATCCGCCCCCAACACCTTAAAGAATTATTATCGCCCTCCGCTGGCAGCAACGGCTCGCGTCTGTTAAAATCAATTTCAAATCTCTGCAACTTCCTACTACAAGGTGAATTAAACCCAGATGTGGCTCCACACCTGTATGGAGCGACACTCTGTGCCCTCTTAAAAAAAGACGGAGGCATACGGCCTATAGCCGTAGGTTCGACCTTTAGACGCCTCGTGGCAAAGTGCGCATGCCGAGCCTTCAGGGAACCTATGGCGTCACATCTGCAGCCCATCCAAATTGGCTTTGGAACTGCCCTCGGCTGCGAAGCTGCAATTCACGCGACGCGAGCCTTTGCTTTAAACCCCACCAACAGCGACTGTGTCATCGTCAAGGTGGATATTAAAAATGCCTTCAACTCTGTTGAAAGGGATTCCATCCTAAACGAGGTTAAGGAACTAATTCCTTCTCTATATCCATTTCTTCACCAGTGCTACGCTTCGCCCAGTCACTTAACATATGACAGTCATAAAATTTTTATCACAGGTAGGAGCGCAACAGGGTGATCCCCTGGGTCCCCTTATATTCAGCCTAGCCATTCACAAAAAAATATCATCGATTAAGTCTCCCCTGAATGTCTGGTATCTTGACGATGGCACAATTGGAGGAAGTCCAGAGGTAGTCGCAGAAGATATTCGAACTCTCACTCGTAGCCTTAAAGATTTGGGACTTGAAATTAACACCAACAAATGCGAATTTTTCGCTTGCGGCGAGACAGACTTACCCATAACCACCATCTTCGATTCCCTGCTCCCCGGAATAAAAACTCTCAACAAATCCACATTCTCCCTACTAGGCGCGCCGATATTCTCAAATGGCATTCCGTCGGCCCTAGAAAATAAAAGTAAAACCCTAACGCAAGTCCGGGAGCTTCTTGGCAACTTATCCTCCCACGTCGCCTTAACACTTTACCGCTGTTGCTTTTCCCTACCAAAACTCACATATATTATTAGAACGGCTCCAACCTGGCAATTCCATATAGAGGTCTCCCAGATAGACGCTATCATTCGATCAACGCTGGAGGATATACTTAATATTTCTCTCAATGATCTGCAATGGCAGCAAGCTGCATTACCGGTAAAATACGGTGGTTTGGGTATCAGAAGTATGGGCTCTGTCGGTTTGCCGGCATTCCTCGCATCGTCGAATGGGGTTGCTGATCTTGTCACTAGCATTCTAAAAGTCCAAGGTGCAAGATGCAGCATCCCCTTTATGAATGACGCAGAAAATGCCTGGCACGAAAGTTATCCCGGCGTTAACCCCCCCGTAGATGTCACCTCCCAGCGTGCCTGGGACGAACTCTGCTCCAGATCCACCTTAGTGCAAATGAGTACCAATTCATTTTCGGAAACAGCGCTGGCCCGAATTAAGGCAGCTAGCTGCCCGGAATCAGGCGCTTGGCTCCAGGCATTACCATCACCACACCTCGGCACTCTTCTTGATGATAACACCCTTCGAGTAGCAGTGGCACTGAGACTGGGTTGCGAGGTGTGCGAGCCCCACCGCTGCCCCTGTGGTACTGAGGCTGACGCCTACGGTCACCACGGGCTCAGCTGCGTTAAAGCAGCCGGCCGTTTTGCTAGACACCATGCACTTAATGACATTCTTCGTCGAGCTTTGGTGTCAGCAAACGTACCGTGTGTTCTCGAGCCCCCCGGTTTGAGTAGGAGCGACGGCAAACGCCCGGACGGCCTTACTTTGATACCATGGGAAAAAGGTCGTTGCCTCCTATGGGATGCCACGTGCGTGAGTACATACGCCGCTTCGCACATTTCCGGCACCGCTCGAACCGCGGGGTCTGCCGCCGAGTACGCAGCCAGGCAGAAACACACCAAGTATGCGGATCTGGAGCAGAAATACCTTTTCGTTCCTTTTGCCGTGGAAACAGGAGGTACCTGGTGTAACGAAGCGAAAGCTTTCGTTCGCCAGCTCGGACGTCGGTTGCGGGAATCGGGTAACGATCCCCGCTCCGGGGCGTACCTGGCCCAACACGTCTCCCTAGCCATTCAGCGCGGTAACGCGGCCAGTGTGATGGGGACGTTTGAGCATGGTACGCTGCGGGGTGGCCTTTTTGATTAAGATCTTTAGTTTTTCCTTTTGTTTTTTTTTTATTCTAATTTTTATCATTGTATTATTTTTTATTTAAGTTTCTGTAGATTACTGTTATCGTAAATTTTATATTCTAAATATGTCACCTAAATTATATTTATCTTAGATTTAGTTAAGATTATCATAAAAACTGTATTGTACTTTCATATTAAATAGAACAATAAATTTAATAAAATGACATTTAAATTACTCATTAAAAATGCTATTACACAATCAATGAATACTTTAATGATAAAGAAATGAATTATAGTACCTAATGAAATTATTTTAAAGTTATTAAATTGGTATTTTTGTAATGACTTATTAATAAATTAATTAAATAAATACTTAAATGAAATTGATGTAATGATGACTATTATGATTGCTATTATTATTAATAACTATTGACATTGACTTTGAATCCATATTAAGTAAATGCTAATTACTATTATTGACATATTTATATCTATTAGAATATAATAATAATAATCATACCGAAATAAAATAAGATGATTCATTGACTAAAATTATTAAAAATTGTATATGCTAGAAAAAAGATTAAATTGACATAATATTGTATTAAGTTTTTATAATAATTGCTTATTAAAATAGGATGATTGGAAGTATAATAATAAAAAAAGTATAGGAATAAGAATAAAAGGATAAATAATTATAGTAGTATTAGTTTAAGTAGATAAATCATAATTTGAAAGACTGTATAAAATTTGCACGCCACCCAAAGGCAAAATAAGAGAGCTTGATCACATAACTTTAACATCATATTGTACCTTATTTAAGCAAATAAATGATTTCTATTCTATTCTATTCTAAAGTCATTAGGTTCCTTAACATATATGATATACAGCATAATAACATAGACCCGCTAAGAACGAATAAGAACGAACTTAACTCAATTCCAACCCTGACGGGCTAAAACAAGGATTGGAAAGTATAAAAGTCCAATTGAGATTTTTCAAAATTCATCCCATAAAGGTATTACTTATATAAATAATCAAAATTTGTATTCCAGATAGTATTTTACGCAGGAGAAACCGCTGAAAAATCCAGTAGATTTGTATATTAATCCTTTGATCCCAGATTCTTGGAAATCTATTGTTATTCTATGGGGCTTGATGAGCACTCTGGAGGCAGATCATCATGACCTAATGATGAGGACTATAATGATGATGATGATTTCGGGGCGTTTAAAATATTACACACATCGCATACATTCACCCACGCTTTTTAAATTTCCATGAAAATTTCAATAATGATGTTCCTAACGAGATTCGCTTTCAGAGAACATGTAGGGACACCATGAGTTAAGTAGGACAGTCTCTATTTGAAAATTAGCAGATATCAATGTGATAATAATATAATATTATAATATGTTGAGGACAAAACAAAACAAATTCTGATTGGCATAACAGACATAATATTGTATGTCGGTATTTTCAATTGCCACTATTTCTTAGATGGTATTATTTTTTTAAATACGTTTTTACATTTATACGCACGTCAATACGTTTTTTGATAAGCTTTGAGAGATGATATTATTTTAACTACTGGAACATATTATATGTTGAAACACGTTGCAAATAAACTTTATTATTATTATTATTATAATTAAAGATAAAAATAAAACAAGATTAGTATTTTCTATTAATAAAATACTACTGTCCTCTACACAGAAGTAGTGTTTGTGGATGAATAGACCTTATGTGCAAGAAGCCGCAGGCAAAAGCAAATGCTAGGTAAAAAAGTTCTATAAACAGCTGTCCGGAGTTTCGATAGCGTGTGGTCACACGAGTGATGTGGCAATTTAAAACAAAGTAAATCAGATGATACCATAACAATAACTTTTAAAGAGCTCAACTAAAGATATAAGGTCTCATTAGACCGAATTTAGTGGAGCGCTTAACGATTCGACGCGGAGTTTGACGATTTATTTGTGTCCGTCGTTACTCACGTTTTGGAAACATTTTAAACCGGCCAAGTGCGAGTTGGACATGCTGAAGGAGATAACAAACGAGTGTATGAAACGCGCTAAATGGCGCTAATGTCACGAACTACTGGACCGATTTTTATGTAATTTGACACGGATATAGAGTAGACCACGGGTAAAGACAAGCCACTTTATTCTGCAGAAAAATGTACTGTTTCCATGGAACTGCTCGTTTATGCGGGCGGAGCCGCTAAGAAGTTTAGTATTTCATAAAACAACAGCTGTAAGTTCAGATAGTGCCGCCAGAATCAATATCCATAAAAGCAAGAAACAATGAATATAATTTTCAAACTATATTGCTTTTACCAGGCATTTAAAGCCAGTAAACAGGTACATTTCAACGGCTGGTAATATAAAATTTATAAGTGCAATATAATTATAAACGACGATAAACAATTATAAATAACTATAAATAAACGGCTGTTTCTGTCTCGGCGGATTTCACTTTAGTATCAGTCTTATTTATGTAACCAATATAAAATATCATAAAAATATTACAATCATTAGAAAATGCCGCCTTTTGATCTTGATATTAATCATAGTTTAATTGTTATTTTACGATGCAAGCAAATGGCTCGTCTAATACAATCTGATACAGTCACAACTTTAGTATGACTTTAGTCTTTACCTGAGGAGTTTCGAGTTCAATATTATGAGTACCAACTATGAAACATTTTCTGGCACAACTCAAATACGAGTAGACATTCGTTTTAAAACAAGTTTGGAGTCTATAACTTTGGTGTACATAATTTGAAAACTGTTCGAACATTACTATGTAAATTGTACACATGTTTTAACAAATACCATTTTAAACAAATTGAATGGTGAATAAATTCATTGAATCGAAAAACACGAATGAGGAATCGTCGCCGTCATCACTAACATCGATTGTATTTACAAATCGATATTTGAAAGTACAACACTAGCGCTGTATGGTAAATAGCCGTGACTATCGAAAAAGACTTACTCTGAAGCAGGTTCGATTCCATGTTTATACATGCTAAAGTAATACGAATGTGTATAAAAGTCTGTTACCTCCTCACGTATAAAACGATGAAACATATAACTATTCAGATGAGGACTGGGTAGGTTTAATACAAAGACATCTATTTAATTTTATTAAATAGAAGTCTTTGGTTATATATGACAAAATCTACTATACAGTATACGGTTTGCGCGGCGCGATACACGAATTTGTTTTCAGAAGTTGCGGAAACATCTAGTTTTAAAGATTTTTTTCGCTTATGCGTGCTGCCTTTATATTAACCTAGACTCACTGGTAGAAATCTCGATGTCTGGTAGAACTGGTAGAATTTTGTTTGCAATAGAACCAAGACCTAAGTTTCTCAAGGCTTCTTCATGAAAGTTTGAAGCTGAAGCTGACGTAGTAAAAGTTGCCCAACGTCGTAGGTGAATTTTTTTAAACGGGTATTTGCCTAACACCGCAGCTTATGAGATGATCCTGAACCCTGATTTACTTCTTTGCACGTCCCTAATAATTTTAGCTTGTCCCTAGGTCCCTAGAGATCATGTCAAACGGCTTTAGTGCACACAATATGATACACAGTCAAAGGTTGATGATGAACGTAAGCACAGCATATGGTAATGCGTCCGACGGAAGGTCAGACCCTGTATTCAAATATCCCTAACCCATATCTCACAATACCGTCTTGTATTATTTTAATTTCCTCATCCATATTTAGTGATGCGCGTGACTCACGAGCGCGACAACCTATCGATGTAATTATAATATCTTATGGGTTTTTTTTTCATTAATTCAGTCCAGCGCTTCTCAAACTTTTTTCATAGCGGAACCCTTTCAAGAAGTGACATTTTTGACGGAACCCCCCCAAAAAATATTTATGCCTGTTTTTACCAATCGCTTCCTAACGCTAAGTACCCTTCTAGCGACTTTTGTGTAGTGTACATTTCCTTTAAGATTTTACCGATGTTTATATTATGTCACCTAAATCTATAGGGTCTAAGAACTTAGGTGTCACATTACATCATAAATGACGCAAAAACCACTAAAGGGTGCTTATCTTTCGGAAACGGTTAGTGATAACAGGAATTAGTCTTTAAATGAATTATCTCCATGGTGGTGTCTGTTGACATTTTTAAAAATAATTTACATATTCTACAAGACCTTTGCGGAGCTCTAGGGCTCCGCAGAGCACACTTTGAGAATAGCTGACTTTTTAAAGCCTTTTTATACATTTCAAACCGAAATAAAAGTCTTTTCATATCTTACTGTTACCGAAAGGTACGAGTTACGGTAATTTTCAAGCGTTTCCATACGTACCGGCTTATAAGTTACATCTCAAACATTTCGGTAATAGGAAAGTTGAAAAGAGGGTGAGAATCACTGACAAATCAAGAAAGCTCAAAAATTATATCACCCTAAGCACAGAATGTTGGGACGACGATCTCCGTTTAGTTGCAGGTCCATGTTGGATGCGAGTAGCAGGAGATCGGTCATCTTGGCGTTCATTGAGAGAGGCCTATGTCCAGCAGTGGACGAATATAGGCTGATATGATGATGATGATGATGATGATGATGATGAAGCACAGAATAGCTGATAATAGTACAAGTAACCTAAGTCTCTACCAGATTTTATCTCAATAAGTTATAATAATAGACACTGTTTAACTTTAATATTTTAATAGATTGACGAAAAGTCTTCGAAATTGTTAATGTTACTGTTGTGTAATTGAAATGCATTTTGTTACGTAGTACTTTTATTGTAAGAATATTTTATTGAAGTGACATAAATAACTTCGGTGCTATGGCAACGACCAAAGGTAGCATAGATAAGTATATGTCAGCTCTCCCCCGCTATTCCTGAATGCCCGCGCAGGAGGCAAAAGCTCCAGTAAGTTCCGGCACCAAATTGTTACAGCATCAGTAACGACCTTATAGCGTAGTAGGCCTAGGCGGCGTAAAATTGTTGGTAGCCGCCTCCTCCTCCCTTATTCCATTAATATTTAATAGTAGTTCTCTTCTTGTGTATGTTATGTGTATCTTAAGTATGTCTCCAAAAAGTGGGTATGTGGTATTGTAAATAAACCACTTCTTCCAGTCGTATTTCTATTCGCATTCCTCCTTTTCTTTCCATTTGTGCTTATTATGTATTTTTAGCTTGTTATGTTTCTCTTTTAGATATATAAAATTCGCTTTTGTATAATATTTAAATCTGTTGATAGTATTTTCCAATTTCATTTGAGTAATAATACTCTGCCTTATGTTCTCGTTCTGTTCTGTATTATATTTTCCTTTTTGATTGTCGTTCGTGTCCCTTTCATCCTTCCCTGCATCGTACAATATTTTGTCAATGGAATTGTATTCATATCGTATATTTATTTCTTCTCTTGATGGGAGTTGGTTCTGTTCTTTGTTTTGTTTGCTCTCATCCGTAAATAAAGATTTTAAAGAGTCATGTATGATGTTTTCAGTTTTGTCCACGGCGTTGGCTGGATCTTCGAAAAATGTTGTAGATTGTAGATTTTCTTTCTTTAAATATTTCTCCAATGTATCGCAGCGTGTACATCTGTTCTCTGTATCTAATTGTAGTATCCGAGTAGTTGTAGAATTACTTTCAGCTCGTTGTTGCATGTTAAGAAGTTGTACTTTGATGTAAATAAATTCCTCTTCAATATTGTAACTAGTCTCAATCACATTATCTAATTCCTCATCTGGTACTTCAGATATTATATATTGTTGCAGTTCTCGAATTATTTGAAAATCTTCGTGTAGGTTCTGTAGCCTGACATGAGTCTCCGCGTAATCAAGATTCTCATGTGTTTTTAAGTATGATTCCCACCTCGTAAATTGTGCTCGTATGGAGGCGCGAATCCTCTTCCGATTCTGCAAGTTCGTAGTCATCCTCGTCGCCAACTATGTTGTGTAATTGAAATGCATTTTGTTACGTAGTAGTTTTATTGTAAGAATATTTTATTGAAGTGACATAAATAACTTCGGTGCTATGGCAACGACCAAAGGTAGCATAGATAAGTATATGTCAGTTACTTTACCAAAAAACGTCGGCACAGAAACCTCGTGTAACCCTAATATTTCATAACCATATTTAATTAGACAAGAAGCGGCTTAACGCCCACAAAGCAACAAAGGCCTGGTCATATTTTTGGCACAAAAAATGGGCGACGCGGCCTCTTCAAAGATGTGCGGTCTCGGTGGCTGGGCCCTAGTTTTGTGGGCGTAAAGCGAATTATTAGCCGTCACAAATGTGTTATTAATATTTCTAAAGCATAAACTATTGTTGTGTAGTTAATTACTTTCGGGAGGAAAAGGTTTTGCCCTATAGCTTCCATCTGTTGTCTAAAAAAATAAGGTTTCTTAAAATGTAATGGCTAGCTAATTAATGATGATTAAACTTCGATTTAATGAAGATTTTGACAGATATATATAGGGCTTATGTCAAAATTTGTGTAATTAATTTTCGCCTTCGCCTCCAATTAAAGAAGCATTTTTTTCTCTTGTGAGACCTGTAAATTGAATATTATATTTTTATATTAAAACGTATCCCGATTTCTCAGAAATTAATTGTAACTAATAATCGCAAAGAATCTAAAATATAGGAAACGTAATATTATTAACTTCTAATTACAACAATATTTGTATAATGATCAATGATTAAGGCAAAATCCAGTAAATTCAGCAATGTTAACCCTCACGTAACCTAAATAATAGTACGTAAATACTGTGCGGGGTCTACCTGGCCCCATGTTTGCAAAGGACTGCAGAAATCACGTCTTAACGTGTGTTTAATGTATTAATGACCCAACCCCAATTGAGGTTGAAGTTTAAATTAAATTGCAGATGGGATTTGATATTTTAGGGTTAATAGGGAGTATTGTTTTACTACGACAAGTAAATGTAGAACTTTGGGGTAGATTTTCACTTAGACTATTTGTGTTTATATTATTAATTACTATATAGACAAAATAATTTAGGGTGGCAGCAGCAGTCATTAACCTTTCTAGTCTTAGAGCTATGTGAAAAATTCTCGCACTGTATTCTATTAACTAAAGAAAAAAAATTAACTCTAAAGACACATACTAATCGTAACCTAGATTCATTATATATTCATAATACATATCATTCATCCAACTTAATATACACAGAACACATATTAATTTTCTCCTGTTTTTGGAAAACATGTAAAATTTTTTGACTGGGACAATATGGGGACAACCCAACTAGCAAAATTTGGTCATATAATTTTCGAGACAACGTTTTGGTTATAACTTGAGGTCAGTCCTCTTTGGTTATAAAGCATTCGTGACTTTTTGACCTTTATATGACGCGAAATAGGCGCAAAATATATAACTTTTATTGTGTCATGGTCGTTTTAGTGGCTAAATATTCGTATAGCAGTCGTAAAGTGATATTTTTTTTTACTGTTTCATCGTATTGTGGTCCAGTAGATGTTGTATAAACATTAGGAAGTAGTCACCAGCATTACCCTTTTGCGGATACTAATTACTTTACAGTTCTATTGAAGTAAGATAAAAGAAAAAGTAGCCATCATGTTGGTAAAAGTTTGTCTGTCATAATATTTATTATTGAATGAATGCTATTGACTATAATGTATTTGGTGTTAGTCGGTAACAATATCTACTTTTCTAAGGGAAATTAAATTTCTCGACGATTGTATATACGTTTTTTAACAAATTTTTAACGCCCCCTTCGAATAATTGCAAAATAATATTTCTTAATTTAATTTCATTTAAGATTTTACAATTACACGATTTCAGGTAATGATAATGACTTTTATATGATGTCTCATGACTATAAGTCGCATATGTTACCATTTATTTTATCATCCGCCATTTTTAGGGTACAGTAACAAAGTGGAAACCCATGCATTTTATCGAATTCTCAATAAGGTGATAATTTCTGATGTCGAAATTTTTTTAACTAATTAAAGATTTGAAGTTATTGGAAAGTTCTATATTTAAGGGTTCTGTACCAAAAAGGTTAAAGCGGGACCCTATTACTAAGACTTTGATATCTGTTTATCATTCTGTCTGTCCATCTGCCTGTCTTCAGGAGCTGTCTCAAGAACCGCTATGCTAACACTTCTTTAATAATTCTTTAATAATAAAATTAAAATGAAATAAAAATATATGAAGTGTGCTCCTATAAGAAAAATTTTTGGCCAACGTTTGCTCTATAACGGTATATGTATATTATAGAACCATTTGTGCGCGAGCCCGAATCGCACTTGGCCGATTTTTTATTGGCCGAAGTCATAAAAGAGAAACATGGAAATAAGAAACATTAAATAACTAAAATGTTTTATAACAGTAAGTTTTAAAAGTATTTTAAAATCATAACATAAGTCAGTTATTTAAATTCTCAAAATATGAATATTAGGCTCATAAATATTTTATAACTGTCGTATAATGAGAGTCGAAAATCATGTAAGAAACGTATATATAACGATGTATTTTATAACAGTTAAATATATGGACTTTACATGATAGCCATGTAGAAATCTTATTACTGATAAAGAGTAGTGTTATAGTCGGGATTACAACCAGATTATGATTGTTATATAAATTAATTTTATACAACATCAAATATGTATTTTAAAGGTCACAACTGCGATATTTATAGGATAGTCATATAATTTTGTCGTGTTAACGATTACAGGACTAAATTAAAGGACTAAGCTCTTATACGACTTATTGTTCGTTTAACATATTGTTACATGATGTTGGAAACTTTAATTACACCTACACGATTTCTATACGACTAAATGTCATTTAGGCTTTTTGTTAAAGGACTAATTTGATAGTTGGGAATGACGTTGCCTCAACTATAACTTACAAGTTAATTAATATCGGTAACATAATCCCCGTCACAGTAAACATGTAATCCTGTCGTTGAGGCTAGTGTTCGGCAAACAGTTTCCTCGGAAACGATAACTCATACGTCACGTAGGTGGCCGACATAGAGTAGGCGGTGTGTAGATGAGACATAGCTTAGTCAAGTACGTAAAAGGCAGGGTATACACGAAATGTAACGTAAGTAATTATGGTATATAAGCAAAGATTTTTGTAACACCTGTTTAGTTTAATCACGTTAGGTAGTAACTGGTAGACATCGTCAACAACAAAATACATATATTAAACCCATCAAGCCCCGTACGAGCACCGGTGATGGCGACAACAACAGAATACAATAGCATTTCCAAGAATCCAAGATCGAAGGATTAATATACAAACCGATCACATTAATAATTTAGACATTGGTTTTGTAAGCAAGCGTATTATTTACAGGATGCTAAAAACATTTAAATACTTTTGATAAATTGCAAGTACGATCTAAAAGCAATTCAATTTAATTTGAAGAATATTAATTGAAACTATGATTATAATAAAAATAGTAGGTTCTCAATAAAAATAGTAGGCATAAAATAACCACTCATCTCTCTCTGTACTCTACATGCTCTATGCGTCGCGGCGCGTTTGAAGTCGGCGCGTGCGCACGGAAACACTTAATCCGCATTAAGGTTTGTTACCCAAACATTTTACATTTCGGAAAACAATGAAGTGTGATGTCACGTTTATTTCCATTTTATTACCAATAAATTATAAAGGACTTGAATAGGAATACTAATAATATGAGTTCATTTTGGTTATTCATGAGTATTTTTTTTTAATATTAATAATATGGAATAGAAAATGAAAAAAAAAAGTTTTTCGTTCTTTAAGCGACAGAATGATGGTGCTCGTAAACTGTTACATGCCACATTGATAGAAAAATAAAAATATTATACACAAATTCTTCTGAAAACAATATCGATTATCGTGTGATTTGCTATACAAAGTCATGCGTCAACATCAGTAAAATTTTAATACCTCAATAAGATCCACTCATTAAAAAATTGAACTTTAAAAAATGTATTAAAAAGCCCGCATGGGATTCTTTTGGCCAGCACTTTTTTCCACCTTATGACTATGATAATAAAGTCCAAAATACGTATCTGGTACTGTTGAGATCGTATATCGAATGAGGGCGTGAACTACGCTGACGTCTCAGTTACAATTCGTCACAATTTACTCTGATCTAATTAATTAGAGGAGGTCTAGAGGGTTATTAGGATAGATGATAAACAATGACTCCGTTAATAATTAAAAGATCACTGTATATATAGATGATAATACTATAGTCATGTAAGGTGGAGAATTCATTGGAGAGGGTCTCTGAATGGGGTAGACGTAACTTGGTCCAATTCAACCCCGCCAAGACACAAGTCTGCGCGTTCACCACTAAAAAGTCACCAATGGTCGTATGTCCTCGTTTCGAGGGCACATCTTTAACCATCTCCCCTAGCATTGAGATACTTGGCGTCAACATATCGAGCGAAGTGCAGTTCCGATATCATCTAGAGGGTAAGGCCAAATTAGCCTCGAAGAAGCTTAGTGTTCTTAACAGAGCGAGACAGTACTTCAGTCCGGACCAACGCCTACAACTCTACAAGGCGCAGGTTCGGCCTCATATGGAATATTGTTCTCATCTCTGGGCAGGGGCGCCAAAATACCAACTGCTCCCTCTGGATCGTATCCAATGAAGGGCCGCTCGAATTGTTGACTGCCATAGTGTTTCAAACAGCTTGGACCCCTTGGAATTACGCCGAGATGTAGCTTCACTCTGCATCCTCTATCGGTTGTATCACGGGGAGTGCTCTGAGGAATTGTTCGGAATCATACCACCTGCAACTTTTCGCCATCGTCCCACGCGAAAAACATACCATCCTCATCACCTTGATGAGTGGCAGTCTTCCACAGTGCGTTTTTCGCGTAACTTTCTGCCGCGCACTGTAAAACTCTGGAACGAACTGTCACCAGCAGTTTTTCCGGACCTATACGACCTGCAAACCTTCAAGAAAAGAGCGTATTCCCTCTTAAAAGGCCGGCAACGTACCTGCAGCTCTTCTGATGTTGCGAGTGTCCATGGGCGACGGTAGTTGCTTACCATCAGGTGACCCGTTTGCTAGTTTGCCCCCTTATTTAATAAAAAAAAGTCATAGGATCAATGTTTTCTTCTTGTCTAATGCATCAGATCAGGACAAAAGATGCACGCCGGTTTTGAAAACCTTATTTAATTTTGTGAGTAACGATTTACTTTCGACGCATTTCCAATTGTGTTCTTGTATCATCATTTTTCAGTCATCACTCATCACACACACACACAATATCATCTATATATGCTTATTAAAAGAAAGAAAGTTTATTTACACTGAATAGACGCGGAAAATAGTAGGCACTTTTTGATAACATGTTATATGTGTATTGGTATATTAACCTAGAGTAGACCACAAGGAAGGACATAGGAATTAGAATACTTTTATCCGTCAGAAAATGTACGATTACCGCTGTTTTTATGTGGTTAGAGCCGCGCGCAAATTCAAGTTCATTCTATAGACTTAAAAAATATTCAATTCACCGCCGTCGTAGCCAAATTCCAGGAAATTCAATCCGACATTTCGCTGTATATAACGCAACTTTGATATTATGTGTGTTCATATAATATTCTGTAGATCAGAGATATCTTTTCTACTGGAATAGATATCACGTCATAGTATGATTGATCAACAAAGTGCGCCGACAAGCGGGTCGCGAGATAACACGTAATTTGTACACCGAATGTCGATCAACTCTGCAAGTGTTTGGCACTAGTTGCCGCTTCATATGATTCACTGATTGGTATGTCATAGTGGGCTAACAAACCAGCGCACAGTGTTTTAGAAATCCCCAAAATCGGACATGACTAAGTTAATGCAATGAGTCCATGGCGTCTTATATTTCAAATGCAAAAGTAGAACTCCCGTGTGCGCATTTTACTTCGTTTTTGAGAAAATCAATTTTTAAATTGGTCATTTTTTGACTCCCTAAAAACGAAATTATTTTATTTAAATTAATTACGAGGGTTTGTAAACTTGCTACCCAGCTGATTAGATTAATCATTAAGAGACACAAATTTTGTACTTTATTTCATTCCTACAATTCAAGTAGTTCCCGAGATTTTAATGTTTTTAAATATTTAGACTTTATTTTTTTTCTCCTTTCCTATATGATTTCCACACGTTCTGTCCATACTGAAAAATACTTTGGTTTGGTATTTACACTACAATATTTTTATTTTTTGTTAATCGCGTATCATACCAGAGATTTACGAATTTCTAATTTTTATTCGCGCCTTAAAAATTTTAAGAGCAAAGTTTCATCAAATACTATTTTTTTAATAATCAGTTAAATAAAAAAACATTTACAGTTTAATTTTTTTAATAATTAGTCAAATAATAATAACTCAAATAATAATAATAATAAATTTAAAGTGTCGTTAATATTATTAACGACTTCATCCTCCTCCATTTGGCACGGGAGGACAGCATTTTTGACGACCAAGGTGATGAAGAATAAAATGTTTTATTATTTGACTGATTTATTATTTAAGTGATTATTACATATTTGACTTATTATTTAAACCCTCGTAATTAATTTAAATGAAATAATTTCGTTTTTAGGGAGTCAAAAAATGGACAATTTAAAAATTGATTTTCTCAAAAACGAAGTAAAATGCGCACAAGGGAGTTCTACTCTTGCATTTGAAATATAAGACGCCATCGACTCATTGCATTAACTTAGTCATGTCCGATTTTGGGGATTTCTAAAACACTGTGCAGCGTGGTGTTCCCCAATACCCCAAAAACCCTCTATGGTCGGACTGTTTAAGCTTTCAGACTCCCGTACTATAAGCACGGGTAAGCCGATTGGATCCAGTCCGACCGATACTGGCAGATATGACATTTTGTGCATTATCGTATTGGATCGAGGTTCCTTATTTTTTCTTAAGGCGGACCCGTACACAAAATAATATAAGTAATAAGTATAATATAATGTGGTCGGATTGGATTCGATCGGTTTTTATCGGTATGTGAGGACCTTAACAGTTAACAATCATTATAGTATAATATTCCAAAACGTCGTGTGGTGGCTTCATGGCATTTGACTCGTAGGCCTCATTTATAGTCGTGTGCGTACAAGACAAAAAAAAAACGAGGAATACGGCTTTTGCTGAACCAAAGATTTCCTTTGGTAGGATTGATCTTTATATCCCTAAGATGGGTTTACGATGTGGAGCCACCTGAATATTTCATGCAGGTGGGGGAGGGGGGGTTTTTTAACTTTAACAAGGTATGAGGTCAATAACTGCGTGGGATTTAGGTATATAGGCGAGTTTGGTATCATTTTCGATTGAATCGAATGTTTAAATGCCAGTTTTTGAATAATATTTAGATTAAATATAGTAAAAATAAAATAAAATAAAAAATTTAGAATATATGATTTTCAACCAACGAAAACGCTGTTGACAGGGCTTAATTTATATAAGGAGGCTGATAGCCGCATTATTCTGCATGCCAAAGACATGGTGATGAATGGAGCAATAAACATATTAATATTACTAGACGTACCACGCGGCTTCGTCCGCGTAAATCTGAAATTTCACGGAAACCGTATATTTTTCACAAATTAATAACCCATATCTCACGTTGTCTACTATATATTCGTGTCAAATTACATAAAAATTGCTCCAGTAGTCTGTAAGATATTCGCCCTTTCAAATAATTTTCCCCGTTTTTTTACATTTTCCTCTGCATCTTTGCTCCTATTGGTCTTAGCGTGATAAATATAGGCTATAGCCTTCCTCGATAAATAGGCTATCAAACACTGAAAGATTCTTTTAAATCGGATGAGTAGCTCCTGAGATTAGCGCGTTCAAAAAACAAACTCTTCAGCTTTATATTATTACTGGACGTTCCGTGCTGCTTCGCCCGCGTAAATTAGATATTTCACAGACAAATTAGTCCACAATAAATAGCCTATGATTCATCACGTTCCTACTTTTTATCTGTGCCAAATAACAGAAAAATTGCTGAAAAAATCGTGAAATAAGCCCTTTCAAATAATTTCCTCCGTTTTTTCACATTTTCCTCTATTTATTCGCTTATATTAGTCTTAGCGTAATAAAATTTAGCCTATAGCCTTCCACAATAAATGGGCTATCTAACACTGAAAGAATTTTTCAAATCGGACCAGTAATTACTGACTCATACTAAGATTAGCGCGTTTAAATAATGCTTCTTCTTCTTTTTACGTTGTTTAACATCTTTATCGTGCAAATATGAGTCCTAAATGAATTTAGCGTTCTTAAGTCATCCGAATATGGTACCGAACTTGGAAGAGTATCATAATTAATGCCTCTATACAGATTGAGACGCTATTTTCCTCCAGAGCAGAAGCTGCTAAAATTAAAAAAAACTAACATCAAAAATCGCGGTGGCTCCACATCTTAAATCCATCCTTGGACCATAAGGACCAATCCTACCAAAGGAATTCTTTGGTTCATTAATAGCCGTATAATTCACCGTACACACGCAACTATTAATCGCAAAGTTAAACAAACGCTTTTCCAATAATTTACCTAGATCAATGCAGGCAGATCATCTTATTCACCATGTTTTCGGTTATACTTATCACAAAATACATATTTGTAAGTTATATAGAACTAAGTACCAGCAGTAAGGCTCAAAACTTTCTCATCGAAAGCTTTTCAATTACAATAGTCATTGATTAAAAAATCTCTCTGTAATCGATCTGTATGTATATTGTATATTATAATGTAATCTTGAATATAATCGGCTTAGGAACTAGTTCCCGAGATACGTATCGACGGACTGACATTCCAATTACAAAGGAGTTTAATTGTAACTAACTGATTTACTGCGCACCAAATAGTTTCTTATGGCCTGGATGTGGTATAAAATAGATAAAATATTACATTTTTTTTATCTTATAGATAAAAATGAATTTTCAAATGTGTTAGTCGCGCTAAAACTCGAAAACGGCTGAACGGATTGGGCTGATTTTAGTCTTAAAATATTCGTAGAGGTCCAGGGAACCTTTAACTATCAAGCAGTTTTCAACTGAAAGATTTTGCTGATTTTAATTTCAGTATTTACCTGAAACTTTTGTGAAAAGTGAAGAGTTAGCATAACGATTCACTGGGTTATACATATAGGTATACGAAAATATTACAAAGAACGTTTTTAAAAATATAACACAACACAAGAAACGGTTTTTATTTTGTTATTTTATCGTATAATTTGTAATAAATTGGGTGCGGAAATCCCAACCTCACCCGATGACCCGATGAGGTCGCACCCTTCCGTTATCACCGGTCTAGAGGTCACGGATTATGTTCAATAGACAAGGCCTTTGCGAACTGAAATGATCCCAATTTTTGTTGGTGGTTACTTCAAAAAGGTGGAATTTGTTTCATTTATTGCCAAGATTTTTATAAAAACGACGAATGAAAAGGTAAACAAGTCATCCAATCCATCTCATTGCAATAGAAGACTGGAAAAATCGAATAACTTGCAAAATATTATAAATGCAAGAAATATAAATTAGGACGGCTCTCTCTCTCTCTCTTTTAAGCGTGACAATACTATGTGAGTTTAAGCATTCAATAAATGCAACAAAAAAAGGAGTGCAACTAGGTTCTTTTCTACCTCTCTATTCAAGGCATAACAATAACCTTATGTAATTTATCTATAATTTATTGTATATCGACGTCGATGTCCTCGTACCGGATAACTATTAGCTATAGATCAAATATCTATTAGTTAAATACATCAGTTAAATACACGATCGTGTTACGAACATGGATTATGGCAGAGAGCAAATTGATGTCAGGAAATTGTCTTGTTGATACATGGAGTTGGCTTGCAGTTAAAATAAGCATAGCTAAGCAATATTACCTTTTCAATATCCAAAAATAACCGTTTCTAGCATTCAGCCTTAGTACCTATAATATGAATGATCTACGTGCAAATTGCACACAATATTTATGGTTATTCGTCTGAAATCGACAGTTTAAAAAAATAATAACCCCATAAGTTTAAACCCATCAATTCCCAAGCGGTACCCGGGTGCCGCATAACAATTGAATATCTATTGTGTTTGCGATTCCCACGATCGAGGTATTAAATTCCTGGCTGTCCCGTGCGTGGCTGGTCTGTGATATAAGATCCCATGATGTGAAATGAATCATGTTCTATTTCTACATAAGTTACTAACTAATAAGTAGGTAATAACGCTTTAAAAAAAGTTCAGAAAGTCTACTTGAGGCCTCCCACCGGTTCGAAAAAAGAAGAAGACTTTCTCAAGGAGAGCATTTAGCTTTATTTAGGAAGCTCCTAAGTATTCGTTAAGACGGTTACCACTCCGGTAGTTAAGTAGCACTTACCATCAGGTGTTCCCCGTCTAAGTCGGTTCGGCGTTACGCAAGTCGATCGGATGTCGATCGTGATTCCGCAACTCTTCGATGTTTACGTTAAACGTCCGCTGAGAGACGCACACTGGAAGTGAACGAATGAATGAATGAATAAAAGAAAAAATGCATGAATAAAAGAAGGAAAAAATATTTTGAAGGACTTTTTTAGTTGTTGTGTTGTGTTGTGTTGTTGTACCTATGTTTTTTTTGTACCTGGCCTTTAAAATATATCTGCTACCACTTTATAATATTATACTCATGACTAAATAGGTAGTCAGAATTTTAGAAATTACACTGTAGGGCGTAGGCCGCAGTTGTAGGATAAGATGTGTCATGTGTTGTATAAAATTTGTATTTACTTTTACGGCCAGTTAGTTGAAACTTGAAATGTGACGAGACAATGCGAACAATTTTTAAGCCACTCAAAAGAGTCATCACGTGAACGTGAAAGTCAAAACGTGAACCAAGACCCACTTTTGACACTCATTATTTTGAGCAGCCTTTAAATTTTAGTGACGTGATTATTTTTTGGATTTTATGCTACGCTCAGTGTGCGTTTTCATTAGCCAGATATCAGCGTGCGGTCAGTGGCTTCAATAAAAACGTTTCCTTCATAAAAACTACAGCGCGGTTTCTTATAAATATGTTTCGTCGAACCATTTCATAAGTTTTCCTCAACAACATCGGCTTTAGTTCTGATTACAGTCTAAAAAAATGTCAACGCTTGCAGTAGCTTTTTACTAAAGTTGAATCACAAGAAGAATTGAGTAAAATCAGGGCCCTTATTTAAGATGCCGTCATTGTTTGACCGTCAAAGAGTATCAGCTCTGTTCAGCTATAACTTTTAAGGTGACGCCGCGTTAAAATAAAAAACCGTGTTGGATATGTTGTATACTGCATGTTTTCTATGAGAGGCCGGCCCGGCCTCTCATAGAAAACAAGCAATGGAACAGCAAAAAATGAAAAGGGCGTAGCGACAACCAAATTATCAAGGCGTCGTCGCCTTAATAGGTTTTTAGGACAATGATATTGGAGTCAGGTCAAAGATATAAATACCTTACCAATATTGACCCGTTTAGAACTGACCACGGATATTTTTCTCGGTATCGAGAATCTTGACGTGTAAAGTCGAACTATAATTGCGTTATCGAGTCATCTCTGGTAATTGGGAGTTTTATGGGGATTTCGTGCGTGCTATCGCGATCACTGAAAACTCAAAAATGTAAGAATACCCAATTTAATTGGACCCTATTAAAATTATCTGATTCCAATACGAGAGCCTGTTTGAGTTATGATATTCTGTGGGTTTTTAAAATCTAAGGCTGCCTTCACATTGTGGGAATATGTGCGTGGAGGCTAAAGGAAGATCTTCCGACCGAGCGAGGTGGTATGCCCGGTCAGGCCGAAGCCCACTTGATACATTTCAGCTGTCGTATATATACCGACGCGCTCAGAAAACTTCGATAGCGCGATGCAGGAATGTTAGGCGAATTGTGGGTACCGCCACATCACTCCCCCCCGAAGACCGGAGGTCGAATCTTGAAGTCTTGTCGCTTGGGTCGCCAGTGCCAGTGAGTCCCAGTGAGTCGGAACTATAAGCTGCTGCACGGGATCCAGTGAATCGGATAGCTGCCGTGCGGGGCCGATGCTACGTGCTGACCAGGAGAGATGTGCTCTGCTTGCTGACCGGTCGGTGTAGTGAGAAAGCCCGATGATGCCGATGCGGAGTCGCCCAGGCCGCGGTACATTGCGGCTAGTGGACGAGGTAACCGATGAGGCGATGCTGGCTGGCGCGGTGCGGAGGGGCGGGGACTGGGGAGTGATGATGATGAAGGAGGCGTGTTCTGTCGAGGGTCACCAATGTGGGAATAAAGTGTGGTAGCCACAAAGGAAGATCTTCCGACCGAGCGAGGTGGTATGCTCGGTCAGGCCGAAGCCCACGTGATACATTTCAGCTGTCGTATATATACCGACGCGCTCAGAAAACTTCGATAGCGCGATGCAGGAATGTTAGGCGAATTGTGGGTACCGCCACAACATTAAGTCGCGAGTAGTGCGGCAGCCGCGCGGCAGCAGCGCGACTTCTATACTAAAACGAGCCGCGCGGCGCGACTCTCTTTTGTATAGAAGTCGCGCGGCTGCAGCGCTGCTGCCGCACTGCTTGCGACGTAATGTGAAGGCGCTCTTAGTATGCCCGACCGGCTGACATAATGGTACTTAGAGCCGGGACATAAAAACACGGCACGACGTCGTACGACGTCGTACGGCGCCGTGTCATGGAAATCCATGACGCGCGTCGTAAAAAACCACGGCACGGCGCCGTACGGCGTCGTACGACGTCGTGCTGTAGACACATCTTGAATTTCTACGTGAGTTTCTACGGCACGACGTCGTACGACGCCGTACGGCGCCGTGCCGTGGTTTTTTACGACGCGCGTCGTGGATTCCCACGACACGGCGCCGTACGACGTCGTACGACGCCGTACGGCGCCGTGCCGTGTTTTTGTGTCCCGGCCCTTAGTCGAAATTATTAAAATATCAACAATCTGTTAATTCAACAAAGTTGCAGGCAAAATTAAACATCTTCATGTTGCCTGCATTTTTGTTGTGCAGCATAATATCCTACAGGAACTATATATTATATTTTCCGGGATTAAATATACTATAATAACACCATACTATAAACTTAATCTAAATTGATTCAGCGGTTTAAGTGTAAAGAGGCAACAAATTGACAGACATAAATACTCTCTTACGTGTATTATATTAGTAAGAAGTATTAATAAAATATACTAGTAATAAAATATACTATAATAAGTTTTGGGTACAAAAAAGGTTATTAAATAATATTTCATAGTAAATAAAATATATAGAAACTTAGTAACGATGATAGATAAGACATGAACTTCCGAAGTTGGAGATATCGAAGTTGCTGACTTCCGATACAAATAAACTCATTTAAGACACTAACTACTTTGGGAAAACTTTGTAAATCCTGAAAATTAACGACAAGTTTTCCAATGGAGTACTTAGTTACTTTAAAAATATCCATGGTTACCTAAATAGTTACTTAATATTATAAATGCGCAACTGTGTCTGTCTGCCTGTCTGTTACCTCTTCACGCCCAAACCGCTTAGCCGATTTTGCTGAAATTTGGTATGGAGACACTTTGAGTTCCGGGAAAGGACATTAGATACTTTTTGTCTCGAAAAAATGTACAGTTTCCGCGCGATAACGGAATTTTGTCGCAACGAAGTTGCGGGCGTCACCTAATATGTAATATTTGAAAATGTATATTACTAGAAATGTAAACATAGTTTGATACAGACAATTTTAATGCTTTAAATGTGACCTAATTTAGATCAATAGGTATACCTCTAAATTCAATGGAATATAGAAGAGGCTGCTCTATACCTTACTAACATTTAAAAAGAATTTAGAAAGTGTTTATGTTTCAATCATGAATTTAATGGAATATAGAAGTGCCTATAATTCTTACTAATAATTAAAAACTATCAGAAACATGAAAAACAAACTTTTAATTTCCTTGACTAGACCTTCCATGAAATACGTATGTCGTATAGCAACTATACGACTAAATTCTGTGCTAGCAGCAGTTAAAAGAAAATAGATTTTCCATTTCCATTCGCACCCCTCTCACTCATTACGGAATCAACGAGCGTGAAAGAGAGGGCTCATTTTATCTTCAAGTATAAGAGTTCTTTAGAGCGCTGAGGCATTAAATAACTGCGTACTAAGGCTCACAGCACACGTAATTTTTAAGTAAGTTAAAGCCTCTTTGCTGAAATATGTGGTCTTACCACATGACCACAAATTTTGGACTTACCACATTAGTGATGCAAAGAGGCGATATCAACTCGAAAACGAATCGTATAAGCTCCTTGTTCAGTATTATTGTTTGTATGAAACTCCTTGATGCGACGCACAATAATAGGAATCGTAACGTTATCGCCTCGCCTCGGAATAGGCTCGAACCGCGTTTACGGCTCGGTTTTCCGCGATTACGGCTCACAATTCCCTCGCTAACAGCTCGTCATCTCCGCGCTTACGTCTATAGCTGATTTTAGTCTCACGCTGATCGCTCGCTGATTTGCCCCTGTGACGATTCGGCGAGCCGTAAGCGCACAGTTTAGTCGTAGCCGAGTTGATGCCTGTTTGACAGCGAGACGATACGGTAGCGACCAACGATCCGTTTCCGAGTTGAAGTGTGCTGTGAGCCTTAAAGCTCTCCATTCACGTCACAGGTAAATAAAGGCGGGCACATGTTGGCGGCTTCAATGGAAGCTTATCGGCCACTTTTAAATCCATTTAAATGGGTTCTTTAAGTGCAAATAGTAAAAGAGCCATTCGGAAGGGAAATGTTTAGAACTGTAATTATTTACTACCACCCCTATAAAAATAAGGTTGCCAATTTATGGAAAAGTGAAGTTAATGAACGTTTTAATGTAAGTACAAAATATCTTGAAAAATGTCTACTTTTTTTTATGAAATAAGGGGGCAAACGAACAAACGGGTCACCTGATGGAAAGCAACTTCCGTCGCCCATGGACACTCGCAACATCAGAAGAGCTGCAGGTGCGTTGCCGGCCTTTTAAGAGGGAATAGGGTAATAGGGTAGGGGAGGGTAGGGAAGGGAATAGGGTAGGAGAGGGTAGGGAAGGGAATAGGGTAGGGGATTGGGCCTTCATTATATAATTATACTTATATAATTACTATAACTTATTATAACTTATATAATTATATAATTATCTGCCTAAAAATAAAACATACTTACGTAACTTAACCCACCTCTCAAAATATTCACTTACTATTGCAAAAGTTAAAGTCCCAGATTTAAGCGAAAGTAAAGCGACTGAAAAAAATTGTAAAATTTTCATGGTGGTAGGATAACCTACATAATAACATTATGTAGCTGGGTTATTAGAGAAAGGGTTGGGGTCGGGATTCTGAGGGCAATTGCTGCAGCTGAAGGCTACATTACACATCTAATTCTCTAATTGTTACATTTTGGGAGATCGCAGACGACAGACTTTTGTGCGATCAAAGTCTGCGCCTTCCATACAATCTGATGGCGCGCGCCATGCGGAATGTATGTAAGCCGCAGACTTTGATCGCACAAAAGTCTGTCGTCTGCGATCTCCCTTTATTTGGTTCGAAGTTTTCATTTTACGCCAAGGTGTTTCCAATATTTAATTCCAGGAAACTATGTAATACTAGTTCAATTGCCGGCAACGCACCTGCTGCTCTTCTAATGTTGCGAGTGTCCATGTAAGTCGGTAGTTGCTTTCATTAGGTGACTCGTTTGCTCGTTTGCACCCTTATTTTATAAAAAAATATAATATACCTCTCCTCAATATTATATTTGAGCTTACCTAAACAAACATTTTGCATACTTAAATAATATTGTTATGTTCTGCTCCTATTTTTAACCAGCTTATTAGTAAAATTTAACTAGCTTATACAGCACGTTCCTAGATATTTTACCTTTGCGCCTATGACATAAGGATTAATATCATGGAAAATCCAAGGTAGAAGAGATTCTAAACTCTACATAATATTGTGGCGTGTTATTTCACTGTACTTAACATGCTACACACTTTCTATTAGATGCAAAATAACATCTACCGGTAGTGTGCACTAAAATATCCCTTGAATGGCCTATCCACAGTATATTTACAGTAGGCCATCTTCATACCGGACCGCCTAAATCGCGCGCACTGCGCAGTGCGCACTCATACGTCATACCGTCTATGTTATAAGAAGCGAACGCGCACAGAAAGATTGAACTCCTGTAGACATATACTTACTTTATCATAACAATTCAAATTAGCGGAGTTATCAAAACATTAAGAGCTCCTATCGTCCGTCGGTACTTAATATACATTGGACTTTCGATAACATTGTAATTACGTCGTAGCTCTCTCCTGTAGAGACTTCCTGTAATGCCTCCCCATATAGACGAACGCGCTGCCAACGCGTTGGCCCACGCGTTGGCAGTGCGTTTGCAACAGCGCTTGTGAGTAATCCACACATTGGAAGGTCATTCAGTATGCTTTGGGTCGCGGCAATGTGCGGACGGATTCAAAATGAATGTTGAGTCGCTAACAGCTGCAGCTGTATATTTATTCACAGCTTATAATTACTTTATAAATGTGGACAACAAAAAGTTTTTAAAGGGTATTCCCAAAATAAGTAAAAAGCGAGACAACGTAACAAACAAAGAAATAAACTCACTTTTCCATATTTTATAATATTAAAATAATATAATTATTTTATTACTTATTATTTTTTATTGGAGTTTACTCCTTAAGAATCGATTTTCATATATAAGGCGCCCGGTATGAGAAAAATCCGCCTACTTGTTAGTAGGTTTTACCCCTGTAAAACCTACTAACAAGTAACGAAAAATCGTGTCACGTTTTTGGTGCGCACCTTTAGTGCGCAACTTTCTAATTTGGCTGTGAGTGTATTAAGACCATAAAGGTAATATACCTATCGGAATATTATATTATATTATTATATAATTTTATTATTTTATAATTATATTTTTTTTGAGTTTTTTTTATATATTATTATATAATATTATATTCCGATAGGTATATTAACTTTATGATTAAGACGTACATATGGTATGCTGTATAGGCGACTATACCTATATACTATATGTTATTGGGCTTGTTTGTTTCTGTCAGTGTCGATGTATTTATATTGCTATACTCGTACTTAAGGAGTAAACTCCAGTCGTGCGTCGGAGCTGACACACTTTTTTTTTTTTGAGTTTTTATTTTTATTTTATTTTTTTATATTATTATATAATTTTATATTCCGATAGGTATATTAACTTTATGATTAAGACGTACATATGGTATGCTGTATAGGCGACTATACCTATATACTATATGTTATTGGGCTTGTTTGTTTCTATCAGTGTCGATGTATTTATATTGCTATACTCGTACTTAAGGAGTAAACTCCAGTCGTGCGTCGGAGCTGACACACTTTTTTTTTAATATAATAATTATTACCTTATAATTATAATTATCATGATTAATTTATATTTATTATTTATTAAAATATATTTAATTTATTTTGTTTTTAGTATATTTATTGTTAATAGCGACAACAGATATAAGTACACAATCTGTGAAAATTTCAGAAATCTAGCTAAAGCGGTTCTTGAGATACAGCCTGGAGACAGACAGACAGACAGACAAACAGACAGACAGACGGACGGACAAAAAGGCAGACAGAAAGGCAGACAGACATTGAAGTCTTAATGATGGGGTCCCGGTCCCGACGATGTTTGTTTAGGGTTCCGTACCCTTTGGGTACGGAACCCTAAAAAACATCGTAAGGAAAATAGCATGTCCAAGAACCTTATTTTTTAGCACTTTTGATATGATTTTTTGTTCCACAGGCAGATTTACTCTGATAGTTAACTCAATAAATTTTAATGTTTACTCGATACTTACATTGTTCGCTATTTCGTCAAGCTAGATGTTAATTCGCCACAAGGAAACGTGCACTCTTCAGCGCTGCTCCGGGCGAACTGATCGCGCGGCCTATGTGTGGATGGAACGCAAGCCTTGCGACAAGCCTTGCGACAAATTTCCTTTGATCATTCCGACACCGGGCGGCAAGCTCGCAAATGCGTCGGCCAACGTCTAAGTACCTACCGCGAACGCGCGAACGCCTGTTCTACACATTGGGCCAACGCGTCGACCAACGCGTTCGCCTATTTGTAGTGCCAACATAACAGGAACTCGATTTCAAAGCAATGCATATCGCGCGTAAAAATTGCCTCTTAAGTCGGCACTACATATAGGCGAACGCGTTGGACGACGCCAACGCGTTCGCCAACGCGTTCGCCTATATGTAGTGCCGACAAAACGCGTCGGCCAACGTCTAAATACCTACCGCCAACGCGCGAGTCGCCCGTTCTACACATTGGGCCAACGCGTTGGCCAACGCGTCGGCCAACGCGTTCGCCTATATGTAGTGCCGACATTACTCGAATTTCGTTTATAGAAACGATTCGTTTCACGGCTGAGTTACGCTACTGTGTATATTTCGTATTGTTGCCTGTGCAAACACTTTATTGCAAATAAATTCAACGCATAATGCAACAAACTAGCGTTAGTGTTAGCTTACATGCAGGTCCTTTATGTGACAACTTGAGAAAACACATGTGTTTTTCTAGCTCGGGTTACAAATGGTTGCTTGGTAAATAAAACATTGTGCTAAGTACTGCAGTTGTGTTTAAGTACTTGTAATCTGTTATTCTCTTTTTTTAATACCATTTGTAGCAACCAATATTATTAGAACTAGCAACATCTGACGTAAAATTAGGTGGCTGTGGAGAATTTTTACCATTTCTTGCCAGAGGTTGAAGGGTGGGTAAAAAATCGTCAAAATTATCTTAACCCTCAATTCACTAGGTGAAATTTACTAACGTAATTACCTTCTATGAGTCCCAGGGACTTACATATTTTAAATGTATGTTTTTATGAAACGAAACAAATTTCATCAACATTTTGTTTAATAATCTTCTTATGTACTTAATAAATTATAAGAATAAATAACAAAACCAACCAAACTTCTGAGATCCTCTTGAAAATTAAAGAAAACGCACTTGTTAGTCTTTTAAAAACATTATATTTTTAAGGTTTCTCTAAACTAACAAATATTCTAAAAATTTAAAAGAACTTAACGTTTTTAAATCAATAAAGGTACACAAAATAAAATAAAATAAACATTAATGTATGCTTGTATACAAAGAAAAAAAAACGTGCTGAGTGGGTTTCTACCACTATCTAAAAGCTACGTCGGCATATATTTTTTGAGCAAGTAAAACATATCGGCTTCAGACATTTTGTACACAAATGAGCAGTTTTTGTTCTCTTTTTGTAGTGGCATAAATTATAGTAATACTTTCCCTCCTAGCTAATTTGTTTCAAGGTGGCTCACATCTTTAGGAGTGTCATTTTTACGTCCAAATCTTCTTGAAGCCAGGCTTCCAGAATGGAATCTGCTCCGTGTTCTCTTAGATTGATAAAGTCATGTTTTTTTGAGCCATTCTACAATTGTACAACAGAAAAATAAAGCATACATAATTTAAATAAAAATAACGGTGAAAAATTAACATTTCAAAACTTTCATATATAAAAATAATCATAACGTAATTCACTAGTATGAGTCCCTGGGACTCACTCGGCGTAATAACTCACCAAATATGGTATGTGCGCACTCATCCTCTCGGCACCATGTCGCCCGCGTCACTACATATACTGAGACGTGGAGGAAACTAGCTGCTAAGATTTTTGAATTATGGCCGTTTAAAATTTTGGTGTGAGTCCCTGGGACTTAGGAAGTGAATTAAGGGTTAGGTTAGGTTATGAATAGCCACTTATAGATTTCGCGCATTTTATTGATGAGCAAGCAAGTAATGTAAAGGTCAATAGGTCGTATATAATTATAGAACAGTCCAAAGTTCAAGATCAAAAATTTCCTTTATCGAGCGTATCTTGACTAAATACCCAGATCACTCAGCGCGTCTTGAGGACGTATTTCCTGTGGTGATAAAAGCTGTCACAAAGCTCGCTTGTTTTTAATCATTAAGATGATAAATTAAATATTATGACACTTCTTTGAACATGAATGCGGTCAGCGAATATCTTCCGAGAATCTTATCACGTTACAATGACGTAAGTTTCGTATAGGAACTAGAGTACAAGGATCAAATGAAAAGACAGCTGGGCCCTTGCCGAAACTGATAAAGTGTGATTCGTTAGCGATTTTGATTCAGCTTCGACCGTCGTCTTCACAACCATCTAATATTGTACTGCACTAGTGTAGATGTTGACAGTATCAAAACTTCTAAGACTGAATATATTCAATTCTCGATTGTGTCGACAATAAAGAGACAGCATTTTCCAAACAAAGTGAGGAGCTCCACATTTAAAATAAGATGTGTTGTAATATTATGCCGGGACAGCTAGTATGACATATTTTGATTACAATCAAAATATGTCATACTAGCTGTCCCGGCAAACGTTGTTTTGCCATTTAAAGTATTTCTACTTCATCAGCATACAAAATCTTACCCCCTCTTTTGTCCCCTAAGAGGGGTGGGGGGAAAAATGTTATGTAACACCAGACGTTAAGTTGGAAAAACAGTTAATAATATAAAGTTAGTCCATTAAAGAAAAAAGTTTACTTAATACAAAATCTGACCCTCTCTTTGGTGGGGGGATGATTTTTATACACCAGATGTTGAGTTGGAAGAAGGCAAATATATCTGCGAAAACCGTATGCAAATCGGATCAGTAGTTTTCGTGTTAAAGCAAAAGTCTTATACAAAATCTGACCCCCTCTTTCGTCCTTTTAGAGGGGTGGGGGGAATTTTTTTTATACACCAGATGTTAAGTTGGAAGAAGACAAATATATCTGCGAAAACCGCATTGAAATCGGATCAGTAGTTTTCGTGTTAAAGCAAAAGTCTTATACAAAATCTGACCCCCTCTTTTGTCCCTTTAGAGGGGTGGGAGGAAAAATTTTTATACACCAGATGTTAAGTTGGAAGAAGACAAATATATCTGCGAAAACCGCATTCAAATCGGATCAGTAGTTTTCGTGTGATAGTGGAACAAACATACAGACAGACAGACAGACAGACAGATAGACAGACAGACAAACAGACAGACAAAAAAACTGACCACATTTTTGGCTTGTATAGCGATGTAGTGACACCCTCCGCTTATTATTTTTTGAATATCTTTAATGTACAGAATCGTAATTTCTACAGTTTTATTATATGTATAGATGATAATCTTCATAATATTATGAAGACAATGCGCGGATAAGACATGCGGTATGAAGGTTGACTGCATTATTATTTTTTTGAGTTCTCAGCATTGTTCTCATAGAAAAAGTTGTTCATTTTGACGGGCTCATTTGATGGTTTCAAGGATAACGGTGTTCACACTAACACACTGTATACGGGTGAAGTCGTGGGCTGAAGCTATCAACTAATAAACCTATGAAAAGTCCCAAGCTTCCGATGAGAACTAAATCCAGCAAACATAAATAATTAATATCGAGAAAATTTAAATCCAAAACGGCGAAATTAAAGTGAAATCCGTTATTAATATTTATATTCGGCGAAAATCTCAAAGGCCAGTTGGTCTAAATTATAAATATGCATTTCCACTCCACAGGGAGGCGAATTCAATAAAATATATACCACAAACCTCGACGTTTTGCGTAACGACCATAGGATTACAAATACAGGAGGTCCCATAATGTATTTATAGGTACATCTGTGGCTAGGGCTTAAGGCTTACAAGTTAGAAACTCAGCTTTGAATCTCAGCTATAGGTACTATGTACTTTAATTCTGTAACTTACAGCATCGATTTGGTTCCGAGGCAGTTTGACAAAAATAAGAATACAGTTTGTGAATACACTGTTAATTTTTAATCTGCAGAATTTAATCTCATACTCGTAACAGGAAATACCAACATTAATTGAATAGTTAATATAAATACAAATAATAATATAATAGTATTACAGTAATTCTGCCCGCACCTACAGAATGTGTTTTAATCCTTAATCTTACAACTTATCAAACCATTAGGATTATTGCTGACATAAATTAACTTGTAATGAATTATAAATACAAACAAAATCCTACAGATCTGTCTTACCTTTGAATGAGATTAACCTAATTTCCAACGACCAGGGCACAGAATATAATTATAACCAGGGTCTTAAGGGCGTTCCTTACGGAGATGCCGTGATTTACCGTATTTCAAGCCTTATAAACTCATAATTTGAAAGCTACAAAGTTATAATAAAAATACAGCAATAATCTTCAATATATCAACATTCCTTTCCACGTTTTAAATTTTCTATTTTTGTTTATTATACTCATGATATCAGCTTCCAAAGTAAAACCAATTTATTAAAATTCAAGCATACATTCAGCATCTCCTTAGGATTTACAAATTACTTTTATTTGTAACACACGCCAATAGATCGACAATATCATAAAATACATATTCCCCGTTTTAAATTTTTTTTAGGACACTTTTGAACTGAGATAAGTAAAAAAATAGGGTTTTGGTGCGATCTCGGCAACGCGGAAAATGTATGGCCAAGGTCGTTTGCTCGGGGGACGGCCTTAAGTTAAGCATTCGATAATAGAACATTTAGCATAACTACATTCCGATTATCACAAACATTACAAGGTCTATGTCACAAGAACTAAATGTGGTTATTGTTTTTTGAATATACATACTTAAATAATAATAAATTATTTAAGTATGTATATTCTCTTAAATTATTATCATCGAATTAAACTTGACTAAAGCCCATATTATTTTTTATTCGATAAAGGTTTAAAAAAATATAAACAATATTATACACGAACTAGCAAGAGGTAGCTTAAATACTATAGTATGGTGCGAAAATGACGCACTAAAAGGCAGGTATTCGACGACAAAGACTTAAAAGATAAAACAATTGCTCACATCCTTGTTGGCAAGTTCTCACACGAATTTGGCCTGATGAGCTCTTACAGTCCAGTTACGTTTAAATTGATTCATTTAGTAATCTGTTAGAATCGTGTAACAAAATTTTCCAACGTTACATCACAGATAGCTACTTAGATCGCAAAGGCAAAGGCTGGTTCTTCTTCAGAGGGCAGTACCTACATGTACTTAAATATACATTTGTATATCATTTGGTTATCATTATCCAAATGTATAGATAAAGAGTTCTTTCCCCGGGGAAAGAACTCTTATAAGAATGGTGTACAGGATCCGCACGCTCCTAAGCCCCTAGCCAAACGTTTTCTTTACCGCTTCTTTATACATAGAATCGTCGATCGAAAAAGTATGGAATTGACCTAAGCGTTCAATGATAATATTTATGAAGGCGATATGCGTGACTTTTATTCTATACAATATTTTCTTCTATAAAGAAGCGATAAAAAAAAGTGTTGGCTAAAGACTCTGATATGATATTATGGTCACATTTAAAATAATAATTTAAAAAAAAACATTTCAAACCGACCTCCTTTTGGAAGCCTATTAAAATTTGGTGAACTGAACAGGAGATATTTGGTGATCGCATATCCATTCCTCATACTAATTAAACCAAGTTTAACCCTAACCTGTTGAGCGCAATAAATCGCGTTTAGCGGTAAAACTTACCCCGCGAACAGTGTTTAGCGTTTAGATAAATCACAACAATAATTGCTCTGATTTATATGCGCGGAGATAATTAAATTACGTCGCACGACGGAGCGGGAATTAATCACGTCAAACATATTGACGCGATAACCGATCATTATGATCCAGCGGAACCGTCGACGGCTTCAAAACAAGTCGTTACAAGTCATTATAGTACACTTTCGCTAAGCATAGTTAAAGATTTGTGTTTTTATGTCTTTTTGGAACGGAGTTCAGTTCACGTTCAGTTCAGTTCGCGTTGCGAAAGGGGGCTAGACCGAAAAAATTGTAACGACACTTTTTTATTAGTACCTGCATGTTAGGGGCAGAGGGCGTTGCGCATTGATAGTATTCCTGTGCGTCAACTAGATGGCGTTTTTTTGAGAATAAACAGCGACGCGTTGTTAGTATTCCTGGGCGTCAATAGATGGAGTTTTTATTAGTACCTGCATGGTAGGGGCAGAGGGCGTTGATAGTATTCCTGTGCGTCAACTAGATGGCGTTTTTTTGAGAGTAAACAGCGACGCGTTGTTAGTATTCCTGGGCGTCAATAGATGGCGTTTTTTAAATATTTTTTTAAGTATAATATGTATGTATTATACAGATTTTTTTAACATAAGAAAATATAACTCCGTTCCATTCGGGTGTCCTTTGACACCTCTCAAGTTTTTTATTATTATATTAAGGGCCTGTTTCACCACTTCCTGATAAGCTATCCACCACTTAACTTGACAGATAGAGTATGGAGAATCTGTCAAATTATACGAAATAAGTTATGAACAGCCTATTCGGCGCTTTATCAGGAAGAGGTAAAACAGGCCCTAAGTATCAAAGCTCAAACTTTGAAATTACTTATGAAATTAGCAATTTCTTGCGAAATCTACATGACGTTAAATATTATGACCAACCAGAAACACTGCAACGTAACTTCCTATTTTAATCAAGAAAATAAATGTTAACTGCGGTTTTAGAATTTATATTGTGTTAATCCGGTCAAATAGTAGCCATAAAATAAGGGTTAATGTATTCAGGGACGGTTGGGGTATAGATTTAAATATTCACTACTCAACCGTAAAGTTTTAAGTCTAGACTGAAATAAAAAGCTAGGTAAAGAATAAAACACCGTTTTAATTACTGCTAAGTTTTTACATGCAGCTCTTTAAGCATTTTTCTCTCATGTATTTCAAGAACTAAAACAAACGTTATGCTACGTTTTGGTGCTTGCCGAGCCTCGGCAAGCCTTCACAAGCCCGAGCGTGAAAAGAGGTAAAATGGCTTGGCTTGCGTGAGCTTGCGGACGCTTGTAGACGATCGGGAGTAGTGTCGGTTTTTGGACAGAGATCAAAGGGCATTTGCGGCAAACGTTTGCGACGTGTTCACACGTTGGCTCGCGCTTAGTAGCCGCTGTGATCTCGCGACGAACGCACGTCATGCACAAAATGAGTGGCTGGTAGAACGAAGAGAGTTTATCGTTTTTGGAATATTACCAAACCGAAACGTGTATCTGGAACCCCAGGGATGTTAACCATAAAGATAATCTATAGTTCATTTGTTTATTAATTTATTTTAACCGACTTCAAAAAAGGAGTTTATTAATTTATTTTAACCGACTTCAATTCGACCCGTATGTATTTAATATTTCCAGAATTGCCCAATTTCCGTATATGTTAGTCTATATCAGCGGTTGAACAAATGTGCCAAATTTCATGTATGTAAAGTTTATGTATGTATGTATGTTTTTATGTTTGTGTTCGCATATCTCCGGAACTACAAGTGCGATTTGAGTTTTTTTTTATTATACTAGGTATTGTTTAACTTAGGGAACAGTGCAAGTTTCATCAAAATCGGTTCAGTAGTTTTTGAGATAGGGAATTTTAATTCCAAACGTAATAGCCGACACAAGTTCGGTGTCCGCCACGCTTGAAACGACTTACAAATGAAAACGACTTACAAATGCAAAGCGAGATTTGTGGAGGCTTGTGGCTTGTGGAGGCTTGCCGTGGCTCGGCAAGCATCAAAACGTAGCATTAGGTTTTTATATTTGTATAGAATCTATATCCATACTAACATTATGAATGCCAAAGTGTATCTGTCTGTCTGTAACCACTTCACTAAACCGATTTAACTAAAATTTGGTATGGCGATACTTTGAGTCTTCGAAAAGGACATCTATACTTTTTAGCTAGGAAAAATGTAAGGTTCCCACGCGATAAACAAATCATGGTGCAACGGATAAAAATATGAAAATTGTTTCATATAATATAGCGGTGATATTAATAACTAATTTAAAGATAAAAACCAATTTCAATTACTAAACATTTGTAACATTTTGCATATTAGTCACAGCATGTAACAATGCACAAGGCTCATTAAAATAAGGCGCCGGTTAAAATAATTGTTATTCATAACTTTATTTATTACGAGACAACATCGATATCTGGAGAGTAATGGCATGTACAACACTAAAAACACTATAGAGGAGATAGTGATGTCAAATGTCATGTCGATAAAGGCGCAGTAACACCGTCTGATGTTTCGCCAGTAAATTAAGAAAATATCACTTTAGGTGTACTGGAAATAAAGGGGTATAATGAGAAGCCAATAGCTTTGTCCACACTGTACCTTTTTTTGTTCATCATGCGTTATAGTGCAGTCAACAGCGAACGTGAGGCATGCCCGCGACGCATGCCCTCTGACCGTATCCAAAACTTTTGCTTTGTTCTGACAATGCTGGCGTTGCGTTCGTTGACGCATTCAATTATTATTGAATACGCCAATACGAATATTGAATGAAAGAAGATGATGAAAATGAAGACGAAAGTGCACAGTGTGGACATAGCTAATAAGAGTTTTGTGCTTACAGGATCATTACATAGTAATTATAACAGATATTGGGATAGTTAAAGAATGAAATGCAACGTTAATAAATTCGCAAAAGTGACCTAAAAAGTTTGTAATACCAAAACACATACTGAACAAAGTATTCCGTATATTTGCTAAGCATCTAAAATAAGCTTAGAAACAAATTTAATTTTACTCTCAACAAATTGTATATTAAAAGGGAAACAATTATTATCAATATCAACACGTTTCGCGATATTGGTGTAGCCCGACCAGCCGTTACACTCTTGCTTGGAATTACAAAATGCTTATTGATTTATTTTATTATCAAATATTGTATTATTTTTCATTTCCTTTAGTCTTTATAACATGTTTTGTAGAGTTTGTTTTCTTATCCAACAAACTTAATTGTATTTCAATTTGAAAACTTTACATCTTCAAAAAGTATCTCGTAGAAAGAAAGGAACGAGATACGTAAAAAAGCAAATTTCATCAAAATGGATGCCCCGGTAAACCCCCGGAAAACCTGAAGATGTAACAGACAGGAAGATCGACAGATACCTAAACTTTTGTACTCGTAATATTAGTTAAATTATAAATCTAGATGACGCCCGCAACTCCATAGCGCTAAAATTCGTTTACCATGGAACAGTACATTTTTCCGGGATAAAAGTATATTGTGTCCTTTCCCGAGCCTCGAAGCTCGGAAGCGAAGGATGTTAACGCTTTCGTATTGATAATATTAGTATGGATGTTAACAGCCTACGGTCATTTCAAAGCTTAGCTGGTATCGATTGGTCAACACACCTATTTCTGAGTATTTATTTTTATAAGCGACATTGGTCACGTTCGGTTGACGAAAATAAAGGCACGTATTTTAGAACTTTCTCAGAAACGTTCAAGAGCTATAAATTGACTATTTGTTTTATCGACTGTTCTAAAATGAGCCCCTGTATGCAGGATAACATGGGTAAATGCTCTAGTTAAGAATAATCTACTAACTGCTTTCTCTTATTTTGTGGTGTGGTGGGTGCTGAAGAGTGGAGCAAGCATTTTTTCACATTGGTTCGATAAATAACATATATGTTAAATTACATAATACGTACCACATGTTATGAACCAAACCAAATGCTAATAATTAAGGACCATAAAACGATAGAGTATAATAATATTTCCAACAAAGGTTATATAAGCCGATAAGTGTTATAAAATTTAGTTCATCCCTATATCTGACTTAAAATTAATTAATATCCACATTTTCTTCAAAACTCTGAAATCGGCTACCAAACTAGAGTTTGGTCAAAAGCGAAACCGCTATTTTCCAGCAAAATATTAAAGAAATTGGTTTAAAAGCGAAATTGTTAATTTCCAGCACAACATTAAAAATTTACGCAAAATATGTTCAGGTCAAGTTAAACTGGTCACCAATACGTCTTGAATAGCTAATAAGCTCACGTCGTCGGTCATTGTACTTTTATTACTGATATAGACAGTCTTTATTGTAATGGAAAATGTTTAATACTCATTTGCAAGTGGGTTAGTGATTCACGCTAACAAAAATGATAATGCCCGATTGTTTATTGATCCTGCGGTTAGCGGATGTTGGTGTATTTTTTATTTTGAGCTGTAAAATTGATTAGCTGGGACACTGCCGTGCCCCCAGATTTTGAAGACAATTTGTGTCAAAAGACTTTCATTTAGCTTTTCAATGCATTCAAAAGATTTTTTTATCAATCATGAGAGAAATCTTTTTTATTTATTCCAATCTGGATTAGGGCATATCCGTTGTCTTTACCAAATGCTGACCTATTTCTAGATGACATTTTGATATTAATTTCAGTAATTTCATACATAACTGTAGCAATTACTGCAGAGTGGAGATTCTTTTCAATATCACATTATCATACCTGTATTTTCAAATCTACCTTCCTTAGTAAGTGCATCTTTGTATTTCTCTGTTTACCTTTTTCTTCTATCCCCCACATACACGGAAACAGTTTTCGATACGTGTTCACACGAGGCTATAAATCTTGGTGCAACAGGTTAAGGGGTTAGCCATATTTAAATAATCTCCGTTATCGCCGCGACAAGTACATGATCAGCTGACAGTGACGGGAGATTAGCCGCGCCGTGGGCCGCGCGTAGGACTAGCCGCTAATGTGTGTTTGGCTAACATTTGTTGACTTACGGGGATGAACCTTAGCTTAGTGACAAATTATACTGCAATTTTGTAGAATATTAGATGAACCGACAAATGTTATTGATTGAATGAATTATTTTATAGTTTGTTAGTTTCGCTTAAACTCGAGAACGGCTGAACCGATTTGGCTTATTTAAGCTTAAGTTTGTTGAAATAGTGGAAGTCCAGGGAAAGATTATATTAGGAGGGAGTGATATGATTTAGGTATAAAAATAAATGTTGGTTGATTCTCAGAGGGAATTCATAAAGTCATGGTCCATTAGATCTTTGAGTATTGTACCTCATAATATCAAGATTAATTAACAAAAGATGACAGAAAAAAATAATAATTTCTAGTTCTAATAATAATATTATTAGAACTAGAAACTCGGCGTAGTAACAATTATCTCGAAAGTGATATTTTTCTTGTTATTCATAAATTTAAAACTTACAAGAAACAGCAAATTGTTACAGGTAAAGCTGCAAATGCCAAGAGCTATTGTGCCATACCAACGAGCAACCGATATTGAAATTTCCTCGTACAAGCTAAAGGTTTTCTAAAGTATAAAGTAAAATGAGAATTTTTAACTAATATCAGTTTTTTACACCATAATATTTTAGCGCTAAAACTTCAACGAGTTTTACATCAGAATTTCCACTGGAATTTCAAATCTCATGTCTGGAATAAAAACTCTCCTTAAATTCACCAAAATTTCCTCGGCATCAATCATAAAGTTGTACTAACGACCAACTGGAAGTTTGAACGCCAAGTTTCCGTTTCCAGTTGCCAACTCCCAATGACAGCTGACAATTTAGCAGTTTAATGGCACCAATAACTCCGCGTCAAACATTCCTGCTGAATCAACGTCGGCCATTGATTGATCACTTTAATTGGAACTTACGTGGTAAGTGGTTAATTCGCACATAATTAATTTTGCATTAAAACAGTTCTACTGCATTCATGATATTGCTACCTATTGCTTTTACACAAATATTTATTTATGGCGAAATGTACCATCGAGGAAATTGGTTCCTAGGCAGTTGACAGACCAACGTCATTTGGTCGGATCATGTCAATTTAATGTTAATAATTGTGATCTGTCGGCTGTGTTTTAACGTAACGCGACCAAACTACGTAGGTCCCCCATCTGCCTAGGAATCAACTTCTCTGATAGTACAATAAAAATAATCCATGTTAAAAATTCGGATGGTTATTTCCCTGGACTTATCCAGCATCTCCTTTCCAAATCTCATGAAAATCTATTAAGCCGCTCAACCGATTGCTATTCCTCTCAAGATTACTTAAAAGGGATGTACTGTACGTATTTTAGACTTACTTATTTTCGCATTTACATTTCAATAAAGTAATATTTTTAATTAAAATTCAATTAAGTACAAATAACTTGAATTTATATTATAGTAACTATTGTTTCAAAATGAAAGACAAAAGAGAGCTTCTCTACCCGGTTGACATTTCTACAAGAATGGGCGTTTGCACACTGCACGATAACGACACGACACGATACCACAGAATAGAGGGCCACCGCACATATTATACAATTTCAAGTTGGCCGACTATCGTACAAACTGACTATCGTACTAATTCTAATATTCTGTCACTTAATGGCGCAGATTACACGCGTCAATATTATCACGATTCCGTGATAATATTTATGGTGTAATAGGCCGAATCGCAGTATCGCAGTACTATTTGTGAATCCCGAGATACTAGAATCGTGATAATATTGACCGTGTAATCTATGCCATTATTGAATGCACCCAAAATATTCTCCTTTCTTTTCGCCTTCGTTTTATTAGTGCCACAATAAAAGCGTGCTTTTTACGCATTTTAACACGCACGTCACTAGGCTAGCAACACCGTTACCAAGTAAATCTAAAAGTCTGCGGCTGGCAGCGTACACTATGAAGTTGTCCAATTAAATTGTGACACTACGCAATTACACTACGCAATTTAGTTTGTACGATAGTCGGCCAACTTGAAATTGTATTATATGTGCGGTGGCCCTTATCTATTCTGTGGTATCGTGTCGTGTCGTTACCGTCGCAGTGTGAAAACGCCCAATATTCCTGGAACTTGTTGAAACTATATGCCAAGTAAAGTTCATTTGTAGGTCGAGTAGTGTTAAACTGTTTGTGGAGAAATTGAGAATGCCTTCGTCATACAACCAAATATATAAACAATAGTCTTGTTTTTATTTTTAGTACGAATAGAAAACTAATAAACTTAAAAATGTGCGGTTTGCAAATTTTCGGAACAAAAAGTATCCTATGTCCTTTTCCGGGACTCAAAGTATCTCCATGCTAAATTTCAGCAAAATCGGTTAAGCGGTTTGGGCGTAAAGAGGTTACAGACAGACAGACAGACACACTTTCGCATTTATAATATTAGTATGGACTTAGACAGCTGATTAATTGTCTCTTCTTCCTCGAAATTGAAGAAAAATCACCTAAAATCTTGAAATAGTTGTTTCTAAAAAAAAAAACAATTTTAAATTAATAACTGAGCAAGACTAGAGTTTAAAGTATATTCCAATATTCTTAAACACATCGGACCAATCTACTTAGGTAAGTGATTTAGCGCGAGGCCGATGCCGACCAATATAGGTACTTACTTATTATCCCCATGATACCGGCCATAGACTAGAAATTCTGACCTGCAAATCCTTGTTTGTTACTGAGAGCCGAGGGAGCCACTATAATCTGACAGGGAACAAAGCATAATTCCGCCTGTGGCTGAACTTATTAAGGGACCGCTGTCATTCCAGCGAGTAACTTTCAATTAGAACCTTCCTTCAACTACTACGGAAATTGCGATAGTTTCTCATATTATTAGCTACATTGCTCCATTACTTCGAAACTTCTCTCGAGTTCACCCTATAAACGATCGATGTACCGTCCAGCATCACAAAATCCGCACCAGCAGATTTGAAATGTTTAACATTCTTAACAATTAGACAAGTTCGAATTAGGATAACATCTAAGTAAGACAAACTTCAGTGCTTAATTTATCTACTCGTTAACGATTTCGGTTTTGTAGAGATGAGGTGGAGGGAAATTTTGCTGTGTAAGTTTTAATTGACATTTATGGAAGATCGGCAGAGGCGAGAGGATCGTTATACCCCTAACAAATTGCGATTTTATCGTTGTGCAATTTCAAAATGCATTTCAGCGGTCGGTCCATTCAGGGATCAAGTGATTGCTTCGTATTACTGTATTATCGATATAATGGTTTTATTAATTATTCGTGGAAATTATTTTCGACATCGTCATCACTTTTATGTCAGAATTCACTGTTTTGTACAGACAATAGACATAGGCTCAATTTTCAGACTATTAGTGATTTCAAAATATGTGTCGTTTTAGGTATATTATAATATAAAAAAACAGATATTAAAGTCTACGTTCATTGAGTTTCCCTATTAAAGTATCTTCCATCCTATTGCTGTAACTACATTCTTTAGACTTGAATGTCGTCGCCAGATGATGATGATCATAAGAAATCCAAAGTATTTTCAAGTACGGTGGACATTTACAATGTCATTGTCAACGGAGTGGAGTGTAAAGTAAATAATGGCACAATTGACCAAAACTAATATTTGTCAATCCTCAAAAAATCGATACGAAGCGTGGAGGATGGATTTGATTTGAGCAAACATTCAGGAACGTATTACAGTTACCGAAAATCGATAACTTATCGATGCTCGAGATAGACGGATCGGGACAATTTTTATCGGTATCTTGAAGCTATCTTATTTGCAAATAGGCACTAGCTAGAATCCAACTTCTTTATCATTATTTTTATACAGCTACAAATAGCTTAACTTTTAGGAAAGATCCATGGAAAAACTTAATGTAATACCTATTTATTTTGTGTATTGTGTATGATTTTTTGTTGGATAAAGATTTGTTATTAAATTACACTAATTTTCTCTAAAGAAAATGCTTTGCGAAAATATCCGTAAGTGTTAAATTAAAATGTAATAATATTCGCGTAAGGCTAAGAAATCGATTGTTCAGTTATTCATTATTTATATGTTGAGTCATCAAAGCAGCTAGTGAAATTCAATCTTGTTTAACACAGAGAAAATTACAACCGAATGCAAAAACTTATTTTGGCTATAAACTTCGCTCAATAAACGCAAGCGACATTACAATACACCATAAAACATTTTCCAACATAAAACACCGCAAAAGATACGTTCAAAATATAATAAAAGTCATTGACAATTTATCAAAAGGTTTTATGATACGCATTCAAATAAACTCGCTGCACGGTGGTGTTATAGCCACACTAATAGTAGAAAATAACCAATAAAGTATTGAATACGATTTGTATGCGCTGGCTAATTTTTAGTAGAGGTTTATTAGATGTAAGTACGGGAAATATGATATTTCGGAAGATATATCAAAAACTGCTATTTTGAAAAACGAAATAACAATCGACATAAAGGTGAGACCGCACTAAGGCGACACCACAACGCGCTATATTTTAAGCTCCATAGAATTAAGTACGTTTGTAAGACGTCAGATTCACGTTTTTAAAACGTCATTTCTATAGAACGTGAAGTTTCGTCTCGCGAAACTGTCGCGTAGTGTCCTGTAGCGTAGTCTCACCTAAGCTTAAGGCTGTGTTTCCACTGAAGCGGAGCGGAGCGGAGCTTAGCGGTGCCCGAATTGACCAATCGTGCTATTCCAGCGGAATGACAGCGAAGCGGAGCGAAGATTTCGAGCACGGTGATTGGTCAATTCGGCACTGCTAAGCTCCGCTCCGCTTCAGTGGAAACACAGCCTTTTGGAAATAACTGTCACATTTGTTTCACAGTCTTTTTTAAGGCCGTCCCCCGAGCAAACGACCTTGGCCATACATTTGCCGCGTTGCCGAGATCGCACCAAAACCCTATTTTTTTACTTATCTTAGTTCAAAATTGTCCTAAAAAAATTTAAAACGGGGAATATGTAGTTTATGATATTGCCGATCTATTGGCGTGTGTTTCAAATAAAAGTAATTTGTAAATCCTACGGAGATGCTGAATGTATGCTTGATTTTTAATAAATTGGTTTTACTTTGGAAGCTGATATCATGAGTATAATAAACAAAAATAGAAAATTTAAAACGGGGTAAGGAATGTTGATATACTGAAGATTATTGCTGTATTTTTATTATAACTTTGTAGCTTTCAAATTATGAGTTTATAAGGCTTGAAATACGGTAAATTACGGTATCTCCGTAAGGAACGCCCTTAATAACGTAGTAGAAAAGGCTTTCGCTGGTGATAGTATGACTCAATACTCATACTATCACCAGCGAAAGCCACTCAATAGTAATGATGTAGAAAATAGAACATGTCGAAACATCACCTATGGACCATATTCATCAATGTCCAGGCTCCCCCAATCAACCAATTACAAAACTTGACAAAGAGGATTTAGCCCATTAGGCCATCGGAGGAAATTAACAATTGCTTGAACTCTAAATAATGTCGTCAAGTTAATACTGACATGTCAGTTATCGTTGAGTGGGTTGATTGACCTGTATTTAAATATCGAACAGTTTAATCATGAGTTAATCATGGCTGATTGATTTGTTTAGTTTGACGCTTGCCCGAGTGTGATCATTTATCTGGTAAATTATAGAGATACTAGATCATACATACATCCATACATCCAAACTTTCGCCTGTATAATATTAGTAGGAATTGATAATGTTACGGTGCATTTTTCACACATAAATTTCACACAAAATTTCAATTAGTACCACTCAAGTATTTGTGATTTTGAAAAATATTTATTAGAGTGTGATTTTTCGAAATATCTTTCACCCAAGAATTCGTTTATCGAGTGGGATCACTAAACTTTTCTTTTATAATATTATAGTATCCGCTAACCCGGGAGTGTATTTAATTTTAAAATCAAATAAAATGTAACTTAGGCCGTATTCACACCAAACCGACTGTGAGCCGCAGAATGTGAGCAGGCTCACTGTGAGCCCCAGTGTGTACCTGAAAATATACGGTATCAAATGTCCGCGCTTACGCCTAGCGTAATAGCGTATTGTCGGTTAGGTGTGAACGTAAAAACGAATATGTATCATTGAAATACACTAAACTGCGTAACGTTCGCTCACATTCGGCGGCTCACAGTTGTTTTGGTGTGAAGTGTGAACACGGCCTTAGAGGTAGAGATTTTTATTCTTTAACACTTATAATAATAATTATATTATTACTTATACATTTAATTATTTAGCATTTTAACGACAAATTTGCTCTTTTAACATAATATTTACCTTCATATTTATCATAATATGTAATTCCACTCTTACTTCTGGTGTTGCTAGGACTTCTGGTTTTACCGGGCTATCAGACGGGCGTAAAATCATAGAGGTTGGATTTGATTCGCCATACCCCTGTTATGGACGGCGCGTGACACTTTGAGATATTGTACGTCCATGGAGTGAGCGTGAAATCAATTTGATACTTTAGCGGGAGACAGCTCAAACCGAGGAAGTAACGGAATTAGAAATAGTGCCCGAATTCTACTATTTAAAGCTAGTCCCTAAGCACAATATGCCGAAGTTCCGCGGCGGAATCTCTGCATGATTCCGCCTGCAATGTATTTTAAATTACCGATGACACACTATGCCGAAATTCCGTCGCGTCATATTGTATGCGTTTGACATTGCTGACGTAATCATACGGAATTTCCGCCGCGGAACTTCGGCATAGTGTGTTTAGACACTTAAATCCACACTTATAGTAGAAATGCGAAAATGTAGAGGATTAAAATTATAGAGAACTAGATGACACCCGCAATTCCATTGCATCAAAATTTGTTTATCGCGCGGGTACCGTACATTTTTCAATTTTTCCTACATAAAAAGTATCCCATTTCCTTTTCAGGGAATTAAATTATCTCCTTCTTATTCAGGTAATAAACAGACGGCTGTTAATTATTGTTACCTCTTCACGCCCAAACACAAACGATTTAGTTGCAAGGTATGGAGATACATACTTTAACATCTTGAATGAGAAAAAAGAGATAATTTAAGTCCCTGAAAAGGACACAGGACATTTTTTTTATCCCGGAAAAATGTTTGTCCCCGCACAATAAACAAATTTTGGCGCAAAGAAGTTGCGGGTGTCATCTAGTTCTCTATAATTTTAATCCTCATTAATCTAATTTTAACAATTTCAAAGTGCGATTAGCTTTAAGCGGACTCTCATTAGAAGAAATAGTAATTGTAATTAGCATAATATTATGTCATTTCGACATTAATTTTGTGATTTATAATTACTAGTACTACATTATGATTCCACTTGAAAATCATCCATAGTGTGTTGTACATGAATATCTATAATATCAATCAAAATTGCCAATTTCTCGATGACGAATTAATTATGTTTGCAACGAAATATTATTTGCTTATCGTATAAAATTATGCTGTTGCGTTAAAGCAATTTCATATTGCCAAAAATATCTTCATTCAATGTAATAAAGCATCTCTCGATACGAATTGGTGTAGTAATAATTATTGTGTCATTTAATAAACATCCGATGGAATATTTATTCTGTTTCGAGACTTTACAGGATACTCCTGAATAATTTAGCTTTTTTGTGCCAGCAAATTGAAAAAAATCTACTGTTTCATACTAAAGCGCTTTAGCACATTAGCATTTTGCTTTTATTCAAGAGTGTGTTTATTCTGCAAAGTCTCCAAACGTAATAAAATATATGGAACACCTTGTGATTAATAAAAAGGAATAACGAAATGCCAATTTCTACTTCTAACACTTTCATATAGACTTTACGCGTAAGACTTGAAAGTACCAAGGAAGCAAAGGAATTAATTTCTGAAAATTCAAGTTAGTTCTTGAAAGTGATAAAAAGTGTCCCCGATATGGGACATTAATAAACATGTCGCCCGTATCCCTTACTCGTGTAGGGATCTCGTTTTATGTTCGTCAGCTAAGATGTAAGGAAGCAGCTGCCCCGCTTTGATCGTAACAAAATTTTGTTTACTTATTAAATAGAACTGTGTATGAATTCTTATTTCTTCTTGTTTATGTTGCCTAAAATATAGAACACAAGTAGGGGAGGGATTAAATTTTGAATATTTACTAATGGTGTCAACATAATATTATTTTGTAAATGTATCATGTGAAATATATTACACACGGTGCTGCTCGCCAGTTCCGTTATACTTGAACTTGGCTTGAAACGCTACCGCGTGTCTAGATTATATTTAAATATAGATGATGCCCGCGAATTTGTTGGGTAGAGTTTGTTGGGTTTAGTAGTTTAAGCGTGAATAGGTTAAACAACCAACAGACCAAAAAACAGAGATTTACTTTCATATATTCTGTTTTAATTAATATCGTAAACTATTAAATATTCGTCCACTGTCATCACTCATCAATATTTTTACCATATCGGGTTTAGTGATAACTGAGTTTATGTGGAGCAACTTTTAACGAATGCACATCAAGAATTCTTCGAACGGAACGGACTGAAAATTTTTAATATGCAACGTTGCTCCGGGTAAACAATGTTCGTTCGTATTTTTTCCCGGTTTGGTAACTATTTGCAAACATTCAGAAGTTGGAAGGGAACTTTTACAAACCTTTTTAATAGTTGCAGATTAATTAGCGCTGTTTTTGTTCGAGCAATCCTTTGGTCTACATCGGAAGTCTAGAAAAATGCATTTTATATTGTAGGTGAGTAAAACTATTTTAATAGGATGGAATAGTTTCAGTTTTACAGCAGAGAAAATGCTCGCAAAAGTTATTTTTATATTATAATAATGCAAACCAAATTTTAACCCATCAATCCCCAAGCGGCACCCGGCTGTCGCATAACAATTGAAAATCGATTGTGTCTGCGATTCCCAGGATCGAGGTATAAAGCATAATCTAACAAAACATCTTTAAATTCTCAGGCTAGAAAAATCTATAGTTTACGCGGCAATACGTACAACAGCGGTCATTGACTTGTATCGAAAATCTTGACCAATTTCACCATTCTCTATACAAACTACGATTGACAATAAAGCGAAGAATGTTTGTAGTCACACCAATTATTATTATACTCAGTTGAAACTGAGTAGGTTTTCAGAAAAATGATGTGAACTCATCAAACTTTTAGGTGTACTAAATGTTGCAAAAGGTATTTCGATGAATTTATAAAAGTCTGTGTAAAGTATAGTAATTAAATCTATTACAAAATATAGCCCGTCCCTTTATAAGAGTTCCAAGCAATAAACAAAATATTTGGCAAGCATTTTCCATATTGCAGACTACTTACAGGTCAATGATTGCTAGTGCCTCGTCTTCCCATTTCTATACACGTACAAGAAAATCGAACGGTTATGGAATTCCATTAAAATACACTCCCAAGTTTGTACAGCCTAAGTTCGTCAGTTAAACATATCAATAAAGTCGTAAGGGTCTCGCATATGTTTCCATTTGTAGCACTCTCAAAGGGCGAAGCTTTCTCTCGTTACGGTCGTTTGTATCCCGAAAGCATTATGGAACCCGATTGATTCCAGTTAGGGCATATGCATAATACATACGACCTTACTGCCAAAGGTTGACTCTATAAGCATATTGCATGAGATGAGAATTCGTATGTATTAAGTACATCTTTGTCATCGGTCACTGTTTTTGAAATTCTTCTTTACTGTTAATGCCTATTGTTGTTTTTGTGATCGCAATAATAATCAAATATCATTTTAATCACGAAAACTATCATGTGTCCTTTCCCAAGCTTTGAAGTGTATCCTTACTTGAAAGTACATTTTTTTTATTATATAAGAGCAAACGGGTCATCTGATGGTAAGCAACTACCGTCGCCCATGGACACTCGCAACATCAGAAGAGCTGCAGGTGCGTTGCCGGCCTTTTAAGAGGGAATACGTTCTTTTCTTGAAGGTTTGCAGGTCGTATAGGTCCGGAAATACTGCTGGTGACAGTTCGTTCCAGAATTTTACAGTGCGCGGCAGAAAGTTACGCGAAAAACGCACTGTGGAAGACTGCCACTCATCAAGGTGATGAGGATGGTATGTTTTTCGCGTGGGACGATGGCGAAAAGTTGCAGGTGGTATGATTCCGAACATTTCCTCAGAGCACTCCCCGTGATACAACCGATAGAGGATGCAGAGTGAAGCCACATCTCGGCGTAATTCCAAGGGGTCCAAGCTGTTTGAAACACTATGGCAGTCAACAATTCGAGCGGCCCTTCGTTGGATACGATCTAGAGGGAGCAGTTGGTATTTTGGCGCCCCTGCCCAGAGATGAGAACAATATTCCATATGAGGCCGAACCTGCGCCTTGTAGAGTTGTAGGCGTTGGTCCGGACTGAAGTACTGTCTCGCTCTGTTAAGAACACCAAGCTTCTTCGAGGCTTATTTGGCCTTACCCTCTAGATGATATCGGAACTGGACTTCGCTCGATATGTTGACGCCAAGTATCTCAATGCTAGGGGAGATGGTTAAAGATGTGCCCTCGAAACGAGGATATACGACCATTGGTGACTTTTTAGTGGTGAACGCGCAGACTTGTGTCTTGGCGGGGTTGAATTGGACCAAATTACGTCTACCCCATTCAGAGACCTTCTCCAATGAATTCTCCACCTTAGACACAAGTTCGTTTCGACTCTCAGTGACATTTTGCCGAGAAATATTGGGGGAGCCGGTATATACAGCATCACCTGTACTATCATCCGCATAGCAATGAATGCCGTTGGTCTGTAACATGTCATTGATATGCAGTATGAATAGAGTAGGCGATAGCACACAACCCTGAGGGACACCAGCATCAACAGACTGAGTTTCCGAGCATTCGCCGTCAACTACGACCTTAATGCTTCTGTCTGCTAAGAAACTAGTAACATAGAATAATAAATCATTGTCCTTACTAAATCTATTTATGTAATTACTTACTGAAGAAAGTGAAGTGTTAGAATGTGGTTTGCTAAAAGACAAAAGAAAGACAGTAGGAAAATACATTTTTGCATGTATGATACTAAGTACGGAAGTATTATAGTATCCAGGATATTGATTCTCTGTTAATAATTATTAATAATAATTCATTGTAGATTCGGAATTTATTTGCATTCAGACCAATGAATTCTATAGGAACAAATTAAATTTTTTCTTTCATATCTTTGATCCTTTTAGGCTTGTCATTTCATCAACTCATCAAAAAAATGGCATGAAATTCTTGACGCAATCAACTTCTCCATTAACGATCAAAAATACTTCTTACACGGATAAAAATAAGGTCCCTTTTCTCGTCGATATTGTAATCTCTCAATCAAAGTATCTTATTTTGCCAACGCTGGCAAATTGTACCTAATCTGTCTGTCCCTTCATCCGGACACGAGACCCTCATGGTATTATCCACCAAGCAATCTATAGGGAGAGACGATGCAGCGATTAGCGAATGCGCTCACTGAAGCGTATACCGGCGTCCGATAAGGCTCCTGATAAAGCCTAATGCAATGCTATCCAGCTTTCCGCACATAATATTGATTTTCTACCCCAGTAATTATTCGCTGTACACTGCGGAGCCGGATGCAGCGGGCGCAGAAAGCGGGGAAACCAAAACGCAATGTAGATTATGCTATTGGAATGTTCCATTTGATATCGTGCCATACTGCACATTATGCAAATATAAGGAATAATAATTTGCGTACTTTTATTGCTTTGGTTGCTTGAATTACAAATAAACATACCTTCTGTGAGCTGCTTTGAGCGTCTAAGTCATGATTACTACGCTAACAATTTACAGTCTCCTTCGTGGATTTTGCAGGCATAATAAGATAATAAGCCACTTGTAGAATATGCCCGTAGGTTTTATTAAAGTTGGCTGCCTTAAATATTTCGAAACTTCACAAAAAATTAATGATATTATCATAGTTTTACGTTTGCATACTACGCTACTATAATAATCTAAATGAATAATATTATGTATAGAATACCATCGTCGTATCTGACGTAGACTTTGTTTCTTGTCAGTAATTTCAAGTAACACGTTATCTTCTTGCACGTTTACTCATGTTTTGGTAATTTTCGTGCTACAAATGTTACTTCGACATGTTTGTGTTACGCGAGTAAATATTTTAAGCACATGAGTATTAATGTCTTGTCGCTAATTCTCCTTATTTGTTCGCGAAAGTACTTCGGTGTTTAAGATTTCCAAATATTTGAAGCGTGTATCGCGATTATGTTGTACTTTCAAGTTTGCTTGGAAATGTAATCTTTAATTACTTACTCGTTTGTACAGCTCCGCCACAGAATGTAGAGAAATTCGTCCATTAACATTTTCCCCTCTGTCCCGTGACCAGACTTCATCCCAAATCGCATGTTTAGATTTTCAAGTCAAAAACTACTGAGACATCATTTTGTTAACCGTTTCTATTTCATCACTCTTCTTTGCTTTCTTTAATACAAACTTGCAATAACAGATCGATTTATTTAGCGTCGCTTAATGCGTATATTAATATGACTGTCTGTAAGCGCAGACTTGAGCGGGAACGAACAGCACTTAACTTTATCTCTGCCACAATAGATAAATAACGCACGCTCCTACATTTTGCTGCAATCCTAGTACATTCACTGGTTCGATCATGTCTATGTTCTAAATTTTGAAATTTGAAATCCAAGACTTCTGTGGTCCCTAGATACTTACAGCAGCAGCAGCAGTAATAAGAGAAGTTTTCTTAGATAATTTTCCTAAAAAAAGAGTTGAATAGAAAATTTTTAGATTTTTTGTCAACATTTTAAGTTTTAATAATATGATAACATATTTTAGATCATAAGGAATTGAATTCTATAGTACGTAATGCTTAATTGAGTTACAGTACTACAAACTAAATATAATATAGATATGCCAATAAAAGTCACAGTAACAGGATTCAGCTTTACCCATTGGGTAGGTATATAACCCTAAAAAAGCATTCGTAGTCAGACAAGGTGTGAAAATAAATTTTATTTTACACCAAAACCTAATTGAAATAAGAGTTTCAAGCAAGATTCAACCGTATTTGAGAGCAATACAGTCCTTAATGAACTGCAGCGTTTCGTTGTTTTGAATTGAATCATTTTAATTCGCTAAAACAATACAATTCAAAGAAGACAAACTGCGTCCCAATGAACATTACAAACTATTGTGCGGTTATTATTTTTAGCAAATTCGCTGAGAGCTTTGTTGAAGACTTGTAATGTTTGGCCCAATAGTAGCTTATTGCATCGCCTTTCGCGCTTGTAAAGAACTGTTATTAATAGTCAATTAAAAACGGTTGTCTGTAAAGTCGGTTTACTGACGATAGTTGAACGTGACAACGTGCCTCTTTGTCGCTCGTTCCACGCTCTCGCTTGCACTTCAAGCCTTAAATGGAACGCCTCAGAGCGAGGTAACGCCGCATGAGTCATGTTTTTTCGTGCGCGCAGCCGGCTCCATCGAACTATAAGACGTTGTCACGTCTAAACTCATTTCCCCGACTGTACACATCTGCTTAGCAAAATTTTCCCCGACTGTACATTTCTGCTAAGCAACTCATTTCCCCGACTGTACATTTCTGCTAAACAACTCATTTCCCCGACTGTACATTTCTGCTTAGCACAATTTTCCCCGACTGTACATTTCTGCTAAACAACTCATTTCCCCGACTGTACATTTCTGCTTACCACAATTTTCCCCGACTGTACATTTCTGCTAAACAACTCATTTCCCCGACTGTACATTTCAGCTAAACAACTCATTTCCCCGACTGTACATATCTGCTTAGCACAATTTTCCCCGACTGTACATTTCTGCTAAACAACTCATTTCCCCGACTGTACATTTCTACTTAGCACAATTTTCCCCGACTGTACATTTCTGCTAAACAGCTCATTTCCCCGACTGTACATTTCTGCTTAGCACTATTTTCCCCGACTGTATATTTCTGCTAAACAACTCATTTCCCCGACTGTACATTTCTGCTAAACAACTCATTTCCCCAACTGTACATTTCTGCTTTGCACAATTTTCCCCGACTGTACATTTCTGCTTAGCACAATTTTCCCCGACTGTACATTTCTGCTAAACAACTAATTTCCCCGACTGTACATTTCTGCTAAGCAACTCATTTCCCCGACTGTACATTTCTGCTTAGCACAATTTTCCCCGACTGTACATTTCTGCTAAACAACTCATTTCCCCGACTGTACATTTCTGCTTAGCACAATTTTCCCCGACTGTACATTTCTGCTAAACAACTCATTTCCCCGACTGTACATTTCTGCTAAACAACTCATTTCCCCGACTGTACATTTTTGCTAAACAACTCAAATGGAACGCCTCAGAGCGAGGTAACGCCGCATATTGCGTCATGTTTTTTCGAGCGCGCAGCCCATATCGAATTATAAGACGTTGTCACGTCAAAAACAAACATTTCCTTTACTTACTACTTGAACTTTGAAGTAATAGAATACTGAAGACATAATTATTATTATAAACAATTTACAAGTTGGAATAGAGTAGAAAAAAAATTATAGTGTCACACAACTGTAGTACAATTTTAATATTATTATCATTCAATAAAAACTTGCAAAATTTAGATTTGAGACCTCATTTTTAGTAAACATTTTGCAAAAAATTATAAAAATATTTGCTCTTGGGCCAAGCCTTATCCTTTGTAGGGGCAAATTTAATGTTAGCGATTCATCGGCCGTAGTTTTTGAATCCAAGTGTTGACTTATGAATGATTTATTTTCTGTATTGTTGTTGTGGCTTTGTGTTGTTATTTAATTTACACCGCGTTCTCTATTAACTCGTGCTCAAAATTCAACGAAAATCATGTGACTTTTTATTGTGCCATTTTGGGCACACTATTCGACGTATTGTGCCAGTTCTGGATTTAAAAACAAATAATTTTACGTGTTTATGCGTTTTCTAATAACATTTCACATTATATTTACTCTAATATAACAAAATATGTATTATATATAAAAGATCACGATTCACTACTAACATTGACTTGATATTATAATTATTTATAACCACACAAAATTAAAAGTTACTTTCATGTTTCATACATGGAACTAACTTTTAATTTAGTGATGCCTACGAATCAATATTTCTATGACTGCAAAATACCAATGTTTGATAGCATTTCAACTATTTTGCTTCAATAATAATTACAAAAATAATGTGGGATACGTCATAATATTATGATGAATAATATATAATTTAAATCAGAAGTGGTAAATAATGTAAAACAGTCTAGTAATCCAAATGTTATCTATAAGGCTTAGCGTTATGGGCTTGATCGATGCAAATGATCCACCATAGGGTTAGTGGTGACACCAACAGTTTTAATATTGAAGGACTAATCAAAATACGCTCAATACGAAAAATTCAACAAAAATATTTTTATACGCAATCTAAAAATAAACATTTTCAGGATAAATACTTTCTGTACTGAGAAAATAATATTTTCCTTACAATGAGAGCTTATTTACAAGCTAAAAAAGCCTTGATAACAGTAATACCACAGAATACATATTAGTTTAACAAGTAATACATACTTCTAAATCTTATTTTGTGCTGAGAAATATTCAAGGTGTAAGTATTGATAGGGTAGTTAATCATCAAACTACTATGTTACATGCTATGACAACCTAGCTGATAAAATTACTGATATTGTTACTAGTATAACTAAGTATAAGAAGAAAACACTTCGACTTTTTATAGCAATATAAACTAAGTATGAGGAAATACTTCCTCTATACCATCAACTAAATTGCTCTCTAAAAATCGCTGGGGCTGTCCCACATTACTAGTAATGGTGGTCACAATGTTAACACTATTATCGCGCTACTAATCGATTTGAACCCCATTGTACAGATCTACTCGTTCAACCGTTTTATTTTATTGTACTCACCCACAGTCCTGACCCCAGGACCTTATTATTAGCGCCACTAACGTTAGATTCCTGTTACGTTTTATGTTTAATAAAGTCATCTTTTTAAATTGGTAGCATTTCCAATATCATTATGGCCAATTAAATTTCACGGTGCGTTAACCTGGCGACTAATTTTCCCACGAGTTTATCATAAATGAGATATTTAACTAAAAAATTAGGTATTTTGCGAGGTTTCGAAATGTCGGAAAAATTTCATAGAATTACGTTTAAATAATATTAATATCAGACAAATTGATTTATAGGCAGACAGACGGTTTACTTATGTTTTTTTATATAAAATCAGGAGCAAACAAGCAAACGGGTCACATGATGGAAAGCAACTACCGTCGCCCATGCACACTCGCAACATCAGACGAGTTGCAGGTGCGTTGCCGGTCTTTTAAGAGGGGAACACGCTCTTAAAGGTTTGCAAGTTGGAAATAGAAAGGAATAGGAAGGTCGGAAGGTTGTTCGGAAATACTGCTGGCGACAATTCGTTCCAGAGTAATCTTACGATATTTGATTACTTTATGTGACTCAGTGTGTGACAACGCCTCCGTGGTCTAGTGGTTAGAGCGTGGCTCTCGACTCCGGAGGTTGTGGGTTCGATTCCCGTGTTGGAGACATGTTATTTCCAAGTTTGATTAGGACAATGCAGGCTGATCACCTGATTGTCTGATTGTCTGACAAGTAAGATGATCCATGCGTCGGATGGGCATATAAAAATTGTTCCTGCGCCTGATCTCTCGCCAGTCGTGTCGGTCTTACGTCCCACTGGGTTATGAGAGTAAAATGAATAGAGAGTGCTCTTGTGTACCGCGCAAACACTTGGGCACTGTAAAACAACTCCTGCGTAACAGTCCTGGTTTCAATTAAACTGGTCACCGTCACCGAAACCGGTGTGGGGAGTATTATTATTATTATTATTACTTTATGTGACGTTGGTCATCGCTCACATAATTTTGTTCTGTAATGATATCCTGCCATTTACCTTTGAATCGATTTCTCTGATGGTACAAAGATTATACAGAATTAGAAAATGTATTTAGAAAATATTTGTTGTGTTGTTTCTGATCTAGATTACGGACGTATCCGGTACATAAAACGGCGAGGCTTAAAACTTGCCGGCTAACTTTCATGTCGACGTCTGCCTTCACTCGGCTTTAGTGGTCTATTATAAAAGTTTGACCAGCAAACAGCTGGGGCTAACTTAGTTTTTACACTTTGAATCTAAACTCTAAACGTAAAGTATCCTATACTTTAAAATACTGCGAGATAATGCTTTATAATAAAATGCGCCAAAGAACTTGTATTTTACTGAAGCGAAGCAAGTTGAAACTTACTTTATAGAACCCAAGTTAAAAGCAACGCAAAAAACACTCAGCCTGCATCGTTCTAAAGAAACAAAAAAAAATGTTCTGACGCAGGAATCGAAGCCTCCGATTAGCCAATCACATAACTAATAGGCCACGGAGACATTAACAATAATTAAGTTGCAGTAGGTATTAAATTATAAAATAATTAAAAGTTATGAATGGTAAGAAAGATCATGACAGTTTCCAATAAATAATTACGAAAGCAGAAGCCATAAATAATGCCATTATGTACAGTCAATTAAAAAATTCACAGACCACCCGATGCGCCTTTCACTATTATTTTTTATTGAAGATCATCGGTGGAGGAGGAAAAATCCACCAATAATAAAATTATCGGGCACCGCTGGGCTATTAAATGCAGACCGTGAAATACGGATAGTCCTGGAGACGGTGACCATGCTGCTGGAGAAAGCGGGAATTATTTAAATTGTATTTAAATGGTGTGTGTGTGTGTGTGTGAACCTAATTTATAAATAAAAGGTATTTAAGACCGAAGGGCAATGTATGTTGATGTAACGAGGAATTGTTGTGAAGTAGAATATTCGATAATTTTTTTATTACTAAGCTTTTGGTGCAATTGAATTTAAAATCAAAATTTTAGAGCTTCTGATGTATATTATATTCAAATTATAACACGAGTGAAGTAATACCCAAATGGATCATGCAGTTGTAAAAAAAAATGAACTACTAAACAAAAACGGAAAAGCAAAAAAGTTCACTCCCATAGCAGGCTGACCTATTTTTACGACTGATAAAAACTCTCCACTCGCCACAATGCGCACGGCTCAGGCGATAAGCCGCGCAATATTTATGCTTACTTTATGCAAACGGATCCTCTAGAATCCTCTAGAATTTCCACGTTCAATTAATGAATCAAAAACTGGAGCCGAAATCTAATGTGCGGCGTGAAATATGAGAGTTATTCAACCGAAAACTTCTATACAGCTCCATAAATTAATTAGAGCGGGATTCCGCATGCATAAAATAATAAATAAAAGAGAATTTCCACGTGCATGATAAAGTTTTAGAGACGTTCATATGCGTTCATTTAAATTTTATTATTTGGTGCACTATGCCGAGAACAGTAGACAACGTACATAATATTATTAAGTGATTAATGTATCCTCCTACTACTTTTAGAAGATAAACAAGACAATAAAAAACACCAAAAAAAAAACTAAGTACAATTAAAATAATTAATTTGCTAAGCGCCCAAAAAGGCGAAGCTTTTGTCTCTAAAGTCGTGCAAATAAACAAGGGAAACCTCCGCACGAAATAAATTAAAAACTTTAATTTCGTATAACACATGCGTTCTTTTTACCGACCCTTCATAAGGAAACCTTTTAAAATGATTCCTGTGACTCACGCCCTTACCCTTTGTGGGACAGGGCTCATATCGTATGACATGGTGATTTCAAACGCCCCACTAATTGTTCGCACCACCCACGACTCCGAATGAAAAGTCGCCTTCAATTAATTAGGAGAGAGCTCCGGCAGAATCGTGAGAACTATCGAACAATGGTACAAGTTAAATACTTACGCCCTTTACGCCTTTCACGTAAGTTCTTTGTTCGCTATTCATCAATTGCGCACTTCCATTTGCAATATCGATTAAAATAAGAGCGAGGAGCTGCTTCTATTTTCTTCAGATTCACTTATTGAATCTAATGGTAAAATTTGAGATGAGACGAATAATTGGAAATAAGAGGTAGAAAATAAAAGTGTCAGACTATCACGCTATTAATCCTTCGATTCGAGATTTAGTTAAATACCAAGAATTCTTGATGAAACGTAAACCAAGCGTGAAATAAATTATAATTTAAGTAACACTTTGTATTACTATCTAACTTTTAAAACCAAAAGATTTAGCAGATTGCCTATGCTGTCAAATACAATATAGATCACTGCAGCAAAAACCAGCAAGGAAGATATGACGCAAGTCAGGCTCAACATTTGATATCGATAAAATATCTGTGGTCGGATAGAATTGGCTCTAGATCAAATTGGATTTGGAATCAATTTGCGAACTGTGTCAGCAGGTCAGGCCTAGCGTTTTATTTCCTTTAAATATTCACAATCAGCACTAAATGGACGAGCGAACCTGTCTGAAAGTGCTCCGACTTACGATGTTCCGTCGGAGTACGTATAAATAGAACGGTGTCCACTCTACATATTTTAATATTTAATGTAATGTTTAAATTTTGAATTGATATGAAATTAATAATTAATAATTTTAGACAGTACAAATGGTTTTACACAATTTATGTTTTTGTGTTTTTTAACTATAAGATTAAACCGCTTCCCTAATCACTGAGTAGCGTAGTACAGATTATGTGTACAATAAAAACATTATATGTTAGGATATTTATTCGCAAACCAAAGGTGAATGACTAGCTAGAGACATCGAATGACTTACAAAGATTGATCAAAACGAAATCGCTCCCACATTTTATTCGAACCAACTAACTACGCTTTGCAACTTTATAACGAGCTCATTAGTCTCTAAACTCTTCCAGTTAGCGATAGTATCGGAACTGATGGAGAAGACCTTACGCAAGACGAGGATTGCTCAATCATAGACTTGAAAATTTTTAATGAAGCGCCTTAGGCTCGCCGCCTCATATGGTGTCATCAAAGATTTCTTTATCAACCTAACGTATGATAATTAGATTAATATTAATTAAAAGTTCTTGAGATTTGGAATCGATTGTAGCCTGTACAGAAACATCGGAGTTAAGAAATCGTAAACCAGAATTATCTCATAACATTAACGATAACCGATAAATCTTTACAATTTCAACACTCCATAAACGTCTTCTTTAAAAACCAATTAATTTAACGTATCGTCAGTATCGTGTACGTTTATTAACTCCCAAACCCCAACTCCCAAAGCCTTGTGTCACGCTGCACGCAAGACACAAACACGCTCAAACACGCTTGTTATACGCCACGTGACGGGAACACGGACGTGACAATTTCAAGTGCAAAATGATATTTTTCGGCGCACGCCCGGGGCGCGTCAATTTATTTGCATTGAAATTATTTTATGTCACGTCGCGTCGCCTCGGCTCACTTTGTGTCAGTATCTGCGACATTATAAACACGCTGTAAATTGTTTTAAATTCACTCAAAATTATCTCTGTATCTACATTTTATTATTTGTTGAACGTTTTTGTAGCATTTGTTATTATTTTTTTGTAGAAATCGGGACAATTTGTTATTGTAATTTTATTAAAATTGTAACATGAAGACGGTAATTCTAAATTAACCGAAACAGCTACGTTTTTGCATATTTTTTAATCGAAATAAATTGTTCATTTGGTTTTTGTTTTGTATACTTAATGATAATATACCCAAACCCAATGTTACTCTCACAATAAACACAAATCTAGCGACATCTCCCAAACTAAAATCTATTAAGCCCTTCAGGCTGCAGATTACGGGCGGCAAAGCAATTATAAATACACTAGCGACCCGCCCCGTCGTCGCACGGGTATAAAATATATTATAGCCACTGAAAACATTATTAAAATCGATAGCCTATGCTCTTTCACGTGGTCTACTTTTTATCTGTGCCAAATAACATAAAAATTGCTCCAGTAGTTCGCGAGATAAGCGCTTTCAAATAATTTCCCCCATTTTTTCCACATTCTCCTATTAGTCTTAGCGTGATAAATTACAGCCTATTGCCTTCCTAAATAAACGGGCTATCTAACACTGAAAGAATTTTTCAAATCGGACCAGTAGTTCCTGAGATTAGCGCGTTCAAGTTTGCCCTTTCAAATAATTTTCCCCGTTTTTTCCACATTTACCTCTATTTCTTCGCTCGTATTAGTCTTACCGTGATAAAATATAGCCTATAACCTTCCTCGATAAATGGGCTATCTAACACTGAAAGAATCATCAAAATCTGTTGCGTAATTTTATAGATTATAGGGAACAAAGGGACATGAGGGAAAAAAGCGACTTTGTTTTATAATAAGTATAGATATAGATAGATACATTTTTCATACATGCTTTCGAAAAAACATAACCTGCAGCTGCAGTCGGGTAATACAAGCAATCGTTTATTCGTTACAAATGCTGTATCCGTTCGCCTCTCGAACGAAATGGAAAATCATTCCGCTTCGACACTGTCACGCCGGTGTCACGTCACTCCGAATTGCCGACGTGACTATAAGAATGTCAATTCGGTGCTAGTTTTGATTTCGTGTGATTCCTTTGTGAACAAATGTATTTCGTATTGAGTTATTGTATGCGGAATATTAGAATCGCAGACGGAATACCTATTATGTTGAATTCCTGAAACTACGTAACGGATCTAAAATGCAAACTGTGATATTACATTTTTTTTAATAAAATTTCACTTTAGAAATCACCAGTTAACCTACAACAGGTTATTCTGAATGTATACCAGAAAGCCAGAAACGAAATCAAAGTTGATTCATACAGTTCACACAAGGAACAAATTTCATTACGCTGAACTAACAAAAGTACGAACAATGTCGATACGCCGAAAAAGTCACAGCGCGCATTTACAAAAACAATTACTCCGATAAATTGGACAGCAAAAATTGAAGCCTACAAATTAAAATCCATCACATAAATCTAGGTGTCGCCATACAGACGGTCAGACGTCCAAAACAAATACTACAGAGGGGACACACTAATTTGCATATGGAAAACCGTCAAATGTATCGCTGAGGGAGTAAAAATGCGGATCGATAAAAGCTGTCGTGTGTGATTGTTTGCCAAATATCCTTGTATCTTCCTTGTGAAAGTGCTATGCAGACGGCGTGGATTATTTATGAGCTTTGAGGAACTAAATGCAGACAGTTATCTGGAATTTGAATGCGATAGCTTTTCAGAATTTCGCATTGCTGTAAGGAATATGTTCTGTAGACGTGTTATCTACGATGCATATTTTGTTTTGTTATGAATAAAAATGAAATTGCTAGGAGAAGTTAAACGGTAAAACTTATCACCATAAATAACAATAAAAAGTAGTAACAGATAAACGTCGTAATACTATTATCCATTTTATACACCCAAAATATTACACCACAGTTTGTAAATAACCCAACGTGTGATAGGGTAATTCGACAAAGTATTGTTCGACAAAACATTCACTCCCATACTCGAACATAATATAACGTATTTCAAATATACCATAATTACCGTCAACAATCCGAACACGATTCGTTACTGGAGTCAAAATCATCGGGGGGACATATAAATGGGACTTCATATTTGTTATTATGAGGACCGCGCGGGAGGGCGTCATTCATATTCAAATTACTTTCAAATCTACAACTATTATTATCCCAGACTCATTGTGTAGGTCCTTAGGGACCTATATCATTATTCCTTCGCGTCCTGCGGATCATTCCCGTTGCGTTCGGCTTTGGACGGGCGTGGGCAAAATTATTGTCAAGAGGGTGATTCGAAAACGTTTTATTTCAATTTACAATACACTTATCTACCACAATAATTGATTCCACGTTTATGGGTTTAAATTATAGTTTTCGAGCACAAAAATTTCGAGCGGTGATTTAGTGTATAATAAATTTCTTGTAAATTATACGCTGCGTATTTGTTATAAAGTCTGTGGATGCGTTCATCGGTTCTTTTGGATGATAATTTATGTTACGTAAAACATTTTTATGTTCCATTAGGGTACAATTTGGTTTCGATATCGGATTCTAATGCACGTGGCGCCTAGATTCCGGACGACGACGGACGTCCTCGGCATAAAACTTTGTCCCGAACAAACATTAAGTTAGCACCCCAGCGGTGTTTTTTATCTATGCCAGCTTTGTTGTCTCAGGATTAATTTCGGTTAGTAACAAAATATTGTTCCAATTTATCAATTCTGGCTCAAAATAATTAATATGTAGTAATTTATCGAGAGTAGGTTAACATTAGTAGAAGGTAAAATGTGTTGAAAATAAAAAGATTAATTCTTAGATTCACTGCTTAGTATAACGCTTACTTAATAGTTAATAGTAAGTTAGTTTATATTCTTTTAGTCGCCAAAAAGTGTTTTTTGAATTAGTCATCGATTACAATTCTTAAGTAAGCATTTGACCCAAGGTTTAGAAAAAATATCAGACCACTTCCTTAAATGCAATTTAGATTTATTCCTTTCGTCGCCACATTTTTTCTGTCTGTCTGCATTGTTACCTTGAAACAATAGCTTTGGTGTTGTCATATCCTTAGTTTATCATTCTAACACCATCAACGGAAACGCGTGGTGATATGGTTTTATAATGCGCTATCATGACTGTTTTGTCTTGTAAGTGTGCTCGAGGTAATTTCATCGTGTCATTTATTGAATATTAATACTGCATGGTGTGGTCTTTTAAATTCATTCATTAAAATATTGGTGTCTTCATTTGGAATTTGGTGACCGAAAATGGTACCTGTTTAGTGCTTACTGCGCGCTGCGGTGCAAGAAATAAGAAAGCCTTTTTGATAAGGTTGCACGCTGAATGTAATGTTGCTTATCTCGCTTGATTTATACATTCTGGAACTTCGCCGACTTCTTTTGATATAATATAGAGTTTTATACGATCAAATCCTCCTCCCTTTCGATGTAAATTGAATACCATGATAAATTAAACCTATTTTAATATTAGAAACATCTTTTATACATGTATATAGTACATACCCTTACAATGTGTGCACGTCATGTTTTATGAAGGATTTTTGCTCCTATATTCGGAATACGATCATAACATATTTCTCTCACAGCCATCGAGCTATCGACACTTACGTTACTAAAGATGTTAAGACATGTGTCAGGGTCCAAACAAATCTAATTTGATATTTTGTTGTAGTTGTTCAAGCGTGAACGATACTGTTACCTGAATATTGGTCAAACGAGACGCAACGTATTTCAAAAGTTCTGTATACGTTTTTAACTAAATGAACATAGTATAATCTAAAATATACTGACTGATAAAGAAAATACTTAAAACTCGCCATTTCTTCTTGAATATAATCACATGGTATGTATTTATATTTATGTGTATTAGGATCGAATCTTTAAAATTGAGTGTGTATTCGAATAACAAATAAGTTCTTATTGTTTAAAATACTTTCTTTAAAATAAAATATATCGAAAAAGTTGTAGCTTGAATTATTTGTTTTGTGCACAGGTGATGTAAAATTTTACACAAACAACAAAGTACTTTTCGGGTTTATCGATAAATTCTCATCACATTTTAATTAAATTCGCGAAAGGAAGTCGTTTCGCACCCTTCGAACGTGCTTTATCAGAGGAAACTTCAAAACTGACACTATCGAATGTACAACATCAGCTGTGGGTCCAATTATGCCGCTCCGTGTTTCCGAACGTTTCCACTTGTTTCGAATATAATAAGGTTTTACGAAAATACTCAACTAGATGACTCCCGCAACTCTGTTTATTACTCTATGGTTGCGCCAAAATTAATTTATAACGCAGGAACGTTTTCCGCGATCAATAGCATCCTATGTCCTTTTCCGGGACTCAAAATTTAAGCAAGATCAGTTCAGTGGTTTGGGCGTGAAGAGCTTACAGACAGACAGATTTTCGCATTTGTAATGTTAGTATGGATACTTCGCTTTTTTAGTGATTACCTAGATTAATAGTCAGGGCCCTAGAACATTTTTTTTTATTACTATCAAGCAATTTTTTTGTAAGTGGCTTCGTTTTGATAAGACAAACAACATTTTTATCTGCGAAAAATCTTGAAAGTGGTAGCTAATAGAGACAGAAAGGATTTCATACTTTGATTTGATGGTCCTAAAATATGGATTGTTCTATAAGTAGGACAATGTTACTCTTAAATTACATAACTATTAACTTACCAATATACTAAAAATCAGCTGGTAAGGGTTCCGTTTTAGGGTACCGTTGATAGTAATTAAAAAAAACTGTTCTAGGGCTCTCTGACTATAAGGAATTCTAATGTCTGAAGATCGTACCCAAAGACGTAATACCAGTGGTTGCAATGACTTGCAAAACTACTGATTCGAACCAATGTAACATAGGGTAACAGATACAGAGAGAACATGATAGCACGAAATATACCTGTAATTCTATACAGAACTCACCTCGAGTTCACTGATCGAGATCTAATTAACTTAGTAACCGCTTTAACCTTGTAACCGTTTCTTAGACATCTTGCATCATTCTCTTATCAGTTACTACTTACTCTACACTAGGATGTGGCTTTTACCCGATTGCACAGGGAGGGGTTATGTTTTTAAAACATAATATTTTCAATTTCTATATTCTTACTACTACTTTTTATCTACTCAATCTTTCAGCTTATTAACTATTGATTTTATTTTTTCACAAATAAATGAACTGAAACTGAAATTTTAATTAACTTCAATATTTGGATCGTGACTCTACACTAAGTTCAATTACTGTTTCAATATTATAAACAAATATTTACCCGCGTTTTTTACCATCAACCTATTTAGTGCTGACAGGTTGTTTTTCTTGTTTATCAGCCACCTCTGACCTCGACGATGCATCATGTCGGATGGTTACAGATTGTGTCGGTTCTTCAAATGTTTTATCTTCTCTTTCTTTCTTTTTATCATCGAGAAATTCTAGTTGGGTTTTGTTTATCTTTGTTTTAGTGTAATAAGTCACTTTATTTTACTTTGTCCCTAATTTACTACAGACTAATAATTCAAATTTTATTTAATCGTTGCAAAAGTAGATAAAATAATTATTCTCAAAATACATTACACATAAAATTAATATTATGATGTATCATGTAATGTATCGTAACGACTTCTAACATAAATGATGTAGTTTGGAATACCTGTTACAAACTTCTTTGTTTTATTTTACTAACCGCCTTACAGTAAATAAGGTGTCGTTTACGATGATTGATTGTTTCCGTGTTAATATTATACATAGAAAGTAAGTACAGTTAACTTCAAAAAGCTAAGCCTCTACTTAAGAATAAAGTTTTATACTAATTATAAAAAAACTTTTTATGACCAATAGCAAGCTAATTTACGGTAATTAAGTCCAGACTAATAAATAACAAGGACATGTTAGTCGTTAATTATATATTCTACGATGCTTGCTATAGTTTTAAAATGATTTTATACGGCGTAAATTTTTTTATGGCTTAACTTTTTAAGGTCGTTTATTTTCCATTTCTTTCAGTTTTGTTTTTGCCTAGTAATAATATTTAATACTATATATTACAATAATAATAAGTATGTTTTGTAGAAAAAAAACGATTAGTTATAAAAAATATTATTTAAGTACAATAAGTAATTTTTACAAGACGTAACATGGTTGAAATGTTGATCAAAGTAACAAACTGGTTTTATACTTTGATCAGCATTTCAACCATATTACGTCTAAAATTATGTTTTATTCTACAATATTTTATGACGGCATTGTTTTAAACTACTAACGGCAACTATTAAATTCTAAACATCTTGTAGACTAATTCGAACCAACTGTACCACAATGAAGGATGTTGTTGTGTACTGTGTACACTCAACAGGTAATCACATAAAGTGTCGGTTACAACATTTATAAACTCACTTAGCATATTTGATTAGGGTCCATGATAAACTTTTCCCCCGGGAAATTTCCCCACCTTTTCCCACCTCGGGATCTCATTAACCACGTATCGGAATTGGATTTTGTCTGCGGGGAATGTTCGGATATTTATAGGGAAACTTTTTATACGTTTAAAAGTTCGAAAGGGATAAAGATTGTTTACTTCGCACACTTTCTGTGAAGTCTTCTTGATCCTTCATGAATTTCAAATTTTGGATGTTAAGTTTGTATGTGGAGTAAAGTCATACAAAATCATAACTTTCTTTTCATACGCCGTATCATGTTTTAGCCAACCGTCTTGAAATGTTTGAGCATCGGTTTCATTTTGACGAAATAATAGGACACTTGACTTTTTTTAAACGGGCAAACGGTCCACCACTGCAACTCCTGTGTCGCCAGGATCAACAGTGGTAACCAACCACGAAAACCCTTTGATATGATCTCAGGGAGCCCGAGGGGCAAGCTAAATCTGTCTTGGGACCCGCAACGACAACACAAGACACTCGACTGCCTACTTCATTATGATGCAGTACTTTCAAAGTAATCAGCAGGGCAATCGCGCTATTTTTAAACGTTTCAATTCAGGTTCACATCTACTTTGGTTGCGGTTCAGTTACGGTTTGGTTCCGCTGCGTCTGAACAAATTTCGGTATCGTGCTAACGTTTCAACCGTAGCTCAACCTTAGATGGAACTCGAACGAAGCGCAACGTTTGACCTATAGACAGACATTGCAGCGGACCAATCAGCGCTCTTCTAATTTAATTTTGATTGGTTTAAATATGAACAAATTTTTTCCGATGCGTTAATTGGTCAATTGACAAATTGTTTATTTAAACATATGGATGAATATGACACGAGTGAAGTTGTTTTGGTAGTTATGAATGCGAATGATTATTACTTGGAGTTTTTAATTTACGTAATTAAATTTATATTGTTTTACTATATTTTACAAGCGCCATAAGTGTTGAGTAGTGACTAGTAACTTGTGACAAAAGTTTTATGTGGCGGAGAAAACATTTACGTAAAGAAGTAATGTCAAAATTCAATTCACTTTTTAACAAACTCAAATAGTCCGTAGTGTTATTTTACAGCTTTGAAGTAAAACATAAGCTTAAATTATAATATGATTATAGCTTATGTTATATTTTTCCATCGATTTTCGTCAATTTAACATACCAAAATAAGAAACGTTTCAGAAACGTGCGAGTAGAAGTTGCATTGTATCAACTTTTTGTTTTGACAGCGTTTGCGCTTGAGCTGAGGTTCAGTTACGTCTCAACTGGCTGTCAAAACGTTAGCGCGATACCGAATCGTTCCAAAAGTCGACCAACGTCCGAGTTTCATTTGCGGTTCAGTTGAAAAAATTTAGCGCGATTGCCCTGCTGTTCTCTTATAACTTAACAATAGCTTTGTCCACTCTGTGCCTTTTTCTGTTCGTCAAGGGCATGCGTTTCATCAGCGCATGTGCATGCGCAGTCAACAGCGAACGTGAGGCATGCCCGCGACGCATGCCCTCTGACTGTCTCCAAAACTTCAAAAATGACAATGTTGGCGTTGCGTTCGTTGACGCATTCAATTATTGTATACGCCAAAACGAAAGTTGAATTAAAGAAGATGACGAAAATTGAAGACGAAAGCGCCTAGTGTGGACATAGCTAATACTCAATACTCACGTTCAACTCACACGAAGTTTAGATTTTATAGCGTACAAAAAAAAACTAGAAAACAAAGTTACAGCGACATAACACTTCTTCTGGCGGAGTCGGTTAGAACAATCGTGATGTAAAGTACACTACGCACAATTTATCGTGTACCCCATGACAAGTTAGTAAAAAGTACAGTGTGTTTTATCTGTGTGAGAGATCTTCGCGAGCGGTCGTGCCGAAAGGACAGAGGAAACCGTATTACATTGCCGAAAGGAAGTCGAAAAGCGCCTGTGAACATGGAACTCGGCTCTGACTGGAATAATGATGTTTCAGGTGACCTACAAATCTACTGCAGTGGAGTTTGCTTGTGCCCTATAATACTGACAATTTTTAAATGTAAGTGCAGTACGTTTGAAGAAATAGAAAATTGTGCAGCTGCTTTCCAATGAGGATTTTTTGCGAAAGCCGAATTTGTTCTAACGCCTCGCCGCTATCCTGTAATGTGATTTGAAAAACTGGTATATATTAGTTATTGCATACTTACCAAGACACGAAATCAAAAATAATTATTTTGTATTTGAAATTTGACGAGATAAAAATTACGCTAGAGTAATTTTAAAGTACTGGCTGTTTCGCATCGATTCCTTGTAGGTCTGTACTGTATTTAACCTAACCTAAGTAATTACAGAGAAGTAGGCACAGTCATCAAGGCATAATAACATCCAACAAGCACATAATAGCCCGGGAAAAAAAATTTCATCTACCAAAGCTGATATTTTATGTACTTTGTAAATATCTTTTCGTAGCGAATATAGCCTGACTCTTTTACAAATAACTTCACGAAACGGTCAGGCGATGAGAAATTTCACACAAGCCATAGTACATCATGAATGGTATCAGGTAATGTACTACCGCGCCATATTCGCAGGGCCAGAGGTCAGCTATTGAAACCAGAAGGGTGAATTAGCATAAACATCGTGTTCCGATCTAAAAGGAACGGATTGAAAAGGAAAATATTTGTCGCAATTGCGAAGATTACAGCCTTTGTAGTTTTTCTGGGAAATATACATTCTAATAATATTAGGGAATAAAAAAGTGAAAAACATACTAAACACTCTCGCTTCCTGAAAGTAGTTAGTACTGTTATTATAGTCGTATTATAAACTTTTTTTTAAGAATATTACAATCTAGAATTTTTTGAATTCGTTTATTAGCTATTACTTATTACGCAGACAGAAAAAGTGTATTTAGATTTATTTAAAATAGTTTAGCAGCTTAAGTGTGAAAGGTAAGACACAAGCAGAGTGCAGACACAGATTTGCATTTATATAAGTATGGATATTGTTACGTGCTAGGGTTCGAGGATTCGGAGAGAAAGACCTGGTGACTCTCTTGAAGACTTTATTCACAAACACTAGGTCACACTAATCACTAAGTCCAAACATTAAGCACTAAGTCCAAACACTAAGCACTATCACTGTCACTCACTATTGATCACTTGTTCTCACTTCGAAGTCGCCTCGAAGATCGCTCAGATGAAACTGAATTCCGGGCCGTCCACCTGCGCCTATTTATATGGGCGACTCGAATTCTAGAAAGTTCCTTACTCGATTCACGTAAACAAGTAAACACGTAAACAAGTAAACAACGGTCGGAACTTTCTAGGAGATTCGAGCATGTACCAACTAGCGCCATCTAGTTTCGAGTAGGGGATTTATGTGTAGTGTGTCCCCTAGTTTTGCCGGCTCGACGCTAGATGGCTCTGTGTGTCCGTATCCGTAACACTACTCCCCTCTTAGAGATGCTCGTCCCGAGCATCATTATTACTGCCATGGTAATGCGCCAGACGGTCTATGTGTACCACTTTGAATGTCCCTCTTGGTTGCTTTTGAATCCTGTAAGTCACATAATTCAATTGGGTAACCACTTTGTATGGGCGGACGGCCCACTTGGTCTGCAACTTTGGAGATTTCCCTTTTCGGCGAGTTGGGTTATGCAGCCACACCAGCAACCCTTCTTCGAAGCCGCTCGTGTTCGATTTCCGGTCGTATCTGGTCTTCATGTTCTCACTTGACTGCAACCCATTTTCCCGAACCATGGCGTGTATATAGCGCATCTTTTCCCTTAAATCGCAGACATAGTCTTGTACGGTCTTCGGTTCCTCCGGTGACCCTCCTGTCAAGAGGTCTACTGGTACTCGCAGTTCTCTACCGTAATTGACATACGCCGGGGTAGCTTTTATGCTCTCATGCTCGGCGGTACGGTACGACAGAAGGAAGAGCGGTATATACTTGTCCCAATCCTTTTGTTTGTCATCTACCAGTTTCGCCAAATGCCTCTCAAGGGTCTGGTTAAATCTCTCAACCATTCCATCAGACTGTGGATGGTTTGCGGTGGTCCTCGTTTTATGTATTCCCAAAATTCTGTACACTTCCTGGAAGACCTGCGATTCGAAATTCCTGCCCTGATCGGAATGGATTTCTAGAGGCACACCAAAGCGTGATATCACTTCTTCGACTAGCTTAGAAGCAACTGTTGTAGCTTCCTGGTTTGGTATGGCGAACACTTCGGGCCATTTGGTGAAGTAATCCATGACCACCATAAAATACTTGTTTCCCGATTCCGTTCCGTTCCGGAAATGGCCCAGCTACGTCAACTGCAATTCGTTCCCACGGTGCGCCAACGTTATACAAGCGCAGGTTCCCACGGCTCCTTGTTTGTGGTCCCTTCACTGCAGCGCAAGTAGTACATTTGCGGCACCAATCCTGCACATCATCTCGACAATGCAACCAGTAGAATCGTTCTCGCACTTTTGTTAACGTCCTCTTGACACCTAGATGACCTCCTGATACGCCATCGTGTATTTCACGGAGAACATCTGGTACTCTCGTCCTTGGGACAACTATCTGAAGATGGAACTCTCTGCCGTTAGTCTTCTCCATTTTGAAGTATCAGACTGTCCTATTGCGCCCAGTACACCTTAGTGACAGCGCCAGTGGGTGCAACCTCACTCCAGATTGGTTTTACGTCACCGCGTTTCTTCCATATGATGATATGCCGAAGGTCGTCATCTCTTTCTTGAGCCTCTCTCATAGTATCATTCTCCCAGAGACCCAAGGGACTTGTTCTGGTTAACTTTAATGTTATTTCATTAGATTCCTGCTTAACACAGTGTTTGCAGTCCTCTGAACACGGCCTTCGTGAAAGTGCGTCGGCATTCCCATGCGCCTTTCCGCTGCGGTGTTCCGTCTTGAAGTCATACTCCTGTAGTTGTTCAATCCATCGAGCTACTTGGCCTTCTGGGTTCTTGAATTGCAGTAGCCACTTCAAGGCTGCGTGATCAGTTCGCAGTAAAAACTGTCTGCCGATGAGATATTTGCTGAAATGTTGTAGCGTCTTTACAACAGCCAAGAGTTCTCTTCTTGTCACACAGTAGTTTCTCTCTGGCTTAGATAAAGATTTGCTGAAATATGCAATTACAACTTCTCTTTCACCCTGTTTTTGAGATAACACCCCTCCAATGGCCGTGTTGCTTGCGTCCGTGTCGACTATAAACTGACTTGCAGGTTGTGGATACCCCAAGATTGGTGTTTCACACAGATGTTTCTTCAGTTTCTGAAAAGAATCTTCAGAAGTCTCGTCCCAAATAAACTGTCGTTTATCCTCTGTCAGCCGATGTAATGGCTTGGCTATCTCCGAGAATCCCTTGACAAAACGCCTGTAGTAGGAGCATAGGTCGAGAAATGCCCGCACTTCGGTTTTGTTCTTAGGGGTTGGCCAATTTCGAACTGCTTCCAGTTTCTCCGGGTCCGTCTGGATTCCATCACTGGAGATGACATGGCCGAGATAATTGACCTTACTCCTGAATAAACGACATTTTTTCGGATTCAACTTTAACTTGGCCCCCTCTATTTTGGCGAAAACACGTTCTAAGTTTCGCAAATGGTCCTCGAAGTCGCGGCCAACAATGATGACGTCGTCCAAGTAGACTAAGCAAGCCTCTCCAACTAAGCCTGCCAGTACACACTCCATGAGTCGCTCAAATGTGGCAGGTGCGTTGCACAATCCAAAGGGCATGACGTTAAACTGCCATAAACCTTTACCGGTGGAGAAAGCTGTCTTCTCCTTGTCTTTTGGGTGAATTTCCACCTGCCAGTATCCAGATTTCAGGTCCAGGGTCGAGAACCATTTCATGCCACTCAAGGTATCCAGAGTGTCGTCAATTCGAGGTAATGGATAGCTGTCCTTCTTAGTGACATCATTGAGACGCCTGTAGTCCACACAAAATCTTGTGCTGCCATCTTTCTTCTTCACTAACACAACAGGTGAGCACCACGGACTTGCAGACGGTTCAATAATCTTATGCCTTCTCATGTCCTCCAAAAGGCTTTCAACTTCTTTTTCCTTTGCAATGGGTATCCGTCTTGCTCGTTGACGAATTGGGTTCTCGCTTCCGGTATCTATCCTGTGCTGAACCATCGACGTTCTTCCAAGGTCGCCTTCCTGACTGGAGAAGATATTCGCGTGGCGTTGTAAAAACTTCTTAGCTTTTATGCTCTGCGAATAAGTCAGATTACTCTTGCAGTCATCGAGTAGCTCAGTCACTATTCCATAGTTGCTGCTGTTGGCTGAGTCTGAGCCTGTGATCGAACTACACTTTCTCATCCAGACAACTTCCTCGCACTTTCCAATGACGTCACCTTTGTTCAAGCAGATCTCGCGATCACCAAGATTCAAAACCTTGACCACAGTGTTACTGCTTCCACTAACAAGGGTTCTCACCGTCATCAGTTTTTGCGCTGATGTCTTGGTAGGTGTGTCTTCGATCAACACACATCTGTTTGACTTCTTCTTTCCAGCTGGCGGTAGTTTCACCCGCACTCTAGCTTCCGCTCGTCCAGGTATAATGACTTCCTTTACACATGCGACTTTCCTGCAGGCGCCTCCAAGGATAAAAATTTCTTCTTCGCCACACTTGAAAACTCCGTCAGCGACATTGATTCTGCAGTTATGCTTCTTCATGAAATCCAAACCCAAGATGCAATCATCCACAATCTCAGCCACGATAACGTCATGAGGGTATGAGGACCCCCCTACATTCATCGTAACTGACATTTCTCCCAGGACGGGTATTGGCTGACTGGAGGCAGTAAGAAGCCGACAGTTAATTCTCTTCTTGTGCCTCCTTGCGGCTTTTACCAAATTTGGGTTCACTATTGTTCTAGAGGCTCCTGTGTCTAGAGTCATTTTGCAATCCGTCCCGTTAATAGTCCCCTGGATCACAAGACTATTCCCGCTGCTTGCTTGGGAGACAACAGTTATTGGGGCTTCCTCCGCGTCAGCCAGCACTCGCCCCTTAGTCCTGGCTTTTATTTCGTTTCCCTGCTCCCAGGCGGGGGACGATGCCCCTTGCTTCTTCAGCTCCTCTATTTGTTCAATGCGTTCCTCGAGTCTTTTCATTCTTGCCATCTGAGTCTCCTTCTGGGGACAGTTGAGCTGAAGATGGCCCCTCTCGCCGCACTTGTAGCACATGGCTCCAAAACTTCTCTTCGTAGGAGCCTTGACCTCCTTGACTTCCTCCGAGACCTCGCGGATCTTATAGGTCTGCCGTATGTCACGCCGGACAGCCTCGACCTCTAGAGCATGCGCAAACGCTTCCTTCAGCGAGGTGTGGTGACGTAGCCTTACTGCAGCTCTGACTTCCAGGTCCCTGATTCCGTCGACAAAGGCTTGAATAGTGTTCGAGTCAACCATCTTGGCGCCTGCTCCTGGATGTGCCTTCTTAACCAGTTTTTCAATTTCCAACGCCCATTGTTGTAGTCCCTCTCCTGAGCGTTGGACTCTGTCACGAAGTTGGGCACGGAACACGTGCTCCAGGTGTCGCTCCCCGTATCTGGATTCAAGCGCCTCCATCAGATCTTGGAACCCATTTCCTGTGTGTGCTTCCAGGACCGACAAAGCTTGCCCTCTAAGCGCAACAGTGAGAGCGGTCAGGCATTGTTCGTCAGTCCATCCGTTGGCAGAAGCAACCGTCTGGAATTGCTGACGATAAGCGTTCCAAGAAGTAGTACCGTCGTATGGTGGCACTTTAACTCTTGGTCCTTGTGCCACTACTCCAGTAGTTCCACTAGACGTCGCGACTCCTGTGGTTTCCAGGCGCACTTTCCACTTCTGTAATTCTGTGAGGCCGGTTTTCACATTTTCCATATCCACTCCTAGCCCGGTAACTCGTTCTTCCATTATGTCGACATCTTTCCGAAGCTTAGTCACAGTGTCACTAACATCCTTTATGGCCAGAAGCGCTTTCTCTTGGAGGTCCTTTTGTTGCTCTTGTGACTCTTGCAAAGCGCCGAGCTTGCGTTCTTGTGACTCCATCATTGCCCTTTGAGAATCTTGCAAAGCCTGAATTAACTCAATTATGCTTTCCAATTGAGGAGCCATTTGAGGGGCCGTAGAAACTACGGGCGTGGCAGGATGGATGGAGCTAGTCGACGGGGCCTGAGCAGGCGGGGCCCAGTGGGCGGGGCCAGTGGGCGTGGCCTGAGTGGGCGTGGCCTGGTGGGCGGAGCCAGTGGGCGTGGCCATGTCCAGAGTGGGCAGGGCCTGAGGGGCGTGGTCGGTGGGCGGGTCCCGGTGGGCGGAGACAGTGGGCGTGGCTTCGCCCGAAGTGGGCGGAGCCTGGTGGGCTCCCAGCGGGTGGGGCCTGCCACGCAGTGAGCGGAGCTTGGTCCCCAGTGGGTGTGGCCTACGCAGCTTCACCTCCAACTCCTCTCTCGGAGTCAATGGCAGCAGCTCGCTGCGCCCTTGTCCTGACACTCCCCTTGAAGTCCTCTCTCAGAGTCAATGGCATCTCCAAATCTCACTTCCGACACCAGTTGTTACGTGCTAGGGTTCGAGGATTCGGAGAGAAAGACCTGGTGACTCTCTTGAAGAGTTTATTCACAAACACTAGGTCACACTAATCACCAAGTCCAAACACTAAGCACTAAGTCCAAACACTAAGCACTATCACTGTCACTCACTATTGATCACTTGTTCTCACTTCGAAGTCGCCTCGAAGATCGCTCAGATGAAACTGAATTCCGGGCCGTCCACCTGCGCCTATTTATATGGGCGACTCGAATTTTAGAAAGTTCCTTACTCGATTCACGTAAACAAGTAAACAACGGTCGGAACTTTCTAGGAGATTCGAGCATGTACCAACTAGCGCCATCTAGTTTCGAGTAGGGGATTTATGTGTAGTGTGTCCCCTAGTTTTGCCGGCTCGACGCTAGATGGCTCTGTGTGTCCGTATCCGTAACAATATATAATAAAATGAACTGTCCAGAAACCCAAAGCAGGTCCGCGCAGAAGATTCGCGGTCAACAATCTATTTCGTCTTTAAGGAAATAAAAATGTTAATAATGATGATTCATGTCTTTCAACAGGCGTAGATTTTATGAGTACTTTACCGTTATTCATTCTAAGTTCTAACTATCTCTAATGAACTATCATTAGAACACATTTATTAAACAGTTTAATCTGAAGAAGGATACCAAGATCTAAAAATACTTGAAACCATAAAAAGAAACGAACAACGGGAATGCCAGGTAGCCCAAATTTCGGTTCTTCGTTGAGTCCATCTCTTTCTAACAACGACAGAAAGAAAGAGAAAAACTAAATTAAAACTTAAAGAATCTCGAACGTGTGATGATTGATAAAATATTCAAACGAATAAAAGATCGAAGGCTGTAATTATCGTAAAAAAAGTCCGAGCGAGACGGGACGAGTACAAAAAGGAAACAATGATATTTGTTAGATGTAGGGATAAAAAGTTATGTCGGCACTCAAACAGATGTGCTGATAAGAAAATTATAAGAGGCTCTAGTTTATGGCTATCACAGATAGAACTACGAAAGTTTTGATTAAATGGATGTGTGGGATGCGTTACTTTGTTATTTGCGAGAAATATAACATTACCATTACAACTTTCCGAATAAGATAGTATTTACGAACTTTTATTACATTTATGTGTAATATTTATTTCATTACAACCTCATAATAATAGTATTTATTAGGTTATTTAACCAAAAGGTTTCTCGTAAATGATGATGATTATGTAACAAGTAACAATACTATATATTATGTACCAAGAATGCTATGAGCTTTTTACCTATTCCTAATTATTTGGACAACAGTTGGCAACAACTATAACATATTTTATTAGAAACTTACAACTAAAATATTTCACAAGTCTGTGGTAATTTCCTGTCTATTTACCGCAGATATGAATCGGAAATGTTACCTATAAATATTATATTTCTACAAAGTGTAAATCGATCTGCTTTTAATAGCTAAATAATTACTTGAAGATAGTCCACCAGACAGGATCCGATAGTCGCTAAAAGTATTTTTATTACCCTCTAAAGTCTAAAGGGACGGCCTTATACAATATACATCCAAGTTCATAATATTATAAAAAGTAAACGTTTAAAAGATACAACATAAAGATGAGAAACTTCATACAAGTGCGAACCTTTTATTTATGAACAAGAATAACTGGATAACATCGCTTTAGGCTGCAAAGTGGATGAAACCAGACCCAACATTTTTTTGGCCAAAAGCAAAAACCTGGGCTAAAATTTGATTAGTGGTAATTGGTAAATACATAAAATTGGTATTGTAAAGTATTAAAAACTTAAAACTTAAAAGCTTAGTCCTGCCTTGGTAAATCAAGTTTTGAATTTAGCTTTTACTAAATTTCGATTTTTATTATTGTTAGTCTTTTCTTTATCCTTGCTCGTTGCCTCAACGGTTGGAGTTTCATGGTGACTTTTAAGGTCGTGAGTCACAAAAAGTGCCCCTCAGAGAATTTCACGATTTGAAAGTATGATATTCGAATTCAGCACCAAGTTTGGTCACCCGTCCAGACTGTTCCCTAATGAAACTCAGATTTTTTGGGATAAGGATATTCTAAGGCCAAAATGTGATACATTACAATTTTGGGATAAAGATAAGGTGAAGCGAAAATGTGACACATTACCATATAGAGAAATCGAAAGGATATTAATTTCATTCAGTAGATAAGTTTCTAATAAAAGTTGTTATTGATGCTAATAAGTCTAATAACTAATAAGTAATAATAATTACTAATTATTACGAGGCGTTTATTGCTATTAGCGACTTGTGATTAAAATATGCAAATTATATTTTTAATGGAAGTAGATAGTTCTTAATAATATCCATACTAATATTATAAATGCGAAAGTGTGTCTGTCTGTCTGTCTGTTACCTCTTCACGCCTAAACGGCTGAATCGATTGGGCTGAAATTTGGTACAGAGATACTTTGAGTCCCGGGAAAGGACATAGGATACTTTTAATCCCGAAAAAATGTACGGTTCCCACGCGATAAACTAATTTTGGCGCAACAAAGTTGCGGGCGTCATCTAGTACAACATAAATTAGGATAACATTAAGTGTGTGGCCGAGATTTTAAGCAAGTTTAGCAATTAATAGTATTAAAATTAGATAATAGATTACAAAACTAATTAGCTACAAATGGATATTACCGTATAATTAAATTTAATCAGGCCTACAGGCCGTAAACCTTTTAATATATTATTTGGCTTTTAAACCTTCATAAAATTGGAATCTATATGGGGTGGATTTAGCGTTCCGTTTATCGGCAAATAAACTCACTTTTTTTTATGTTAGCACTTAGCATTTTAGTTAAAAAAATACTTTGTTATGCAGAATTTAATTTTGCCGTAGTGTGTTGCAGCTGCTTCTGCTACAAGCATTTATTTCGTGATTTCATTATACAATTATTATTTACAACTAGCAAATTTTTGAGAAATCGCTACACAAATGTATTTTGTATTAATATCTTTCTTTCTATATTATTTTATAAAATACAGAACCCGGTTTCTTTTCGCCTTTAAGTTGCCGATGCTCACCATTAATAAAACTTTTTACCTGCGTCTACAAAAAGTATTTACAGCTTTCGTGGTCTGCCTCGGTCAAGTCGGCAGGTTGTATGGAATGAGATTAAAAACAAAATTAATTACTTTTAGCTTCACTCGTATCTGCACTCTGCAGGTGTGCTCATAGATATTATCTTGTATCGCGTATATTATTAGTACCTGGTTTATCGAAGCTAGAATTGTAATAATTCTAATAATAAAATAAAATAAAAGTCCTATAAAAATATTTTTCGCTGATTCAAACCCCAGAGCAATAATTGGTGGAAAATCTAAATAGTAATAAGTAAAAAAAAAGGTCAAAATCTATTTTTTTTTTTTTGCTTTCATTGTTAACGGGATATTGGCTTGAATTATCTTATATATAAAATTCTCGTGTCACAATGTTAGTCCACGAACTCCTCCGAAACGGCTTTACTGATTTTTACCAAATTTTATATGCATATTCAGTAGGTCTGAGAATCGGCTACTCGGTACTTTATATATTGATAAGTGCATTTGTTGAATAAATAATAGTAAATTATTACAACCTGAGACTGACGGCGACCATTGTTTGTGCGATGGGATAGCGATCGACGTTGCCATGGTGACATACTTATTTAGTCACTTCAATAAAATAATATGGGCGATATCCTTTATAATATGGCAAAGAAACGTTTGCTGGGACAGCTAGTATTATATAATATTATGCTGATTTATTCAAAGAAAATAATAGAAATCATATTTTACAGTAAGTAAGTACCTTATTTGCTGGCGACAGGTAACTATTGAATAGCGTTCTCAACATTTAACCACCATAGAGGTTTCACATGGATAACTCATTCATTCACCTCAAAAGAAGATAGCCCGAAAAAAATGAACCGAAATATAAAACCGATCTCAATAAAGCCAATAAGATATTGCGTTTAGTTTCAATCGAAAAAAGTTTAGAAAAACAATAAACCGAGGTCATAGTGGCATAAGGTACGATCAATCAATGTCTTTAAAAATAAAAAAAGGCAACACGACCCACGTAAACTCGGGATATTAGAAAAAAAGTTTGGTATATTTTTTGTGGACACAGCGCGTAGAAGGAATTCGTAGTTTCGACTCGTGTAACTTATATTACGTGTCGGTCTGGATTCGACGTTTTAAAACTTTGTAACTAAATATTTTGTGTTAATGAAGTAACGTTTTATATAAGCTAATTAGAAACATTTTCTTAGTTTATTAAAAATCACCCCTGGAAAATGAAACGATCAACAGAAATAAAACAGTCAATGAAAATTTATAAAACATAGCCCATGATCTTAAACTACAATTACAATTTGATCGGCACTCATAAAATAGATTTTGGTAAAATTAGTACGGTCATAACCTATATCAATAAACAAGAAAACAAATGACGGAAAAACAAAATGGCGATCGTCGAATAGGGCAATATCGATGAAACGAACACATTGTTGGAAATCGATTCGAAACGATTATATTTATTTAAATTGTCCATTCACGATTTCGACATGAATGCGTATTTATGATTATTGTTTTCGTATCTTTCAATTATTCCAATAAAAAAGCTCTCTCTTTTTACGTTGTGTATAATATGGTTTATAAGACTAGAAGAACAATATTACAATAGACGTTATTTTAAGTTTTATACAAAAACAAAAGATAATAATAATTATGTTATTTAACTGCATTACCTGAACACATATATGCACAATGAACATTTAATATTTTAATTATCGTTAACGTTAACTAAAATCAAAAAATCCTTCCTAATGAGCTCCACCTTGCTACTAATTAATGTTCAACAAATGACACAATTTGTGAAACAGAAAACATAAATCGCAAGTTTTTTAAAAAGAATCATGACACTGATTAAATATTAAAAGAGAGCCAAAAAATATCAGGTTATAAACAATATTATATTTAGCTTTGGCAAAATGAAAGACGTCCAGCCGTCAAATAAAACATCAGCGGTTCTCCCCCAGGACGCGGCTCGAAATATTATGATTTATTAAAACAAACGCGAAACTTATGATGTATAAACGGAGAGGTGGAAAAAAAATGATTTCTGTAACGTTTTTGGTGCTTTAACTAATGATGGAATTTTGCCAGGAGAAGCGTCAATTAATATTGTGAGGAGTAACGATGAATGCGTGAGTATTTTTACTCGTTGCATTTGTGTTAGAATTTCGGTTATAAATGGCACAAAAGAGTATTATTTATGCTTTTGACTGATGATAATCCGGATAGTATTTGTAGTTACAATATTTCAAAACATAATAACGTTGTGTAAACCAAAATAATAACTAATATTACATTTTAAAATTGCCTTTTGAAATAAATGAATGAAAATATTTTTGGTGTACAAATTCATAGTGGAATTTAACTTCATATCTAAATAAAACAGTGCTTTCGCTATTTCAATAATAAATCTATAGCGTTATATAGCGCGTATATTAAAGAATTCTGTAATTCTGGTTGAAGTTTAAAAAGATTGCCCTTATACCAAGAATCGACTAGCAATAAACAAAGCAATATCTGCGACACGAAAATCTTGTCCAATTATAAAAGTTATACGAAAAAGGTAAGGGCCGCTCCGGCCGGTCACGTCCTACCCCGTTATGTACCAATCTCCTGATTTATATCACTACCTGAAACTACCGCGATATTGTCCCAACATCTGATAACAGATGCTACCGTAAACTCCTCAGCTTAATGGCTATTCAAGAATCGTGGGCCCAGAAACTTTACAGTTAGATTAAAGATGGTCACTGCGTTGCTCAATGTGTAAGAGTACAGTGACACTATACATATATTTTTTAATTTCCATCCAATAGGACAGGTTGATTTCAATCCAATAAAATTTCAATCCAATACCTATTAAATCGAAAAGCTTTTAAATCATTCGTCTTCAAATATTAATAATACGAAGCTACTTCAATTACTTGATACGTCGGCGCATTCAACTTGTGCACAACAATGTAAGTCGTAAGTGGTCTCGAAGCCTAAGGCATGAACATAAAAGCAGATAACACTATATTCTTGGAGCATCGTGTGTGAATTTAATTTTGTTTTAGTTAAAAAATAATATTTTCTCTTACAATAGATCCCCGGAGGCCACAGCTTATGTTGTCCGTTGGTTACATGGAAAAAATAATTGCCTTTTACGCAAAAGTGGCTCATATTTCTCATGCAGCTGGGATAGTTTTGCTTTAAGCCACAGTTTTGCAATTCTGTTTGCATCATACATGGTTTGTAATTAGCTGTTGATTACTTTGTGTGTTTTTGTTATCTCTTTTGCAAATAACACAAGTGTTAAGCGTTTTAGTTCATTTGTAATATGGACCAAATGAATTATTACCATAACACCATTATCATCATCATTAATCATCGAATATAATAAATATATAATATCTATGGACGCTTCACACCACGTCAGTCTGGCCCCGAGCTAAGTACCTGAAGGACTTGTGTTACAGGTACCAGACAACGGAAATATATTTAATACTTTTATACTATACATATATTTAAGATTTTTATTATATGATACACATATTTAATACACATCCATGACCCAGGAACTTTATAAACTTTTTGTTCCGTCGGCGGGACTCGAACCCGCGACCTCCGGCTTGAGCTACCAACGCGCTCACCACTGCGCCATGGAAGTCGTCGATTATTATTAAGAATATTCTAATGTTATTATAATGTTTAGTATAATTCGACGTTTTAACTTGCGAATAATAAAAATTCCAGTAAGCTATTTCTAGTAACTTTTATGAATTGAATAAGAAGAACAAGAGCATTTTGTATAAACCTTAAGTTTACTTGTTGCATTTTCTGTGAATGTTTCCGTTTTGTCATCGAATGGGCATTGTCCAAAAAAAATCACATGTACTTTTTATATTTTTTTTCGTTAAAATAGGGTATTTTAAGAATATAAATTAAATAATTTTGAAATTCATTGGCTAGTTTTTTTCTCAATAATTTTTTAAAGTTTTGCTCTGACGTCATCATCGGCGGCCAAATGACCTCTGCAGTATGTTTTTTTTCCTTTCAATCTTATTTATAATGGCTGGTTCGTTAAATGCAAGTTATCATTATGTGAAAGCTGATACGAGAAGCTTACCAAAAGTTCGAAACGTAATGTTGGTCGAATTTATTGCTAATTTAACGCCATTGAAGGTCAAACTAAGGTTAAACATATTTGTTCAAAAATATAAGTAACTAATGGGTATTTTTTTCATTTATATACAGAAAAACGATCACTGACCTTATTCCTCGAAATGTTTTTGTAATGAGCAAAATTTAAAAAATGGACAATCCCCATTATTTTTTAAAAACTACCACATTCACTAGCACCTTTACGGTCAATTCAGACCGCAACGCGACGAGGCGAGGCGAGGCGCGGCGCGGCACTTTGTGCTGAATTGACAGATTTCAGTTGCGTGGGACGTCTTGTGAATCTGTCAAATCCATATAAACTTAAAAATGCATCTACGCGTCGTTGCGGTCTGAATCAACCCTTACCTGTATTAACTTCATTACGATTTTTGTACGTACAGATAATCGTGTGTCACGTATAAATTGCATACGTTTATGGTGTGGAAGCTGTGGGCGTGGCGGCCGCGGGCACTAGACAAATGGCGTTCGTGCCGACCGCACCGGTAGCACACGGAGCCGCGGGACATGCACCGCGAAAGTTTATGTTGAAATCACGAGATAGAGGGTCAATTTCTTCAAGCAATATTTTATCATTGTCAACATACAAATTGCTGAAATGTTGTGGATACTGCTCAGGTAATTTCGTTTGTCCGGTACGTTGAAATTACCAGATGTTTATTATTATTATGACTAGATTTAGTTTTGCATCCTGAAATAAAGTTAAATAGAAACCAGATACTAGTTTTATTTAACGTCTAAATAGCACGACAGAGCAGAAAAAAGGCTTAGTTAGAGAAGTCCCTCCAGGCCTGTGACAAAGAAATGGTAAAATATTTTAACATAATAGAAAGTATCTAGTATTTCACACTATAAACAAAGGTTTCTGCATATCTTAATGTTCACCAGAAAGACTATTATTATCTACTTTAATGCAGAGTCGTGTTATGTCGTGAAGTTCAAAGATTTCCTCGCAATACTATGACTACCTTATTTGTCGAGTGTAAATAAAACGAGTATCAAAGTAACGATCTATAGTCTTATAAGCTCAATCAAATATTTTTGTAAAATATTATGTTTTTTTAAACGAACATCAATATTTTAGCTTTCACTCAAACTTTAAAGAAAACTGCTAATGCATTTGGCACTACATAACACACGCTTGCTAGACAAAAAGATTGTCACTCCCCTGTTAAAGAGGTTCTTCAATTTCACACTATCGAAGAGACGCACTAAACGATGATAAATAATACTCGAGATCTTTTTAACCCAACAAAAAGTAAGTGACAAAAAGGTGCCAAGATAACTTATTCTCCTATCGTGAGCACTTGAGCTCAGAGGAACCAAATTATGTTTTTTGCTGCTAAAGCGAAAGTAACTCAAATCGTTACAAACACGAGTGCCAACGAAAAAGTGTAACCGTTATAAAAGATTACTGTTTCACAAAGGGAAACACAAAAAATCCCTCGGCCCTAACAGATTTAACAACACCCGAGAGTCACGTAGAATATTAGATATTCGGAAAAAGATAAATAAAATAAGCTAATAAGCAAAAGTTATGAAAAATGTAATAAAAGTTATGTAAATGCACTAGATACTTTGTGCTGTTTTGGATACATGCCATGGTAACATTATTCTTCATTCCAAACGATAAACAGTAATAGTAGCTTTAGTTCTTCAATAAATATAATATTTTTAATACGTGGTATATTTCTTGTTTCCGCTTCAGTTTAAATTAAGCATAATCATACTAAATCACTCGCGACATTCACCAGTCCATTAAGTCAAATCAAATAAACATCAATTAAGTATTCAGTGAGGTAAGGTAACATTTAAATAATTATCTCTTTAAACTAAAATCGTGGTCCAGCCCGGGGGAAGGGCCGCTGTAATTTTAAACTCGCAATGTTATTAAGGCTATCCATGAATATTTTAGCCTCCGTGTCGATAAATAACGTTTATTACTGTAGAATTCGAGTATCCAGAAAGGAGTCCACCAATAATTTCGTTGTAATTTATCGGTTGTTTTACGGAATAATTCTAGTCCAACGTTTATTGGACTATAATAATGGCCTAGACCAGATCTGTGATAGTTATGTCCTCAAATGGAGCATAGACAAGATTTTATTACGCGATATGCCACACTACAATTAAGATCCAGTAGATTCAACAATTCATGTTGGTTTGTATAAATAAAGAAAAGAGTTCTAGGTATAAAATATGTATGAACATCCCACAAAACAAAAAGAGGATTATTGATGACAAACTTAAGTTTTTCTTGTAGGATTATTATGGACCAGACGAGTTTTATTCAAAAAAGCTATATTTTTGGAAGAGTACCTAATCTTGAACAAAACTCTATCCAAAACAACATTGTACGTCATTGTTGCATGTAGTCAAGTTTTTGATAAGCATCGTAGTTTTGCTTATGTCTTTGTTTCGTACAGAAGGGAAAGTTCAGTTATTTGTCAATGGAGCCTTATTTTCCCTCGAAAATGATCGTCCACGTAACTAGCTACGTTAAATCATTGCAACACCTTCAGTCACGACTTCTGACCGTTATCTACTTGTGATTCTGACAAATACAACAACCCGGTGCAGTGAATCATGGGCTTCCTTGACTTGGATATTTGTTTAGTGAAGGGTTGTTACTTGAATAATATTTACACCTCGCATAGGTAATGCATGAAAAATTTTTGCTTCGAAATTTTGATATTTAGGTTTTATGAATTTGTCCTTCTCCATAATAATATTATAAATGCGAAAGTTTGTCTGTCTGTCTGTCTATTACCTCTTTACCTCCTCACGTCCAAGCCGCTGATCCGATTTTGCTTAAATTGGTAAAGAGATACGTTGAGCTCCGATAAAGGACATGGATACTCTTTACTGTCGAAAAATGTACGGCTCCCGCGCGATAAACGAAATTAGGAGCACCGGAGTTGCGGGTGTCATCCAGTACCTATAGAAATAATTTTACATTTTGTATATTGAAATACGATCTATCAGTGCGGTTGTCTTCTTATACAATTGTCGTTAGTTCCGAGCCAAAGATTGGAAATCCTTGGGAAAATGTAGAGTCCGCTGAATAATTGACGATATATTGTAACACTTGCTATGTGTCGGAGGGACGAAGGAATTCATTATTTATAGCTTCCACGTCAGCCTGATGCCCGAATAAGTGAATAGAGGGAAGTAAATAGTATTTGCATAGTTTCTTGAATCGGCAGATTTTCTTTACAGCTTAATTTCATATACGCTATTGTTACTTTGGTCACCTACATTGATGGTTCTTTAACTGATATTAAGTTATCTCATAATATAAAGAAAACCGTATGTGTTGATTATTGTTTATTTTTTTTATAATAAAATTTTTAATTACAGTCCGCGCGCAACTAGTTGGCCGCTCTGCCGGTATAAAAGTGTATGGGCAGAGCGGCCAACTAGTTGCGCGCGGACTATAATGTAATTCATTATTCTGCAAAAGTTAAAGCTTTTGTGATTTCTTGGCAGTTTTATTTCCGCTGTATTAACCCATCAGTCGTGGCAAAACGAGACACAATAGCTTTTTCATCGTTATCGCGGCCGGATGTGGCCGCTTGGGGCTTCATGAATTAAGTAGTAATAACAGTTTTGCTTTGTTGTTGTACCAAGAAGTATTAAATAATACAAAACATAGAAGTCGTTTACAACATATCTTTCACAAATGGCCATAAAGACGAACCAATGAACGCGTGTAGATATTCTTGATAGAAGCCAAAGAGTTACAAACTAATAGAAGTTCCATGCTAGTTTAAGAACTCTCAGATAATAAGTATCTGAGAGTAACATTAATATTAGCAAAATATCAAAAATTAGTCACTTAAACATGCAGTGTATTTTGACATTTCTAGTCTTGAGATAAAATCCTTAAAATTCCCAGATACAATATAACTTTATCAATTTCTTAAAATTGTCTTTTACGAATCGATTTTTAGAGTTCCGTACCCAAAGGGTAAAAATGGGACCCTATTACTGAGACTTCGATGTCTGTCCGTCTGTCCGTCTGTCCGTCTGTCTCCAGGCTGTAACTCAAGAACCGCTATAGCTAGACTTCTGAAATTTTCACAAATTGTGTATATCTGTTGCCGCTATAACAACAAATACTAAAAACTAAATAAAATTAATATTTACGGGGGGCTCCCATACAACAAACGTGATTTTTTTGGCTTTTTTTGCTCTATATAAAAAATGGCAACAGGTAGGTACTTGAATTTTTCTCAAAGTCCTTAGTTATATGTGTACTTTAATATTCAATAATAATATTAAAATAAAATAAACAATTAAGGGGGGCTCCCATACAAAAAACACAATTTTTGGCCTAATTTTCCTGTATCCGACTCGCACTTGGCCGATTATTATAAATACAGAAACTTATGCATGACATAATATGAATTGCAGATGAAAATTACATCTAATAGTAATCAAATCTAAATTAATTATAATACCGTACATATCGTATTTATAACAATACATAGAAATATGTAATTTATTCAATGTCTAAGGGCGCATTTTCACTGGTCGATAGGGCCCGCATGCGGGGTGCGGGAGATTTCTGAAACGCATACCAATGACAATGCGCCATTAGTTGTCAATTAGTTGTCATAGACTCCCCGCGTGATGTATACCGTACGAGTTAACGACTAAAGAAAATGCGCCCTGCGCAGCTATAAAGGGGTCTGACTGTTTCCTAGACCTATAACTTAAAATGCATCGACTGGAGACGAATGAGTAAAGGTACGCCGCTTGCATATCAATACGGCGGTGATGAATCTGACATTTACGAGCTAAAACAAATTTATTCCGCGATTAAATTGGAAAAATAGAAATAAAGAAACCAAGTAATGGTGTTTCTTTGAAAAGAGGAATAAAAAGTTTAACTAACCCTCGCGTCATATCAATTAAAACTTTGGAATTGATAAAATATGTTCTATTTTTTGGAATGAACATGATAATAAAGAGAAATCAACGAATTCATTCGACTTTTAAGTACGAAAGAAGTAATGGAAAATAAAGTAGTAGGAATTTTCATCGGAATAGTTTGAACCATTTTCTGCGCTCCATTGTTGGCTATATAAACAGAGCTGAGATGGACAGCACAATACATAATGTAGGCGTTATAAAAGGGACGACCCTATCTTTTTAATCAAAACAACCGCCTTAGCCCTTGCTTCAACGTATATATTTTTCTAAGTATTTGTATTGCAGCGGTCAGAAGCAATCAGAAGGGCGGTTTGAGCCAACAATTTGTATGGATTAATTAGCATGGCGGGAATGAAGAAAGCCAGGGAAGCAATCTACGGGGAGCCTTTTAATTATCCCCGAATATTTTGCGGTTAAAAACGGCGGGGAAATTTCAAGTTATCTAAAATGGCGGTCCTCGATTTCGCGCCCAAATTGCTTATATATTATAATGAAGATGAAATTATAAAATTCATTAAAGTCTAATGATTATCGCTTTGGAGTTTTGGGTATTGTAATTATCACGGCAATCAGAAGCAAAAGTTTTACGATTCGGTCGTATTAATTTTATTGATACGATTTGAAATTTTGATGTTGTTAAGAAAAAAGTATCAATCCTGTAGTACTGGTTTTACAAAGCATGATAAGCTAGTGGACTTAACGGAATTTTTTAAATTCGTATTCGATGTAAGTATATTATTATTTCAGTTTCTGATAGAAATACACGTGTTAATGAATATGAATGGACTCTCCCCATATTCGCAGCAATCCCATTTGGATACAAAAGAAAAAATCAAACAAGCAAAACACACATCAATAAATAAACCGGTAGTATGAGAACCTGTCACGCTTAACAAGATAATAATTCCATTACGAGATACGAGAATTTTAATTGATTAAATCGTGACATCGATGTGTAATCGATATACAGATATTTTTATCATCGAGAAATCGGACGCTTCAGGCGTTTGCCATTACAAAAGAAAGTGTAGTGATGCACGAAATTAAGAGGGATCTGAACGTTCGGAATGGGACATGTCGATTCTATTAGTTTCGGTCAAGTATCGGTTAACATCTCTTTGAACAAATTGAATTCCTATTCCATTCTACCAAATATGAATAGGAATTCAAATACTGTTGTCAAATTATAATACACTGAAAGAAAAGTAAAACAGTATACAAATATTATATATATTCTACATTAAACACATAGTAAAAGTGAGTAAACATCCTGTACATAACACACGTAAATCTACAAAAGTGAAACTTTTGAGCATTAAATTATTTAAGGATTACCAAGTTACATCTCCTTTTATCATCAGTTACGCAATTAACGACTTGAATGGAGGTGATAAATTCCTTGGGCGATTGCAATCTCAACGGGTGTACGCATATGGCGTGCAACAATCATAAAACATACAGCAGGACAAACAAAAAATACCACACGGAGACGACAAAAAGTCAAAGGGTTGTTTTGGATATAGTTAGTGAAGATTTGTGTAAATTCCATGATCTTAGTTTTCTAGTCTTTAGTTAAATGAGTAGGAAAACCTTTAAATCGAAAAATTCAAATTAAAATAACATTTTCACACAGAAATAAAAAACATTAAAATAACTTCATCTCCGACTTATATGAGTCTTGGACGTTAAACGAAACTAGCCATTAAAAGATACTATTGAAGTAGCAATGAGCCAACGCAAAGAGCTACAGACGGACGTACATTTCGCGACATTCTGAGAATTCGTTCTAGCGCCGTATGTGAACCGTTATCTAAATTTTAGGATTTCACACTCAGCCATCGACTTGATAAGTACGGCGCCACTAGACTAAGAGATGGGTGAAAGTATTAAGATATTATAGTGAGAATAACGCTTGAATAATTTTATTGACTTGTTGACTTCATAAAGCTATTATGACTTATGAAGTTATGACTATTCGCGTCTATCCACGGGAACACAATCGTAAAAGATTAAAGAGAGAATTTTCAACTGAGAATATTTCCGCAAGTTTTATCTAGAAAAATATGATTATTAACGTACCAATAAAAACTAAATTCATAAATTTATCCCTGCCATTTGATACTATCAAAAGAAGGAAACTTTTGAACACTCCATTTTCGGGAACAACTCATTCGGAAGTACAATATTCATGTGGCGTCTCGTCTCCTGGTCTAAATAGAGCTGTAATAGACGACGCGAAGGCGATGACAGATGACGCCTAAACTCCGGGGAGTCGTTGAGTAATGAACCCCCGACTATTACTCATTACAGTCGCCGTGATACCACCACTATCACCACTGAACGTTTTATCTCTATTCACTTTAGTTTCACAACTAATGGCTTTGGAATATCCTTTTAAGGCACAATTAATCCTTTGGGATGAAATATTTGAGCGTAGCAGACAGAAATTAGACTAAGTAATTTTTTGGTTTTCTAAATAAATAACTTATTGGACACTAAAGTTTGATAAAATAAATTATTTTTAACATAAATAAAATGTAGGAAAAAAATGGACTAAATAATTTTTAAGAAATTGATAGAACGAATAACGTCCGATTACAACAACGATAGTTAAAGTGCATTTTCAGAGCTTACAGCTTTTTTAATCGTATAGAATTTAAACAGTAAAATTTACAACATTTACAAAGTCAAAACTTTTAGAAATCATGTTCATTCTACCAAATTTCCGGATTGAAACGACCGGACCTCTTACGAAGTTTTGGATAGAGGTCCGAAATTTCGCAGAAACGGAAACTTTGCTCAAGTGTTACTTCTGCTGAATCAGTATCCATATGGTATTTATAGCTTATGCTCCAAATAAAATTTATAAGACCCTGGGGCCTGTAATAAATCATGAAATCTTACATAAAATACAGATTCAAAATTATTATTTATTCTGTTAGAAGCTTACGGTATAACAAAATAAGGCTTGATAACTGTCCTAATTATGTTTGGAAGCTTTAATCCGGTAACTGGTTTATAAGCCATAATAATATTAATCAAGCTCATAATAATTATATTTCCATCTTTGATCTTTATATCTCTAGCCAGCATCCTTTATGGATTCTATTTCGAATACTTCCGTGCAAAAAAATCGAAACTTGAGATATGAAATTGTTAATACATGATATTACTTTAAAGAGCATTACATTGTCAGAACTATGCATTCAATTTTACGAGAATACTCGGCAAGTACAATGAATTATTTGTTAGGTTGTTAACGGTACGCCTCTAAACATCTGTAGTGCGAACATCCTTGAATACTCTCGTATTATCCAAATTAGAAAAAATCAGGGAACCGATAAACGATACGTTAATAGCAGAAGTCGATCCTATCTATTGTAGCCATTGTTGCATGCGGCTCACAATGCAGTTGTAAGTTTTTGGGATCTTAACTCTACGTTCCCGCCATTAATCTGTAGCTGTAACTCGAGAGGGGATGGGCCTTTTGTACCTGCTCCGGTCTTTTGTAGTCCCCTGACATGTGCGGGACAAAAAACCTTGCGCAATATCTGCCACGAAAGTGATGTCTGATGTGAAAATAATACGAAAAACGTTCGAATATTCCTCGTACTCCCTCCGGAATCATTTTTAAATCACCTCCAATATTTTCCTCGTCCCGTATCTCCGCAGCTAATCAATCCGGCAGTTTGTCTACGTTTCTAGTTGGGTTATTTATAAAAATGTCACCCGCAACCTTCGCTCCACTTTTTCTAACACATAATTTCCAAGCCCTTGACATGCATTAACACTTAGGACGAAGTGCATTTTTTCGAATCACCAGATGTGTATCATTAAAATCTTCTGTGGTACCAAAAAGATCAAAAGTTATCTACTCGGTTGGAGAGACTCCCCTCTCTCCGGTATCCTTACCCCGCGATTCCCAATTCCCCTCTGTTTGGGTCCGCGGCAGTCTTACCGCGTCGTCGGCGAGCGTTGGCCGCGTCGACGCTCGGAAGCTCGGAGCTTGTCCGTTACTCGCCGCGATTTTAGTGGAAACTGTTCGGTGTCATTTGCATAGTGAAACTTGATTTGTTGGGTGATGTGAATGAAACTATTTAGCATACAGTTAAACGAGCGTTTGTGAATGACTAATTCATAGTGGCACCACGTTACGGATTTTATGACAGAAGTTTATTCTAGTGCTTGCTGAGGTTCGTTAGTTTGGTTTATTAGTTGGATTTTGCTAATGAAATTTTAATGACTGACTTACACTGGTTTGTTTATTAAGAGAGTGTTTACATTTCTATGTTAAGTATTCGGTTGGGTGAAAGGTATGAGTTTTATCAGGTTTTATTGAGCTTTTATTATTTGTTTACAAACATAGAGCTGTTGATCAGGTTTTTAGTTTCATTCCATAATATAAAACTAGTGTAACTTAAAAGCTTTTTTGTCTTAGCTATGCTTTTATGGTTATGACAATACTTTGGTTATATTTTGTATAATGTTATTATCTTGGAAAAATTCTATAAATTCCATTCATTGTTGTTTTTTATTCTTCTTATATTTTTGCTGTATTTTTAAGTTCAGAGCTTTTAATTCAAATATTACAATTAAAATACTTACCAATTATTAATTATTATTTTAGTAGTAAAACTTATTTTTATTTTACATACAATTATTTAGCGACGGCTCCGTGCCAGGTTTTCCTTCAGACTCTTACTTTTTTCTTCTAAATTCTAATATTGTTTTGCACGTTTCACGTTCATCAAAGAAGCTTCTTTTTCAAATCCAAGTTTAACGGGCACGCAATAATTACATTATCTTCAATCAGTGGCACAATGAGGTGTTGTTTCAACATTCTTATTTCGTTCGACGACTTCGTGAGACAAATTAGCATAAACCAAGGCGCTTCAGCTTGTTATGTCTGCCCATTGTTGATAGTTATCGAGTGTTGCCACTTCATATTCGATTCGATTTTAAAGTTTAGTTTTTTTTACAAAACCCCTTCTTTTTATATTTAATTAAATATTAAAAGTACTTGCCCATTTATATTAGGTATATATACAATTTTTTATCATTAATTATTTCAACCTTCATTTTTTTCTGAATTTTAATATTGACAATTATAATAGGTCATTTATAATAACAGATAAACTACGTAAACATAATATTTGCATTTAAATAATTCTAGATTGGTGAAAAAAGCCTAATGAAAAAGCATAAGAATATTATAGTATCTTAAATCCACTACACATGACTTCTGACATTAAAGCCACAAATGCTACTTAGTAACAAAATATAAAAACGTGTCCATAGAAATGTGAATGATGACCCAACAAACTTTCACATAATATTAGTAGTTACCTACTTGTATGACGATACGTATCATCACTGGGAAAGGCACTTAAAATGTTATAATGATAAACTAAATTTATGACGATTTGTGATAAAAAGACTATAAAGTTTTTATTATTATAATTATGTGTCATATGATAATAGTTATTTTGTAATATTATCTTAATGTGTATGTTATTACATACTTAACATTAAAAAAGCTTTTTGATTACGAGCTTTGCGTTAAGCCACTATACTTTTATCAATTATGCTTTCTATAAACTTAGGCTATCTACATTTTTAGATATTACAACATAGTACTGTCACTGTGACTAATTTTACCAAATTCGGCCATAATAGTTTTGGAATCTATTCAGTACAAGAAGACAGACGTTATCTGAAAGTATAGCTCAGGTATGGTTGATTACCAATAAATAACACATACTCTTAAGTACTTAGAGGAAGTCATCAATTAGAAATCTAATGCGGTGATACAGTAATGTTAATAAAGTTTTGATCTATTTGTAGATAACTATCTCGAGCACATCCATCAACATTAAAGTAATATTTATGTCTTTAGTGTAACTAAACTTGATAAATTACTGCTCTTGTGTGCCAATTTACATACCGTTAATAGCGAGCGTTGCACGGTATTAGGGAATTTCTGTTTCTAGAATAGAAGCGACATAATATTCGACATATACGACAAGACCCCCATATTCAAGGAAGGTCGATCTGTTCGGTTGGACTGATCGCAGGCCGACCTAACTTCACTCGTACACATACACGGGAACGCACAAAAGCGGCTGTTCAGGTCGGCCTGCCATCAGTCTAGCCGGAAAGATCGGCTTGTTTTTTGAAAATAATTTTAAAAGTTAAAAGTCGCGAATTTCTCTACATTAACTCGTTGCCATTATGACGTTATGGATAGATATAAGTGTTTCTTTTTGCTATCTACCTTTCTAACGGTAGGTAAAATAAAGTCTGAAATACATACAGAATATCATGCTAGACCTTTAAGATATGAGTCCAATTGGTATACAAAATATCTTGACGGTTTTGTCTTGGAAAAATCTACTCTCTTTTTCCTGACGCGGTATCAAACCTACACCCTGCGTGCATCAACACCAAATTAGATGCATGTAAGACTGCAGCCAAGTATCATAACGTAATGATGATTAAACGATACCATCTTTTAAATATCTTTTTAACCATCCCTGGAACACATAAGGCTTATAATGCCGTAAACGACGTAAAATAGGGTAATGCGGCCTTACATTATAAAGCTTTGTCACGTGAAGATGCGCCGATAAGACTGTAATAAGATGTTACGAAAGAAATTCTTTTAGAAAGCCTTTTTGGGTGCGTGCTAGAAGCTGGAGTTTACTTCGAACCATTTATACTTTATAGTAAGTATACTTGTTTTGTAGTTTTAAGATTTTGAAATAGCAAATATACAAATCTGAAAGCTTACAAGGTCGTCAATAATAATAGTCAGGGAAGCCCTAGAACATTTTTTTTGAAGTGAAAACTTCTTTAGCGGCATTGAGCACTTTTGTGGGATGGGTAAAAACTGTGAAACTCGCGTCAGATTTTCGTGTTGATCGAAAAACCATAGAAAAACCGTAAGACGGTTGGAGAGTAATGTTTTGTGTCGAACTCGAACTCGAAAACTCGAAAACTCGAACTCAAACTCGAATTGTAAGGGTTTCGATTAATTAAAAAAATCGTTTTTTTTTTAATCAGTTTTCATAAAAAATGGGTTAAAAAAATGCACAACGTTACTAATCAAGTTTTCACTTCTGCCGGCACTCCAGGAGTGCAACCCGTCTTTTTTTTATTACTTTCAAGCTAATAATTTGTGAGTAGCTTATAGCGTATATTGGTAGGTTAGTAGGTAGTTATATAATTTAAGAGTAACATTGTCCTAAAAATAGAACAATCCATATTTTAGGACCATCAAATCAAAGTATGAAATCCTTTCTATCGCTGTTAGCTACCACTTCAAGATTTTTTGCAGATAAAAATGTTGTTTGTCTTATCAAAATGAAGCTACTCACAAAAAATTTGCTTGATAACTAGTAATAAAAAAATGTTCTAGGGCTCCCTGACTATAATGTTTATTTCAATATTATTATACAGACATACCAATTTATTCTCATACGTATAAAACCTTTTGATAGAACGTACGCCAGTACATCTAAAGCACGGTCTGATTCCTTTCAAAAGATAAACAAAAACACTTCATCAATCAACGCTAAGTTCATACGTAATAATATTATTTAGAAGGCTGTATAGTGTATAGATATACAAGGTCACATTCCACATGAACGAGGATTAAATTAAGGTTCTTGACTACTTTACATTGTATAAAGTTTGAATGTCTTTGTAACAATCGTAATTGGAAGCAACAAATGGAGACCTTGTTTTCTTCTGTATGATACCAATTATTATGAATCTAAATATTTTTAGATATTCTATGTTCATAAAGGGATCAATAGCTATACCTACTATCATTAAAATACGTTTTTGTATTCTTTAAAAGCACACAAAGTTCTGACTTCTATCCTAATCAGGCGCAAAATGTTGAAAAACCTTTTAACAAAAATTTTGTATCAATATAATTTTTTACATTCATATTATCTTAATTCATATAATAATGTTACGGTACTTTAATATTTATATGAGTCAATATAGTTGTGGGTGTGGAACATAATACGATAGTAAATTATATAAGCTTAGCTACCTCCGGCGTTGTTCTGCATTAAAATGTAAATTTTCCACAAAAGAAAAAAGTATACCGTGGGAGAGACACAAAAATCAATTGGAGTGACTGAAGTATACGACGGACTCGTGGAAAACCAGAGTCAAATAACCCTCGAATATTTTGGCTGAGTAAGCGACGACGAGTAAGGGAGGTTGTATCCTAATTCCCAATACTACTATTTTAATGTAGCTTCATTCCTTGTTCACTGCAGCCTGTCTCTTATCTAACATCAAAACAGCATTATCATATTTAACGCTGAACCAACGTCAGCCAACGTTATATGCATTGATTTGACATATCTTGATAATCTCGGGATGCAGTTTGATAGCATAGGACGACTGAATTGAACAAGGAGCAAAACTGTGTAAAATGGAAATATCGAAGTAGTAGTAGTAAAGGAAACTGGAATAGGGTACTAAATAAAATACCCAAGAAGGAGTTTAAAACTTTTTACCGCAGTTAGAACCTCCTTACTTACGGTTAAAAATATCGGCAGCACACTTGTAACAAACCAGATTTACGAACCAGATAAAGGTGTGATTTCCTGAGACAAATTAATCGATATGAAGCAATTAATGAACAGCTAAGTTACAACTGCGAGTTTTTCAATACCATTGCGATGTCTAATCCTAGATAAATCATTTACGTCGCGTCGGTTTTTGCGTGGAAACGTATTAATTCTGCCCTGAAGCAGGACGGTTTTGTTAAAATATTATTTTTTAGCTTTAACTTTCATGTGATTCATAGATTTTAATAGACTTTTCCAAAATTTTATCTATATAAAATTAATGAATTTCAAATTGAATTACTCTCACTAAAACTCGAGAACGGCTGAACCAATTTGGCTAATTATAGTCTTGAAATATTCGTGGAAGTCCAACCAGGGTTTATATCACTAGGGAAGTTATACGAACTTCACCGTGTCATCTAGTTTAAGATCTTTTCTTATTAAATAAAATATCCACCAATAATATACATGATATTGATGTGTACGAGAAGTTGTACGATTTTGTACCTTTTTATGACTTCAGAGGTGTTTACGTTCATAGTTCTTGATAAATTTGAATCGGTTTTGTATGTTGTTTTATGTTTGTAATAAACTAATAAGTAATTATTTAGTAGTACCTAAACTTCTTCATCCATATTACTAGTTATTATTCACTATTCACCTTCCGAAAGCCCAAAGCTCCTGGGAACATGAGACAATAACCGTGTCGCGCGGAAGTATTATTTTACACTTACAAAACATTCGTATAATGAGCGCTTTGACACGCCCATAAAGCTAACGAGAGCTTTTGACGAACTTTGAGCGCTTGAGAAAAGCTCTATTTATTTAATACTTTAACATGAAATCTGAAAACAGTAATACTTACACCATCCTGCGTGTCAGTGAGCGAATATTTTACCAAAATGTTAATCAAATCATTAATCATCAATATCATCAAAATTTCTTCTTCCTCATCTTCTATTTAACTTAGGGTTTGTTAGTAGAACTATTGCCACTTCTCCCCTATCCTCAACTAACACCTTCAGCTCTATTATTACCTCGATCGTGGAAAAACCAGACACAATAGCTAATCTATTGTTATCGCGGCCGCATGTGGCTGCTTGGGAGTTGAAGCATTATAAGACTATTATCTAACAGTTGACTTACATTAGCTGTATACTTAACGTGACCATTTTTTTTTTTTTGTTAGAGCGGGACAAATACAGAATCCCCCCCCCCCCCCAAACACGCGCTAACTACTGGATCGATTCGACAATAATTATCGAGGAAGGTTTAATCCTTCGATCGCAGATTCTTGGAAATCTATTGTTACATTATGAAGCTTGAAGGATTAAAATATATTTTATCACGCCAAGACTAATAGAAGCGAAGAAACGGAGGAAAATGTGAAAATACGGGAAATATTATTTGAAAGAGCTTATCTCATGAACAACTCTATGTTATTTGGCACAAATAAAAAGTAGACCATGTGAAGGATTATAGGTTTTTTTTTTGTGGGCTAATTTGTCTGTGAAATTCCTAATTTACGCGGGCGAAGCCGCGCTGAACGTCTTGTTATTGATATCGAGCAAAATATTATGGCAGAATAATCTCGTTTGTTGTATGTAATGCGTTACTTTCAGGCATTTCAAACATAAAAATATACCTAATTTTCAATAATTATTATCGTTTGGTCTGTTTGCAAAAGCGGGACAATTTCGGCCTCGCGGGGGACAGCGGGACAGACTGCCTGAAAGCGGGACTTGTACTATGGTGACGTTATGTATACTACAAAAGTATTCTTTTTTCTCTTGAATCTTTCCTGTATTCGTCACTCTTTCATTAGGCAGCTATAAATATTTATCTCCGTGCAAGCTCAGGTGCAAGTGTAATTAGTCTCTACTGGCGCCAATAGCTGGCTATAAAAGGAAGTGCACACTTATTGATAATATCCTCGCACTTACCTGTCAATTTCAATCAACTGAATATCCGTGATTCGTGAATGATACTTTATACCGCTATAAGAACTTGTGACTTGAAACTTTTTATCGTGATAATAGTTTGTATCTACTGGTATATTATGTACTTTCGTGGAAACATGTGATATTCATATATTGTCATTATTAACAATAATAATTATTATATTATTTTCTCTACATTGTATGTATTTACATTCGCTAAAACTAAAATAAAATAAATACTACAAGTACGAACTTGTAGTACCTATTTATTTTATTTTAGTTATAATATCAGGTAACTCTTTGCTGTCATTGCAATACTAAAATTAGTCAGGGTAATAAAACTTTTACTTCCTTGACTACAGTTATTAATATAACCTGTAACTTTTGCTGAAAAGTGAGATATTATAATTGAGTAACTACATGAAAATCTATAAAGTATTATTTGATTGAATTTAATATTTTTATTCGCACTGAGCAGACCTTATTAGTTAAGTAATTCTAAAGTCATCGGTAGGACGTGACATGAATTTATTCAAATTGTATGTCTCAATTAGAATTTTTGAGCCGCATTTCACGTTTGCCTATACCAGCGAAATGAATTGAAGATATTGAGTGGATGGAGTGAGTTACTAACAATAATTTGAAAATTGACATTTTGTTGCGTAATAGCTATGTCCACATTATGCAATTTCATCTTCAATTTTCGTCATCTTTTTATTCAACTTTCGTTTGGCATATTCAATAATTGAATGCGTCAAAATCCACCCGCGTGAAAGAAAAGTAAGTAATAAGCATAAGCGAGCGCTACGATTTCAACGCGCGTCACGGGCATGCCTCACATTCGCTGTTGACTGCGCTATAACGCATGCCCTTGATGAACAAAAAAATGCCCAGTGTGGACAAAGCTAATTGGAGGCTTTAGGGCAGAGGTTCCCAAACTCATTTGTATCGTGGCCCACTTTTAAGGTGTTGGTGCATACTGCGGACCCCCTGTTACACACCCCCTATAATACTAATCCATGAAACTTGCTATTATAAGTAACAGTCGCTGTGCTTTTCTTAATGGCACATCTATGACATCACTTGAGTAATTATTCAGAAAAGTGGTGTTTTCACGATATAGCTTTGAGTTCTAGCTATTTCCCGCGAAGCTAGCAAGGCTATATAGGCGAGTCTTGACTCTTGACACCCTATTTCTGAATAATATGGAATATAAATTATAATGCAAGTTCTTACAAAAACAATTTCTGAGCTTCTTATGATATTGGCTGCCCATATTCATGTTATAAGTAGTCAAGTCGGGTCACGAAATACATTTTTATAGATCCCCTTTAACGACTTGTGGACCCCCATTTTTTTTCCACGCAAGCGTAGACCCCTGTCGGGCTCCCGTGGACCCCTGGAGGTCCACCTGGACCACTTTGGGAATCAATGCTTTAGGGCCAGGCTACTGCGTTGTGGCGTCGCATCGCAAAAAACTACATTGCTGTTCAAAGGTTCATTTTGCGATACGACGCCGCAACGCAGTTTTGTGACTTGTAGCCTGGGCCGTGGCCCTTAACGGAAAAAATTATTTGAAATCACAAAAACATGAGTTTTATGTATAGTTAGATGATAAAGGAGGTAAATTTCAATTGAGTAATTTGCTCTTATGTTGTAAAATGTAAAATGTTACTACTTTATCTGCTCCTGTCTTCAATTATTCCGCGATACATGTTACCTTTGGATTCACACTTACGAATACTTCCATATCAACAGTGTTTTATCTACAATTCTTCACACGCACTGCGTACGATAACTTGTAAGTCTTGTAACCCTATTGACAATATTTTGCATTCATAATGTATATTTAATGATATGGCACAGTTGATTCTTCAGTAAATATGTATGCGTAGAATTTAGAGGTTAATCGGTAAATACTAAGGTTATAGGTAGTATGCATTCCATAAGCTAAAAAAAAGCTATATTGAAAAAAATTAAATATGTATACCAAATAATATGTTTAGTTACCTCTTTGAAAACAGTTGCTAGACTAAAACTTAAAATCTCTCCTGTAAATTAGGAAGGCAACAACCAGTAGCTGTCCTTAAGTTATTGAAACAACTATGTATTTATGAAAAAAAATGTGCTGTTTAAATATTCGAAACCTGGCAGAAATTAAATTTAAATTGATACATAGTATGTACATTACATTATACAAAGACATTTCCAATACAAATAACATTCCATCATTATTGTACGTAAAATCTCGGAGCTAAAATTGGTAAATTCTTGAACAACCAAAAACCACGAACTCAAGCGCGCGGGATTTTGCCAATAATGAAATTCTACAGGAAGCCGCTTAATGTACGAGCAAATAAAATCAATGGGTTAAAATTTACTTTGTAAGCTTGTGTGCAGACGCGGCGACGACAAAGTTAATATGTGTGGTTAACGGCTAATCTAGTTTGTAAGACATTGTTGGAGCTTAGTCCAATGGTAGATTAAGTTACGTGGTGCGGCTTCGATGAAGTTTTGGTCATGTTTTGGTTAATAGCGGGCCACGCTATTTCGCCAGTTCTTCTCATCGAGTGAAGACGTCTAGAACCACGTAATTTTTTTGGAATACTTTCCAAGTTACTTTACTTTTAGTTTAAGTATTTTATTTACTCTAGTTTCATGCCTGTTGGCACGTATAAATAATTTATTGCTAGACATTTTTAAAAATGATCCTTATGAAATACAAATCATCTAAGTGTATTCTGCTTAAATAGTATTAATAATAAATAATAATTCTTTCACTCGTAACTCTTAAGTATTATGAAACAATATTCCTAAAAACAAGAAATGAAGAACCAAAAGCCCACCGTTAGAAGTAATGAACTATGACTCATTGCAATTGCACAAACGCAAACACTAGAAACTAAAACAACGGCCAGTTAAATATAACTCGATAGCTAGCTTGTTAGACTAATAACTGTTAGAATTAAACTAAGGCACAGTTGTGATCGTCGGACAACTAACTGTGTAATTGATAAAGTTAAGACGTAACTAAGAATAAGATAACAAAGAAGTAGATTGATGATTTTTTTTTTCATATTTTCAATAATAATCTAAGCATAATTATTACTCTAGAAGTCTAGACTACCGACTTTTGCAGTACCATAAAATATGTTACACAATCTTTAGATAATTTTTGTATTCTATTGTTTGATATTTCTAAATCTAAATATTAGATGGATTAAAAGAGGGTGAACCTAAAATTAAGAATGTCATAGTTTCAAACAATAAAAAAATTACGGAAATTCTTTACCACCGATTGCATCTTCGTGTAAACCTGGGCGGTCCGTTAATATCTGATAAGGAGCAAACAGTAGCTGTTACGAAAAGCTCCCGTAATCACTCGAGAGATAAGCGCTTAGATAACATAGTGAAGAGATTACTGGCTAATGCACGCATACGGCCCTTTATCAAACCCGTCCTAGCTTATTTATGATCATATTTAAGACGATGATTGAGATGATATCTACGGAATGCGCGGTACTAAAAATATTAAGTAGTTAAAACGGGAAATACGAGAAACTCGGGCGAACGCTGAAATATGAGACGCCAGCGGCTATGACAAAGCATCACGTATGAGTGACGGTATCTGTAGCTGCTCCATCATTATTACTGATGTTCAAGCCCCCAACTATGAATTACATGGAACCTACATTTACTAGAACCATAATTTCTATACCGTTCCTAAGAATCCCTTATCGTTTTATCATCTAAAAACTTGTTACAGGCAATATTATTTCCATATTATATTCAAATAAAACTTTGCCCTTTCTACTTCATATTGTGTAATGGAATTCGTACGACCAATCATTATTTTTCCCGAGACAATCAACCAAATTCTTCCCACTACTCATCGTTGTCATAAAATATGCAGGAAGTTTCTATACAAAGTACATACATCATGTATGTTTATTAAATTCGATGTGGGCGTGTGCCATACATGTAGGCTGGGTATCGGGTTCCCTTCAACGCCGGATGGAGATTTTTTAAGACCCTCCATCCTTCTGATAAGAATTTATACCACGAAATTACTACCCACTTAATGCCGAAGGATCGTTAGATCGCTCAAAGGTGTGTTGGTATAGAATTAACAAAATCTGGGTTATATAATAAATATAACCCAGATTTTGTTAATTCTATACCAACACAGAATACGTACACTAAGCCCGACATGGTACATGGCTTTACTTTTAAAAATAAACGTCAAATATCCCAAACCCAAGTCTATTATATTACAATCGGTGTAAATGCGGTTTTACCACATTTCTGTCCAAGCCCGACTCTCGTTTATTTTTCTCTAAGCACCTAAAGGGACCAATTAGTTACGGCTTGGTGCCATACAAAATGCCCTTCTTGTGAGCCGACAGATAATGGCCGGGTTTATAACGGATATTAAGTTATTAGAGGCGAAAATATTTTTCGACTTTTTTATTAATGGAAACTTGATTTTTTTTATATTTGTGGTTTTACTTTAACTGTATCATGTTAGTAATAAAAATTTAGGTTTATTTTTAGCACTGCCGTTATTTAATTGGAAAGAAACCAATTCCTTTTTAGGACGTTAATGTTAACGTGCTAATTATTATTATCGATAATGATGATGATGATGATGACAGTGATGATGCTTTTAAGCCAAGTGCATTCAAAAATCGTTCGATCACAGGGTTTGAGGGGAACAATTGTCCTCTTTGTGCTTCACTTAAAGATGGGTCAAATGTAAATATTCCAGTTCAAATATTAGTAGACTTTCAAGTATTCAAACAGTGTATTGTTTTAGGTGATGCGCGCGCGCATGTGAAGCGATGGCGCGCGGGAGCGTGCTCCTCCTGCTATGGGTGGTCGCCAGTGTCGCCGACAAACATGGTAAATATTCCTTTCTATGCACGTACTACTATAACTTATTCTAATAAATCTCATGATAGTTCCTTAAAGTAACCTATGTCAAGAAATAAGTAAAATTATAACAATCTTCAAATTTCGTTGAAAAATGCATTAGCATACTTACATAACTATCAATTAAATAATATGTACATAGTTACATAGTTAATGTTTTAAGTTTCATCTCTGAGTAACTTCAAAAGATAAATCGAATCGTCAAATAAAACTATAAGTGAACTTAACTCGACTTAACGTGATATATTTTTGTTTTGATTGTCTCTAAGCTTTATAAATTATACGACGATGTTCCTAACGACTTATGCTTCACCTTGTCGATAATTCACGGTATAATCGACGATATTTCTGTCTCGGTTCTTAAGATTTCCATCTCGGATTAAACCAAATCCCGAAATCCTTAGCTATCAATTAGTGGAGTATGCGAGTGGTCTAGAAGAAAGCTTGGCCCATTATCAACGCTCGAAATAGTTTTACTTAACGTCGAGCGGTCACTGCCGTCTATAAACAATAATCTGACGAGATGGTTCTGGCTCTATTTTTATCAAACAGATGACCTATTATTTGGCTTCTCTATCTTCAGACCAAGCCACATCTCTAACAAAATTATTAGTATGTCTGCAACTTTGTGCCTTTAAAAGCTTCTTTTTCTTGCTAAAATTATTTTCTTCCAACGCATGCTTGTTTATATTTTCCATCTACTATAACAATATCTGCTGATGAAAAGTGAAAATGAATATGGAATGCCAAACTTGCTGAATGCATAAACAATTTAAAAAGGCACACTTCAATGTAATGGTGCTATTCAAGTTTGTAGATCATGAATATAAGCGGTCCAACGTAAGGGCCTTCGACAAAAAGATAACTGTCTCAGACGGTTCACAACTTGTAGCGGATAAAAAGTGTGAACGGATGGATGCGTTTTATCTGAAGTTTTCAAGCGAATGGGTTATGGTTTTTGTGGATTCGGATATAAATCAATAAGAAGATAACGTCTTCTCACATTAAGGTTATCGTATTTCTATTTTTATTTTCCTATTGAATACGTCGTTTTATTTTTTAATTTTAACCTATTCAAACACTTTATTAAGTCAATTTATTGTGTTCAATAAATACGTTATAGAATTTCAAAAGAATTTGAATTTCAAATAATATTCTTTAAGTACATTAAAGTACGATCGAAACGTGAAAGTAATATCAAACGAGAGCTCAAAGATATCGGAAATAGAATACGCATCAACAGTGAAATACGAAACTTCAACGCGCGGTACAGCTGCTGTGAATGAAACAGAAAATAATAGAAGTAGACTCCCAAGAGACGCCATTATAACCCGACTAACAAAGGGATTATCTTGTTTGGGAACCTCTTGACTGGCACTCGACGATTCTTTGTATGTATCGTGTTACAATTCTTCAAGGTAGCTATTCAGTTTTTGTGGGTGTGGTCGGCTTTTGTATATTTTTTGCATTTCGGTGAGATCGTTCCAATTTTTAAGTAAGTCTCACAGTTTGCACCTTGTAAGCAGTTTTTATGGCGCATTAAGTGAATGAAGGTTTACGTTAATCTCTAAGTTTATCACGGATTTCTTTTCCATTGGAATTTTAGTTTTATTTTCAGTTATTGCCTTATGCAATTTCTATACATCACGAGCCAGAACAAAATAATCATGAATATGAGATGTTTACATAAAATTCGCAAGAGCTTCGCGCTTTTCATAGCACCTGAAAACAATCACATCACTTTACACTTCTAAGACGTTATCGTATTTCAAAGCCTTCGATTCGAGGGTCCATAACCGAATCACTGGTTCCATTAACCATTGCATCTTTTTATGTCTCAGCGCTAAGTGCATTTACGAGTAACTGAGTGTGGAGTGCATCTTCGAGAACGGATGCCAAAGCTCCCCCACTTGAATGTTTTATGATGCCTCCATTTAAACAGATATATCAAAACGAGAACACGTCTAATTTATTTCCTCGAGCAACACTGGGTATTGTTGGAAAAATATTGCGGAATCCGACGAAAGGAGAAATGAAACTTTGAAAGGAAAAAGCAAAGATATAACGACAGTTTGCATAAAATATCGCCACTCGTTTTCCATGGGGGATTTACGGCTTATAATAATTTTCATTTGTAGGGTTCCAACTCATTTGTTGAAAAGAAACTTCTAACTTCTAAGCTAGAAACATTCATATTTACGTAATTATGTAGGTACATACTTACTTACATTTTGAGTTTATATTAGTCAAAATTAATAAAATTATATGACTCATGGAATGTATTGAAAATTCCTAGACACGACATAAACTATCAAAACAAATTTAAGTGCATCGTAGGTTGTAACAAACTTGATACAAATTGTTCGATATATTACAAAAAGTAACCGGAGACCGTTCATACAGAAAGCACATTTGAGATGAAATTACTGAACTTATAGATCCTATTACCAATGCAATAAAGTTCAAGTTATAATGAGGAACATGAACTCTGAATTCACATGGCGTAATAGACACAGGGCTTCGGTAACTACAAATTACAAAAGTTTATCGATACACTTAAAAACAGGCGGGTGTAACGCCCGATATCTGAACCATTAGAAGCACGATGTTTCTATACTCGAGTATCATTACATGTTATTGCTGGTAATATAGACGATAAAAACGTGGCGAGAGGTCAGAACTCAGAAGCGTTAATTTAGTGAAGGGCCTCAAAGTATGTCATTATAATAATATTGAAATAAGAAGGTTATCAAATGTTGTGGTCCTTATTAAAAACTTTTTGTTGTGTTTTTATCATGTTTCCGGTCATTATAACACTTTTCTTACATATATGTATTATGATATTGCCTTCATCTTGTATGATTCTTACTAATAATATCGTCCTTACAAGCGAATCAGAGGTCTCTACTTACGAGTAGCAATTAATGTTCAATATGGCAACAAATTTATCATCAATATTGCATTCAAATGATTTATTATTCAAGTTTTGTCTAGTCATGAAATCGACATTTTAAAGATAAGCATCTATATTAGACTTTAAAATATCAAAAGGTCAGTTAAGGGTAAGTATTGCCCTATTTACGTAAATAATTATTGCATCACATTCATTTTCAAATGTAATTACAAATTTAAATTCATTCAAATTATTCAAAATGTCATCACCTGTGAAATAAGCTTCAAATGCAGGTATAATTAATAAACACAGCAGATTATGAACTATTGTGCAATACAATAGTTAATAAAAAATATCAAGATCACAAATTACCTCAAACAATTTAGAAATTAAAAAAAAAGTTAATTATTATTTTTTTGGTAATCTTACCTTGAGAGTGCTAAAGCTTCGAATTAATAAATAATTATACTATGACATTTATATTTTAAGAGATGCAACAACAGGCTCCCCTAAGTAACTGAAATCAGAAAGAGACCTGTAGCTACACCAAGCTTTGAAAAGATATAGACAAACGAACAATCCCTACAATCAATCATTCTATACATGGAATAACTTCTAAATCACAATAAATACAATGTAATTTTCTTAATGAAGCCAATGTAATGTCTCATTGTAGGAACGAATCAAGTGCATTCAAGCTCCGAGAACGTTGTGGACGTTGATTAAGTATTTCTCATCAATACGCTCTCCTCTATCTCACATCGGTCAAGTGCGAGACGAATTAATGAAATGGTTCACTATCCCTGGAATTACTAATAGAGCAATGATTTGAACAATTTGTTCAAGGAGTGCGGCATTGTTTGATGATTATTGCTGTTGTCACTTTTTGAAAATACTGACTCTTTGTAATACGAAACGAAAGTACGAATGTATTATGAACTATTATTCTACACGGATTACAATTTAAAATTCAATCGTAGATGACGTATGTAGTTGCAAGTACTGATTCTAGGTAACACTTTTTGTTGATCACCATTTTTTTGTAAAGTAAATATCGATTCACTACTCCTTCTTGATAGATAACGACTACAAATGGGAATTTAGAACCCAAATAGAATCGAAGCACACCGAAGCGAGTCTTAATTATCCGAATACCGAACTGAATGACAGAAGGCGGTCTCTTTCAACTCAGACGGGACTGATCCGATGAGTTTCGGTTTGTTTTTAGATCTCGTTAGTAGAACCCGGAGAATCCGAACATACATCAGACACAACATATTTCACATCGATGTGGCGATACGGAATTCCTTCATTTCCACCCATTCTTGTTTCCGTTTATTTTTCATGTCGTGGAATTTTAAAATTAAGAAAGCACGTGAACGAATTAGAAAGCCCAGAATTGTTTTAAATAAAAATACATGTTTTTAACCCATCAAGCCCCATAAGCTCACCGGTGAGCGAGACACAATAGAATAACAATAGATTTCCAAGAATCCACGATCGAAGGATTAAATTCAGAAATGCAGATAAAGATAACTTAAAATTAATTAAATCTGGAATAGAAACCCAAAAGTCTGGAAGTCCTTTGAGGCGTCCTATGGCCTAAAATCTTTAGCTCTCTTTTTTCATTTATTATCATGTTCAAGATTATAAATTATAAACGTAATGGTCATATTATACACTAACCGAATTTACATTAAACTCCCCATATCTTCAAACGTCACAACGACTTACACAATTGATAAATTGCCATCGATATTATTACCATAAATAACTAAATACGTAACCACATCTTGTATTTTGTTTATCTTAATTTTTCGATAAGTTTAATCTTTCGTCACAAAATTAATGATACTTTTTACAAGACAAAAACATGTATCATGACATACTTAATTTAATCTATTATCAATAAATATTAACAACGCAAATATTGCTCATATAACGACCATGTCATCCACCATCATTTAAATTCATAAAGATAATTTTAAAAAGCTTGACTGCAATATATTAAATTATTATTGAATACAATAGCAGTCAATAAACCGTACTTAATTAGAACACACGAACCTATTAAATGAAAACAAATTGGAAACAAAATCAAATCAAATATTAATTACGCATAAAAACCAATTTAATGTATGCAGGTATTGATGAAGTGGTTACACAATCCAAAACTAATAGACAACCAACGGTTAACAAAATAGTATATGATAGTATAGTGAAATACTTTCCGACCATTCATGGTTTTTCTGAATAAATTAACTCAAGTTCATGAAAATAAATGCAACGGAATATAACGAATCAAATGAGTAAACATTAAACATACAGTAAATTACTGTGTATTTAATATAATTGAAAAAATTTGGACAATCGTCTCAAATATAAGATAATGACAGCAAAAAGTAGTATGTAGTAAATAAAAGAACATTCTTCTTATTTTGACTGGTGCAAATCGTCGCTACCGGTAACAACACATTTTCTGTTAAAGCTTCTAAATAATTAATCTATTATTTACTGTGAAAATAAAGAGGTTTCATTTACATAGTTTGATTGGTTAAACTATGTAAATGAAATATTAATTTAATTAATTATTACAACAATGATCATAAAAGTTGGTATGGCCACAAAACAAATTCCATTAGGGAAACGTAGATTTAAGAAGAAAATAGCCTCAGTCCCTATGAAAACGGAAATAGAAATATACTGAACGGAAGTGAAACTAATTAAGTTATCCTCGGCCCTCGCTCCACGAGACTTGCGGTTTATTTTTGTACAGTTCTACTTTTCAAATAATAACAATTCTAGTAATACTGTCAACACCGCGATAGGATCGCACATCAGTAGTAACAACTCGAAACCACTCGAAATTTGAGCTTTATAGATGCTGTATTGAGATTTATTTTAGGTTCGTACGTCAGGGGTCGCGAGGTGGGGAGCGCAGGACTCGAATATCAGCTATATTTTGCGTGTAAACAGGCGCGAGTGAGGCGTTAAACCAGGTGCGGACTTTTGAGAGAAATCGATTACGGTACTCAAGGGATGTGTTATTGTGACAGACGCCGTTTATTTACACTGACACCGTATTCATTAACTTTCTGCTATCGAACGATATTAGCTGCTATAATTAAGCGTTATTTATTCACTCGTTTGGAATATATTTCATCTCGTTTGCACGGTCTGGTTATCAGAGTAACTTATAATGTACACGATCGAGCACTTTGAGTTCACTTAATTTTTTTATTTTGTTTCAGATGAGCAAAGTTCTACGGAATTGGAGCGTAGTCCAACAACCCCCTCGCCACCGATACCTTTGAGGCCAGAATATGCGCATCCAGCTGGAGCGGAGGCATTGGATCCGTACAATTCTGAAAAGAACAATCCTCCTTCACACCACAGGGACTATTTAGAGGAAGATTACGATCACGAAGGTCACAAAGATGATGACAACGATCACAAGGACGACGATGCGGATGAACTTCCGTCTTTATCGGGGGATCATCTTCTACAAAGTTCTACTGATGACTTGCCTATGTTCCTCTTGGAGCCCCAGCACGCTTACGTAGTACGAAATAAGCCCGCGATGTTGAGATGTCGTGCTGCTAATGCGTTGCAAGTGTACTTTAAATGTAACGATATCAGATCGATTGGCAGTACACAGTTCGAATTTGTCGATCCGCAAAGTGGTGTGAGAATTGTCGAAGCCGAGTGTAACGTGACTAGAGACCATTTGGAGGAATATTTCGGCGAAGACAGGTTTTCTTGCACGTGTCATGCATGGAGCAGTCGGGGTGAAATAAGGAGTCAGCCTGCTATTGTTGAGCTAGCATGTAAGTCCTTTTTTCTTACTCTAAATTAAGTTAACTTATTACGTCAATTCCATTGTTCCAAGTTTTAAGTCTAATACATAAATAACCTTCTATAATCACATCAATCGAAAGTGGAAATTATGTGCCGATTCAATATGAATCATAATATTGCCATAAATATTCAAATATAAATTGATCTGTCACACCGTGTTTGATATTTTTTCCATTTCATGTTAATATATGAAAATCTGCCTAATAATGAACATAAATACCATATTAACCTGAAAATTCTTTACAATTTATGAGTTGGGAAAATGAATTTCAAAAGAAACACTCAAATCAGAGAGCACGTCAATAAGAAGGTAATGAATATGTCGATAGACTCATATTGATATTTAAAAATAACATTTCCGGTGTAAACACGCCGTGGCGAAACATTTCATCAAAACTCATAATTTGAGAATTTCCGTTAGCTATTTTAGACTCACCTACTTTGCTGTTTTCTTTTAACAGATTCTTCCTAGTAGGTGTAGTTGTAACTAAAATAAATTCTCAATGTATTCGACATTAGTGTTAGTATATTTATCAACAGATAAGCTCCTCGGACAAATCTCTTATGATTTACGAATATCCACAAACTTTGATGTGCATTTTATACAAATTTATTGTAGTAAAACTTTTACAACACGAATATTATGACTGTAAAGAAAAGCTTAAGATGCGATGACGTAAATCAAAATAAATCTTAATCATTTATATGGCATTCACCCTTATTTTCTTTCTTTCTGTAAACGAGAAAGCCATGGTAATGATCTATGATAAAATACGTTTCTGCAGACTCGTAGTCTAGAATTTATTACAAAAGTTTCTCTTTTATGTCTCCCTAATTTCCTGGCGTTCAGAAACGAGATAAACTCACAAATAAACTTAGTTTCTTTTAATGATCTATCATTAACCGTAGTTCTTAGGTACATAACCATTTAAATACCAAAATTATTACTATGACCCTATTTTTATAGAGCCAACTTACGAGTACCCGTTTGTATGTATCTAAACATTTTAGAAAGGTAGACTTAAAAATATAAACACTTTGTATCAACTGTATGACTTTATAATTACTATATAATTATACTTATATATTTATAGTATTATACTATATATAAAGAAGTAAGTATAGATGATTTTATATGGTGTTTTAAAATGCGCCCTCCCCGTTTGATAGCGAGCTCAAAATTCGAGGAAACATTTTCAATTAAAGTTGCGGACTTTATCTTCAAAGTTTATTAAATTGACAATGAGAAGTTCCAGATTGTTATACGTACAAGGTATTTGAGTATTTGTGCTGTACTTTGAAGTTGAATAAAGTATGTATTATGATACTTCGCTCAACTTATGTTATAAATCGTTTTGTTCTCGATAGGGGCGAAATTTTATTGAAATGTTTATTGTATCGTATAGAAATAGGGAAAATAGAATATATATACTAATATCTTGTCGTGGTTTTATATCACGGTTTACTTATACAATTTTAATTTCACATTGATAACTTCGGTAATTGATTATACAAATTGACGAAATGGTGTGCAGCTATACATTGCACATAGGTCATAGACCAATCTGTTAACTTCCTTTTCAAAATGTCCCTGATGACGCTAGTATAAATTTAATAAATGGTCTAAAAATTTACTTAATAACGTTTACATTTTACATATTATTATAATATTATGTAAATTGTCACTTATAATACCACAAGAGCTTCAAAATTATCGGGTATTTCCCGATAGGTTCGTTGCAAACAAATGAAGGATTCAAGTTTTTCAGGTTAAAAAATCACGAGCGCGAAGCGCGAGTGATTTTTCCTGAAAAACTTGACGACTTTATTTGTTTGCAGGGAACCTTGAGGGAAATGCCAGATAATTTTGAAGCTCGTGTGGTATTCGGGGGATTATTTTTCCGTCCCAAATGTCGGCCAATAGAATTGCACCATGAGACGAAATGTACAGTTAACAAATAAGAATTTGTACCTTCCTTATAGTCTTCTCCATCCATTTTCTTCATATTGTAAGCGTAATCTTTCATAATGTTTGCCAATTGCGCTACACTCGTTTCAGCACAATGTGTATTCCCTCTCAGTACAAAAAGTAGTAAATTGGTTCCAAACTGTTTTTTTTGCCTTCTCCGTATTAATGGGAACATTTCCTTTGACTTTTTTATCGATGGTGGACAGAGAACAAACTCCAAATCGACTCATTTTCATGCAAAATCTCCAATTTTCACAATTGAATTCAACCTGTCAGTTTGACGTGTGGTTAATTTGACTGGATCATGTTTTGTTTTTTATATATAGCAACGACCAGAGAAAATTTTCAAAAAATTATCAGTATAATACCATGTAGGTTGTACCACGTGACGTCGAATGGTGCAATTCTATTGGTCGATATTTGGGTCGGAAAAATAATCAACATAACTTTATCACACTAAAATAACGTTACATTATTTTCTTCATAAATACACTTTCTCTCTCCTCCAGGGGACAAAGCAGCGGGATACAAGTGACTTATCGGGGTAAATCTAAGGCTTGTAGGCTTTTGAATATGTGTATAATGTTGGGCGATCCCCAAAGATCCCCTACCGCTACCATAACAGATTAGACCCATATACACTGGATATAGTTGAAACATGTAAACGGGGTTACATATTTTTAACTAGATGACGTCCGCAACTTTGTTTCTTCATTCGTTTTTATCGCGCGGGAATCGTACATTTTTCAGGATAAAAACTAATAAATACCCTTTCATCAGGGAATCATAGTATCTACGGCACGCTTATTTATATTGATCATTGATATTAGTACGGATACATAAATATTTCCTGTTTCCCATTTATCACTGCTGTCCCCATGATACGATTATTATTAGATTGCGATGATTTCGGGTTTACGACAAGACAAATGGAACTGCCCAAAGGTTACCATCAAATTCGTTCGGCCAATGATGTATGATGGTACTTACGTTTAGAATCCATTACGGCACGACTCGATTAAATTCAATGTGGAATGGAAGTAAATCTTCTGTGCATATTAAATAAATGTCAGAGAGGGCCATTTCTTAGATTTATGTAATATTATATTCCACTTAGATGACATACAACTATAGTTTGCTTCTTCTTTTAGTGCCTCTCCAAATAATATAAGCTTAATTAAATAAATAAGCTTGCTTAAGCTTATATTATGTAGTTGTAATAATATAAGCGTTATGGACTTTTTCCTTGTTACAGTTTTTGAAAACTAATTTTACCACTGTTATCTCCACTCACAACAATGTATAATATTTATGAGCGTTATGGACTTTTTCCCTGTTACAATTTTCGAAACCTATTTTACCACTGTTATCTTCACTAATAAAATAATTGTAATGTCTTCCAAACTACAACTTTACTTAAGGTAATATAATGTAAAAAAAGCAAGTAACGTTAGTTTTTATCAAATACTTTCGTAGCACTAACGCAGACCAAACATTACATCAACTCCAGATTTATTCAAATGCCAGCTCTTACTAGGAACAATTTAATAACATGGTTAAGTAATTCAATTATAAAGTGACCAGGTTCATACATAACTGTATCTATACGGCTCAGTTGGTACGAATCTTATTCAGGAAATGAAACGTTGGGTGAATTTATAGTCCTACACCAACTCCCTACCGGTGTTACCCACTTATCATTTACGCCCATCAGTTGGAAACAGTTTTACATTTCTGTTTTAAAGCTTTTAATGGAATTTAAATTTTCTTTTGTTAAATGTTTTTTTTTTTGCGTTAAATGATGGATCGTCCCCGTAATGGTTTGTATTATTAATCGTGTGAAATCTTTTTTCTGTTATATTTTTTCTCAAGTTTTGAGTTCCTAATTTAAAAGCTTTGTTAGTTGATTTGTTAACTTATAGAAGTTACAACACTTATCATATTTTAATGCTTATGTAAAGTAATAAAACATGACAAACGTTGTAAACTTCTATTTTAGTGCAGTGGGTACATTTAGTTTACATTAGCCATTTATTTTAGTCTTAATAAACTGGTTGTTACTTAATGCTAGCTATGTTTTAGCTTTTGTAGGTCTATTAAAAGATCGTCGTTCCGTCGCATAAACGTCTAAATATAAGATGTAATTGCAAGCACCGACCGTATGTAATATAAACGCCTTTAAATTTCCATTCCGACAGTTTTAATTGTTCCTCCCTCACAAGTACCTCTCTATTAATGACGCGACAGAGGCGTAGCTAACGTACGGGCCCCGGGCATTATAGTAGGAACGTGTTAGTCATTTGCTAGGGTTATTTACAACCCCACTTGCTACCTAACTCTAGGTCGTGTTAAATCTTATAAATTATCTTAAAATGGGGTTTTCATGTTTAAATGTCTTTTCTTTTAGGAAACTCTATGTCTGTTTGATTCGATTTTAATATAATACTAGCTGTCCCGGCAAACGTTGTTTTGCCATTTAAAGTATTTCTACTTCATCAGTTGATAAAAAATCTGACCCCCTGTTTGGTCCCCTTAGAGGGGTGGCGGGGATTTTTTTACACCAGATATTGAGTTGGAAGAATACAAATATATCTGCGAAAACCGTATGCAAATCGGATCAGTAGTTTTCGAGTTATAGAAAAAAGTTTGATACAAAATCTGACCCCCTCTTTCGTCCCCTTAGAGGGGTGGGGGGAAACATTTTTATACACCAGATGTTAAGTTGGAAGAAGACAAATATATCTGCAGAAACCGCATTCAAATCGGATCAGTAGTTTTCGTGTGATGCTGGAACAAACAGACAGACAGACAGACAGACGGACGGACGGACGGACGGACGGACGGACGGTCGGACAGACAGACAGACAGACAGACAGACAGATAGATAGACAGACAGACAAACAGACAGACAGACAGACAGACAGACAGACAGACAAAAAACTAACCACAGTTTTGGCTTCTATAGCGATGTAGTAACACCCCCCGCTTATTATTTTTTGAATAGCTTTAATGTACAGAATTTTCATTTCTACAGTTTTATTATATGTATAGATATAAATAATTTTGATATTTTGAATTTTTTCCTACAAATACTAAAGAAACTTGACATTTAGTTTAATAAAAATAATATTATAGGACTCGACCTGACGTCCTGACCTCTGCGGGGCCCTAGCCCCGCAGAGGTCAGGACGTCCTAGAAGCCCTAGCTTCTAGCTACGCCACTGAAAGAGAGTGCACGTAAAAGTGTCACATCTAAGTCCTCCCGTGAAGATTTAGCGTCGGCTTTTAAACCGATATCCGAAGTACTCACAAATTTTAATAGTCCAACATGTGTAGCGCGAGGGCGATATTTTATACTCGCAGTAATGGTTCTATTTTATTCATGTGGATTTTGTCTGATGTAATTTAACGAGAATTACTTCTGTGTGTAAAATATTAATTTAGAATACGTACAGTCACTATAATTAAGATGTATACGGATTTTCAAAGACATAGTATCAGGGAATAGTGCAGTCGCCAGAGGTTTTAACCTCCGAAAGTTGTAATAGTGAATGGATTTTTGTTTTTGAGGTGTCATTTTCTTTTTTACACTATAACTTGCAAAGTTTACCAAAAAAATTTTTGTGCTTTTAGTTTTTTAGTTACTTAATTAAAAATTAATATTTCACCATATAAAACCGGTCCAGAAAAAAAAAATTCTTGTTCCTGTTATTTAATGACTCTTATCTGATTGTTTACGTTGAAAATTAACCAAATACACAATTTTTAAAAAAGAAAGTTTGCTTTGCTAAGCTCAATACAACTATAAGGTTTTTGCAAAGTTTTTAGAGATTAACGCTCCTCGTAACCAAGATAAAAGGGTTTGGGTGGATTTAAGGGTTGTAACGAAAAGTGTGTTACGAGTAAACTTACTTGTTGTGCGTATTTAACTTTTAGAGAAATGATAACTTTTAAGTACTTAGAAACGTTTAAATATCTCCAAAAATGTGTAAAATAGACCGAAAATATTTTTCTATATTTGTTGAGAATTTATTTAAGTGAGAGCTAAAACATTAAATGCATCGACAAATGAAATACTTTTTCTAGTCTTTGAAATATATTTAAACTTCCTATTTAAAGCCAGAAAAAAAATTGGGTGCTACAAATCTCACGTACATACTAAAGACGCATGCTGCGACCTATGTTTGGAAAATGCTTACCTGAATACAAAAAATATCAGTTTTTAACCTAATTTGTATTTTTACCTTTAATTATGTTTTAGCAAATATATTTAGTGAAAAAAAAAACAATTTTATTCTGTAAAAACCTAACCAAAAGAAATAAAATACAGATTTTCTTCGAAATATCCGTGAAAAGTTTGTGCTACATTTTCAAAAAATTTAATAAAGTAAGAGCTAAAAAGTTATACACATTAAGAAATAGAAGGCTTTGTTAAGCCTAAAAAATAATTTTAAACTTCCTATTTAAAACCAAAGAACAATAGGAACGTCATTTACCTGGCGAGGCACACAACAAGCACATTTGGAGGTATGCTCATCTACATACAAAAATATCAATTTTAAATCTAAATTATATATTTTTTCAACTTATTTTCTTTCTTTGGAATATAAGCAACGATACAGATCAAAAAAATATATAATATATTTTATTATTTTGCTATAGATTTAAAAGAAAGAAATATGCAAATTTTCTTCAAAATTTTACAGTTTATGAGTTTACTTGAAGTGGAAGAGAATAATTTAAAATCAAAAGCACAACTTTTCAATAGATAAACTTTATTATTTATGTTATCAGCTACACATTCCTTTTTTTCTTTTCAATTTTCATCCACTATTGCAAAAATCGGAGGTTTGCACGATTTTTACGCTCTGGGAACTCCACTAGAAAAAATAATATAAATGTAATTTCGAAGTAATTGATGTTTTATATTCTATTGTGATACTATATTTGTCACTTATTAAATTATCTAATATACAAAAATAAGTCGGGTTTTCCTTCCTGACGCTATAACTCCAGAACACACGAACCTATTTCCACGGTTTTGCATTCGTTGGAAAGGTCTCGGGCTCCGTGAGGTTTATAGCAAAAATAATTCAGAAAAAAAACTTCAAGAGAAAAGTACCTACGCGGGCGGAGCCGCGGGCGACCGATAGTAGATACTATAATAAAAATGGTAAAGAAATTTGATAGTTTTGATAAATCTAACAATATAATATAGTTAAGTAGTGTATGAAATGAATACAGGACGTGTGTTAATTGTAGACCTTACTATTTACTCAGAACTCAGATTATGATTTTACTCGAAATTCAAACAATTCTCGCCAAATCCTTTCAAATTGAATCAATAAAAATCGGCAATTAATTGATTAAAAACACTGCTGCTTTAAAAATCTGTCGCCTTGACTAGATATAATAAGTATGATTTGAATATTTTATTCGCGGTTATGGAATGTAAGTCTAGAGGTCTCTATTCTTATTCAAACCCAATTAATACTACTACTTTGAAATAAACATTAAGTTAATTATTTAGAATGTAGATTATAAAACAATACTCACACTTTTATCTACGAGTTTACAATTTCAGTTGAAATATAGCAGTAGACTAAACCGGTATAACATCACAGATGTTCATATCAGTAACCGTTTGCCAAAAACAAACGATAGCCATAATTTATAACCACGATTTATCTGTTGTGACACGGTGAGCTTTAATAAAGTCAGCTTACAATTTATACCGTCTTGCATGTCCTTAAATGTGCTCGAATTATATTCACTCTGCTACGAAATGTCCGGCGATTTAATCAAAATATTGCCACACTTATTAAGATTAGGTACCCTATTAAGTTGCTTAATTGTTGATCGTAAATGATTTTAGTATTTACTCTCCGAGATTCTTGAATATTAACTTTCTTAATACGTCCGCCCACAGAAAATTAATTGCTTAGTAAATCTTAGCAGATTTAGGTAGATTATAATTTTCATCTACTAATAAAGTTAATGATAATATTGAATATTGGTAATTATATTAATCCTTCAAACCTTACTTTCTTCTATTAACTTGTTCACTAGCATAATATGAGTAGTTGAGGCAGCTTGCAGTTAAAAACAAAAAGATCTACGCCGAAAAAGATAAACAGTTTACATTTCAATAATTGATTCCTATTACTAAAATTCCCATAACTCTACAAAAATAAATAGATAACCAACTATCAAATAATATTTTTATATTTACATTTAAGAAATGACCGGTTGGTTTGTGAATGAAAATCCAATGTAGACCTGGATATTTTTAGCGGCACAAATCCGGTAGCATTAGAGGAATAAGCTGGACAGCTGAGCACCGGTTAGTCTGAGCAATCCACTTGGCAAGCCTCTTTCAAACCACCGCAAAGGCTAAACAAACATTCGATAGTACAGTTCTCTGTATTTCTTTTCATTTAATCTGTCCAAGAAATAAACTAACATCGATAATAATAATTATATTTCTTCCATGAGTTTTAAGCAAATCACGTGAATTCATAATTTGTAATTAATATTACTTACCAAGTATTCTTCTATAAAAACGGCCACTTACCTGAAAACAAAAAAGTTATTAAGTACATTATTTTGTCATCATTATAAGATTTTGTCAAAAATAGCAGAAGCGCTTTGAATTATTATAAAATTCTTTTTCGGATTCCAATTTTAAAATTTTTTGACAAAAGCGCAACTATACGCATAGTTATGTGGTTCATATTTCTAAGGGCATGAAAGGGAGTTCATATTTCAATGCACGACGAAGTCCCATATTTCGTCTCTCAAAAAGCTCGCTATCATGAATTTTCTGTTGACTGTACAACATTGGGACGCAAGCAAGTAATGGAGCGTATACTCACCAGATTTATGGCTTCGCTCCGCTTAAAGCACTCAAGAGTTGAAACGTTCATTTTGCACCACGAGCGGACTAGAGAATATTAGTTTTGCTCGCAATCCTTTCAAACGGACGATATTTATGGGGCGCGACGCTGATAAAAACGGAATCACTTTGTTCTAATCGAAAGCAAATGTAAAATCGGAGACAAATATGACTAATAGTCCCATAGGCTTGCAAAATACAATAAATGTTCAGCCACAAATATATCTGAACTTGGTCGTTGTATAATAAGAATAACTCAAGACACAAAGAGTTTTAAATATATATATTAATTGATTATGTAAGAAAAATACGGTAAAAAAAATAGTAGGCTATATTACTTTAGTGCAGCACGAGTCGGCGCATGAGTACCGGAAACTATTCCACTTCAATTTTTTTATGCGATCCTCTTCAAATTGCCCTCCTGATGATATAAATGCATGTTACCATGGTGCAACCCGGTGCCATATTGTTTAAACAAACATTGTTTAAACAATTGCAAGGAATTGTTATTTTTTTACCGGACAATTTTTTTTTATATTCTTTATTGAAAAACCAATAAAAAAGGTCCTTTGACTTTTCACGATAAAGTGAATATTTTTAAAGATATTTAAAGGTTGAAAAATATATTTAAAAAAATAATGTCTAAGTTATATATTTTTTTAAATTCTCTATACAATAGTTAATAATATCGGTAATAGAGATTTAAAAAAAATTCATTGTTTATATCTTTTTTTATCTTAGCAAAAGTAGACAAAAAATTGTGTTTTTTGTATAGGAGCCCCCCACATTTACTTTATTTTAATTTTATTCTTAATTATTAAAGTACGAATATAATTAAGGATTTTGTGAAATTTTCAAGTACCTAGCTGTTACCATTATTGATTACGAGCAAAAAAGGCAAAAAAAATCACGTTTCTTGTATGGAAGCCCCCTTAAATATTAACTTTATTTTATTTATAGTATTTGTTCTTATAGCGGCAACAGATATACACAATCTGTGAAAATTTCAGAAGTAGCTATAGCGGTTTTTGAGATACAGCCTGGAGATATACAGACAAACGGACAGACAGACGGACAGACAGACGGACAGACATCGAAGTCTCAGTAATAGGGTCCCGTTTTTACCCTTTGGGTACGGAACCCTAAAAAGATATGAACAATGAAATTTTTTTAAATCTACTACTAACTACTAACGATACTATTAACTATTGTATAGAGAATTTAAAAATATATAATATCACTTAGACATTACTATTTTTTTTAAATATATTTTTCATGGGTCGAATGTACCCAAATTTGAGATTTTTCGAACCTTTAAAAATTCATATCTTTATAAATATTAACTTTATCGTAAAAAGTCATAGGACCTTTTTTATTGGTATTTCAATAAAGAATATTAAAAAAAATTGTCCGGTTGAAAAATAACAATTTCTTGCAATTATTTAAACAATGTTTGTTGAAACAATATGGCACCGGGTTGCACCATGGCAACATGGCACATCAGGAGGGCAATTTGAAGAGGATCGCATAAAAAAATTGAGGTAAAATAGTTTCCGGTACTCATGCGCCGACTCGTGCTGGTCTACTTCTCACATGAGAAGAAATATAGCCTAGAGGTAGGTACATATCCTATTCTAAACTTTTTGTCCCGACGGTATGAATTCCAACTCAATATAATCAAGCATAATATTTCTCTAACTGTACCTTCATTGAGCTCCTTTTCTCATTTTGTATTTATTTCCTATTTCATCGCCAGTGTAGCTGCAGCCACCTGTTTGCCCCATTTTCCTGTAATAACCTTTCACGGTGCTTCATAACGTAACTCATTTATATTGTAACGCCATGCAATTACTTTTGAAGCACCTGGGTTTATTTCTTTACTTTTGTTATAGGCGATTTGGGCAAAGTCTTTTACTTTTAGTGTTTCGAAGCTTCAATGAGAAATTTTAATGTTCGTGACCTTGAAGATACTTTTGGGTGTGACTGCTAGTTTTTAATTAGGTGCACATTTATATTAAATAATAAATCTAACTTAAATCAGATAAGCAAAGTAGCCCCAAACATTTTAATTATTTCATCGATATCGATGTTAAGCGTCCCCCTAAGCTTATCACTACAATCTACACAAAACGCCCAAAAGATAAATCTACAACACTGTTAATTTCCTTATTGTCGTTGTAACCGTCAACAATGTTGTCGAATAAAATATAGGCTCTCAAAATTGACTTTAACGATCAACGAAATAGCTATTTCCTTCATGAACCGATCGTCCAAAACACGCCAAAACGGTTAATTGTTTAATGAAAAGCAATTATTGTTTGTGGGACGGAGCGTGGACGGTATTATATAATCGATCTTGTTACGATTTTTTATTAGGATTGACGTGGGAATCGCCTATGAGAGTAGTAAGCCACAGGCGGAAGCGACTAAATTAATTAATCAAGCTCATGTTTGGTTAATGGATCAATTTTCATTATGGGATTAACTAGTGGTTGATGTATTAATTTATATTTGTTGTTAAGTAAAAATTCATAATTTCTTTCCAAAAACAACTTCTTATGTGTTACTTAATACGATACACCCGTTTGCATTTTAAGTAAATTTTCTTTTTTCGAATTATTATAATATTATTATTGCTCTACATAAAAATAAAAACAGTAAAATAAGCACGAATTATTTGCTACAATTAAGACTTCTTATTCACTTTGCGCTTATAAATTGAAGTCCAAAAGGAAAACACGCAATGGAAATGATATTGTTCGCGAGTATATTAATGTTACGTGTAATTGTTATTGACGGGCGATTTTTGTTCAGGATCACGTTTCCAATGCGGGTTTCATTAGTATCTCTGATAAAATGTCATCTTTTATTGACGCATATTATACAATAATTGGGGTAGAAAATTGTTTTTTGTGTAATATCATTGTATCCGATATAGCTATTGAAAGAACAAAGAGATGTGCATTCTGTTTCTTCGCGTGGGGGAACGGTCTTTGTATCCTTTATTGCCTCATATGAGTATTTTAATATTTACTATTTCCCATATAAACGTTTTAATATTACTTCCCTTACCGACCGTTTTCTATATTGCTTATGTTTCGTGCATTTAAATTTCAAACTTATATTGCTGCTGTATTTTGCGAAGACGCTTTAGTTTCACAATATACTATCACGTCTGTCTCTTTGTTTCGCCCAGACGTCTATTCAAAATTTCAGGCTACATGCGGTCTCATGTTCACATGATCAATTTCTGTAAGAGCTTATTGAATTATTTAGGAACAAGCTGTTTCCTGCAACTTCATCCTTATGAGTTCTATTTGTGTTTCTATACTTTTATGTTATTTTTACTTGGAACTAGGAGTTCTTGGTGCTATTTCAAATTTCAGAACTATTGTATCCTTTACTATTATTTTTTTCTTTCCTTTTTATGTCAAGGAACTTTTGTAAATGTTTTAGGAACTACAACACTCTCTTTTTTTCTAGATCTGAAGAAGCAGTTCGTCCTCGCTCCATCACCAGTATCCGTGGAGGCTGGTTCTGCTGCATCATTACGATGTTCACCACCAGCCGCCGCTCCTCCCCCGAGGGTGACGTGGATGAAGCATGGCATACCACTCCAACAGGATCACAATGTGCTGATATCACCTGAAGGAAACCTGCTAATTTCACGAGCTACTTTGCAAGTAAGTATCAATCTAAGGAAAAGCTGTTGTTATAGATTTTTGTATTAGTATTCTATCCGATCACTTATCTGTAACGAAATATGCATATAAAGTTAAAAATGAAGTATTTATTTTATTTACATGAGTCATAAATCATAATATAAGGCATCATTGAAGACTACATAATATTTTAATGGATCTAGTTCACGAGACCAAAATCTTTTGCTTTTACAAACTGGCAAAGCTCAGAATATTGTATTAAATAAGTAGGCTTCTTGGGAAATGTTGAAGGTTCATTAACTTTTAACGTAATGCTTTACATAAAATAGTATTAGAATGCGCACAGTCGTGTATAAAACCTCTTTACGTCAAGTAAACGTTTTGCATACGACTGTCTCGAAATCAAATCATATATTGAATTGCAAAACAACTTGCGGTTACGCATATCTAGACTCCTTCCCGCCTTCAAACGTTTACATACCTTTTGATCCTTAAAAGTTATTTTACTTATTAATGTTCTAGGAAAATGTATTTTTCTAACTCTTCCCTAATTTATACCTTTTTATTTTATTAAGTAAATAAATAAATACTTATTTTGTGTGTGCGTTTAAATTATAAGATTTTTACTGAATTGTAAAAGATAAGTAATCAAAAAATTGCAATCATAAATACTTGAAATTGTGAAGATTTACAAAAATACAATTTCCTTTGTGTGCATAATTAAATTATTATAAAATCGTTTTTTAATTGAGATATCATCAGTGAGCAACTTTACACTTATTTTTACGCCATTTGAATTCCTAATCTGCTTTTAAAACTAGTCCATTTTTCTTTACAAAGTTTTCATATACCAACTCTGAAACTTTTCAATTAAAAACTTAGGGCACGACTGCAGACTTATGTTGATTAATTGCCTTTCTTTAACAAACTTAACTTCGTTTTGTTCTTAGATATTCTTAAGTGTAAAAGAATTTCCTTGTAATATTATATTTTCTCGCAGTATTCTTGAAGTAAGCTGATAAGCTTGAGTAAGCTTAAAATAAGATGATATAACATCTTTTCTTGGCATTCCCGTGGCTTATTGTTGAACAATATAACTTATTGAATTTAAGTTGAATATCTAAGCCCAACAAATATAAATTCTAATTTCTTACTTTTGAATTGTCGATAGCTAAGTATGCATTAATTAGTATTTAGTACTCTATTTAAACTAACATTATAATTAGACAATAATCTAATTCATAATCAAGTTGGCAATTGATACAATGTTACTTTTAATTAAAAAAATAGTTCTATCGCTATCTATTACAACTTTATACTATCTTCTGAAATAAAGTTACATTTTTAAGCAAGATCAAGTTTTTAATCTTATTACATCATTGAAATCCATATCCATACTAATATTATAAATGCGAAAGTGTGTCTGTCTGTCTGTCTGTCTGTCTGTTACCTCTTCACGCCCAAACCGCTGAACCGATTTTACTGAAATTTGGTATGGAGATACTTTGAGTCCCTGGAAAGGACATAGGATACTTTTTATCCCGGAAAAATGTACGGTTCCCGCGCGATAAACGATTTTTGGCGCAACGGAGTTGCGGGCGTCATCTAGTGACTTATATATCATCTTAAATATTGATATATGCACAAAAATTTGATGTTAATAAATAATAATGTGACTTAAATTAATGACACCTCAAATTGTAACATGATTTTTATATGTACCGCATTAAAAGCATATGTTCAAATTATACGTTAACCACGATGAGGCAAAAACAACTGAGTGCGTGTGGTAATAAGATTTAAATTTCTTAATTTTGTGCTACGTGTTTTTGATTATTCACAATGATTCACGTTGTTAGCGTCGCTTCCCCTCCATTCAAGTTTGCTTGTAAATTTTAATTGTACAATCATTATGCGAGTTGCTACACAGTACTCCTGTGTTGGAAGTTTGTTATCTTAAGCTATTATGTTGGATATGTTGGTGCTACCACTTAGAGTTACGTTGATATCAAGTGTTCCTGAAATGAATCGGTGATTTCTAAAACCCCACATGTGACACAGACCTAACTTTTCAGGAGACAATAAAAACTAATTATTAATTTATTTTGTGGTTATTTAGTCGTTTTTTCAGTTTATATGTAAAATAAGATTTATTATATTATTATATATTTTATTATATTATTATTATAGCCTAACAAGATATGTGAAGGTTCGTTTCGTATTTTAAAATATTCCTATATTGTATGAAACCAAGATAAAATTGGATCACATGTGGGGTTTTCGCAAAAACTACGGTTTTGGTAAAGAAATCAATAAGTTTCTACAAAATTATGCAACTAAAACAAAAAATATATACATGAACAATATATTCATTAAATAAAAAGTTGTTAATCTTACAATCCAAAGCAACCTTAGACTAAATTTTCGGTAATTTCGACATCACATGTTGGTCGAGCAAAAATTTCAGTATAGAAGTTTTTGTATTCTTCTGGGACATAAGGTAAAAGTTTTTTCAGGTCATTCACCTTCTTTATATTGATAAGCACATAGCCCTCATTATATACCTTCAAAATTGGAAGAGACACATCACTTCTACTTCCAAATTTGAAAGTATGTTTATTGATATCATTGTCAATATATTTACGTGCAATGATTATTCCTGTCTTGATAAAACAAGTGCATGTAAGTTGATATGTTGAAATTTTCTTTTGCATCTTTTTTTACCTTTTTCCCATGTGACTCTAGAGATATTATATTTTTTTTGTAGTAGGCACCCCACCAATCTTTGAAATTTAAGACGTCACTACTTTCAATCTGAACTACAGTGAAATTCTTTTTAGTTGAAGATTCTTCAATAATTTTGCATATTTGTTCCATAGAATACAACCGATCCATTACACGGAGTCTACGTTTAGCAACACTAAAATTTCTGTCACAGGGCAGAAATGAATGGCCCCTGATGGGAAAGTACTGATTTATCGAGTGAAATCTTCCAGAATCCACCAATGCTAACAGAAACCTAGTGACAGTGTTGTTTTTATTTTGCCCACCACATCCATCAGAAAATACGTATAAATGCTTCACTGTGCTTGGGATATTTTCATTTATGTATTTCATCATAAAGGAGCACACCTCGTTGGGTCCCTTTTTCGCCTGACCTTCGTGATATACATAAAACAATGATTTGCTACTGAGAAAGTCATGAATATTGAAGACATTGACAGTTAACTGACGCAAATAGAAAGTTTCTTGAATAGGTATAGCAGGTAGCTGCAAGTTTTGCATGTAGTCCAAACATATTCCTGAAACTTCCGGATTAGCTTTACATTCTTCTGTAACTTCTTTCATCTTAGAGAAAAACTTTTTTGCTCGTCGTTTATGTATCATCATTTCAGCTGCTGCAGTGCGTTTGGCAGCATCATTCAAACTTGGACTTTTAAGCTTCAACTTAAGATCCTCACATTGGCAGCATGTATCCACTTGTGGTCTACCAAATGAAAGATTGAAATTTTCTTTGAAAACTTTCAAGTAAAATGGATAGTTAACTTGAATATTTGGATATTTCTCTGAAAACGCCTGCCACATCAGTTTTACGTTCAATTTTTCATCTAAGTATCTGTATTGCCTTGAGGAATAATGAGCTTCCTTAACGGGGAATTCTGAAATGTGTTCTTTTATAGCATTGACTGTTGTTCCTGAAATGGCATTAGCAGATGGGCCAACTCCTCTCATGTCTCGAGGTGCTTTTCCCTGAAGAGTTAGTTTTTGTAGGCGCCGAACTCTGTCTGATGTGATTCCATGTAAGCTTATAAAGGCTTTTTTGCACACAGTTTCAGCTCCGGAGGAAGGGGAAACTTGATAGCTAAAGGATGCAGCTTTATCTTTTTTCGCAATATGCTCTGCTGATCTTTTGCGCTGCCTTTTGAATGGTTTTATTCGAATCAGACTTTGGAGATAAGCGTCTTGTTCGTTTTTTGTCGTAAATGAAATGAATTTCGAATAAATTTCTGTGCGATCCCCTTCAGAAATTTTCTCGAAGCATTTTAGTTTGCAACTGAAAGTAATAATATAGATGAATAACTAGGTACCTACCTCATAATAACAAAACAATAGGTACTTCAAACTAGATAGGCATGTGCACCAAAAAAAGGGGTAGGCGAAGAATAATATGCTCTAATATGTTTGGGAGGCACTGCCACTGCGCTAACATTGTATATATAATATAATATAACGAGGATAATATGATATAACAAGGATGTTAATAACTTACCGACAATCATTACCGTGCATATTTTCTTGTACATAACGGTTTCGATGGTTGTAATACGGTTCATTTTGGACGCGAGCCTTTTTGATTTTGTTTTTTTTATAGTTTTCCGTATTGCTCGGTCTTTTCTTGGATCGCACAACTGTTTCAGGGCTTCCATGGACTTCATTAGAAGACATTATAAGCCGTAATCACAGAAATCACTAACGAAGCTGCAAGTCTTGAACTCTACTTTGGAACTAACTTAACACAACTAAAGACATCTTATTTAAACTCGGGCTTACACCCCTCAATTCTAATTTCCCACGCTAGGAAAATAGTAAAAAAATTCCTAAAGATGCACAATACTATCATAAAACGTCGGCTCGTCTTTATAATATTCTAAATATTAAATAACTATTGTCTCAACCTTAAACAGTAACAAGATCATATCGTCGGCATCTATTTTAAAAACATTAATAAAATGGTTTACTATTTTAACCAATTTTCTAACAATAATTTATTACATTTTATGACCCTATTTGCTTACATCTTACGGCTACTTCTTAAGAACACGGCAACAATGGACAATGGTTAGTAAAAAGTAATTCTTAAAATCAGAAACTTAAAAATATATGGCAGTTGCGTTCAGAAACACTACATGTTACTTGATGTTACTGCACAAGTGGTGTTTTTGAAATGACCGAGAGTTTTGGAACGCTTTTTCACACCTATTAACCAATGTCACAAGTGTGTTTTTTGCAGGGATAGATAGGTCTACGTCCATAGATTATGAATCCGGTCCTAACTCAATTTCGGAAAAAATGTAACATGTGGGGTTTTAGAAATCACCGATTCAAATATGGTAGCACTAGCGTAGATTAAGCTGAGTGGAATGTAATCTGACATAACAGAAGTTCTGGTGATGTTTGATATAATTTTGAAAACCATAGAAGCGTTTTTTTAAAGAAATTAGAAAAAACATAAGGCGTCTTATGTCATGTACCTCTTAAAGCCTCAGTCATAGCAAATTTAGAAAAAAAGACGGGTTGCACTCCGGGAGTGCCGGCAGAAGTGGAAACTTGATTATTAACGTTGTGCATTATTTTTTTAACCCATTTTTTATGAAACTCGATTTTTAAAAAATCGATTTTTTTAATTAATCGAAACCCTTACAATCGAATCAATTTTTAACCCATTTTTTATGAAAATCGATTTTTAAAAAATCGATTTTTTTAATTAATCGAAACCCTTACAATCGATTAAAAAATATCGACAATCGAAAAGAAAAAACAATCGATTGTTCGATTAATCGATTTCGATGTTACAACACTACTCTCCAACCGTCTTACGGTTTTCCGATCAGCACGAGAAACTGACGCGAGTTTCACAGTTTTTACCCATCCCACAAAAGTGCTCAACGCCGCTAAAGAAGTTTTCACTTCAAAAATCTAAAATAAATAATTCGATATCCTATAATGTACCTATTTTGTAAATTACATTCTTTACAGCCCGGAAATAGATCTACGTTACGATTCCTTTATCGTCCTAGAATGCAATAAGAACATGTGTAGTAGAGTCACGTGGTGCAGTCTCAACTAATTTCACAGACTCCTATTGCATACTAATACTAATCGCTTCTGCTGGGAAATGCACCAGCTGTACCCTGAATGACCAAAACTAGACGTCTTTAGTTAAACATGAATGCACATGTACGTGAACATAATTGCTCAACTTATACAAAGATTAGTATTTCTTGAAAACATTGACCAATCAACAATGCTATTGAATAGATAAACTAGAGTCAAAAACTTCAGAATTAGGGCGGTATCAACTGTTTTCTTTTTCATTATTTATAACTTAACTTTACTAAAGTGTTAAATATTGTTTAAGTCTACAAATAAAATATTTACAGCACACATTGATTCCTTATATTGTATTGTGGAAGCATAAATTTTTAATGCCACAAATGGTATTGCGCTGCCGCGAACCGTTACTTCGTCTATAATTACGAGAGGCAGACAATCGTAGAAATTTGTCGAAGCCAGCTATAAATTCCCTCCATTGTGTTATCAGTAAGGCTTAGTCATAAAGCATGTCTTATTAATGCCGACAATTTAACATCCGTTATTTCACTCAATCCGATAAGATGGCCGACACTTTAAATTCATTTACATGTTCAGCTAACTCGGACAATCGCAACATCTCGTCGCAAATTGTTTATTTATCCCGAGCTGGGACTAATTAGTCGAGTGAAACGGACGTTTATTAATTGCGACACGAGTCCCTGTCGAGTGTCGTCCTTTTTTCTTGCACTAAAAGTCTAAAGTTAATTTAATTTTCTCAGCTCGCACTCACCAGTTTGTTAGGTTTCGCGAGATTTTATTCTGGATTTTCTCGTAATTTCGTCCCACCACTTGCACGGAATTAGATTTCTTACTCATAACTGTAACTTGGATGTTACGCTGAACATACCCATGTGCAAGCAAATCTATTTTTTCTTGTTAGTGCAGTCGCCAGAGGTTTTAACGTCCGAAAATTGTAATAGTGAATGGATTTTTGTTTTTGAGGTGTCATTTTCTTTTTTACACTACTTTTGGTAAACTTGCAAAGTTTACCAAAAAATTTTTTGTGCTTTAAATTTTTTAGTTACTTAATTAAAAATTAAAATTTCACCATATAAAACTAGTCAAGAAAAAAAATGTTTTCTTGTACCTGTTATATAATGACTCTTATCCGATTGTTTACATTGAAAATTAACCAAAAACACAATTTTTAAAAAAGAAAGTTTGTTTTGCTAAGCTAAATAAAACTATAAGATTTTTGCATAATTTTTAGAGATTAACGCTCGTCGTAACCAAGATAAAAGGGTTTGGGAGGATTTCAGGGTCGTAAAGAAAAGTGTGTGACACGTACTTATTGTGCGTATTTAATTTTTAGAGAAATGATGAGTTTTAAGTACTTTAAAACGTTTAAATATCTTCAAAAATGTGTAAAATAGACCAAATTTCTTTTTCTACATTTGTTGAGAATTTATTTAAGTAAGAGCTAAAACGTTAAATGCATCGACAAATTAAAAGCTTTTCCTAGCCTTTGAAATATATTTAAACTTCCTAATTAAAGCCAGAAAAAAATTTGGGTGCTACATATCTCACGCACTTACTAAAGACGCATGCTGCGACCTATGTTTGGAAAATGCTTGCCTGAATACAAAAAATATCAGTTCTTAACCTAATTTGTATTTTTTTCCTTTAAGTATGTTTTAGCGAATATAATTAATGAAAAAAAATTAATAAAAAAATAATTTTATTCTGTTAAAACCTAACCAAAAGAAATAAAATACAGATTTTCTTCGAAATATACGCGACAGTGGCGTGGGGTGAAAAAAAATAAAGGTAAAGCCGGACCAAAAAACGGCTAACTCGTGAATAAGCAAAATTTCAATTCTTGTAAAAAAAACGTGCAATAAATTACATAATTGTATTAAGTGTGTTAGTTTACCTTTTCCATAACTACTAGGGTGCTTTGCTTGCATTGTGTGCGTTGCATGCAGTGTTAGTGTTGTTAGTATTCACCACCTTCACCATACATGACATCACTGGTATTATATGAACAGTGCATGTCGAGTATGATAAAAGTGGCTTTAAAAAAAGCCGTTTTAAGCACACGTCACTCACACACCAAAAATAAGTGAATCCTGACTTGCCAGTGTAGATGTTTGTTACTCAATCATGCAAAAACTGGATTTAGATGAAATTTTGCATGCACCCCATGTCAAACATGGAAAGGAACATAGGCTACCTGTCTGAAGTCCACGCAGACGAAATCGCGGGCAAAAGCTAATAGCAAAGAAATATCAGCAGAAATACGTACCTAAATGTTTAATTTTGTTATTTGTCGTCTGTCGTCGTTATTTAATATTCCTATTCTACAATCTGAAAAATTACCTAAGAATTATTATTTATATCATTTCTCACCTAACCGTGTCACGACAAATTACAAAGTAAGTAAAACAAACCAACCTTTACGATGTAACAAACAAAAACACAACACAACACTTGGCAAGTAAAATTTCACTACTTTCGATTCTTTTAAACTATATAATATTACAATCAAGCTAGCCCACTAACTTAATAAATAAAATTTTGCATATTACAATAATAACAGTACAAAATGAGTGCAAATAAGCGCGTAATATAATTGTTTAAGTGAATTGAAATGACAGCACGCGCCGGTCGGCCGCTGCAATTAGCTCTGTTGTGATTGGACGAAATCTTTTAAAGCGAAACATGCGAAACTAAACCTTAACACATGACAAATAAAGACTAGGTAGGCTATGTGGGATCGGCTTGTTCGACAATATCGACGAGTCGTTTGCATGTAGTAGTAATGTGTATGTGTGCGTGAATTTCATACATTTCAAATGTTTGGATTCCCGATGTTTTGAGCGAGTTCCCCGGCCACCGCACACTATGGAGCAGTACGTACGCGTTCTGAGTGCGATCGTAAAAACGGGTATGTGTGCGTTTGCGTGATTTTAAATACATGGCGAATTATTTTTATGAAATTGTAGGAAGCGGGGTAAGCTGTAATTATTAATAATAAAAATGTATATATTAAAATTGGCCAAGGTAAGCCGGTAGGAATCGTGTTCTATGGAGGCTTCGCCACTGATACGCGAAAAGTTTGTGCTACATTTTCGGAAAAGTTAATAAAGCTAAAGCTAAAAAAAATTACGAATTAACAAACAGAAGTCTTTGTAAAGCCTAACAAATAATTTTAAACTTCCTATTTAAAACCAAAAAAAAATAGGAACGCCATTTATCGGGTACTTACTGCCGAAGCACACAACAAACTTATTCGGAGGTATGCTCATCTAGATACAAAAATATTAATTTTTGAATCTAAATTATATATTTTTTCCATTTATTTTCTTTTAGTGGAATATAAGCAACGATATGAATAAAAAAAATATGATATATTTTATTATTTTGCTTCATAACTGAACTGAAAGGAATGCAGGTTTTCTTCAAAATTTTAAAATTTATGAGTGTAACTGAAGTAGTGTAGAATAATTAAAAAATTAAAAGCACAACTTTTCAATAGGTAAACTTTTTTAATTATGTTATCAGCTATACATTCCTCTTTTTCTTTTCAATTTTCATCCACTATTATGGAAATCGGAGGTTAGCATGATTTTTACGCTCTAGGAACTCCACTATGCGTTTATAATAATTAAAATACATCGCTTATCTAGTAATATCAATCGACGAAAATAAGTAACAATAAAAACAACAATAAAGCAATCGATGTAACACTTTAAATAAACAAGAAATACTGGAAATAAACTTAAGCCACACCCTACAGACACTTCATATTCATAACAAGATACATAACGTCGAGGAGGAATATGAAATCGAAGTACATTATAATTAAACTCATCGTCCAGCCAGTAATCAAGTTGGGCTGCTGACGACAAAATTGCACATAACTCACACCATCTCTAGTTTCCTTACTACGGCACTCACTAATTAGCCTTTGCGGCGAGGCATGGATTAATTGCAACCAGTGTCGCTCAGTAACATTATCTCCCGAGGTGTTAGGACCATTTTCTTAATTAAATGTAATGTTAACGGTCATGCGCGCACACTATCCATGCACTTTACATTTTGTTCGACCATGTTTAGATTTGATCGTAGTATCATTGTGTTTGTAAATTAGTTTTTAAGCTTTCATGAAACTACGGTTTCGTCTGATATTTATATTCCGAAATAGATCCAGAACGATATCATTTATTGTACGTAAATGTCGTGAAACAGCTATCGTTTTCTACCCTTATCATTGAGACAGGCTCTAATTGAAATTTACTTTTCTTACTTTGTGCAGCAAATAATTTTCCTTATTTTCCCTTCATTCCTTTTATCAACTTCATTGACCTTAAGCTCTTGTATTTCGATAACAAACTCATGGTTATTAATAGAATTTACTTCTTTATCGCTCCCATTGCGTGCAAGGTGTTAGTGTAATACAGTCATGTTTACGTGTACCGATGAATGTAAGCTTAGGTCTTACATTTTCTTCTCTTTTTCTGATTCTGTACACGCAACAACATCATTGTAAATAAATTAAACCGGACTCGTTCAAACGAAACTTTTTCATTTTATGTGTAAAATTCAGTTTACTAATTTGCTCGTTTTGATTTTATTTTCTAACATAACGTTATACGGTTTATTTTTGTTTACCAGGACATGGCGAACTATAGTTGCGTGGCTGAAAACATAGCTGGGAAAAGGATTTCAGAATCGGCCACGTTGACTGTTTACGGTGAGTTAATTTGCTTATGTTAATATTTGATGTAACGTTTTACTTTTAATTAGTACTCTTTTGCATGTTCGAAAGTAATACTCGTAAATGCTTTGTCTCGGTTAAATATGGGTCACTTTGTATATATTTTTATGCTTTCTTAAAAACTTTGTCTTCGTTATGATTAAAATGTGGATAATGGAGTCGAACAATGTATTCAGCGTGCACAATTTTAAATGGGTCAGGTTTATTTTAATTTAGGATAAAGCGCTACATTCAGTTCTTTACATAGTTAAGTGGAATTGTTATTTTATCTCTTTGAATCTTTTCTACTTAATATTCCATTAATTATTACCCGTTTCTAGTTTCCTCCATTATTCTCGTTTCCCATAGACAATAAAGAAAAAACCAGGTATTAAATTTCACGAGCCATAAAATCTGATAATGCAGTCAATTAGATTTTTAGATATTGAGCTTATACTTTAACGGCTTTAATACGAGTGCAGCGTCATTTACTATCTGATTGGCATTTCGAGCCGTATTATATTACCGGGTATCTAACTAGGCATCTTACGCATTTATTGTTTCTCGTATAATTCATCTGACAACCGTCAATTCTCGGTACTCTTTAGCGGATTCAACCCTCTCCGTCTGTAATAACTATACTTTAGTGAGATCAAAGGGCACGGCCGATCGTCCGCAATTATTGCAGTGCGCCGGCGCATGGGAGAGTCATTAGAGATGCCGCGTCGCCCACGCCATTGTGGAAATATGGCGCCTGACAAACTGATTGCAATCAGCACCTCCGACTTAGCACGTTCGAATTTAATACGCGGTATTGAAGAATTTCTTTCTCTTGTTTAGCATTTTCGTGTCCCTCCAATGCAGCCCACGTGTAATATACCTAGATAACAATAGGCCATTGCAAATATTAAAATTGCAGTATCAATACGAAATCGTTAATGATAGCCTGTATTTTTCTTTTTTTAACATGCTTAAAAAGTGTTTTTTTTAAGACTTGGACTTATATAATTGTCAATTAGTCGGTTGACTTGAAACCTAATGAAATTACAATTCATTATTGTTACCGCTCTAGTTGATACATCACAATTATCACACCACTTTCCTCTCGAACCAAAACATTCTAATTCGTCTATTTTAAAAACTTCTCTAAAACGCTCCATCAATCGATAGAGAAACTCAAATAACAGAAGTGACCGAGCCTGGAAATGGATTGTTTGAGCTGTGAATTCCGACTCCGAGTGCACTAATTGGAATAGTTATTTCGGCTACAGGTTGCGACCAATTACGTTTATTAGAGGGCGCCCTTTGTAACGCTTCTTCGTGTATTTCTATTGTTTTATCCCTGGATATTGCTTTTAGAGTGACTTTATGTGAAGTAACGCCTATTGGGTCTTTTTTACTCCACAACAACAAGAGGGTAATGTTTTTGGCATTGTATTATCGAAGAAATTGATTCATATTATATGCAGATGGGGGACCTACGTTTTTTTAGTCGGGCTGTGTTAATTTTAATAAGTTAGTCATGATATTTCGGCTGGGTTCGGCAAAGTGACCAAATTACGTAGATATCCGCGTCTGCCTATGAATCGATTTCTCTGATAGTAGGTACAATTCCAAAGTATGTATGTTCTCTTGTAGCGACATTTTGGTCTAATTTTAATGAGTTATCAATTTCGCAGTGACGTTGGCTACTTTATTGTTACATATTGAAGAATGAATTTGAATTCTAAAATTTTTACAGTTTTCAAAACTTAATAATTGTTGCATAGTCGGTTAAATGTTTTTTAAGCTTCTCAGTTATTCATCAAGTTAGAATATCTTACTTCTTTAGCATTATTAATATTTTGTTTTGTATTTAATGTATTTCTTAGATCGTTATTGGTTTCCTATTTAGTCCTTAGCTATTGAATGGGCTCTCGTATGACTAGTTTATATTCTAAGCATAATTTCCGTGTATAATGAGCCCCCTGCAGTGCGGGTCAGCTGTACAAGATGGCGTACTACACGCCATATTATATTGGCCTAATATGTTGCGTGTAATTTGTCTAAATTAAATTGCTTTTTCATCATCATCAGCACATAAATTGGAATCGCACGCCATTTACTAAAAATCAGCTTATATTTTGCTGTATAAGTATTTTCGATTAAAGTGTGAAAAACATGATATTATGACGCTTTATAGAGAATGTTGCCGCAACATTTATCTGCAACAAAAACTATCGTGTGTGCTTTCCCTTTACACTTTCCTTTCCCTTATGGCATATTATGTATTCTGTGCTTATGGGGAGAAAAAACCGACAGACACATACACGTTCGTATTTATAATAAAATTATAATTATTATAATAAGCATGAGCTAATACACATAAATGTAAGGCTAAAACTTAAGCGCTGTCTTTTACTTTGTTACTTACAAGCTAAAGTAGTAATAAGTTAAACAGTAAAGCTCGCAACTTGGCACGTTTATTTTGCCAAGTATCATTGTTCGCGTGACGAACCAACAAACAAATAACAATGTATTGTGCGCCAAGTTTAAATATGGTGGTGTTTAAATATTCTTTCAGCACGGTTAAACTATTAATCACAATCCCTTTAATTGGGAGGTTACCTTGTTTATTTTTAACCTAGTATGATGGATGGTTAGCGTATTTTAATACTGAATAGGCCCGTATAATTTTATTAAGAACTGTAGTTTTGAAATTTTGTTTAACGGGACATTTGTCATAGAAACATAGAACTGAAGAAAAGTAACTGTTTTAGCGCTGCTGTTTTCACAGTGAACTTTTTGTTACGCCTCCGTGGTCCAGTGGTTAAGAGCGTGGCTCTTGACTCGGAGGTCGTGTAAAAAGTCGGTCCTGCGCCTGATCTCTCGCCAGTCGTGTCGGTCTTCCGTCCCACTGGGTTATGAGAGTAAAAGGAATAGAGAGTGCTCTTGTGTACTGCGCACACACTTGGGCACTATAAAATCACTCCTACGTAACTGGCCTGGTTTCAATGAAACCGGCCACCGTCACCGAAACCGGTGTGGAAATAATATAATTATTAGGTACTTTTTGTTACATCCTGTATCACAGGTTGCAACTCAATTGCAATATTTACAGCTTTTTTCTCTTAGAAAGTGCATTTTAAGGCAGTTCTGAATCAATTGTAGACATCAAAATTTATCTACAGAATGAAGTGTTTTAAAGTCACGTTACACGTATTAACTTATACATGCTTATACCCAGCTATTATAGAGATAAAGCGCTCCCAAGCAGCGCATTATATATACTAAGATTTAATAGTTATTAGGCCGAAATGGCCAATCAATTTTTATGGGCAGGGAATGCCTTCATTAGTTCTGCGGGTTGCCCATCTTGGCCCTTTTGGTAATGGACTAAACGATATATCAGAATATAAATTACTTAGATAATACTAAGGTCTGAAATATTATTCTTATGGTAGAACCTAAAATAATACTATGGATGTAAAATGTTTGCATCCATAATATTATCATGAACGGTTGAGTTTGATAATGAAGACAGAAGAAGTGAACTAAGGTTTGCTAGATATTTATGGTTTCAATATAAATAAGTACCTAAATGTGAAAAAAAAAACTTTAAAAGGACAATAAGTTGTTTTAAAAAAAACTTAGCTTCTTTGGTTGCTTTTTCCTTTTGTACCTACTCAGAGAACTGTGTACAAAATACACAAGAAACTACTTTAAGATCTATTTAGCTATCAAATATAAAGCTATTTAAAGTTTAAATAATATAAATTTTGGAAGCGAAATATAGATATTAATGTGAAGCTTATTTCACATTTTAATCCGTAATAATAAATTATTCCACAAACTTTTAGAAAAGTTCGTCGGTGCCGAAAGCGAAACGAATCAGTTATAAACTTCTGTCAGAATTAGTAATTTACAATAAATTCTAATTTAACGGGCCATTCGACTTGAGTTATTTCACGGTGTAAAAATAACTAATCAATGTTTGCTTAGAAATAAGAAAAATGAGGAAACGATGGAGTTAAGATTTCTAGCAGAGAATTAACCGTCTTTAGGCTTCATTTACAAAATACGGAACCCTAAGAATTATATCTGCATAATAATAGTAATAAGATATACCTGGAAATTAGACAGCTAGGACCCGTAATCACGCTATTTTTCGCAATATACATCAGTGTTTGTAAAAAAATATTTAAGGCGATATATCGAAAATAAATTATACCGAAAGGTCAATTTTATACTTAATTTGTATGACTATAAAGTCGTGAATACGCTGCGGCCAGAAGCTATCGGCTCGCTCGGAAAACATGCGACAAAACGTAATTATAATTATTTAAAAAATAACTAGGAGTATATTTTAAGCAAAATGCTTCTATACGATTTTGAGTTGCAAAGGTGTCTATTAATTAGACTAATTTCCTACAATACATCTATTTTCGTTTAAAAATAATCTTCAAATTTCGTATTTTTTTAATGTCATTTCGAAAATTAAATGTATCGAGGCAAAATATATTAATCGTGTTTCTAGTTCTTCTCAAACCTAGATAAGGTTGTGAAGATATGTATATCTCATTACCAGATTTGTAACATTTCTGAGGGTCCTATAGTATTACGTCAAAAAGACAGTTTTTTTCAATATAGCGCCTTAAGAAACATACACTACGCTATTAACAACAAAATATCGACTACAACTACAACTAATTTTACTATTATCTATTCTGTGCTCATAAACTTTTTTTCAGATAGATTAAACATTGTATTATCAGACTAAGATGAAATAACGAAAACTCATTACACCATAAAACATAAAGACTTGGAGTACTCACCAAAATTACTCTGTGAAACTCCCGTAATGGTTATAAATTATAAGATTTCTCGCCACATGTGCCTCCATATTTAAATTAATGGTGGCTTTTTGTGATACAGGGCCCTATTATCATATTTTTTCCTAATACGTAATAATGAACTCTGAATACAAGGTAAAATATTGTTATTAACTAATAGATTTTGTAAGATCAAGAGGCTTTAAGATATGGGATGTTTTTTTGGGAAGTGGAAGGTGACAATAAATTAAAAATAAAGTTTCTGTAGAAAGTATTTAAGTGGCTGACTAACCGAAAAGATCCATAATAATATTATAAATAGGAAAGTGAGTCTGTGTTACCTCCTCATCGCTTACGGCTTAGCCGACTTTGGTAAAATTTGGTATTGGGAAACTTTGAGTTCCGGAAAAGGATATAGGATAGGTACTTTTATTCTGGAAAAATATACCTGCGCGATAAACTATGTTGTATAATGTATTGTAATATATTATTAACAAATTAACTTTTAAATTACACAGATTTTTATTTGTAAGTGTTAAAAAATCACGTTTGCTTGTTGTTTACTTAATGTTATTAGTGAAAACCTGTCATTGGCTTTTTGTTTTTTCTATTCTATAGCTATTTAAGTAGAATTGTAAGCTGTTGGTTTTCTAATGCTAAATAAATAAATAATATACGTATCTCACTATAGTACTCGTAAGGTAATATAAGCCTGATATTGGTACTACTAATATAAGTATATTATTCTGTGCCCGATAGTAAATCGCATTTCAAAAAGCGACAGTGCTTAAAACAATAATACAATAAGGGAAAAGACCTAATGCTAGACACTGAACTAATAGATGACACTTATGACAAAAATACCATAAAAGTAAGAATTACTCTAATTATTTCTCACCACTGTAAATTTTATAAGCTTCTCAAGCTATCTGTTTTGAATTGAAAAAATATATTACAGACGCCTTCGGGAACAACATTTTAAAATGGGATCAGTTTTCGTAAATAATATGACCGCGTCAACACTTCTCTGAAAATATAATTATATTAACAATCTAAGAACTTAGAACTACTGCACCTAAAAATGGACATGGTGTCTAATATTAGACCTTGTACTGATCTAAAAATCGATTGCTTTAGTTTTTTAGCAGTACAAAGAAGAAAAAGGAGAGCTGAGAAAAGGAAGAAGAAAAAAGAAGAGGCAAAAGAAGCATGGAGACTAAAGACTGAAAATAAATTTGCCAGGAAAAAAATATGAAAAATAAAAATAAAAGGAAAGATAGTTTCAGCATGGAAGAAGAATGAATAGTATCTGGAGACAACGTGGATAATATTTCTAATGCATGTAGTTACTATGATGAAGTAAATGAAATCTTTTGAAAAATGGCAAATAGAGACCTAATAATAGGAAAAATGTAAAATGTAATGTAATGTTCTATGTCAACTATTAGTTCATATTGGTGTCTACTATTAGTGATGTTCGTTTTTTGTGATGTCATCTATTAGTACTTATGACTAAGTTTACAAAAAGACCAATAATATATTTTTTAATTGATTTGTCAGAGAATAATTATAATAGTTTTATTTTGTAAGAGTTACTGAAAACATGGAAGAAGTTATCAATCCTTTATTTTCATAAATATATATTTTATAACATTCAAATGTTTCATGTTTCCTTAAAGTGTCTGCCATTAGGTCTTTTCCCTTAATACCTATTGTAAAATTACGCCCATAATTACTTTTAGCACAATAGTAATTATAAATAGTGTGCCTAGTAATAACCTTTAAATTGTATTCCAACCTAAAATATTTACATTGGTTGTAACCGATGGTATCTGGCTGGGTTTAACTGTAACACGCAAAATTAAATGTAGCGTAATAAATCGGTAATGGAGCCGATAATCTAGGTAGGCTGGACACGCAATACAAAAAATACTAAGTGTGACTCAGACACGCGCACGAAGGGTTCCGTACAGCTTAAAAACTTAAAAAATATAGCCTACTTAATAAATGACGCCCGCAACTCCGTTGCGCTAAAATTAGTTTATCGCGCGGGAACCGTACATTTTTCCGGGATAAAAAGTATCCTATGTCCTTTCGCGGGACTCAAAGTATCTTATACCAAACAGCAAAATCGGTTCAGCGGTTTGGGCGTGAAGAGGTAACAGATAGACAGACAGACACACTTTCGCGTAGTTTTAGGAGCAATACACATTATTCTGTGATTTTGTATATCAAATAATATTTAAAGTCTTAGTTTATAATACGATATACAACCTGGTGACAGACAGACGGACAGCAAAGTCTCATGAACTGGGTTTCGTTTTGCCAATCAGGTACGGAACCTTAAAAGCTTGCGTGTGGAGTTGTCTTTTTGTGGTACATCATATTATCATGACTACATTTCATACGCTATCGAGATGTAACGAAGCTCTGAAATAATAAGACTAATAATTAAACAAGATCTAGATTTATCTAGGTTTTGTCAATTAATCATTGGTTTTAAACAAGGTAAACTATTGGTTTTTGTATCTTATTTTTTTGCTATTTTAGCTTCAAACATTCTCATAACAATAATTAAATAAAGCATTTACGTCTTTCGAATATTTTGAGCAGGAATTCAAAAAATACCAAAACTTCTGGTTAATCACACGCAGAAAAGAGAGCAAAATACACAATATTTTTCTGGAAATAATTGGTTGAGTATAGCCACGAGATACACGAAAATGATTGCAGCCAAATTGGCAGTTGAAAAACCCAGAGTGCAGACCGCTCTTAAAATACGGCAGAAAAGTGACTATGATTAAATTTCACTTGGCTATTCAGTTTGCTTACCTCTATGTAAAAGGAGAATCTCCTTTATAACAACTACTAGTATATTTACTAGAGAAGTTTATAGTGCGACATAGTTGAGTTCTTCATAATATTATCCTGTTAAGTATAATATAATATACTTGTATAGTTGAATGTGAGTAACATTCAACTATACGAGTTTAATATTATTATACTATTTATATTATGTTTCATTGTTTCATTTAAGTTTTCTGTAAAACTCTTTTGATAAGCTACAACTTTTATCAAAAACGTGCTGGAAAATGAACAGAAAAATAATAATATTATAATCAGTTAGCAAATTAGAACAACGGATTAGTAATTAGGTGAATCTAATTGAGCTAAATTGGTCCACAAATTCGTCGGCAAATTGCCAATACCCATTATATCTTTAAAAACGGCACTTTCAGCATATAACACGATTAACTCGACTTATAGAAACTGTTCTTTTCGTATATATGATATTATAATGTGTATACGTAATAATTTTGATCTTAATTCATGAAGCCCCAAGCGGCCACATCCGGCCGCGATAACAATGAAAAAGCTATTGTGTCTCGTTTTGCCACGATCGATGGGTCATCATGAGGCAAGCGTTTAACTGCACATCATTAGCGAGTAATTATTAACTTAAAATTTTGCTTAGCAATCGTTCTTTCTCAAAGGCAAGCAATGTCCTTGCTACTCGTAATTTCTTTTCATCAGGCGTTAAATTTGCCTGTTTTCCCGTTAAAAAAACGATGAATAAAGATCGGCCAAATATAGCATGGGACAAAGACGTGTGGAGAGGTCTTTTCCCAGTCGTCATCAAGCATCATGGTCACCGACTATTATAGTAGGGGAGGTAGTGCTATCGTTTGTTAAGTCATTTCATACCGACCATATTTTTGTCCAGCGGTAGCTTAATATTTATCAATCAATATAGTCAGCGTCAGTCGCCGCACCCGTGGTGGAATGTTAACTGAGAGTATTTCAAAGTTGTAAAAAAAATAGTTGCGAAAAGTGATTTTATACCGAATGAAACTTTGATGGATGATTATTGAGGTCATGTTTAACCAAAAAATCACCGTCAGCCGTATTGCAGACGGGGAATTCAACGTCAGTCGCGTTACTGAACATGTAAACATTTTTTGAATATAAAGTCATTTTATACCGTACAAAATTTATACAGGTGAATGTTTCTACTTTGTAAATAATAAAGAAAACCGTCAGTCGCTAATACGATGGTGGAAAAACCGTCAGCCAGCGATATAAGTTATGACCAATATAGCCCTACTTCGCGCTCAATGTATCCTACGGCGTCGCGTAGACGACATTTCCACCTGCAAACATTCAGCTGACGGCGATTTTCGTTTGAATTAACCATAAAATTATCTCAAATAGCAATTTTAAGTAATAAATTCGATAGTCAATATTTGTGAAGAAGAATTATATACATTTTACTTAAAAGACCCATCTGTTGTTATATACTAAAACTAAAATAACACCTACCGAACCTAAACGTGTATAATCTAGATATGAACCTTTATTGGATGCGAATTGGGATCTTTTTAATGTCAATTCAATACGATTCCCAACAACAACTTTGAGATGCTCTCAATTTTTATTCCACCCATTATGAAGTGGCTGACGATCAAAGCTGTTATGTATTAGTGGAATACTATTATTGTAACGATTTTCGCTCGGTATGAAATGACTTTTTAAACTGAGCGCGACCTCCCCTACAAATAGTAAAAAACCTCTTTTTAGAACAATAACATTTTCCTTTCCCACAGTAAACGGAGGCTGGAGCGCTTGGGGACCATGGACTCAGTGTCGGTGCAACGGTCGAGTCGCGGGGCAACGCCGAACCCGCACCTGCACGGAGCCCCACCCCCTGAACGGAGGGGCCCCCTGTCAGGGCCAGAGCGTGCACAAAACGTCGGATTGTCTGCTGTGTCAGAACGGTAAGTGCAGGTGCCAAATTACTGACCTGATTCCGAAATTTACCAATCTTGATTTTGGGTAAGAAAGTGTTTGGATCTTTTTAGGGAAGTTGTTAAAATCGATGGAACCACGAACTTATGAGACAACAATCCAGGAATAGACAGCAATGATCTAGGTCTCTAAGATCCAGTCTAATTTTAGTATATTAAAAGCCGCTCTTAAAATTGACCCTATCAATGAAAGAATGCGGAATTTTACTTAAAAAAGTATCGTAATATCAGTAATTAGTACTCGTATAAGTTAAAAAAATTCAAATCACTAATATTGAATTACAAAATATGCAAAATCTTTTAAAAATAGTCCAAATATTTGAAGATGTTGCAAGTCTTAAAAATTCTAGCGCGTGCCACTAAAAATGTGCGCTATTTCTTCATTCGTTTAGATTTTATAAAGTTGATATGACATGGTTTTGAAGAGATACACATTTGAGCTTCTGAAGAGTCAAAATTATAAATAAACACTCTCTTATGAATAATAATTGATCAAATTATGATTTAGTTTATAACATGAAAAACATTTTTTTATGTTACAAAACGAATAATCGGCCAAGTGCGAGTCGAACTCGCGCACGAAGGGTTCCGTTATCCGTATCAGTACAGAGCAAAACAGGCTTAAATTTTTTTTTGTATGGGAGCCCCCCTTAATTATTTAATTTATTTAAATTTTATTTTTAATTATTAAAGTACAAATACAATTAAGTATTTTGTAAGCATTTCAATTGCCTGTGTGTTGCCGTTTTTGATTAAGAGCAAAAAATAGCAAAAAAATCACGTTTGTTGTATGGGAGCCTCTCTTAAATATTTAATTTATTTTGTTTTTAGTATTTGTTGTTATAGCGGCAACAGATATACACAATCTGTGAAAATTTCAGAAGTCTAGCTATAGCGGTTCTTGAGTTACAGCCTGGTGACAGACAGACGGACAGACATCGAAGTCTTAGTAATAGGGTCCCGTTTTTACACTTTGGGTACGGAACCCTAAAAATTATGTCTGTTAAGAAAATGAATGAATTATGATAGAGATTAAGTTAACATTTAAAAGTTAGTTTGATGAAATTGATTTAAGCTTTTTATTGATTCATTTTCATTTTTAAACATAAAAAACCGCTTAACTTAAAGTGTCTTTATTCAAATTAAGCGTTTATATTACAAAGAGATTAACACTGATGCTGTGGATTATAATACTATTAATTTTAAGAGTTTTAACGGTTTTTATTATGATGTACGGTTTTCTATAGATATTTCTTAATAAAATGTTTTGTTTAATGCTGCGTTTAAAGATGGATACAATATGGATCTCCAAGTGTATGATAACACGCAACAGCTGCTGATAGGTAAGTGTATGGTACAAACACTTTTGCTTATACACGCACATTGTAAAGTTATAAACTATTTATTGCTAATAAGTAATAACAATCAGGTAGTTTTATCACTAAACGAACCTAGCTAATTATAGAGATAGTAATTTCTAGTCTAATGAAATCATCTTGTTAAATTGGCCAATCAAATCTACGCCTAGCTTCATTGAAAGCGTTCAGATCGATCTAAAAAGATCCCCTTTCTTTAATGAATTGTTAGTCTATAATCTACATTTTAGATCTATTCTATGATTCTAGTGGTTTTTGGTTCTAACATACCTACCTAAAATTATGTGTTTTCTGTGACATAATATCTGGCCAATTCAACTGCTTTAAAAGTAAGTTTGTATGAACATTATTAGTAATACAAAATTTCATTGGAGTTTTTGTATACTAAACTAATTGATAAAGCTTTTTTTGATCATCATTTTTTTTAAAGGCTTTATAACTTATTTCAAATCAATTCTTGAAATTTTTTGAATTCAAAAAGGTACCCAGCTGGATATAAAATTGGAATTTATGAATACGAGAATTTAATTACTACACCAAATTATTCAGATTTGAATTTTTTACAAAAAATATTTGGAAACACGATACGAATCTGTGAATACTTTGATCGTATCGGTAGACCTCCCGTTAACAGGTATAAATTAAAACATTTTTAAAAGTAAAACAGCTGGTACAAATATTTTCTTATCTTAAAGCAAATAAGCCGCGTTGGGTTTGGGTGAATCTCAAAATATTTTGGATAAAATATTTTAATCAGATTCCTTTATTGGGTAGTATAGTTATTGATTTTAAGGTTGTCTTTTTATATGTTAACAAAATATAGGGACTTTATAAAAAAAGGTATGCTTACGTCAAGATATATTTTGTAAAATGTTTAATAAACGTATTATGTGCAATAAGAGTATATCTCAGTAATATCTTAGACTATATCTTAGTAATTTTTTCAATGTTCACCTACTGAGTAAAACTTACTTTTCATCTCAATATCATGCCCATTTTAAACTATATCCTACAATTACCTTCATACACACTTAACATAGTAACTGTAGAAGCTATGAAAATCAAATTAAAGACAATAAGTGTTATAATGAGTACAGAATGTGAAGCGGAACTCCCGCCTCCCCGCCCCCGCTCGCCCGCCTCTAACAATTAAGCTGCTAAGACGTATCAGGTTTCGTATTAGGGTGGACCTATTTTAAGATGCTACGGGACTTTGAAGTTAGAAGAGACTAGATGCTGCCCGCGACTTTGTGCGAGAAAAAATCTCGCAGAAGTTAAGAGTCAAATGCCCAAAAGTACGCAGTTAACAATAACGATGATCACGAACATGTTATCAAAGTTAAGTAGCGTAATTTTTAGTCCTTACATCATATTATTAGATAATAATAATGTTTATGAACTCCATAGACATATTATTATATACTAATTAATTGATTGCAATTTGCAAGCAGATTTAATACATTACCATTGAAACCCGTTTCCATAAAACAAGAAAATGTCATTCAAACTCAACCGTGTGCAAATTGAATAACTGAAGCAATGAGTATTATCTAAAATAATATCTGATTATAAAATTATTAATAGTATTAAAAAGAATTTTAAAGAAAGGAAGACACAGTCTAGTTGAATTCAAAGCAATGTTTTATGGCGATGACAAAATTACAAAGGAGTAGCCGACTATCTTGAGAATTCCGATACACACGGTCTTGAAGTTTGAAGAGCAAACAATTAACAAAATATAATAAATTTAACTTACGAAGAATAAATATGGCACCATATTCTAGGTTGTCCTGAATTAAAGACAAAATTTAACAATCAAAGACGTCCAATAAATTAAATTGTTTAAAAGTGTAAAGAAAATAAAAATCAAGCTTGCTGCCTAAGACTCATTCTGATAAAAAATAAAGTAGTAAATATTCTTCTAAATATAGGTTGGCACTTGTATAACAAATTTCGTGCACAAAAGCAAATAACAGATATTATTTCACTGTAAAAATTGGGAAAAAAGATAGTTCAAATTCTTAGTGGAACACAAAAATTGCATTCTATTGTTTATGTTGATATTAAAAGTTTTAATTAACGAAAAACAACAGCGTTGTCCAAACAACGAGACAATGTGTTTAATTTGGACCAACCGGGTAGACAATAAAACTTAATCAAGTGTTTGTTTCAAACTGAAAGCACTTGGGCACATGTCAACTGCTACTGCTCATAATAACAGGTTTGTTACTACCGCATTTTATGTTGAACTATGCCAATAATTCATTACTTGGCCTTTTCATGAACTGTTTTAAGTGGTTCTAAATTTTGGCACATTTGTCAAAGTCGTTAAGACAAGATAGTATTTTCAAGCTATACATCTTAGTTTTGTTAAATAATAATCATTGTACATTAATTTCAAATAAATTATAATATTAATGTAATCATTGATTGATTGCTTTCTAATATTGATTACTAATCAATCTTAGCAAAGCCACATTACCAAAAATGGCATACCTACTCAAAAACAAGTTAAAATTGAATCCGAAGCTATATAAGGTAAAATAAATAACGACAACCCGTTAGTGTAAATTACAAATTATATAAATAGAAACGTATACTGTACATCAATTTTAGAATTTAAACGACTACTGACAGTGAAAAATTGTAATGAACCATACAAAAAATAGAAAGCTAATGACTTACAACGTGTTATAGTAGCCATTTATATTGCCCATTTTAGTTATAAATTGTTAATGACGTAAGCGTTTGAGATATCGTTTCTATTATCACTTTTGACTTTATGAGTGTAGGTATTTTTGGAATGACTAATGGGTAAAACGAAATAAGCAATGAATGTAATCGCCATTTAAGGGAATAAGACAAAGTAAATAAGACAAATTAATGAAAAAGTTGAGAGAAAACTCCAAGATTGGATATCCTATGACGTCACACTTCTGTAGAGTGCGAGACACTGTTTAAAATTCGAACAACGCCCGTTGAGAAGTGCTTTAACTTCATTAAAGTGACACTACGCTCATGCGGTATTTAGGTGAACTTTTTGGGCATGCGCGCCTTTTTGTCCTTTTGTCTGTTCGTCTGTGTTGTCGCGTCTAATGAAGTGGGATTGATTTATGCGCCTGCGCATTAATTAATAAAAGATGGCGACCCACACACATACACGTGTGGTACAAGTTACAATGAAATAACTTTTATAATTGAGGATGATTCGGGTCCTGACGTTTGTTTTTTAGGGTTCCATACGCAAAGGGTAAAAACGGGACCCTATTACTGAGACTTCGATGTCTGTCCGTCTGTCCGTCTGTCTGTCTCCAGGCTGTATCTCAAGAACCGCTTTAGCTAGACTTCTGAAATTTTCACAGATTGTGTATATCTGTTGCCGCTATAACAACAAATACTAAAAACAAAATAAAAAAATATTATATAAGGGGGCTCCCATACAACAAACGTGATTTTTTTTGCCTTTTTTGCTCGATATCAATAATGACAACAGGTAGGTATTTGATATTTGCACAAAGACCTTAATTATATGTCCACTTCAATAATTAATAATAATATTAAAATAAAATAAAATATTAAGGGTTAATACAAAAAACACTATTTTTGGTCTACTTTTGCTCTATAACGGTACGGAACCCTTCGTGGGCGATTCGGACTCGCACTTGGCCGATTTTTTTTAAATTAGATTCACTCTGATTAACGTAAAGTATAAAATTACAAAAACAAAACAAAAAAATGTATTTCAACTAATATTAAATAGTAAATACCAAGACTAGAAGCAGTACCCAATAGAGCGATTCGTATTTTATCGATAAAAACGAGAGCATGATTTACGCTAACATATTACCAATAATATAATAACGTACCTACTACTATCAATATAGTTGACGTGAACGTTGAAAAAAAATAATCCACAAAACATAAGCCACATACACTCTATTAATTCTAAAACGAAAAAATGTCCTGATTTATTTTGTACTCCCTTTTAGCTCGGAGCGTCTTGCTTCATTTCAATTTATGAAGTTTAAAACGTGTATGAAATAAATTATACGAATTTACTTTTAATGTTTGCATGGGTCTACTTCGCTCTGAATAAATGTCGTTTCTCGCTCATTTTCTCTCATCATACATTGTCTTTATGTCTTTTATGACTTTTATCATTCTATTTACTTGTATATTATATATATTATATAAGACTCACAATAAAACATGTATTTTGAATACCATATAATTTTCATAAATCAACATTTTCATTTACGGATTTCCAATTGATTAATCTGATAATCTTATTTCAAATCTAAATTAATGACCAATTCGATAACAATATGGCGCATGTGGTTAATGGTTTCGATGTGAATTAAAGTGAAAAACTCGAATTCCCTAATTTCGCTAATAAATTTAGCTTTACACGGCGTATCGAATTTGCAAATGGTCCCATTGCGTGATCAGCCTTTATAATAAAATTGTAATGGACCTGTATCGAAAATATTAATAACGTAATTGGAAACGTGATGTTAAAAGCGTTGAAAACAATACGTATTTGATAGCACGCTAATGTTTCCAATGTATTTTGATTTTAAACGTTTTGAATATTAAAGTAAATAGTTATTTTGGAGTACTGCAGTTATTCCATGACGACTATTTTGTTTTCTTTAAAGTTGTATATAGTACAAAAACAAATTTTAATTTTTACCCGACTGCCAGGAGGTTATTCCACATTTTATAGGGATACATAGGGATTTTAACAATTGTAACAAAAATACTTTCCATCTTAAAATTCATCTACATTTTCTCATTTACAATGTACTATTTTTACCTAAAAAACAACAATACCAGTTATAGCCCTAGCATGGCCACCAGTAGAAATGCGAAAGTATAGACAAACTGTGGAGATAAACTTAAGGTGCCGTTCCGATCTTTTTTCGTTCCGTAAAATTCAATTAAAATTCCACTTTATGACAGACTATAGTCCTAAAAAATTAAATAATATCCTACTTTATGACATATAGGTACTGTAGTCTGTCATTAAGTGGCATTTTAATTGAATTTTTGTCGCGATCGCGGTCGCGATTAGCCGCGGTAAAGATCGGAACGACACCTTAAGTTTATGTCCACAGTTTGTATATACTTTTGCATTTCTACTGGTAGCCATGCCAGGGCTACTGATCATCTTAAACCTAACATAGAAACAAAATTATCATCAACATTTGTTCCAGCGTCCCCAGGAAGATGGGGAGCATGGACGGAGTGGTCGGTCTGCGGGTCTGACTGTCGACAGACGCGGCGGCGGTCGTGCGTGGGTGACGCCTGCTCTGGAGCCCAGGTCCAGCACGCTGACTGCGTGGGAGACTACTGCGGGGTTCATGGAGGTAAGTTTTGGGATCCTACAGGGCACCAGTCTTGCACCACCATTACTTGACCGCGTTTGAGCTACGTAAGACCTCCGCATTCTACCTAAAAATACCTTCTTTTCAAGTAAATGCTAGTTTAATGTGTATTTTATTTCCACCTTTGGAGATAGTAATAAAAATGTGTCTCCAGGCAGCAACAAATTTAATGAACGAAACAAATATCTATTTTAACGCTGACCATAAGTACATGTTCAGCGTTAAAATTTTTGTTTCGTTCTTCTTCAGTTCATGATAAATTTATAAAATCTAGTTCAGGAAAGAGCACGTCGTTAACCCAGTCCCCTGGCAAGGTTACAAGATCCTGTATTACTTCGAAACAAGTTGCAATAAATAAAATACTTTTATTAGGGTATAAAAGTTTTCGTCACAGCAGTATGTTACAGTTTTCTACTTCCGTTGCCCCTTATGTTACACGGCTAAAATTAAACTACAACTTACGAAACTCCTTATTTTATGTCAAAATCGGTATATTTTTACCTCGTGAGTTGATTGGATGAAAATCCGATGACTTAAAAAAGAATCCGTGTTTTTTGTTGGCCGATGCGATATGCCATATTTTTCAGACCTGTCAGCATATTTTCGAGTTATTAATTCGAATTAATATTTTATACCACTTCTGTCATAACATAACAATATCTTTTAAATTAATGTGCTTAGACTCCTATTAAGATTTCGGAGATTATATTTATAATAAACTTATTATCTTTATGACAACTTCCTGCAACACATATTTATGATACTGCCACGTCCCAAATCCGCCACGTCTTCAAAAATATCAGACTTAGTGTTATGATGCCCTGTCAGAAGTTCTCGAAGTTATGAAACCGTTCAAGGGACATGTTAATTAAGCTGATTCTATGAAATGCATACGGTTTCGTTCAACCAGATGCCGTACACCTAAAAATATACTTCCCTTTCCGTGCGCTCATAACTATGAAATGTTACTCGGACTGCCCTTTATACGGGCTATCGAGAGTAACCCCAACCTACCATTATTAGCTGATCCGCCATACCTTTCGCGCACACGAGAAGTTTTACGAATCCGATACAGAGACATTAAACATTATGGCTCTACTTATGGTGGTTTTATTCCGACGTAGATACTAAAATCGGCCGCCGTGACCATCTGGGTCGTATCATATCTTCTAAATATGGAGGAGGGCCTAAAATTTTATGAGACACTTTCCTAAAGTCGACTAGAATTTTCATACCATAACGGTTTCCGTGGTTGTACTTTTGAGTACGAGCGGTCGGTTTTACTACGGTACGAACAGATGTTAAATTATAATAACTGGAGCACTTAAATGCCTCTACTTGTTGCGCATTTAATCCGCCAATGTAATATGTATGATCGGTGTTCTTGCTCCAAATATCTTATGTAAGCTCGGCCATAAAAGTAATATAATCTATTAATCGATGGCAGTAAAACGCCGCTAAGAATCCAATTTAGCAATCGTGCGTTCCGAATTTTACAACGTCGTAATTCCCCTGTTGCAATCCAATATACCAAATGGAAAATGATCAGTGTGTTTATAGTAATAAATCATTTCCCTGGCTCCCGCTGACTTGCTTTCAATTTCCTCTTGTTTATCGAACGTTTTGATAAATAGCCGAAGGCATCTAGCATGTTTACAAAACTTTTTTTGTTTTCCCCGACCGCGTTCTTTTCACGCTAAATAAATCTACAATCTCTGACATATTTACCGATAAATTGCTTTGTTTATCTTCACTTACGTGCTGATCACATTTACTTGAAATGCTATCGTCATTCATAATAACGTCCCCGTCAAAGCCTTTTTCTCGTTTCGTTTATACGAAAACTTTTTACGTTAGGATGTCATCTCTCGGTTGATAATAAGTAAAATATTGGATTTTTGAGGCTGATATATAAGTTCGTTGAACGGTGATTTCTTTACTTCTGCAACTTTTCCCCACAAGTCATATCCTTTAATAACTTCTTAAGAAATATAGTATATCCTATACTTACCTTGTTAAGCTAATAACCTAATCAATTACATAAACTTGTTTATTATCAAGTCGTATTTCTAATTATATGCATAGCGTTGATCTGAAATTTATATTCGACCTCAAATTAATAGTAGCTATTACACCTGTTTAATTACCTGTACAAATTAAATTTATCTGTACAAGTTCCCTTAATAAACCTCTCAACGTCCATTTCTCTCGAGATAATAGTAAATCCACAATAATATTTTATAGCTGAAACTTTATTAATTTTATTATAATGGCCAAAGAGGCAACTAACGGTAATCAAGATGTAAAATAATTTGTGAGATCAAAAAGATATGAGGTATCAGACGCATAGACATCTAATTAAGGTAAAAGAAATAAGTAAAATCGATATTGGTCAGCGTATTGAATTCCTATTTCTCACGGTACGAGTACGTATTGAAGCGAAGCCTGTGTGGCATCAACCACATGAAAGGTTAAACGTTGAATACGAAGAACGTTTGAAAGACTCATTCATTTGCACGCGTTCGGCCCACTTCATTAGCCTAATTGCTAACATACAAAGGGGAAATGGTGGAATTTTATGGGTGCTTTTCATCTTTTGTTCCCTAAATAGTGTTGCCGTTTGTTGAATCGATTTCTGAAGTGAAACTTTGTTATCGATTAATTGTAAATTGGTTATTCATGTTGGGTAAAAGGGGTTTAGTCGGTATATTATAACTTCCATACGCATATTTTGATGGTTATAGTTTGACATAATCTGGCGATTTTACCATATTTAAATTATTGTTTAAATTTATTTCTTTTTACAAAAATATTTTAATGACATTAGTTTGATATTTTTTGTTTATGTATTAAACGAGCTTTTGCCCGCGGCTTCGCTCGCGTTAAGAAGTATTATTATATACAAAGTTCATCCCCTATTTGAACTCCTTGGGAAGGGAATTTATCAAAATCATTTCTTAGCGTATGCCTACGTCATAACATCTACCTGCATGCCAAATTTCAGCCCAATCCGTCCAGTGGTTTGGGCTGTGCGTTGATAGATCACCATGTCAGTCAGTCACCTTTGAGTTTTATATAAATACATATATAGATTATCAGTAAGCATAATATATGAACGGCTAGTTAAATAATGTATATTCTAATAGTGTAAGCTGATATTTTAGTTTGATCTCGTAATCCTGTCCGCTAGAGCATTGAACAATATCATTTTACGAGTAGCACAATTCGAGGTGGATGAAATTTCAGTACGTTACATGTTTTGTAATGTATATTATAATATTATTGAACAGTGAACAATCGGATTGACTGAAGCATAGAATACCAAATTATAATATACAATCTGAAAGGATGTAGATCATTTGTTCATTTATAGCGAAGAATGTAGGTCAACAATAAATTATTGTAACGATTTTCGACATTTTCTAAGATTTAGCTCATCTCCATAACAATAATCGTGGAATTACCGAAATCTTGCTAATCTCAAATATTAATTCCGTAAAGTTCAGACGTTATGATTACGATTCAATGGGCTCAAAATATTTAATTAGAACTGCGGAGATTTCAATTAACGATTCTGACGATTTTCATTTTCAAAAATCCTTAATTACAATATTTTAACATCTAAAAAACAATTTTCACGGAGTCAACAGACCTTCAAAAGTAAATACTCGACTGAAGAGGATCTCGACTACGGATTTTCTTTTGCAAATTATTTTTCTCTGGAAACTTTTCGTCTTGTTTATTATTTCGCGCCATTTCTAATATCGCCATCTTAATTGAAATTCCCAGTCTCGTCTGAGAGTAAAAAGTCATCTAGCTAATCTTATTAATAACGCGAGCACGAGAGGGATATATGGGATGCAATTCTCATTACTGGAGGTGGGCGCCGTAAATGATTTGTTGTGATTCCGCTGCGAGAGCTCAGCGGGTGATCGCGAACTGTACAAACAGTCCTATATCGTGGTACGGAGGAATAGCCATTACGCGTCAAAGCAGTAGGGTCATATTTCCATGTACGGTGAAATTGGAGAATTTAATTCAGAATGGCCTCCTACCATGTTACGGCTGAAGCGACGAGGGTTTGGAGTTTTCGATTGGATTCAGTATCTCCAATCTCGCTGCAGCGGACTCGGATATACGGCTGGCACTGACAAATGTTTACACAGCGTACAAATTTCAACATAACCCTTCGATGGAGCAGCGGGGTGCACGAGGCCCCTATACGTTTATCCGACGTAACTTTTTGTTATTGAAGAATTTCTTTAGCAGTGTTTACTGTTTAATAATGTCCGTTGTTTTTGTTTACATGCATTCATTTTATCATGATTGGATTCCTTTCAGGCGAGCTCTCCGTGCAGCTATTTATGTTCATCGACTTGTAAATGAGGTCCTTTTATTTTGCAACAGTGTTGCTTGAAATTTGCAGCTATCATACCGTTGATAACCCCTCTATAAATTGTAACTATTGCTGGCTTTCGTTTGAGCCCGAAGTTTTCCTCGTAGTCATTAGCAACTATTAATTTATTATTAATGGCTGTTTAATAAATGATCCGAAAGTTTATGCTTCACTTAGACTAATCCCGATCCCGGTTGTAATAAAACAGGTATCGGGCCCTCGAAGGCTTTAATGGAGCAGACTTAAAAGGACCCTGTTGCCTGTAATTATCAGGAGTCGCTATCGAGCGAAAATCTATTTAATGTGATTGGTCTTTTCATTGAACGTTCAAGTTATTTTAATTATTTATTTCCTCTCATAAACGGTTTCATGGCTACTTATATTGGAATTTTATCTGTTGGTTAGTTTTATATTTTAATTTATAACCACTAGTGTAGACAAACTAAAAGCTTTTAACTTTGTATGTTTAAATAGATTGGGTCTTCCAGTGAATTTTCTTCATTGACATTTATCTCTCAACATTACCAATTTTTTTAACAACAAACTAAAAATACTAGGTCTTACAACATCACAACTAAAAATGTGCAAAATTTTACCTTAACATGCATGACTAAAAGCGGGTCACATATAAAGATGTTGCGGCGAGTCCAATTACAGGGTTAATCTGATAAGCGCGGCCACGTAACGAATTAATTCCGACAACGTCAAACTTTTATTAGATCTGACTCATCAATGGATGTTACCTATAAACATGAGATCTATGAGGTTGTTATTGGTTAACGGCCCGTTACCACAAAAACCAGCTCAACCTATTTTGTAATTTCGGTAAGTAGATGTGGCAATGTTGAAACTTTAAACTTTAAAAAAAATTTAAAGTTTAAAGTTTCTTATAAATATATAAAATAAATTAGGTGGTTTTCTAGTTAAGTAATTTAACGTCAGAAGCGTCTATCTAGAATATTTTGTCAATCTTTATCTGGCATCTATTGACCATTAGATCAAACTACAACAGAACAAAAACAAGAGTAAAAAAAAAATGAAAATTTAACTGACAAAATACAACAATAGCAAATCTATGTTCCGTTTGAATGTATTTGGAAATAAAACGGAAAAAGATAGAGTGTATATTTTGTCAACACAAATAGTCAGCAATATCCAAAAGCAAATTCAGCGGGCCGTGTGTCTAATGTTGTGCATGAAACTTTAAAATCTTCCCTGTGTAGTGTAGTGTGTTGAATCTTAGATAAGCCTATGTAGGTCAAACGTGTTCTGTGTAACAATTTATCCGACTACCCGCTGAAATTTAATAAACTCGGTACAGAGCTTTTGACTTCATTACAGTGCTAATTAAAAATGGTCGCCACTTAATTCATTTTTCATATTTTGTAGTTCATTCCCGCCAATTTGTATACAGAAATGCTTTTTGCCGTACAAAAACTGAATTAAAGCCTTAAGGTTGTGTATTAAATTTTCGCTGAAAAAGATTTCATCATTTTTAATTTGCAAGTTGATTTATACATAAGCGTTAGTACCTTAAATAATAATTATGTAATACAAATTACAATTATTAGTACCTATCTTGGACCTGATAATCTTTACTACGTCATAATATTAACATTGTTAAATATTTGAAATCAAATTATTAATGTAACTTATAAGAACTTTAGTTATTTTTGTCCCTTATCTACCTATTTAAATTCTGCTTGATTTTTAGATATCCGTAGTAAATAGACTCTATCTCAGTTTCCATCGCGGACCACTCCCTCGATTCTAGAAATGTTTAATTTACATTAGAAAGGCAAAACAGTGATATAATTTCATCTAAATACAACCAAGCTAAGCCCGATAAGCGTATTGGCAAGATCTGATAAGTTTGGTTTTACTTTAAATAAAACCAGTATTTCTCAAACATTGTTCTTAATTGGTCCAAAATTCCAATCACACGATTATCTCGCTGAGATATGTACCGGTACGACTTCATAATCGTCGATCGAGATAACCTTTGTTAACGAGAAATAATCTCTTAATTAATTTGTTGCTGTAAAATTTATTGTAACTGCTGTTTGCTTTAATTGGGTTTATTTATGGTTTCATTTCGGATTTCTATGGTTATGGTTTGCAAATTGTTTCTCAGTTTTGATGTTTGGAATTAAGATAGGCTTCTGTAACGATATCACATTTATCAAAAGAGTTCTCAAGGGATGTAATAAATTAAATTGGATTTCAAACCAATAAATTAGCGATTAAATAATGAATACCTCAAACATGTGTAAAAACGTCTCCACTAAATAATACTAAAATAACTCGTTAAGATGCGAGCGACAGCACTCGTAAACTTTTAGATGCGATGTCGTAAATAATTTTAAAACCCAGCTGCCAGAATATGCCTGCCTCGTTTGCTTATAAAGTACTATGAGTCAATACATTTTAAATTGCTTCTAGTACTTTGAGAATATGGGGCGTTTTTATTAATTTTTCTTACTAGTCCGTCGTTTTTAAAGTTTTGTACTTGTTCAAAATGGTTCAACGACAATATAATCAAGAATCTACCTACACCCTATGACTCAATAAAATTTGGACCATGTGAAATTATTTCTACATTTAAAGTAATAAAATAATGTTTTCAATATATCCCTCGGGTATTTTTCTTTCACTCTCCCCAAAATGTTTACGTTAGTTCCATGACTCCCGAATGTCAGCTTTAATCTTACAATTTGGACTTTTAGGGTAATGCTCAACTTTGGAAGGTGTGCGCCATTTACGTAATTTATACAACTTTCCTCAACTTCGCCATTTCATAAGTACGACTTAAAATATTAAGTACTAAACAAAATGGAACTGTTCATTTTATTAGGAAGTTTTTGCGATTAAATCGTCTGTCAAATAAAACTTTTTACTATTGACTTTTATCATTCTGTGTCTGTAATTTCAAGTTTAATATTTTCAGAATAATTTAATTTTAATTATGAAATGATTTCCTGGTATTTATAAGTATTAATGATCTAGGACGATTAGTACAAGAAAACATTATAATGATTTTACAATGTCAAGTCAGTGCTAAAACTAAATAAATCATTAATCAGTTTTAGATTAAGGCTCATGGATATTGATTTTCTTTTTGTCCACAGTTGCTGCTCATAGTGATGTTCCTCTGTACATTGGCATTGCTGTCGCCGTGGTGGTATTCTTAGCTGGTGCTGCTGTAGTTTACAAGCTGTTGCAGAGGAAGACGAGGGACCATTCCCTTTACACCATGACTAGGACCGGTAAGCAAATTAATTAACAAACACAATATAATTATAATAATAATAATAATAATAATAACTGATATACTTAAATAATTATTTTTCTGTTTAGATAGGATGGTCAGTAATAAAATATTGTGCATATTTTTTTTTTGGCATTGATCTCTTATTTGCACTAAACTCCAAATGTATTCTTCGGGAGTAAACAGGTAGAGTACGCTCCTTTAAGACTTTTACAATTTTCAATTTTGTAAGCCTATTTAACCTTATATTTCTCCTTGGCAAAGGCTTTTCTCAAGGTCTTATCAAGCTTGCCACAGCGTGAATAGTTTACTAATTTCTACTTTTTTATCTAGACTTTCAACCGGAGATGTATCCGACTGTGGAGAAACAGTCCCTGTCTTTGGCGCCCGATCTGATGCAGCACCGTCCACCTCGGTACGAGCATCCACCCCCGGATCCCAGGACTGAACATCATTATGATGTGCCGCATCTTACTAATAGGTAAGAGATTTTTATTACTTTGTTGATGGATCAGTTATTATTATGTCTTTTACTATACTTAGCGTAACCCAACTAGCAAAATGGTCTTAGGAATAGCAGCTCATAATGCAAGAAGTCCGCCAAAAGCCACAGAATAGTTTTGATTGATGCATGTTGGCTTATTATTGCACTTTGAAATACTAATCTAAGCATAGTCCTAAAGTAGCACCATATGAGACTCTAGCTCTATGTCAAGTACATATTGCATAAATAAAATCTTATCCAAGACTAACACATCTCTACAAAAATGCGTTGTGAGGATGCGTACAAGCCTTGTAGTCTTGGGTACGCTATTTATTGTACAAGCGATGCTAGAATTACTGAAGTAGCAAGTATCGTGGCTGTTACAGCATTAAAAACATTGAATTGGTCCTATGCTCTCATAAATGATAATTAATCCTGATAAAGTCTTGTATGTTGCGTTTTTAAAATCTTGAATAAACGCATTATGGATTTAACAAAAATGGACACAGCTAAAGCGATGTGGTGGATTCAGAAAAAAAGTTACGGCTAAATATAAAAATTTGCACAAAACGAACGAACGAACGAACGAAAACATTATAAACCAAGAAAAGTGCAGTGAATAATCTAGTGGTTACGTACATTTTCTAGAACAGTAGGTATGTCTCTCATAATGTTAATGAATATTTTTAAATTTACTGTAGATAGAAGTAATGCTGCAATGTTACTTAAGATTTATTAATAAAATATTATAAGTAGTGTTCGCAAGGTCTTCATTATCTATCTGAAACAAATAATCCATCAAAATTATGAACTTATGACAAAGTCAGACTAGTAACCTAAGCTAATATTTATTTTAATCTTAAACGGTTTTTTGATAACCTTTGCAAGGAACCCCAATTTAACATGGTTTCAAACTGTCACACTCTAAATCGGAGCATAAGTCCTACAATAGCATAATGTCCGACTTTACATCTTATAATAGTTTTGTACCAGTTTGTATATAAAAAATATATTTAATTAAAATTAAAAGTAAAAATAACAAGGGGCATTGAAAATACACCATATAAACACATATATATCAACGAAAAACTTAGCTTCGCACATAAAGCTGGTCGCATGAGGTCGCAGTCAGTCCAAATCATATTTTATTTTAATGGCGTGATGCCACGTTTGTATTAGTCTATTAGATATTTATAATTTATTGGAAATTGACAAACACACTAAGTTTTGATTAGCAAATGTCTTTTAGTCTCATAACGATTCTAGTTTAGCAGTACTGAAGATATGTAGCACGTTACAGTGCGTTTTGAAGATCAAATTAAGAGTAATTAACATTTTTCCTGACCAGTACAAAACAAATTCAAAACCAAAGATCCTTAATTTTGTGCCCAAACGCGGTATTAGTCTATGTGACAGTTCTAAGTCTATTCATCAACCTTCAAGTCTTCACGAAAACGCAAATATGACTTAATCAGAACCAAATTTTGCTAGTTGGGAATGGCTACTATTAAAAGGTTTATATTTAGCAATGAGTATTCGATTAAAAAGGAAACTGCTTTTACTTTTAATTTATTTTTCAACTTTTGCCCTACCTTTATCAGCTAACTGCTAAATTATGAACAATCTCGATCAAGTCCTGAACTCATTAGTGTATATTTGCCACTAGCTATGCATCACCAGTGGATCACCAGGTGACTCCGTGTGCATCGAGCAAGGGACACAGCGACGAATATGACAGCAAGCCCTACACAGAATCTGAACACTCCGCGTCGAGCTGTTTCACTAGCTGTGAGTAACTCAATTTTAATTGAACAAAATATACTAACAAAACTAAAGTAATTCTTGTATTTGTTTAAAATTAGAATAGGAATATTTTGTGTTAATGACATTGGTAACATATAATGATTCATGATTATTTATTATAATATTTTCATTAATTTATTATTTTTTTGTGTCTTTCACAATGTAAGGAGGATTCCTTAGGACAGAAAAGCTTTATGACTTTCATAAACATATTATAGCCAAGAGCTAGTCGTCCTTATATTATTTTGCGTAGGTCGTGAGAAACTACACCATAACTTCGTAGGGCAACATTAAAACTTTTAATTACTCCAACGCCTGGAGCCCTTATTCAATAACCCATTGTTGCAGCCGGGTCCATGTACGACGCAGCCAACGAATCCGTCACGCTGCAACTAGCGGAACTCGTCTCGAACTCACCTATATCCCAGTCTCTTTCGGTTTCGAGTTCAGGAGCCAGGTTGGCCCTACCCGCCGCTGGTGTGGCCCTGTCTATCCCCGAGGGGGCCATCAGTAGGGGCCGGAGAGACCAGATTTATGTTGCGGTGGTTAAAGATGACAGATACCGATACAGACTCGGAAAAGGTAAGACATGTGTGCCATTATTTTGCCATGTTTAAATTTCACTTGCTCAAAGACATAATTGCAATGGAGATAATATGGATAGTTTCACGATTAGTATTTTAACTATCAGATTAGCAACAACGATAATAATTTGTTTCATGGCCTCAAGCCATCCTATAAGCGGCAAATTTTTTGTTCGCGATTCCGATTCAGGTTTTGGCTAAGCATTGTAATATTTGTTTATACGAAACAAAACAAAAAAATACACTCGTGATCATCCTTGATATCATAATTATAGTCATTACTGCACCATGGTAATTTATAGTTTATAGAACTATTAATTACGATAAGATCTGGACGCAAATAAAAAACGAATTAAAAGCATCGAGTATTAAAAATAATTTAACACAGCCGTATAATCATGGTTATATCGAGGACCGTAATTTATGCGAAGTAATATCGGCCCCGGGCGAGCGGTCTCAACGCCGACGTTTTGTAAAACAATTTTTTGCTCGCAGGTATCACGCAGCTGAGCCCGGTAGTGAAGTGCGGCCCCCCGCGCCTCCAGCTCAACAAGCCCGTCGTCCTGCAGATGCCGCACTGCGCCAGCCTCAAGCACGGCTTCTGGAACCTCTCCCTCTACGCCATCGACCACGGCAGCCCCAAACCCGACCCGCAGTGGCGGAAGGTCGTCAGCCTCGGCCAGGAGACCATCAACACGCCCGTGTTCACCCAACTCGACAGCGACAAGATATTCCTCGTCGCCGACACGTTATCCACGTTCGTGCTCGTCGGCGAGAGTTTCAACGGAAAAGCCGTGAAAACGCTCCAATTAGCCGTGTATTCATCGCCGCTGACCCAAACGTGCTCCGAATTCAACGTTCGCCTGTACATTTTCGAGGACACGCCCTGCGCGCCGTACTATTGTCAGGAGCAGGAGAAAAAATTAGGCGGCGCGCTGCTCGACCGCCCTCGAACATTGTTGTTCCAAGATGGCGGATCGAATTTATGTTTGAATTTGGAGCACGTCAGCCCCGGCTGGCGGATCAAGCCCGGGATCGCCTACCAGGAGATTCCGTTCGATCACGTGTGGGGCTCGAATTACAACGCGCTTCACTGCAGCTTCGTCGTCGAGCGGACGTCCGACTGCGACAGCATCGACTTCGCGATCTCGGCGTGTCAGCGGACGAGCATGTCGTACAAGCAGACGTTCCGAATATCGGTCGAGGACTCGCGCGGCCGATCTCCTCGAGGGCGTTCACCTCGTGAATCCCAGCGGAGCTTCAACATCACCGAGAACATAATGGACGCGCGAATGTGCCGCAGCGACGACGGGAGCGACGGCAGCGTCAAGCGAAACATGACGGTGAACGAAACGGGCGCGAGCGAGTGCGCCGAGAGCCCGTTTAAGCTGAGCGGGAGGGTGAAGCGGCAGCTGTGCACCATATTGGACCCTCCGAACGCTCGCGGGAACGACTGGCGCGCGCTCGCTGCCAAGTTGGGCGTGGACCGGTATACGACGTGGTTCGCTACTCGGAGCTCGCCGACGGAGGCCATCCTGGAGCTGTGGGAGTGTCGCGAGCGCGGGCCGGGCGCGACGTCGGCGCTGGCGGCCGCGCTGCGCCAGATGGACCGCCACGACGCCGCCGACCTGCTCCAGGGCCGCCCCTCCTGGTTATGAATTCCTCCCGCGTAGTTAATGTTGCGATAGATCGTCTAGTTTCGAGGGCCGCGGCCTAAATTTTTAAAGTAGTTATTTTGTATAGAGCCTACCTATGCTGTAGATAAGCGTACGAATAAATTACATAATAGTAGCAATAATAGTGCCTAATCTTTAAAAGAACACTGCCGACGATTGCGGTTGGCCTACGGTTTGTTATTTTTGTTATTTTTTATAAGTGTTTGAGTGTGAAGAAATGTATTAGTGGGTTTTTGTTCTTGTGCTTAAGTATATAAAATGTATTACGTTGGGAGGCGAAGCGGCCGCTACCAGTTTTTAAGGAATACTTACGATAGATTTATTTGTTATGTATATTATTGATGTATATTTATTTTTAAATTTCTAAAATGTGTTTTTAAAACTACGTGCCAAACGAAAGATGCTGCAGCATTCTTGGCGGGGAGCATGAGCTATGTTAGCACTCTGAGCTTATATTAATGGATAAAGTTAGACGTTTCCCTAATAGTAACTAAAAGACTCAATTGCATTTATGAGCTGAACTACACTGCCTCTTGTATCGATTGGATTTCTCACCATTTCATTACCAAATTACGCACATTTTTACAATATTTTCTATAACTTTGCTACTACAGTCTACACTTTTTATCAAAGCAAAATCACCAAAAATCATACTTTCACAATACTATCATCATCAGCTTGTAGTTATAAAATGACTGTTTCATTTGTTGTTCCTACTGCAAGACAAAGTTGTGTAACCCCAAAAAACTAAAAAAATGTACAAAAAAATATTTATTACGCTTGATATTATACAAAAATGAAATGTTGAGAATTTTGACTGCAACTATTTTAACCGATTATAACTTGAAATTCTATTCATCACTTTTGTATATAAAGTATGTATATACATGTATCGCGTATAGGACACGTAGGGCAGAATCGAATAATCATTATATGTCACCACCTTAGACTATATTATATATATTTTTGTTAACGTGATGACTATTAAAATAAATGGATCTGTGATAATTAAAATAGTATAAAATAAATTATGTTTAACTGTGGATTTGAGTTGTTTTATTTTATCACCCACGATAATTTTAAGAACCTTAAGGTATACACCAAAACGAATAACATAAAAAATGCACGAAAGAAAGTGTATGTTTATTTCAAAAACAACTTCATCTCCAAAAAATGTCTTAACTCATAAATCATAATATTATAATTCATTACATAATACTTAAATTAAGTTCTCTAAACTTAAATTTAGACTCTACAATTATTGTGCTAAGCTTACAACACACCTTTGTATTAGCTTAAAAAACTAGGTAGCCATTAAAAGTTACAAAACAACTGCCCCCATGTTTCAACTTTCAAAAAACTATGACGGCGATTGACAAACAAATAGCACGTCAAGAGTTGAGCATTGAAAAATCGCATTGTCATAGAGACAATACGGGAACGGTTCGGGAGATGCGTGTAACAGAGTGACAGGCGTGAACATATCGCGTGTTTGTACATTTGTTACTGTACAACTGTACAATGTGGACCGTTTGGAAATATTTTACCTCTTTTTTCTATGAGAGTGAACCTTATGTTGAGGGCATAAAGGTCATGGAGGAAGTAAGCTCTAATACAGGTGTGTCCACTGCACGCACCGCGGTGACTAATTGGCCGTGAGAGTGTCAGCTGCCAGTAAATGGAATGTTAAAATGTATAGACTACATGTTTCCATTTAATAGGGTTAGGCTAGGTTAGTTACAATTGCTGTTGAATTGACAGTTTTAGGATACTTAGTTACGACAAGGAATCCTTATAATTTTAAAATTGGGTCAAAATGTCTGACAATCATTTAATTAAAACAAGTTTCTTGCATTGCGAAAGAGGTTGTGACAACATTTTAGTTATGAAACTTCCAAAAAAATTACATAGAACTTATTTTTTTAACAAGGACAAGCCATTTTTAGTTTCTCTTTTACATATTATTAATTCTTGTAATAAGGCTCGTGAACGCCCAATGCCGATAAAAACAGATTTTTTTTTCCTCTACAAGAACCCAAACTGCACCAGAAACGTCGAAAACCAACAAATTAGCCCAAAACAAAACTTCAGTAATCCAATCCGTTTGTATTTTGCTCATAAAATGAAAAAACTCAACACGTTTTGGGTGTTTTGTGACATTGTCAATTCTGTCCGCGGATTTAATGGCCCCGCTGCACCGCCATTATTCGGGAATATATTTGAATATATTACCGTAATGACGTTTGGGCCGGGGTGCATGCAGGTGTTATTATATCAGCTCCCGGAATCGTCATCATCAAACTGGGCGTTTAGGATCATATTATTATTACAATGATCAGACTAAAAAAAATAAACTTAAAAATCGTATTTAAAAGTATATAACATTAAAAACCTAAGTACATTCCAAAATCGTTTTCAAAGTCGGCCAACGAGTTTTTTGAACCGTTCAACCATCACACCTACATGGCTTCGCGTAATATTAGGTATCGGATAAAATCTAGACCAGATATTATCTGTGACAAGAACAAGCCGTGTTCCTTAGCCAATATAAAATGAAACCATAATGCCCACGCGGACGGAACCGCAGGACACGACCAGTAATGATATTATCAAGCGTATTTTATAGCATCGACTCTAAAAATATTTTTGCAAAAATAGCGGTTGTGGCGTTTTCCTCGTAGGTGGCAAAGTACTGTAATTGAAAACGAATAATAACTAAAATGGAGTTTCGACTTAACTTAAAGGTAATTTGTATATCATAATAATTAATAACATAGAAAGTTATAATCATTATTATTAAATGTTTGGAATCTATATGACTAATATTATAAATGAAAAATTCTGTTTGTTTATTGTCTGTTCAAGCCTTAACCACTGCACTGCATCTAGGTATTTGGCATGGATATACTTTGATTTTTGGAAATGAATTATATGTCCTTTTCCAAAGATCGAAGTTTGCAGACAGGTAACTAAATACTTTGACATAAATACTATAAAAGTTTTGGCACGACATGATGTATATGGCAGGTTTCCGCGCGATCCCAGAATTTATGTGTAAATTTTGCGGGTGACTGTTATTATAATTCCATACTCTTTTGTCGCTTTGTGAACCCTGATCAAAATGTAACAGACTTTATTCCCAATTTAAATATAAAGTCTACAAACGACCCCATTTAATCGGCTGCCACTGTTAACCCTTCGATTTAAATAAAAGAAAGGAGTCCCATAAAAGAATTCAAATGCCACCTGGTGCCACTTGTACCCCTCACACTAGCCCTAATTGTTCATGCCCTGTAGGGCTTCTTCCAAGACGCCCTACAAAGTCCCTGAAATGTCAGCTAATCAATAAAGGGCATACCCTTATCGACGGCGACAAAGGCCTGGGGTAATTCATCAAGGAAGGTCAGAGGGTTATTTCCGGGACCTTTTTGTAGGTGGCAAATTAATTATGGTGTCAATTTCGCAGTCATGTGTCGGAAGCCTCATTTTCCCGTATGGTATCTTTTTACCCCATGGCTCGAAGGGTTGTTTATTTATAGCTTCATCAATTTCTGTAACGTTAGTATGATAAGATGTGGGTCAACGCCTTAGAAGATACATAACGAGCTCTCTTCGTCACAACGATCGATCGTGTCCCGGCTGCAAAAAGTTTTATACTTCATCAACGATTAGCTAATATTTAACTAATAATTGTTTTTGAAATGTGATGCTACTGTTACAAATTTAAAAGTACTTAATGCGAAAATATGGGATTGCATTCGTTTCATTGGATAGCTAAACTCAACACCTATCAACAGTGGTACTATGATACCGACATAATGTCGGCACTATTGTATGGGAAAACATCCACGCTCTCAACTTCCAGTTAAACCAACTCGATCCTAAAATTTAATTAGGCATAATCAAAGTGACCAATGAGCTAGTCCCAATTGCGGTAATTCGGCGACACAAAGACGGGAGAGGTCAGAAGTCGACGGAACGGGACCGATGTTATCTGCTGGTTCGGTGGCCGCTCGTGACTTACCTTACACGTTCATAACACGCCCAAGTTGGAGGCAAGAGGCGATTTCTGGTAACATTTGCGTTTGGATAATTTGCAATTTTGGATAAGGTACCAAAAGCTGGAAATGAATGAAACTGTTTATGAAAAAAACGACTTATTTTCGTGATGCAGCAGACTATTCATGAGTCGCAATGTTGTTATACTGGAGACACTGAAGTTGGCAATAAATTATCATTAATTGTTGGAACGAAGTTCCTTATCTCGTGTTCGGCGTAAAATATCATGAAGGCTTGGCAGAACGATATTTGACCTTGATTTGACCTCGACACTTTTTATTAGTACCTGCATGGTAGGTACAGAGGGCGTTGATAGTAAGTATTCCTAAGCGTCAACTAGATAGCGTATTTTTTTAATAAACAGCGACTCGTTGTTAGTATTCCTGAGCGTCAATAGATGGCGTTTTTTTAATAATACTTACAGGTTTTTTGAACATAAGAAATAACTTCGTTCCATTCGGGTGTCCTTTGACACCTCTCAAGTTTTTTTATTCACTTGTTACTAATTGTTAGGACTGGTATAATCCAAATCAAAGGGGTAGCTCTGATTGAGGCATACGTTTGAACATAATATCTAGAGAATATACGAAGCCGTCCAATCATCTATTCGTGACGAATCTCGAGTACCTACTTGATGAAACTAATCAGATCTCATGTGAATAATCGACATGTCTAACAACGTCTTTAGTAGCTTTATTTGAAGTTAATTAATAAAAAAAAATACTAATAAGCTTAATGAATACACCACGTTAATACGAATGACCTGGTCAAACATTCATGCGCCATTTTGCAATTTGCCTTTGTGTTTGGGCCAGAGGTCAAAGAGTTGGCCACGAGTGGGCTCACGCGGACCAGTTCTAGTTTAAGATGGCCGCTGTTTGTTTTGACTTTAATGAGGATTGAGGGTAGTAGTGGGATGATTATAGCATTATCTCTAATGTCCAATTGATACCTTTACATGAGGCTTGAAAAAAAAGTTGGAGATAATTTAATTTTCGAATGCGTAGACGTTTAGCTAAAAAAATATAAATAACAAACCCGAAAAAGATTTTTCTTCAAACGTGTTATTTGAACCAATTTTGTAACTTACTTCACGTCTTTACCTCAACGCCTACATCTTCGTTGTTTTCTTACATCAACTATAGAACTACAATAGGGATGATGACAAGGTCAAAGATTAGCGAATTTTGTTAATAAAATAAAGAAATCACTGTAAAAAATAAGTGTTCCCAAAATTTCAGTTCGATAGCATTTGTATTTTTTTTTTGTTATGCGCCATCAAAGTTGGATAATCAAGTCGAATTTTTTTTCAATTAAATTTCTTAATATTTGTATACCATTCGATAACTTACGAAATTAAAAGCAACTTTTGTTATGAAACCAAATTCATAAAGGCAATATTTAATATACCTACTCGTATCGAACAAAGTTCTCTCCCGATGCGTACAAACTACGAAAGAGTGACGTCATTCTTTCGTAGCACTTTGTATGGAGCGTTTCGGGCAGGTCTATTTTATGAGATGTTTGAATTGTCATATCCTGGTGAATTTTTAAGCTATCAGAGTAATTCTTTCAGCGATGTTTCTATTTTTTAAGGGTCTTTCAATTACCAATAAGAAAAAAAAAGTTTGTTAGCTCCGACGCACGACTGGAGTTTACTCCTTAAGTACGAGTATCTAACCATAAGCAAAAAGAGTTTATTCAACTGAAAAAATATTAATATCATATGAAGTCAGATGTTCCGGCAATATTATCTACACCCATTTCTGCCATAGTTATTTCAAAATACTTTTAGTTCACTTTAGCCAGTATAATGATAAAAATTATAACTTCACAATAACAATATTAATTATTGATATTTATAACAAAAATAGCAATATAAATACATCGACACTGATAGAAACAAACAAGCCCAATAACATATAGTACATACAGCATACCATATGTATGTCTTAATCATAAAGTTAATATACCTATCGGAATATAATATTATTATATAATAATATTAAAAAAAACTCAAAAAAATATATATAATTATATAATAATATAATATAATATTCCGATAGGTATATTACCTTTATGGTCTTAATACACTCACAGCCAAATTAGAAAGTTGGGCACTAAAGGTGCGCACCAAAAACGTGATACGATTTTTCGTTACTTGTTAGTAAGTTTTACCCCTCGGATTTTTCTCATACCGGGCGCCTTATATTTGAAAATCGATTCTTAAGGAGTAAACTCCAAAAAAATAGTCATCATGCCTATTTATAAACATTAACAATATATGTAATTGCATAGTATTATTACATATTATAATATATTTTATGCATTAAGCTTTTTCTTCACTTTTAAACTACGTACTATCGATTTTATTACTTAAGGACTATTGTCCTTTCGATTTCTATGACGGAGCAATAAAGTCACATGTTTTCGCGTCCGTATCCTATTTCCTTAGCGCATAGGCGGTAAGAAATATAGCATACATAACACCAATATAATATCCTGGTCCCTACTACGTAACAATAGCAATCAATAAGTTTTAGCCTTTAAGGACATCAATTATTAACGGATGACGTCACGTGACTAGCCTACAAAAGGATGGCTCGAAGAGCTAAAGGCTTACTAGCCAGACAGACGAGATAAGTGGAAGACATTGGAGAGGCCTTTGCCCAGCAGGGGACAGCATAGGCTAGCAAAAAATCAATAGAATGATAATTTACATACCATAAAATCTAGTCTGGTAGAAAAAGTGTGTAAGTTTCTATAAAAATACATTTTTTTTAAGTAAAATATTTATTTATAAGGCAATTCATCTGAAAATTATGTAAGGTTGTCTCCAATAGCTTTCAATATCCATATTACAATAAGCTTAACGTATAACTTCAGAATACGGCTGTAGTAGGCGTTGTTCTATTACTATTATTGGAATACTGAGTGAGTGAATAATTCAAAAGTGACTTGGCCATTTATGGTCTATTAAAACCCCATGAAACTATGATTTGTGACGTGTGGTCTATGGATCTTGTTTTAGTTCTATTGTTCGAGTTTATGTTTCTACAAAACGGTTTACGATAGGAAATAGTAAACCGAGGCCAGTCGTGTGCAATGTGCATACACCTTTATGTGTTTTATGTATTGTGCTATTGACTATTAGCGCAGCTAGTTAAGATTTATACTTACAAATAATTGAGAGTTGAGAAACTAAATTGACGTGTGAAATGTAAAGGAGAAATACATAAGGGGGCGTCCACAAATTACGTGAGGTGTTTTTTTTAATTTTTTGACCCCCCCCCCTCCCCCCCTGGTGAGATTTCGTGAGACTTTATTCAACCCCCCTCCCCCCCACAAAGCTCACGTGAGATTCAAAATGTGGGTTTCTTACGTAAACGTTTGGTTTGACAGTCAGTAGATTTTCTTGCAAACGAATTTGTGAATGATCTTGATCGTATAACAACTACGCTTTCGATTAAATCTTAAGCATACGTACAATCTAGATGAAATGGACTAAAATAGTATCATTTTGTTGAGAAAAATCGTATTTTTGAAATTACGTGAGATTTGCCGAGACCCCCCTCTCCCCAACGTGAGATTAGGTGAGAATTAACTCGACCCCCTCCCCCCTAAACACCTCACGTAATTTGTGGACGCCCCCTAATATAAAATCTTGCCTGCAACTTTATCACCCGGGAACCGTACCTACATTTCTCTGGAATACAACTATTCTATGTCCTTTCTTGCACTTGTGACTTGAAGTACATACAAAATTACATCATAATTAGTGTAGTGCAGCGTAAAAGAGATCACAGACAGACTCACACTCGTATTTATGATAATAACTAGAGGCCCGGTACGTGCTTCGCTACGTATAAAAAATAAAAAGAAAATAAACATCGATTCATTTCTAAAAAAATATATTACTTAATTGCTAGCTATTTAAAAACTTAATCCTAAACATTTGGATAAACTATATTTTTTGTTTTTCCATTTTGCGAATAACTTTCCACTTCCACTTACGTTCCAGAGTGGGTACCCCCAAACGGCTGGGGGTACCCACTCTGGAACAGGTAACATAAAGTTGGCCATGTGAAAAACATGATTCTTCCAAATTCACACCACAAACATTAATTGTGATTATCAGATGGCATACGATCGAGAGCAATTTAAAACAATTGAACTAATGCGTGACAGCCATGCCACACGTGACACGACGCGGTGCGGTTCCGCACCGGAGGCCATCTCGCCGGACTACCGGCCACACGGTGAGTGCGGTGCCACAACGTTTTGCAAATTGCAGTACTGTAGCAGCGAAGGACTCGAGCTCCACCAATACATACACCCCTCCCCGCCTCGTCTCGATTCCGGTGTAGGAGCGTCGGAACTCGGAGCGCACCGGACGGCGCCGTATGCCATACCATACATTTTTATATGTAGGAAACCGGAGCAGCACTAGTCAGGCGCCGCGCCGCCGCCGCACCGCATCATGTGGCATGGCACTTATGCTGATGGAAAAACCATTGTAGCTCACGAATAATTTCTCGTCTTGTATTAGAAATAATTAATTGCACAACGTTGATCCAATTCACGATTTTCATCATCAATAAAATAAATTTGCAAAAATTGATGATCAGCGTCGGGTTACGGCAATAACGAACCAATTGATGATAAATCTGGCCTCGAATTTGTAACATGTATGCAATTTTTGGTTGTTGTTGGATAAGAATTTTTAAAACTATCGAATACTTTATGATTAAGATTGTTATTTAAACATGGGACAATCCAGTTGAAAAAAAATAATAATTTCACTGTTTTAAGATAGTTAGTTATATAAGGATTTCTGTTAAGACTTAGGTGATCTGCTTGGTGACTTTGGATCCAGGATACACCTTCATAATACGAAAACTCATCATTTCAGCTGACTTCACTACCACCACTTGAATACCGGAAATAAAATAGGGTGTAAGTGCCAAAAACAAAATGTGAAGGAATTGTTGATCAAAATAGTAGCTCATCTTCGAGCAAAAAAGAGAAGAAATACTTATACTACGATAAAATCTGTTTGTGTAGAAAAAACAAAGTATTTTACTTATCAATTACTACAACAAAATTACATTTTAATTGACAATATATAGAAAACCCTAACTCCAATCCTAACTAACTTAAATAAGGCTCTAAGTGCCATGCATTATGTTTTAAATATAGATCTAAGTTCTAATGTTTGTTTCGGTAAATTGGCACTTTGGACATTTAGGCCCGATTCGACCAAACTTGAAGTTCCACGAGTGTAACTATACTGAGAATAATTTTACTCCTTCAATTTACTCTAGGATATCTTCGTTTGCGTTTTACCACGTTACTCGAAGAGTATACAATGCTCGGTATTATTACTCAGTGGTTTAAAATGAACAATAAACGAATGTATAAACCGACAAAAATTCATGTGCTATTGTTTGTATTAGAATGACTTGTACGCCATAACAATTTAATTTCGTAGAGTAATACAGTAAAATGTTAATGTCAAATGCATGACGTTGACGTGCAATGCATAAGTTATAAGTTTATTATACGCTTTTTATTAGCTTCACCTGTATGTTTGTTTGTAAACGACTTTTTTGGGCGCAATTTTGACCCACTTTAAACGGCCAGATTTCGTTCAAACTTTGTAGATTTATCAAAGACTGATGACAATACACTAATTTAATATAATTATTCCATTTTTCAATTTGTATATTTCCATCAAAAAAACAACTTTTAAAATTTAATAGATCGTAGAAAAGCATATTTTTAATATACTTAATTGAAAATTAAAAAAAAAACGGATGGCGTTACGATCAAATTTAAACTCGCGGAATGGCAAGTAATATCTATAGAATACAATAGCCGTTTTAATACAATAATTAAACGTTCCATTGCGTCGAATTTTTAGGAACGATTAAAATTAAATATAATTATAATATAACACTTCTTTCTTTAAAAATGGCCCATAACAATGACACCGACCGTAACAGTTGGATTCTTCAAAGGTTGACACCACAGATGTTGACACCCTGCTGTGCAACTATTCTCAGTTTAATATTTACTCCATCAAAATCGGCCGTGTAATATTTACTGCCGTGTAAGTACTTTACTCTTGAATTAGAAGTTGGTAAAACGCAAAACCACCTTACTCTTAGATTAGGAGACAGTTATACTCGGGTAAAATTTTACTCCAGTTTGGTCGAATCCGCCCTTAAAGTTTTAGACACACAAAGACTAGTGACGTGATATTACATAAGTAAATAACCAAAAACAACAAAGTTACCAATTTTTTGAGTCAACATATTAAAATACCAAGTAAAATTATGAAAGCAATAAAATATTATTCATACTATTCTATATAAAATAGCTTCGTAACGCCTTTCTCTTCCCGAACCGGTAACAACAGGTGCTATGTCCACCATTTTCATAACATTGGCGGCACGCTGGCAGGGACTTAAACCCTTTTATATAACAATGTGCTATGCGTCCCGCTCCTCCGCCTTTATTAAAAGATGTAGAAACCAAGCATAAAACTGTGCTAGTCACTTAATGTTTATTTTATATTATTGGCGATGGCACATAGAATACATTTCCGGTAAAAAATACGTTTCGAAAATTTTGGCACTTACACCCTATTTTATTTCCGGTATTCACTTAGTAACCGCAACACTAAGGGTCAATTTATACTACTCGTAAGTCGAAGCGCATCGAAGCGACTCACTAATATTGAACATAACAGTTAATTCAACGTTAACTCTAGAACGTAACGCACACAGTCACGTTACATTGGTGACCCTTATGTGGTATGATGATGGTGATGATGATGATGATGAATGTAATTTGCACAGTAGCATATGCTTTCAGTTCTTAAAGCAGCGCCCCAACCCCCAATTGTATCTATAAGGGGTTCGGAGTTCTGTTCAGTACCTTCGAACCATGGTATATCATGGTGCAAAATCTTACTTTTGGTAACATATGCCTGGAATACTTCATACAAAAGCAAAATCGGCATATGTTTCCATTTAAATTTTGAGGAGTTCCGTCGATTACTCCTGGATCCCATCATCAGATCACCACTTTTATGAACATGGTACCAATCCACGATCATACCCTATACAACAAAACAAAAAATATTTCCCCGTCTAAAAAATCTAACCATTTATTGAATTCATTTGTCACAAAAATGTGATAAATGAAGAACCACTCGACCGATTTTGTGCAAACTTCACATAAACCATCTACTAAGTAGTCCGAACAAACCCTGAAAATTTGGTTTGGCTAGGTGAGCCCGTTCTTGAGTTATAAAGTGACAACGAAAATTGCCACTTATTTTTATATACTCGTATTAAGATTGATATGAGATTGCAACATTTTTGTAGCAGAAATTAAAAACATCCTTTCTTTTTAGGGTTCTGTACCCAAAGGGTAAAAACGGGACCCTATTACTAAGACTTCGATGTCTGTCCGTCTGTCCGTCCGTCAGTCTGTCTGTCTCCAGGCTGTAACTCAAGAACCATTATAGCTAGACTTCTGAAATTTTCACAGATTGTGTATTTCGGTTGCCGCTATAACAACAAAATATACTAAAAACAAAATAAAATTAATATTTAAGGGTGGCTCCCATACAACAAACGTGATTTTTTCGGCCTCTTTTGCTCTATATCAGTACTGGCAAGGCAGTAGGCACATGATATTTTCACGAAGGCCCTTATTGTATGTCACGTCAATAATTAATAATAATATTAAAATAAAATAAAAATGTAAGGGGGGCTCCCATATAAAAACACAATTTTGGCCTATTTTTGCTCTCTAACGGTACGGAACTCTTCGTGCGCGAGTCCAACTCGCACTTGGCCGATTATTTCTTTCTCATCCTACTCTTGATTTAAAGCTCTCCAAGAAACGCTCGAATCACGCAAAAAAAACCACTAGCACCTGTGAAACACTAAACAAACCACAATCCAGCTCTCAAGACCTGTGATAAAACACTTACTATTAGACGCGTCCCATACTGCCAGTTATTTATTTGTTCTCACATCTGGGAACTTGGCGAGCCACTCTACAGTTATGAAATGTTGCAACTTTTACCATTCTCTACTCACTAGAGTCTAGTGAAATGTAACATTAGTAATTCACTCTTTATTTATGAAAATGGCCTCTTCTCCACGTTGGCCATAATTGTAGAGTACTTGTAGAGTAGCACATTTGTATATGATTTGTCCACCGAAAAGGCAGCGACAGCCAGCATTTCGTCCTTTTGTAAAAGCTGAAAATTTCCCCGTATATTATGACCTAATGATGAGGTAGACCTTCAGAACTGGATACCTCCTGAAGTAACCGCGACCGAAACTCCATAGTTACTGGTCGTTCTTACCTCCTAATGGGCAATGCCCATACAAATCACAAAAAATGCTCTTTTGGCGCTGCTACTTTCACAGTAAGCTTAATATAAGGGACACATACGCACCCCTAAGTATTATCACTTACTTTTGTTACACCTTGTATATAGGGCTCAAAAATAGGTAAACTTTCAGCTTTCAAGCTGTCGCTACTCGCTGGTTCTTAGGTTGTGAGTTTTCATGAATAATTTTACCTCACAACATACGAAGATTCTACGAAATTAAGCAAGTGAGTATAACTTATTCTCTTAATCAATAAAATTAATTTAGCGTGTTTATGATCACACGACGTCGCGTCGGGTGTTGTCTGATATAGAGATAACTCGTGATGTTCACCACGATCCGACCAGACAAGCTTAATGATTGAGAACACAGATCTGATAAAGCCCACCAACAGCGCTCAAAATTCTCAGATTAGTTTTCTGTTAATTCATGGTTAGTTCGATAAGACAAGGTAATAACAATGAAGAGGAAGAACTATGTAATGAATTAACGAATAGCTAGCAATTTATGTTTTACAGTTATGCTCGGTTTCATAAACCTATGACTGACTAGCTGTGCCTCGTGGTGTTACCCGCGGTTTATTAGGGAAAATAAATTGATACTTTCCCGCAGTAACAAGTAGCCTATGTGTTAATCCAGTGTATCAACTAAATCCATACCAAATTTTATTAAAATTGCTTCAGCCGTTTATACGTGAAGATATAACGAACATATAAAAAAGTAACAACCTTTCACCTTATAATGTTAGTCTTGAACTTTTGATTTTTTTTTTTTTTTGTTAATTCGTGGTTAGTTTGATAAGACCAGCTAATAACAACGAAGAGGCCTTTTTAATGTGATGATTGATGAATTAACATGAAGCTAAAAATTATTCTGGTTCATTGATTTTAACAGGAGTTTATATTCTACTCAATAGCGTAGATAAGCTAACGTCAAAACGTAAAAAATCAGCGATGCTGCGAATAGAATTTATTAAGCTCTTCTCAAAAAAATTACAAGCGGGACATTTTAATCACTGTTATTATTGACATTAAAAATTATTTTTTTATTGTTAATAAAAAAGTTTTACAGAAATTTATCTATTCAATAGGCCTTGAGAATGGCTAACGTCAACAGGTACTGAATAGAATATATATTTTTTAATAATTTTATGTTAATGGCTACGAGTAGTACTCGTAGTTTTCCGAAGAATAAAAAAAACTCTTTTAAAAAGCCTTAGAAAATGTGAATTAGTTACCTTTTCTTATTGTATTAAATACATAAACTCTTGTCAAAAAGCTCACAAACTGAATATTAGTTACTATTTCATAAATGTGTTTTTTTTTATACACAGTGTGAATTTAATGACAACACGCGTCTAAACAAAACTTTATCTCTCGAACAATCTCCATCGCGTGTCGATTCTGTCGATAACTTTTTTCTTGGATTTATTCGTTTTTTGCGGAGAGATAACTTATCGATAATTAATACGGCGGTTACCTATTTATTATATTGTTTTAGAGTGAAATAATAAAGTGTCGTCGTTAATTGAACGTGGGTGGGACAGGACGCCTTAACGTATTATATTTATCTGTATACAGATCAAGGGTGGGGACACAGTTAAGTCGCGAATCGCGTGCGATCGAGATTAGAGGATAGCGGATTAGAAAGCGACTTAATTTTCTAAAATAATATATAGATATTCAGTTAACTTTTATCTAATAGGGCTTATAAATAAATTGCACACTCAAAATTATACTGACGGGAAAGATATTGCTTATTTTCATTAACCGTTAGGGATTTTTATGACATTTTACCTATACCTTGAAGTGTATAATGTATTTTTTTTTATACTCTTTGTAACTTTTATTACAAATTTAAATCTTAACACTTCGATCGCGGATTCTTGGAAATCTATTATTGTCGCTATTGTTATTCTATTGTTGTCGCGGTCGCCGGTGTCCTTATGGGGGTTGATAGGTTTAAACTGCTTTACAACTTTAGGAGCCTTTTGCCAAATTTTGATTACAGCTATTTTAACAATTTTGCAGCTCTCATTATCAATTTTGTCACAAGCGACAGCGGATTTTGGTCGCGTAAGCGTGAGCCAGCATGGCGCTACCCTTAACCCAATCAGCGCACACAAAGCGTGTACAAATAAATCGGCTTTAAACAGCTAATGAGCGTGTGGTGGGGTGATCTAAATATTATATAGGATTAATCATATTGAAAACTATTGACATGAATTCAATTTTGAATTAGTTTCAGTAAAAAATTGCGGCTTTGTTTTTTTTACGTGTAATGTATTTTCCGTACTAATTAGGACTTAGTGCTTATCTCATATTTTTAGGCCAAGCATGATCAGTAGTTTCGACTACAAAAAATACTTTATCAATACATATATTTGTTTTGTAGTTTTGAAGTCTAATTCATTGAAATTCAAGACTACATGACATTTTAAGAGAAGCCTATCCTTCTATCGGAGATTCTCGGAAATGCTATTGTATTCTATTGTTGTCGCGATTACCGGTGCTCGTACGGGGCTTGATGGGTTAAAATGGTTTTAGTTGGAACAACAATAAGTTTTTTCTTACATAGTACTTTTGTTCAAAGCATTGCTGAAGGTTTGACAAGATGAAACATTGCACAAGAATACATTTTGTACAGGAAAAGGACCTTCTTATCTGCACCGACATTACTCTTTCAATCGATTTTTCCGTCTCAATCCTATCACAGTGCTGACCACTCCAGAGGGAAAGCCATTAAAAAGAAATCCGCTTACCTATATGCCTATATACAATGGTGTAATCAATTCCGAAGTACCCCCATATTTGGGGTCGATTACAACATCTGTTCCAAAGTTCACGAGATCCCCGGAAATAACCGCAAACGTCAACCTTAGTCCACCGCAATAGGACACACCAAAACTGCACGATACAGTATCTTTACAGCCATTACCGTTTATTGCAAATTCAACTTTATGCCATTAGCATAAGGGGTAGACAGTCAGCAAATAAATTTCCTATTAAGCCTACATACCACATGTTAGTCCGAAGTTATTAATATACAATTGAAACCTTTTCTGGCCGAGCTTAGAGTTTCGAAGAAGTTGCTTTGATTTTGTGTTTCGCAATTTTGGCAGGACCCTTCTTCGGAATATTATCATTTATGAGAGATATTAAATTGTCGTTTGACTTAATCTCTACATTGTGGATAGGGAAAAAATTTTCATAATCATTATCGTCACTTGGCTTTTATCTGCCGGTTACAGTATACTACCACAGTCTAAGGAACTTTATTACGCTGTGATACTACCTTAAAATGCCTATGCTTCGTTTATCTCGTCTTATTTAATTTCATTCAGGTTAAATAATGTAGACTTTTTCTATAAACCGCGTCAAACTTTTAAGTTCATTCAGCACCCTCTCAAATACAATTGCATAGCTAGACCTACGTACACCCTCAAAATATCAGCCAAGTGCCAATTGGAGTCTCGCAAGAAGGGTTCCGTACCATTGCTTGACATCTTTTTATATATAAAAATGGTTTTTCAAATGTGTTAGTCGCGCTAAAACTCGAAAACGGCTGAACGGATTGGGCTGATTTTAGTCTAAAAATATTCGTAGAAGTCCAGGGATGGTTTTAAAGTGATACAAAGTTCACCGGGACAGCTAGTCTTCTCTTATATATAAAAATTGATTTTCAAATGTGTAAGTCGCGCTAAAACTCGAAAACGGCTGAACGGATTGGGCTGATTTTAGTCTTAAAATATTCGTAGAAGTCCAGGGAAGGTTTTAAAGTGACCTGTGACACGAAGTTCACCGGGACAGCTAGTCAAGGAATAAATATGTAGGCAATGTTTTTTATTTATTTTTATATTTGAGCTGATTGAACGAAGTGTAGGTATATCAAAAATTGTAGCAAACTGCCAACAAACTGCCACAGATGGAAAGCAACTTATACCCATCGACACTCGCAACATCAGAAACTGTACCTAATTGTAATGCTCCTACACTACTTTTTTTCCCTGTGCTGGGCAAAGGCCTCCCCCAGGGTCATCTAGGTACTTACCTCGCCACAGCGCCACCGTTGGCTAGCCCGGACCCAACTAGCAAAATTTGGTTCTGATTAAGTCATATTTGCGTTTTCGTGAAGACTTGAAGCTTGATGAATAGACTTAAAACAGTCACATAGACTACTTTAATACCGCGTATGGGCACAAAATTCAGGATCTTTGGTTTTGAATTTGTTTTGTACTGGTCAGGAAAAATGTTAATTATGCTTAATTTGATCTTCAAAACGCACTGTAACGTGCTACATATCTTCAGTACTGCTAAACTAGAATCGTTATGAGACTAAAAGACATTTGCTAATCAAAACTCAGTGTGTTTGTCAATTTCCAATAAATTATAAATATCTAATAGACTAATGCTGAGTACTCACATACGGTTTTGCTCGATCGAGCAATAACGTCGAGCAAAACCCGTGGCTCGGGCTTTCGTCCACACATTCAGCATTGCTCGATAGTCTTATTCTAAATCGATATATTTAATTCCATCGAGCCGGCTCGACGCGAGCCTTCGAGCGGCTCGATGCGAGCCTTCGAGCTGTCAGTTTAGCTGTCCACACAGTAATTATTACTCGATTTGGAGTAAAACTATCGAGCAAAACCGTATGTCAGTTCTTAGCATAATACAAACATGGCATCACGCCATTAAAATAAAATATGATTTGGACTGACTGCGACCTCATGCGACCAGCTTTATGTGCGAAGCTAAGTTTTTCGTTAATATAATATATGTGTTTATATGGTGTATTTTCAATGCCCCCTTGTTATTTTTACTTTTAATTTTAATTAAATATATTTTTTTATATACAAACTGATACAAAACTATGTATTATAAGATGTAAAGTCCGACATTATGCTATTGTAGGACTTATGCTCCGATTTAGAGTGTGACAGTTTGAAACCATGTTAAATTGAGGTTCCTTGTAAAGGTTATCAAAAAACCGTTTAAGATTAAAATAAAATATATTAGCTTAGGTTACAAGTCTGACTTTGTCATAAGTTCATAATTTTAATGGACTATTTGTTTCAGATAGACAATGAAGACCTTGCGAATACTACTTATGCTTAAAATTATTGTTGTTGCCATATTATAAATAAAACTATAAAAATAATATACAATTAATATTTTATTAATAAACCTTAAGTAACATTGCAGCATTACTTCTATCTACAGTAAATTTAAAAATATTCATTAACAATATGAGAGACTTACTGTTCTAGAAAATATACGGAACCACTAGATTGTTCGCTGCACTTTTCTTGGTTTATAATGTTTGTACTTGTCGTTTTGTGCAAAATTTTAAATTAAACCGTAACTTTTCTTCTGAATCCACCATATCACTTTAGTTGTGTCCATTTTTTAAATCTACAATGCGTTTATTCAGCAAAATCCGTAAAAGGTATATAATCTTTTTACATAAAACTTCAAGATTTTAAAAATGCAACATACAAGACTTTATCAGGATTAATTATCATTTATGAGAACAATAACGGACCAATTCAATGTTTTTAATGCTGTTACAGCCACGATACTTGCTACTTCAGTAATTCTAGCATCGCTTGTACAATAAATAGCGTACCCAAGACTACAAGGCTTGTACGCATCCTAACAACGCATTTTTGTAGAGATGTGTTAGTCTTGGATAAGATTTTATTCATACTTATGTACTTGACATAGAGCTAGAGTCTCATATCGTGCTACTTTAGGACATGACTTGAAAATGTCACAAATTTTAATCTCTAATGCGCTTTCAAGACTCATTTTAGCAGATTATTACTCTTAGCTTAGATTAGCATCTCAAAGTGCAATAATAAGCCACCATACATTAATCAAAACTATTCTGTGGCTTTTGGCGGACTTCTTGCATTATAAGCTGCTATTCCTAAGACCATTTTGCTAGTTGGGGCTGGTACGCCTCCACCTCATCGCGTCATATTTAAAGTGACCTGTGACACGAAGTTCACCGGGACAGCTAGTCAAGGAATAAATATGTAGGCAATGTTTTTTATTTGTTTTTATATTTGAGCTGATTGAACGAAGTGTAGGTATATCAAAAATTGTAGCAAACTGCCTACGCTATAAATAAAGCTAATTGTATGCGGTATTGAACTGTTATGGCACAGCAAATGGAAGCCTCCCCTCGACTATAATGTTGGCTTGTGACAACAAACCGCACTGATATGATTTATCGTTCAAGGATTGAGACATTTGATTTGCAGAATGTTTACAATGAGAACTTTTAGTCTGCTTATTCTTTTATGAAATTTAGGGACCAATGAGCAAACCGCTCACCTGATGGAAAGCAACTTATACCCATCGACTCGCAACATCAGAAACTGTACCTAATTGTAATGCTCCTACACTACATTTTTTTTCCCCCAGGGTCATCTAGGTACTTATCTCGCCCCAGCGCCACCGTTGGCCAGCCCGGCTGGTACGCCACCACCTCATCGCGTCATCTTTTCCCGTTTACACTACTATTATGACAAAAGTAACTAAATGATTATAATTGCAATGCGCAACACACAGAAGAACAATTTCTAGAACTTCACGTCAAAAGATGAGTCGGACTATCGTCGATTATACCTCCTTAACAGACAGCTTCCCACGAGTAAGTCAACCCTTTTAATTTTACACAAAATTACATTTTCTGTGTTGGCTTTGCGAAATCCGTTTGGGTCTAACCTTTTTCGAATTCGGTCCATTATCGGCTTTTCTTAATCTTCACTCACCTGACCGAGTCTAATTGACGGGGCTTAAGTAAAGGCTTTTATGGAAGCGAACGTGAAATGTTTTTCACAATTTCTTCGCAGTAAAAACTTAGTCAAGGCTTCTCCAAGGATCGTCTCTCGAAACAGTTTCGGTGACGGTAGCCGGTGCAACCAAAATGGGAAAGTTACACGGAAGTTTTTAATTGATGTGGTGCAGATAAGATTCTCCTTTGCTTTTGTTACCCGAAAACGAGGCGCAGGATTGATTTTTGTCATCATCATTTTTTACCAACACAGGAACTCGTATGATTTAAATCGTTGTGGCATTTCCGTGGCGTTGGCTCTATGTACATATTCGTAATCGTTTGTATTTACAAACGATTACGAATATGTAGATAGAGCCATAATATTATGATCTGCACATGTTGGAAGTTGATATTATGTATACGGACAGATTTCTGATCATGGTAGTAATCATATTATCCTCGGCGTGAAACGACAGGCCTTAAAAAACTTTCAAATGACATGATTCGATATTATCTGGCAAGTAGAGGGGCAGTAAATGTTTGGGAACTCCTTGATCACTTTTGAGCAAAGTTTGAGCATTCAATTATTCATATAAAACATCAGGGGCCAATAAGACCCAACAGCGGATGTAAAAATTACCGAACAACATTCTTATGATTTCTAATCAGCAAAATTATCAATTACATTTCCCATAGCCAAGATATGCGCTGTCACGTCGATAGGAACCCCGTTGCCTGCTAAATATACGATAGTATCGACATGTACCGACCCATTGTCTTCTGAGCAGGATCAATCTAATTAAAATTTTAAATGCGCAGTCTTAGAATATCAAACTCTCTTAATAGAAAACTATTTGGGTTCCGTTGGAGCTAGAAAATACTAGATTGCTTCGTAAAAAATTGACAAGTTATGACAAATTAAACTACCTTTTAAATAAAGTTCGCCTATACTAGGCGACATAATATTATGACAGGAAACTGGCTCGCTTAGGGAATATTAATATTTTGAAAGAATATTTGTTTTGTATATTCCTAATTGCAATAATTTTAAAAGTTTTGAACAAAATAGACAAAAAATAATTTATACAAATAACATGAATTTTAAATTTCGTTAGTCTCACTAAAACTCCACCATTAGTCGGAACCGATTTGGCCAATTTTAGTCTTTATATTCTTGAAATATTCATGAAAGTCCAGGGAAGGTTTGAGGGAAGTAATAAGAAATCTACCGGGCCATCTTTACGTAATGATCCGGTACTATTATAAAATATTAACTAGAAATCGTCTAAATGCCTTTCTCTAAGTTTTACAGGATGGCAACAGCTAGACAAATAGTTTGAGATATACATATTTTCATACTATTTACCAGTTAACGGTACATTAGCCCAGCTGCAGGTGGCGTTAAAACTCCCATTTGAAGGGGTGCACCTGTACATTTTCCACAAAGTCTTGAAAAGGATTACCCAAAAGACTTTCTTCTTAAGGATTAAGCACCGCTTAACTTTCTTACAGTATAATCCACGATGTTGACATTGTATATAAACTGTTCATTATGCAAATTCTTGGTTTGATCCGCCCCGCACGATAATACATATTAAGTATGTATTGTTCTTTGAATTATGTTTATCTTATTCATTTCGTTTTTTGTCTATGAAATGTGTTGAGTCATTGCTTTCATAGACTCATCTTTAGCGTCTTCATTATGCAATATACAGCATCTTATTATGAATGTCATGAAATAGCTTGATAAAATTGACTATCGACCTGCAGCATTACGGTATACGTTAATAATAGCTTAGCTTAGCAGCGCTTGAACACTTACTGGCGGATGTCTGTAGTGTAGCTGGCTCTTAGTTTCGTAGTTAGGTTTTCAGTATTTTTATTTTTTGTTCACATATTTTAACAAGGAGAGCTCGCGAAAAGCCTTTTGTTACGATAAAATGTACGATTATAACATTATCTAAGTTAAAAACTATTTCAAGTTCCACATATGCCTCCAGTTCCATGGCTCAATTTGATATTCATTATTAATGAAGTATAATTATGAGGTAGTGTGATTTATCGAAGGGCGTCACAGTGTGTGGGGTATGAATGTGTATTTATGTCTGTTATTGAAATTAGAATTTCTACTGGAAAGTTTAAATTAACTTCACAGGTTTTGTAATAGCTAGTTATTTATTATATTATTAAGTTGGTGTTATAGGTCTGTAAAATATATACTTAAACTCAATAATCATAAAGTGAATCATAGACTAAGGAGCAACTGGTCTGTGAGTGAATGTAACGTATATTATTATTTTGATTTGCAATGGACAAAGATTTGCACAAGAATCTTCTTCTCTAAGAAGCTTTATTTTTTGCGTTTAATATTATTAATAAAATATGATAACCTTTAACACAGAAGTACCTAATAGGCAGACCCAATAGTATTTTTGACTGAAACAACAATTCACGATAGGATAGATTTTCAGCTAAAACACACGTAGTGTAACATTATGACCAAAATATCTGCCGTAGGTTTTGTCAAAAAACGCTTAGCCTGCAATAGCAACTAAACCAATTCAGACAAACTGTAATATATTTTGTAATCGCGGAAAAGAACATGGAGAAGGAAAAATTTTAGAATTATTCACAAGAAAAATAAGTTTACCATTCATTATAGTACGGGAGCCCTAGAACAAATTTTTTTGTGATTACTAACAAGCTAATTTTTTGTGAGTAGCTACATTTTGATAATACGAACAACATTTTTATTTTCGATAAATCTCGAAAGTGATAGCTACCAGAGATAGAAAGGATTTCATACTTTAACTTGATGGTCCTAAAATATGGATTGTTTTATCTGTAGGACATGACCACTCTTAAATTATATAACTATTAACCTGCCAATATACAAAAAATCAGCTGGTTAGGGTTCCGTTTTTAACCGACTTCCAAAAAACGAGGAGGTTATATGTTCGGCTGTGGATATTATTATTTTTTTTGTATGTTCAACGATTACTCCGCCGTTTGTGAACCGATTTTCGAAATTTTTGTTTTGTTGTATTAGGTTTTCCTTCAATTTGGTACCATGTTCACAAAAGTGGTGACTTGATGATGGGATCCATGAGTAATCGAGGGAACTCCTCAAAATTTATATGGAAACATATAGTGATTTTGGTTCTAAGTATATGCTACCAAAACGCAACATTTTGCACCAAGGTATACTATGGTTCCGAAGATACTAAGAGAACTCCGGATTCCTTATAGATACAAGTTTGGGGGTTTAGGCGCTGTTTTAAGAACTGAAAGCATATGCTACTATACAAATTACATTCATCATCATCATCATCATTACCACGTCAGGGTCACTAATGTCACCAAAATTGAACATAACAAAATATTCAACCTTATCTCCAGAGCGTAAGGCACACATTTGACATTACTTCTGAGAAGTAAGTTGCTTCGATAATACAAGTAACATGCTAGTGCACTGTCACACAACAATCGCGGCCACGGGCGGCCGTAGACTTCTCAAGCGATACTATGTATTACAATAATAAAGATAAAGTTTAAAATCATATGACACTGAAAGCCTCGCCGCTGCTAAAATTCCGGTTTGGCGCGGCCCTAGCACGTGTCCACTTGGATTTTTTTTAAATGTATTGTTTAAAATTATCTGCAGCTGATATTATATTTTGTAAGTGTTACTGTTAACAAATTGTAATAAGATACGTAGAATAATATACAGGTGTAGGGCCGATTCACACCGGAATGGCGGAGGTGAGGCGAGCAGTTTCAGTGTCATATGATTTTAAACTTTATCTACATTGTAGTAATACATAGTATCGCTTGAGAAATCTACGGCCGCCCGTGGACGCTCGTGGCCTCTTGCGGCCGCCGGCGGTGTCGATTTCTCAAGCGATACTATGTATTACAATAATGAAGATAAAGTTTAAAATCATAATATGACACTGAAACTGCTCGCCTCGCCTCTGCCATTCCGGTGTGAATCGGCCCTAATCTACGTATAGTACGCGATGATTTTACTAGGTAACTAAAAAGAGTGAAATTATTATTTTTAACAAAAAATTAAAACCGACTTCCAAGGTAAAAACAATAATAACATCCTTATAATATGAACTAAAAAGTATTAAATAATTTTTCCTATCTCATGGTGCCCTTTTCCGAATTCGGCTAAAACTCAACTATTTCTGTACTCAATCTTCATAATTTTGAAGTCGGTGCCAGTTACAAATGTTTCAAATATTCTGGCATCTGAATTCAGATTTCAGCTATATCTGGTACCGACTTCAAAATTATGAAGATTGAGTACAGAAATAGTTGAGTTTTAGCCGAATTCGGAAAAAGGCACCATGAGATAGGAAAAATTATTTAATACTATTTAGTTCATATTAAAAGGATGTTATAGGGCTCTGTAATCAACAAAACTTGGTTGACTACTGTAGTCTGTACCCCAAAACGGAACCCTAACTAGCTGATTTGAGATGAGAAAATAAAAATGTGGTTCGTCTTATCAAAATGTAGCTACTCACAAAAAATTAGCTTGTTAGTAATCACGAAAAAAAGTCCTTCACTATTAGCGCACAGAAACACCTGTATAAATTATCTTCTACCGTAATAACATTGCCGTATAACACTTTCAGTTACAATGGAAAACACGAAACAAACTCGTTATTGTCAGCGTTAATAAGTTTTTAACGAATTTTTCGGTGATCTCATTAAAATTATACGATTTCATATTTAACTCGAGTCCGCTCCGACTACGGCCGATTGTTTTGCTAAAATAATTTCACATAATATTATTGTATGCAAATAGTCATAAATGTCAAGTTACAGTTTATTACAGTTCGACAAGGCTGTTTATGAACGTAGCGAGAAAAGGAACTAACGCTTCTATCTTCTTCTTCTTCTTCTTTTAAAAATGGCCTCCCTTGAGGAAGAACCAGTATCAGTGTTGGCGGAATCAAAAAATAACTTGGTCGTCATCGACGACAATCATGACTCTGCTCTGTATATTTTAACCTTTGTGAATATAGGTACAAGTATAAAAGAAAATAAAGAACTCGATTAAAAATAAAGAATTACATTTTAAACAATTAAATCCACACAGTACCTGTAACAATACAACATAAATAATGTTAGTTTGTTAGTATTAATTAGTAATTCTACAATTTAATATTATTTGAATTAATAAAATTACACAAAACATCTATAAATGGTGTATGAACAAGGGACAAAAGTGATTGGAAATTGGAAGGACGAGAGACATCAGGGGGAAGTAGATCATACAATGAGCAAATACGTTTAGGACAGCTGAAAAATATATGTTCAAGGGTGCCTTCATCAAGTCCACATTCACAAAGCGATGAATCTCTCACCCTAATTTTGTGGAGAAATATTGGAGTGCAGGAGTGACCCAGACGCAGACGGCAAACAGTAGATGTAACAAATTTTTTAGCTTTTCTATATTTAAAGAACCATGGCTTAACTAAAACTTGATCCTGTAGAGAGTGGTAGAATTTACCCTTTAAATTTCCTGAAATTGACCAATCCTCATTCCACTTGCACACCAAATGCTGCATAGCCAGTGGTAATAGGTCATTACTATAAAGTTTAAATTGATTAAGAACTCCTGTATCAGTGGCTCGTTTTGCATATAGGTCCGCACTCTCATTACCTGAGATACCACTGTGGCCTGGTATCCAAACAAGTTCAACTGTAATGTTTTGAGTGATACACTTTAAGAGCATGTGTCTAATTTTAGAGATGTATGGAATTTTTAGTTTAGCGCGAAAAGGATTAGCAAGTATGGCTTGAAGGCAACTACGGGAGTCAGAAAAAATAACTGAATTGTTTAAATGGTGGGACTCAACAAATGACAAAGCTTCAAGTATAGCAATTGCTTCCCCAGTGAACACTGACGACTGAGAGGGCAATTTAAAATTTAAAACTACGTTTACCTTTGGGATCCAAACTGCTGAACCAAACGCTTCTATCATACAAGAACGTCATTTTTGACAGTTCTCCTAGCAGCAGCGCCTATTGACATCATTGACATATTCATTTAAAGCCTTGTCGAACTGTAAGTGTACTGAATTAGTTTTAATATTATATAGAGTAGGTATTTCTGTTTATTTATTACGAGCTTTTGCCCGCGGCTTCGCTCGCGTTAAGAAGTATTATTATATACAAACTTTCATCCCCTATTTTAACCCCTTGGGGGTAGAATTGATCAAAATCGTTTCTTAGCGGATGCCTACGTCATAACATCTACCTGCATGCCAAATTTCAGCCCGATCCGTCCAGTGGTTTGGGCTGTGCGTTGATAGATCAACATGTCAGTCAGTCACCTTTGAGGCTTATATATATATAGATTGAAATACTGTTTTGTTTTCCGTTAAAATAATATAAATAAATAAATATTATACTATATAAAGTCGCTAAAACCAGATGGTGTAGTACACACTTCTAGATCTTATTGCTAAATATAACCTACCTATCTGGCTTTAGGTCAGCTTTAGCCTTTAGGTCAAGGTCAGGTAACATTAAAGATTTTTTTCTAATATTATGATTTTGTCCTATTTGTACGAGTATAGATAAAGTATTCTAGATTATATGTATTTATTCATATTAATAAGCGACGTTTAATTTTGTATTAACCCATCAAGCCCCGTACGAGCACCGGTGATCGCGACAACAATGGAATACAAAAGCATTTCCAAGAATCCCCGATCGAAGGATTAAGTCTTTTTATGTGCAGAACACTCATCCAAAATGAGGCACTACACCTTGAGGCCATGCATTACACTTACTCTTTTGCACAATTTCTTCTTTATCAAAATATACAAAAACTCATTTTAAATACGAACGCTACGAACACTTTTACCACTATCACCTAGAAATTCATTTCAAACAAGTTCCACTGTAAGAAAATTGCACAGCATCTTTCACACGCAAAAAGGTACGAGCAAACGTACACCGAAATACAACCTCCACTGCGCTGCAATAATATTTGCCAATTTATACCCGTTTGAAAATCCTCTGGAATAAATTCCCCATTTCCGTAACATTCGAGCAGGTACAGTCTCCGATGTTCGACATTTTCACCCCTATCGCACAAAAATCCTTACTAATATTATAAACTAGACGTTCCGCGCGGCTTCGCCCGCGTAAATTAGACATTTCACAAACAAATTAGTCCACAAAAATAGCATATGATCCCTCACGTAGTCTACTTCTTATCTGTGCCAAATAACATAAAAATTGCTCCGGTAGTTTGTGAGATAAGCCCTTTCAAATAATTTCCCCCGTTTTTCCCACATTTCCCTCCAGTTCTGCGCTCGTATTAGTCTTAACCTGATAAAATATAGCCTATAGCCTTTCTCGATAAATGGGCTATCTAACACTGAAAGAATTTTTCAAATCGGACCAGTAGTCTGAGATTAGCGCGTTCAAACAAACAAACAAACTCTTCCGCTTTATAATATTACTTATTAGTATAGTTGATGTGAAAGTTCTGTCGTTTTACCCATATCGCACGGTGATCCTTACTAATATTTTAATGCAAATGTGTGTCTGTCTATCTATGATTTATCTGTCCGATAATTTTACCCCTATCACGCACTAATCCCTACTAATACTTTAAAATATGTGAAAGTGTGTCCGTCTGTCCGTGTGTTACTTCTTCATGATTAAAATTCTGAATAGATTTTATTATAATACTAGCTGTCCCGGTGAACTTCGTGTCACTTTAATACCTTCCCTGGACTTCTACGAATATTTTAAGACTAAAATCAGCCCTATCTGTTCAGCCGTTTTCGAGTTTAAGTGCGACCAACACATTTGAAAATCCATTTTTATATATAAGAAAGATACTTCGAAATTATAATATACATGATATACAATTATATTTCTTCGCTTCATTATTCGATATATAATTAACCAAAAGTAGTACCTTTGCTTATCTGCTAGGCAATCGCGTTTTTTTTAAAAGACGTATGTGGGTATTTGAAATGTTACCCGCTCGTGACGGTCACTCGACGTTCCGGCGTGCTTAATTCTTTGTTAATGCGAGGCAACGCGAGCACGTATACTTAGTAACCATGCCAAAGCGCAGCTGGTTATTATTATTAAGATGATTGAGTCAGTGTTGTAACTTGTAAGTAACTAAAGACAGTGTTATTTTATTGTGTAACAAGAAAATACATGTAAGTACTATTAAATACTTAAATAAACGGCAGGCACTACCGAGGCCAAGACGAGCCAATTATATTCAATACTAACCGGCATGTACAGCGACCGCGAGTCAATAAACGTACAATGTGTTTGGACTACGAGTCTTAATACACAATCTATAGTATTAAGTATGCTTTATCTGTTCTATAAATAGAATTATAGAACTATAATATGTTTGCCGGATCAACCCATCAAGCCCCGCACGAGCACCGGTGATTGCGACAACAATAGAATACAATAGCATTTCCAAGAATCCCCGATCGAAGGATTAAGGGAAACATCTGCAGGTGATTACTGCAATTATTTAATTAACCGGTATGTACTGCAACTGTGAGTCAATAAGTACAGTGTGTTTGGACCGCGAGTCCTTTTACACAATCTATATTCTATATGCATCGGAATTGATGGCGGATCTCTGACGATGTTTTACCTATTCTATAAATAGAACTATATGTTTGCCCGATTATGGGAAATAACTGCAAGTTAATTACTACAAGTGTTTAAATATATTAAGTTATTTTATAAACCGCCATAATGTGTGGATTGACCGCGGGTCTCTAAACACAATTTATATACATCGGAATTGCCTGCGAGTCTCTGACGATGTTTTATCTGTTCTATAAATAGAACTACACGTTGGCCGGTTTGGGGGTTAATAGCGAGTTATTTTATAAACCGCCATAATGTGTGGATTAACTGCGAGTCTCTAAGCACAATCCTTATATATCGGAAGTGACTGCGAGTCTCTGACGATATTTTATCTAAAAATAAAACTTTAATATGTTGGCTGGTTTGAGGGTATTAACAGGGAGTTAATTACTATTTAAATTTAAAATATATTGATATTTTTTAAATGAACATAATGTATGGATTGACTACGAGTCTCCGACAATGTATAAAGATAAAAATTAGCAACTACCGCGCGTTTTCCCGCGCTCTTTGTTCTATAAATAGAACTACATAATTATTATTATAATGTTAATATCTTTTCCGTTTTATAGAGACCAGCTATTTCGAGCTAATAACTAGATTGAATGAGAGTCTCATCAGTTAACAACCAATGCCCATCCCGCGCGATCCTTTTGTTCTAAATATAGAACTACGATTATAATTTATTATGTCTGCCGGTGTATAATTATTATTTTTAAATAAATTTTGCACCAATGTTGGGATTCGGGATACACCGCGAGTGTATAACGAAACTTACTTAATATCTACGTAACGTGATAGTTACTACCCTCAATAATTTTTGTAACAAATTTTATCGACAAATAAGTCGATTATAACGAGCAATTAAGCTACCCCAATATTTTTTTTTTTAGGTCACTAAGACCAGACAATCGGAGAAATATCACTAGAAGTGACCGATATACGGGTCGATCAGGTTACGAATGAACCCGAAACTTTCCCACTCCTAAAGCAGATGCCAACGGTCGATTCTGAGTACCGGCACCGATGGAACCGGACCAGATCCGGATAGATCCAGGGCTCCTACTGACGTTAGGTGAGCCCTTGTTGGATTCGTTAGATTATGGTTTTAAATGATCCTAAAAACGATTTAGATAAGCTACTGCTTATAAAACATTCCTGATAATAAGTGTTGCAGATCGATCCCATTTCGATCAATTATTATTATCATTATAGATTTCACCTGACAAAGTCTCGATATTATCAGACTTATCAACAGTATCTGACTTATCTCGATATTAATTATTATCAGACTTATCGATAATATATTACCAGACAAGACAACTTCGTAACGGAAACCTATAACACTCAGACTCGATAAGTCTTGTCTCAATATAAGACCCAGATTATTATTGTTTCGCTGGATAATTCCAGTATTTGTTCTCAGAGACAAATTAGTACATCCCATCAATCGGGTACCTTTTGGGCTCTGGCAACCCTTCCCGCTACCCGTCGAAAGGGGGGGGAGGGGAGGGAAGAGCTGGTAACCATCCGCTGGCGCCGCTAGTACTGTACCGCAACAATCAACCCCCTTCGAGGTCAAAGAGCATTGAGGCGACTTAACGCTCAACACCGCAGCAGTAGTGCTGACAGTTATTTTATATGTATTTTATAGATGTTGCTATGATAATAATTATTGTGGGCTTAATACAGCTATCCCCAACCCGCACCCCGCGGGCCGCATGCGGGCCACCGGGAGTTTATTTGTAGCCCGCGTGATGTTAAACCATTTTGAAATTCACGCCCACGGGCAAAATAAATAGTATACAGTCAACGTGGAAGTCTTTTTCACTTGCAAATCGTTAATTTTGAAAAACTATATTTTTTAAACCTAAAAATGTTTGTTGCGGCCCGCGACACCAAGACCAAAAATATTTGCGGCCCGCATGAAAAATAATAATAATATTTAGGGAACTTCGTTCCTAGAACAAATCAGGTTGGGGACCACTGGCTTAATATATTATACATCATGACATCAATAAATAATTAGAATTTGAAACTATATCTTCGTGTACCCCCACCGAAGGTTACCTTTTTACAAAGATTTTCTTATCCCCAAACAAAGCGGCGTTTTTCGCCGCTTTGTTTGGGGAATTGTATTATAATATTTTAAATACAATTTTTGAATTATTTTAAATTTGAAACCACTAAGTAAGTTTATTTCGAAATTACATGTTAACTTGGAAAATTACCGTACGGCTTTCAAGCCAATACCCAAAAGTGGATATCTAGTAAAAATAGAGTTAAGAGCCTACTTCTTGGTTCCTATTAACTCACTAGTCGATCGAAAGATTTTAATTTTCGGATTCAGAGCCTTAAGTCTTGACGTACAGACTATCAGATGCGCTAACATTTTTTTTTCACAAAAAATATAAAGAAGGAAACCAGACCAGTGCTGGCTTTATCACTACTAGACTTACCACGCTTTAATTTAACAATATCGGTGTTCTAGGCGACAATTCTTCAGCCTCAGGCGCCCCTTTTTTGTTTACGTTTTATTGTTAATAGTGCCATGGGTGTATTAAATCCACAGCAAATATGTAAATATTTAAGTCTTAACTTTTATAATATATATTATTTTAACATAACTAGCTGTCCCGGCAAACGTTGTTTTTGTCATATAAAGTATTTCGCCCATATTATTATTTTATTGAAGTGACTAAATAAGTATGTCACCATGGCAAAGTCCATGATTGCTATCCCGTCGCACAAACAATGGTCGCCGTCAGTCTCGAGTTGTACCAATTTACTATTATTTATTCAACAAATTAATACACTTATCAATATAAAGATAAAAGAGTAGATGTTGTCCGATTCTCAACCCTAGCCGATATGCTCGCTTAGATTCACGAAAATTGGTAGAGCCGTTTCAGAGGAGTTCAACCACGCACACCGTGACAAGCTCACGCAATTCGTGAGCTAGCTCAACTGATAGGTGTTTTGACACCTTCATATACTGATTCCTGACTCCCGCCGCGGAATGCGACTGGTTTTCAAGCGATTAAAATATTTAATACTAAATAAAATATGCAATGATAAATACGATAACAGAATCACACTTATTCTTGAATAATAATTGTTAAAATATTCAGCCTGGTGGACCGAGAACACAATATTCTCGACTTTCAATCATATTAATCCTTCGATCGGAGGTTCTAGGAATTCCCATTGTATTCTTTTGTTCTCGCGATCACCGGTGCTCGCGCGGGGCCTGAAAGATTAATATGCAATAATCACATTATCGACGACCACAGAGCCGGACTCAGTTAAAGCAGTAGACTCCTTAAAATTTATTCTAAAATACTTCGACTTAGATTTTAGATATATAATTACTCTCTTCAATCTTATTAGTTAATAGACTTATTACAGAGATCTTCGTCCGCTCCATCGAAACCTTAGCCAAACAATTTGACAATGGCTGTAATACGATATCTTCTACAGCCATCACTGTCATTGTTTATGAACAATGTTGACATTATGGGTTGGTGCCATTGGCTCATATTATGAATGTGTGAAGCTTCTTTCGAAAGAAACTTTCCGGTAAAAATCCTAGCCCATACCTGAGTAGTATAGTACCCGGGATCCACTTATAAATTAGTTGTTTTTTTCTTGCACTCCGTAACTACAGCTGAATACTGATCATTAACTTAAAACTTTCTGCCTAGTAAAACTCGGCAAAATAAAAAATTACGGTTTTATATAGCGGTATCGAAATTTATAATACAAAGACATAAACTCCCGGGCGTGATCGGATGTTATTAAATTATGTAACTCTTTTTTATAAAAAAAAGAAGAAGAAGATATAATATTTAAGTTATTACGCCCTGCGATGGTTATTCAAGATTATAATAAATAGGTTAATGCTACAGTACGGGTTATTATTGCTAACGCTTAACGCTCTGCACAGAACAGCCACCTCACAGTCGGTTAGCCGCTGGATAAAGCAGGTGCTGAGCGAGAGCGGCGCGGCGTCGACACGAGCGTCGACACGGGGATTGATACTGGACACTATCAGTAAGACGACAGTCGATAGGCAGGAGTCTGGACTAGCGACTCCAATACTTTCGCTATTTTCCTTAACCATAATTTTATCGACGAACAAAGTTTCGCTGAATCAGTTAAATAATCACCATGATCCCAGTATGTTATCATTTGAATCACAAACCATAGAGGTCTCTTACGTTTCGTTTCTACTGACTATTATTATTATTTATTGTTAAATTCTTTCTCGAATATAACTATTCATAATGAATATTGTATTTCATCAACAAAAAAAAAATATTTCTTTCGTTACTCTGAAAATCTACTTTTGGTTAATTAAATATCGAAGAAATATAATAAATGATCAAACGAACTTACCAAGTGAAGTTCCATCATTATTATATGAGTCGCTTCATTCGAAGATATAATCTCCCTCCCACCCAGTCTGCACGAAACTATGTTTGCTGCAGTACCCAAAGAAAGAAAGAAAGATTTTTTGCATTACCTCTCTCTAAACATAATGAAGCACGCCGGAACGTCGAGTGACCGTCACGAGCGGGTAACATTTCAAATACCCACATACGTCTTTTAAAAAAACGCGATTGCCTAGCAGATAAGCAAAGGTACTACTTTTGGTTAATTATATATCTTCGAATGAAGCGACTCATATAATAATGATCGAACTTCACTTGGTAAGTTCGTTTGATTATTTATTCCAGTGCATTCCAGTTCCCGTTCACATTACTCCAGCAAAAGGATTGGAATAATGTTACCCCGCTACAAGAGTTGTACGCCGTTTTTCAATACGTGTGTACTTTTTATGCAAACGAGTGTATGATTTTTGCGTTTCGCTAGTTCGGCAACAATTGATTTCGCTTTGTTAGTAGTGACACTTTGATATTTTGTTTTGAAAATCAAAGCGTACAGGTAAAGTTGTAGTTTGGAGTTTTTTGGCTCTGCGTTGTTAGGTTTTGTTTTGAATTTGCATGACTCTATAAAAATTCGATTTGATGTTCAAAACTTTTAGAAGAATAATATCAGTTTTTTAACTACTACTACCTACCCTTTTGCCAACCTTATTCTTTTTGAAGTGGATTATAAAGCGGCCTATGTAATGCCTATGTTTGTGCCAAAGTTCATCAAAATCGGTCCAGTTTTTTCGAGGCCTATTCTATAGATAGTGTATATAGACTATACACGTAAGTAATATACACAGGTAATATAGTAACATTCTATGTTACTTACGTATAGGTATCTTTTATTTAGTGAATATTACAGTCAACAAACCAAACTAATTAATGATCCTACGTATCCAGTACGTCACTTCAAAAGTTTGAAGACGAAACAAAAATAACGTGTGTTTTGAAAACAAGTCTAAATTTACAGCGAGGGGGTGGACATGTGATTAACTGTTACGCCGATCGTTTATTGTTTTATCATTCGAAATGTGTTGTAAGGATGTTCAAAGAAGTTGAGGTGCCTGAAAAGTATACACTATACAGGTAAACTGATGTAAGTATCTATAAAATTAAAGTTGATTTTCTGAATATATTCAAAAGATAAAAATGTTTCCAAAATCGTCTTTGTTCACTTACCACCTTTTCGGGAGAAACTCAGCGAGAATAATCGACTTTAGTTGACTTTAGTCAAGAAACTGAATTTCAAATGGAACAAAATAATATTAAATGTTTACCTCTAATACATGACGATATTTCAAATTATGTATTTTAACTATAATAACCGTCTATTGTTTAAGCATTTTTGATATTATCTAACTTTAAAGTTTCATTATAAGAGGCTATAAAAGGCTTTTTATAGATAAATACTTTCTTTTAAATAAATCAGGAGAACAATTTCTCTACCAATGTTTAACTAATTTTATTTTAAATACCCTTTATTACTTGGGTAATTAAAAATACAAAAGTAATTTATTAAGCTTTTAAAAACCAATTTCTTATTAATTTTTACTTTTTCAAAGCTCTACATTTATTATAAGCTTGTAATTTTTATTTCAAATAAAGTACGTTCATTTATTAAGTGAGTGGTCAAAGTATTTTCAGCGTAAAACGAAGAACCGTAGATGGAGACTTACGAGTTGGTATTTTTAACCGACTTCAAAAAAGGAGGTTATCAATTCGACGCGTATGTATGTAATATTTCCAGAACTGCCCAGTTTTTGTATATGTTAATCTATAACAGCTTCTGAACAAATGTGCCAAATTTCAAAGGTGTATGTATGTATGTATGTATGTTTTTATGTTTGTGCACGCATATCTCCGGAACCACAAATCTAGGTACTAGGTATTTTTCAACTTAGGGAATACTGCAAGTTTCATCAAAATCGGTTCAGTAGTTTATGAGATAGGGAATTATAATTCTTAATTACGTACAAAAAATTGAAGTCGGTTTTATCTTTTTAAAATACTATTATGTGTTATTAAAAATCTTATGTTTTGGTTTATAAATTAATATTAAAATTTTCTAAACTCATCCAAGCAAGTAAACTAGGGACGTGTTCCTTAAACCGAGAAAATAAAGTATTGGTACATACGTGCAGAAAAGGAAACTGAAAAGCATTGGTCGGTATAAGAAGTAGCAGAACTTATAACGCAATTTTGGTTGGACAAAAACAGCCTATTACGGATATCGTCTTTTAATTTCTCATGATCGCCATCATGGGTACCCATCCTTCGCCAACGTGAAGAAGGAAAATTATAATTTTTATGTTTCTGTATAAACTAAATAGATAAAAACAAGCCCTGACACTGTTAGGGGGATGAGAAATAAAAAAAAAACGTGAAATGGAACGTTACGTCTACACTCCCTACGAAGCCTTCAAAATATCGTTGCGATTTCTCTCAATTTCATACCCGTGAGTCCCCCGTAAGATATTCCCTTTAATCTTTCCAAATCCCTATTAATTCGTTTAAGTGACACGAATCCGCTCTGTCGCTGTAATGTGTACTTAATTAAGTTCCATAATAAACCCCGGAAGCCATGCTAATTCTTTCATCTATAAGGTTAATAATTACGTGTAAATTATAAGGATTTATTGATGGTAATTAATAATTATTGAGTAGTAATAATTTTAGTTATTAATAGTTTGTTTGAATATACCAATTACCAACAGACTTATTATTATTTTAACCTTCAAGCCCCATAAGAGCACCGGTGATCGCGACAACAATAGAATAACAATAGATTTCCAAGAATCCGCGATCGAAGTATTAATACTGGTAAAAGGTTCCTGATGTTTTTTGACTGAATTTTATCCACACAATAGTCCTTTTGATTGGCTAGTGACAAAATGTTGACCAATCAACAACGTGCTTTTGATAATAATTGCCTAGCGTTGAAGAAGTATGTAAGTAATATTTTTCATAGGTTTTCAGAAAGTATTGTTATTATCAGAGTGTGGTACCATAATTAATTCATAGGCAGATGGCGTGCCAACATTTTTGAGTCAGGTTATGTCAAGTCAATATTAGTCGGGATATCAGCTGGGTTTGACATAACTCCACCAAATTACGTAAGTCCACATCTGCATCATTTCTCTGATATTATATGGACGGTACATATTTCGCAAAATAACAAATCTATATTGACGCCTCACAAACATCGTATCTTATCTAACGTGACATGGGAGCTACCAGTAGGAGCGACTTATTCCTGCAGATATTCTGTATCAGAGACATACGTTCAAGAGGCGACAGTAGCCAAGCATTATAGTAAAGTACGCTATCTTTGAGCTGTAAATTATGAGGAGCATAGTCTTGGTAGCATTTTGGCGTAGAGACCCAAAAAAGCTCAATATTTCGCTAGCGGCTAGCCTATAAGCACAGAGTACATATTATTAGTTGGCCTAAGTGGAAAAAAGTGGTAATTCCATACTTCCATACTAATATTATAAATACGAAAGTGTGTCTGACTGTCTGTCTGTCTGTCCGTTCAAATCAAACCACTGAACCGATTTTGCTGAAAATTGGTATGGAGATACTTTACGGCCCGGGAAAGGACATAGGATACTTTTTGTCCCGGAAAAATGTACGGTTCGCGCGATAAACTAATTTTGGCGCAACCGAGTTGCAGGCGTCATCTTTAAACAAATAAATATGCAATTAAGAAATGTAATTTAAAGTAAAGTCTGAGCTGTGAAATATGACAGAGCGTAGTCTCGAGTCTCGACATGGCGACTCGACTGGCCAAAAGGTCTTTGCTGGCCTGAGTGGCAAATTACAACAAGCTATTAAATATTTTAAAGCACTTTGGCAAAGTCATTTAAAGTCAAACGGTCTTAACTCTTACCACAAATTTTATACGTGGGAGAGCCATGCTTGGGCACGAATGGACCGGCTCGACCGGAGAAATACCACGTTCTCACAGAAAACCGGCGAGAAACAGCGCTTGCGCTGTGTTTCGCCGAGTGAGTGAGTTTACCGGAGGCCCAACCCCCTACCCTATTCCCTTCCCTACCCTCCCCTATTCCCTTCCCTTCCCAACCCTCCCCTATTACCCTATTCCCTCTTGGCCGGCAACGCACTTGCAGCTCTTCTGATGCTGCGAGTGTCCATGGGCGACGGAAGTTGTTTTCCACCAGGTGATCCGTTTGCTCGTTTGCCCCCTTATTTCATTAAAAAAAAAAAACAAAAAAAATATTTAAACACCTGTTGAACAGTTGATTAGAGAAAAAATCAGTACAAAATGGTCTCAAAACAACTGTTTTGTTGAGACAGATGTTTAGTTTTTTGTGGTAAGACCGAAAATTTTTAACCCTACTTCAAATTAGTTACCTTAGTCTTTGCGGGCTTCTGAGTGGCAAAATTATCACGCCTTGTTAATTTCACGCAAGATTTCCCGTCAATGTTTTCCTCATGATTCTACACGTGGATCCTTTTAGAGGATTATCTAAGTGTTTACTGTCATTACTATCCTATTTGACCCACTTGCACTTATCTGCTTTATTTTAACTATATTTTGTCCATATTATATTTTTCTCTAACTTAAATACGGAAATTCCAGCGAGGTAAAATGATGTAGAAGCCACAATTAAGTTTATAGCGATCGCACTTAGAGATTTATGATAACTTAACTTAAATTGAAAGGAAAGGACAAGCTTAACACATCAAGCCCAGTAAGGACACCGGTGGTCACCGCGACAACAATAGAATACAATAGCATTTCCAAGAATCCCCGATCGAAGGATTAATAATATATTTTACGTCAAACTCTTTGCAAAAAACTATTAAAGTTAAGTAAAGTCTCGGAGTACTACCGTTAGTCTTTTACAAATCTGTAGGTACATCGTCATACGTTTTAAACACATATCTTTCATACGCAAAAAAGAATTCCGGCCAACAATTTTATAAAAGGAAGCGGAATTATGACGGCAACATGGGATAGACGCATTGTGTTGTGCACGCATGGCAGGCATTGTCGAAACTGGCCGGAATACTTTGACTGTGACATGCATTGTACTTGTTCCTTTTCATGTTACATACCAGCGAGCATGATGATTTGGGTTCCGTTGAAAATGAAAAATTTATTTTTTGTGGAGGCAAAGTGCAAAGAATCGGTACCTACTTAAATTTAAGTACCTTTGATGTACCGACTATATTAAGTCAATTAAAAACTAATGTGAAACGTAACCTAATAAAGTATTTGTATTTATTAATGCGAAAGTGGGACTCTCTGTTTGGTGTACTTTTCCTACCATAATATCTACATACATCAAAGTCGGTTTAGAAGTATAATGTTACTATTTTAAGTATAAGTTAGTATTTGACGCCTCCGTGGTCCAGTGGTATAGAGCGCGGCTCTTGACTCGGAGGTCGTGGGTTCGATTCCCGCGTTGGAAACATGTTATTTCCAAGTTTGGTTAGGACAATGCCGGCTGATCACCTGATTGTATGATAAGTAAGATGATCCATGCGTCGGATGGGCATGTAAAAAGTCGGTCCTGCGCCTGATCTCTCGCCAGTCGTGTCAGTCATCCGTCCCACTGGGTTAAATATGAGAGTAAAGGAATAGAGAGTGCTCTTGTGTACTGCGCACATACTTGGCCACTATAAAATTTCTCCTGCGTAACTGTCACCGAAACCGGCGTGGCAGTTATTATTATGGTAGGAAAAGTTTTATAGCTATCCCGACAAAAAAACCGTTTCCGCGCTAAACATTATTTCGGTACAACAAAGCCACGGGCAACATCTAGTTAACAAAAACCTTATCAACAATCGACTTCTTGCTAGGAAAACAACAACAAATTCTTTTCGTGGAGGAAAACGGGGAAATGTCAATAATATCAATAATCCCCCAAACACCGGGGCTGGGGCAAAAGTCACGAGTCGGGGGAGAAATAATTACTGGCTCCGTCTGTGCTTTTTAATAAGCAAATAAAAATATTTATTAAGAATATCAGTCAATAAGTTTGGAAGAATTGTACGCAGATGGCTGTTTTGTGCGCTACAAGACAAGGATGTTTTGACGCGTAGTTAAGAATGCACCTGACCCTAACTTGACTACATACTTAAACCTAGATCTCAAAATCTGTAAGGTCTAGAAAACTGATTTTTTACACGAGTAACTTCAGTTCATTAAGATTAAATGCTGAAGACGAAAACACGATTACTGAAAAAATGCTCGATAGCTTTTTTTTACAAAAAACCTTGTTTTACACACATTTTTGCTTGGAAGTTTGCTGTTATTTTTTAATATCTAAAAAGGCATTGATAAAACCAAAATTTGCTCAAAATACTTTTTCATAATATAGTTCGTCTTTTATTCATAGTAAAACTAACTTGGCAATGATTTCACGTCGTCCTTTTTCACCTGGCATAATATGAGAGACGGGCGTGAGTGTGAAGAGAGATGGACGATGTTTGATTTTTTGGGTTAGTCGCCTTTTTAACCTATCAAGTATCAAGCTCCATAAGATCACCATTCACCGGTGATCGCGACAACAATAGAATAACAATAGATTTCCAAGAATCCACGATCGAAGGATGAAATTAGAATAAACACCGCCATTTTGTAAAGTTTTACTTGAGTAGCTGTCAGCTAGTCTTTTCTCTTACCTATTCTTTCCTCTCAATGTCATCCAATGATTTTATTGCACACGGTCGAATGGCAATGTATTGTGTATATTTTCAGTGACAGCTATTTAGCATCCACAACCCCATGACAATCATCTACACGCCAAAAATATCCTTGTAGGCGTGTAGGTATTCTGTATTTTGTTTTTTTGTCTATCTAGATTCATAGACTCTAGAGCAGTGGTTCTTAACCGGTGTTCCGCGCACCACTGGTGGTCCCTGGAGGCATTCCAAGTGGTCCGCGAAGCCATTCTAATAATATCTGAGAGTTCAGAAGTTAGTAAAGAGTATGCACTATGCAGTCACAAAAATCACATTAAATTAAAATCTCTAACTTTTAGATTTTTGCCACATAAAAAAATGAGTGCTAATTATAAAGTTGTGCTTGTTTTCTTTATCAAACAACCCTTATTTTAGGTAAACTAACTGGGTCCCCGGCTAGACAAACATTTGGTAAAATAGTCCCTCATGACTTTGTGGCGGTACCCGCAACTCGCCTAACAATCCTGCATCGCGCTATCGAAGTTTCGGAGAACGGCAAGATATATATAACGTCTGAAATGACGTCAGTGGGCTTCGGCCTGACCGAGCATGCTATCTCGCTCGGTCGGAAGATCTTCCTTTTCGGCCGCCACGAACAACGTTAAATTGGTGACCACCGACAAGAACACGCATCCTTCATCCTTCATCATGGACATCAATCATCATCAACACTCCCCGCCCCTCCGCACCACGTCAGCAGACATTCAAGCCAGACGCGGGTTCGACCGCGCCCGTCGAACCCGCGTCTGGCTTGAACGGGGCAGCCATAGGTTAACAACGACCGGTCAGCAAGCAGAGCACGGGGTCCCTCTCCTGGTCATTGCACGCGTAGCTTCGGCCCACACCTGACAACACAAGCGCATTGAAGAATACCACAGGTCTTCGGGGGGGAGTGGTGTGGCGGTACCCACAACTCGCCTAACAATCCTGCATCGCGCTATCGAAGTTTCGGAGAACGGCAAGATATATACAACGTCTGAAATGACGTCAGTGGGCTTCGGCCTGACCGAGCATGCTATCTCGCTCGGTCGGAAGATCTTCCTTTTCGGCCGCCACTAACAACGTTAAAACTTAAAGGCTAAGAACCACTGATCTAGAGCATTGATTCCCAAAGTGGTCCAGGTGGACCCCCGGGGTCCACGGGATCCCAATAGGGGTACGCTTGCGTGGAAGAAAAATGGGGGTCCAGCGAATCCAGCAAAATATTTAAAGTGGTCTATGAGAAAAAAAAGTTTGGGAACCTCTGATCTAGAGCTTAACCCTATGGGCTTGGAAAAAATTTCATTGCAGATATTACAAAATACCAAAGACTTGTTGTTTTCTGTTGTGAAGCTCTTGACGCTTCGACGTAAAATTGATGAAAAAGGTAGGTTATGTAACAACAAGTTATTTCATTCTGCGTAAGTATACGACATTAATGCATTTTTCTTAGTCAAACCACTAACCATGATACTTACTTATTATTATTTTGCATAATAAAACTTTTATATGTATTCGAAGGAGTACCAAAAACACTTATTATAATTTTTCTATTATAATATAAATAACCATTTATAACTTCATCAATGTATTATCCAACCCTAAAAAAATACCCGAAACATATTGACGAAACTTTTAGCGTAAACATTATTTCAATTTGTAATAGCCAAGTTATTTTTATCCCATAACTATATTAATCGGACGTTAGTCCAAAACTCTATTAGTTTTATCGTAACATCGCTATCGAAGGCTTTACGGGTGGCTGCTCGCGTTCCATCACTATAAACGACGAGGCAGATAGAACCGAATTTAACCCTTATTGGATGGCATTAAGGTTGGGTTTCGTGTCAAAATAAATCTCACTTTTCTGACGACCAATAAAGCTATTCCGAAGTACAGTCTCCGGGAAAAGTGTCGTTTTACCCGATATGCCGCTAAATTGTTAAAGGTTTTATAAAAGCCAGCGAATAATTATGAAAATTTCCTGAAAAATTCATTGATGAAAGTTTGTATAGACGAAAAATCGGTAATCGTTTTTTACCCTAATATTATCTTAATATTGCTTAGATTTTAGAGTTTTAAATAATATTTTTGCATGACGTTTATTTATTTATTTATTTATTTAATAAAGCCACTTTAGTATTACAACTCTGGCCTGAAATTTGAATCTGAAAACTCGTCCTACCAGGACGAGGTCTTGTGGGACTCTCATTATTAATTATTAGATTATTATTAACTAGCGACCCGCCCCGGCGTCGCACGGGTATAAAATATATAGCCACTGAAAAAATTATTAAAATCGATAGCCTATGATCCTTCACGTGGTCTACTTCTTATCTGTGCCAAATAACATAAAAATAGCTCCAGTACTTCGCGAGATAAGCCCTTTCAAATAATTTCCCCCGTTTTTTCCACATTATACTATTACGATAAGCTTGGTGTTAGGTTTGTTACTTAAAGTCCTAAGTAAAAATAACAGCAAGTCGCAGTCGCATTCTGGATGTGGCGGAAGTTGAAAAGAAAAAGCTGTTAAGGCATTTTGGTGGTTATTATTACCTGTATAGTTATCTATAAGTTACTATTTCCTACTGTTGTTAACTGTACAGAACCATACTGGGTCAGTGGTTAGTTTTTTTCTAGAACAAGGGTTAACAGCTCCAGACAATGTATCTTTACTGCAGACGGACGGCGGTTTGACGTAGTACACGTTTTATGTAACAATGTTAGCATGGGTGGTTAAAACCTAAATATTATAATACCTAAACGCTAGAGGTTGTCTGTTTTTCGTCCTATTTAAACTGAGCATTGAAGTAACTTTTGTGGGTGAATTTTGGTAGGGATATATTAATCCTTCGATCGCGGATTCTTGGAAATCAATTGCTAATCTATAAATAATTGTTGTCGCGATCACCGGTGCTCTTAATGGGGCTTGATGGGTTAAATTAAAAAAACCTGAAGTAAAGAATCCTCTAGTGCCTAATGATTTATTACGAGTATACGAGTATGAAAACTTTATTTATCATTCTTGATTTTTACCGCAATCATATCAAATGCATATCAAAAGCAAATGATTCTGAATAACCTGACTCCAGCGCAAAAAACAATGGCGCATTCCGCCTCGAATTCCACCGCGGAAGATTCACCGACATCTCATACATTTGCACATAAAATATAGACATTTTACATACAAACGGTGGAACCGCCTCTGGGGTCTGGAGTACCACCTTATTAATATGTGGCGGCCGTCTAATGCACCCGCCGTTTGCTGGTTAAACTTTCATATTGCACGAATACTACCCGCTTTGCATAAAATATATTAATTTCTAATGAACCCTAGAATGTATAATGGAATTCCTTAAACGTCGGACTATTGTAGTAATTTAGTTGCTGATGATAGAAGATACTGAATAAGTTTTTATTCTGCTTATAATAATAATATCTTTATTTCAGGCCAAATAGCCCATATTGTAGCCTAACAGTTACAGATTATATTATTACATATTGACAATGAAAAATAAATAAATAAATAATATACTACTTACAAGAAAAAAAATCAAAATATGTGTTAGTAGCTTTGTTAGTAAGTACACAAATAATAAAGTTAAAGTAATAATAAAAGAGTTAGTATTTGTGAGTAAAAACATACTTTAATTAACCTACTTCTTATTACTCAGGTGTACACTTGTCCAGTATTTCTGAAACGGGCCGTCAATTTTTCCAGCTAACGTTCTGAGGATACTGTTGGTACTATTTCGAAGTCTTTCCATTATTGATTTCTGTTACGAATTATGGCAAAGAAATCATCAACTCCAGCCAGTGCAAACATCGTGGATGCACTACAGTACCTCGGCTTTCCCAGCAGTATCCTCAGCGCGTCATTGTACTGGATTCGGAGAGTGTTGTAAGCCCGCCGCGTAAAACTGATCCATAGACTGCACAGTGCACGTGTAATAAAATTGGCAGAAGCTTTTAAACAGGAGCAATTTTACGTCCTTTGTACAGCGTGCAAATCTACGGGCCAGCATATTGCAGCGGACTGCCAAGTTTCCTTTCCCTCTCCAAATCATCATCATCCCGCAATTCGTCTGTCAGTATGTGACCGAGGTATGTAAACTTATACACTCTAGTAAGTGTTACCCCACACAGACTGATGGACGGAATGTTTGCAGGGGTTTTAGTACCGGCTTTACACAGCATGATTATGAGTCAACATTTTCTAAACTGATGGAGGAGGTTAGGTTCCAATAAACCTCCTCCATCTCCGATGTCGTCTAGCTTAAGTGTGAACTTATGGACCTCAGATCAGTAGGTTTTATTTTAATCCTTCAAGCCCCATAAGAGCACCGGTGATCGCGACAACAATAGAATAATAATAGATTTCCAAGAATCCGCGATCGAAGGATTAAATATCGGCCACAGGCCACAGCCGTCAGCCACAGTAAAGTGGGTAACTTAAGATATTGTTAAGATTTTCTCAAACTCAAGATCTTTGACAATGCTCTTATACTTTATTTCCTACTTTTGAGATCAAAAATCTTTATTGGCCTCGGATGCCTTAAAAATATTAAACTCAGATCAGGAAATGTGGCCTAAACAAAGATTCGTAAGACAGAGCTTTTGGTACTAAATAGTAAAGTCTCTGATTTTACAGTCCAACCTCATCGTTTACTCGTTTACGACTTATTTCCACGAATATAATATTCTAACTGAAGTATTCGGTGGAATTATTCGTCGAATTTACCCCGTAGCTCGGTGTCAGTTAAGCCGGGCTCGTGATAGGCTGCAATAATATTGTGATTCGATATTAGAAATTATTTTAGTTATTCGCGGCATCCGCGTCGAATTTTCTCCAGGAAATTCGTCGATTGGCAAAAGTCAAAACAGCTTTAATTCTGTCGCCAGTTGAATGTAAATAGGATAATAAAATTTAATACGGAATGATAAACTTTCCGACTTAAAATTCTTTCGCCGGTTCTTCTCGCCGGGGTAGTTCCCGAACCGGTGGTAGGCAACGTAGTATCTTCGTTATTTCTACCACTTTCAAAAAGTGTATCATGGTACCGATTTTGAATAAAAATATATTTTATTTATATAGGTATACTATATTTAAAAAAAAACAGCGATTTTAAAAGTCTCAACGCTTTTCTATGAAATAGTAGATTTTTTTCACCTAAAAATTCTGGAAATCAATTAAATATTAACCAATTTATACATTTTTTTCATGCAAGCCTGCAGAGGCATATCTCAAGAGAACAGAGTAAAATATGTTATTTTCAAGGATTAAAAGTATCTAAGGTGTTTTAATTTTAATTTACTCAAGGTCTAAAAGCTATGACCACTCCCATTTTCCAAGTCATTGTGCTTTAAAATACCTTTGAATAGAGGTAAATATATGGTAGTAGCCAGTTAGCCACAACCCCAGGCGACAGTGTCGCTAGAGATTTACTCGCTATGTGCATATTGCTGGTGCCACGCTATTTATTTGTCTTTGAGCATATTTTAATGAGCATTGTAATTAATGGTTTATGAATTAATGGTTTGTCTGAAACTATAAATGTTGAGTTTTATTCGGGATGCAATGGTATCAAAATGATTCGGTACTCGGTAGTGAGTGTTTAAGGTTCATATTTTGTTTTTTTTTTTTTTATTGAAAAAGTTACTATTTTTCCTAAGAACCCTCATTATTACATGCTTCGTGTAATATTAATTCTGACGTCTTTTTAACATTAGGCATATTGGCGAAATAGTATCTAGGTAAAATTTTCAGTGGCTGAGGCGTATGTGCTAAGGGTGTCCCAATACACTTTACCGTGGAATAATTCACTTGTGGTTTAGCGGTAAACATTTAACTATTCATTGCATAAGCAGCCATATTGGATTCCCGGCACATTTGGAGCACTTTGGGTAAACAGCATGTTTGTAAATTGTAGCCTATGTTTGGACAAACATAAAAGTATTAAAACCTAAGTCATATGCAATTGAAAATCAATAAATCCGATTTTCAAATTATAAATAAGTATGCTAAATAAACGGGACACCTTTATTTACATTACACTAAATTTTTTAAATTGACCATAGAATTTTATTCATTTTCTAGCCACGAGTCATTAAAAATAAGGCTACTTTTCACCACCTTAAAAGGAAGAAAGAAGCCGTCTAGTTCTTTGGAGGTTTTTCTAACCATTATTGAGTGGTACTAATCGAACTCATGAAACAGCAGCGTCACTCTACTCCCTGTTACTACCTGTTACCTGTCACTTATTACCTGTTACCTGTCACTTATTACCTGTTACCTGCGAGTGTGACACGTGACACCTGCGGGCAGTGTCGAATATTATTTTCCTCGGCAACCCGATACTAATAACCGAGCGCGTATCGGTTACGGAAACCTCACAAAAATATACCGATACTTTGGTACGTGCCGATATTACAGTGATAAATGCAAGTAAATTAGGGTCAGCTCACACAAACAAGTGACGCGACTAAGCACTGCGTCGCGTTTCGTTGCGTCACGTATTGGTGTGACTGATCCTTACTTACCAAGTGCTTTTCTAACAATTTTTGGTTAAATACTTTTTATCTATTACGAAATATCAAAATATAAATTAAATATTACACGTTATATTATTATGTCATTTCTGAGATTTTTAACAGGAGTTTCCTCTTTCAACAGCATCGTTGATTGGCTAAGCTTTTAACTTGAAATAACCTTATAGAAACTCGTCTTTAAGATTTCTATATTTTTGCGAATTCTACAACGTTCTTAAGAAAATGAAAAATATTAAACACCAGCTTAAAAACCAATTACATTTGATTCTAGACTCGGGAACGCTCAACAATAGGAATATAGGATTCTTATAAATTGGTACGGACCGTTCGAAATTATTTTACTCCCGAGTTCCTAGGAGAATAACTCTAACTAAAATAAGAGAAAGAACCTTTATATTAAGGACATAGGGATCTATGTCCTTAATATAAAGGTTCTGTTGGAGGTAAAATAAAGGAGGATGCAGTAGATGTGGACAAATCACAATGCTTGGAGGTTTTAAATTCGCCGGACAATGGCGCGGTGACCGCAGCGACATCTAGGTAACGTTTATTGGAAAAGTTCTTGTGCAAGTTGTGTGGGGTAGGAGATGAGCGGATAGCGAGTAATGATTAATTGCAGTTAATTGTAGAATGTGACGGATTTCATTATAAACAGTGCATAATTAGGTTTTAATTGTATTGCTTTTTAATTGTAACCGTCAAAAGTCTCAGATATAATATTATTATCTATTGTATTGCATCAAGTAGAAGTACCGGTATCATACAAATTCAATTATGATATTATTGCCTTTAGTAAAATTTGTAATACTTAATCAAGACGCAATCATTAGCTATGTCCACATTGTGCACTTTCATCTTCAATTTTCGTCATCTTCTGTCATTCAACTTTCGTATCAATGGCGCATTCAATAATAGGCTTGATGACTATTTTTTTTTCTTATTGGTAATTGAAAGACCCTTAAAAAATAGAAACATCGCTGAAAGAATGACTCTCATAGCTTAAAAATTCACCAAGATATGAACAATTCAAACATCTCATAAAATAGACCTGCCCGAAACGCTCCATACAAAGTGCTACGAAAGACTGACGTCAGTCTTTCGTAGTTTGTACGGATCGGGAGAGAACTTTGTTCGATAGGTATATTAAATATTGCGTTTATGAAAGTGGTTTCATACCAAAAAATGCTTTTAATTGCATAAGTTATCGAATGGTATACAAATATTAAGAAATTTAATTGAAAAAAAATTCGACTTGATTATCCAACTTTGAAGGTGCCTAACAAAAAAAAATACAAATGCTATCGAGCTGAAATTTTGGTAACCTTATTTTTTACCGTGCTTTTTTTTATTTTATTAACAAAATTCGCTAATCTTTGACCTTGTCATCATCCCTATTGTACACGTCAACGAACGCAACGCCAACATTGTCATTAAAGAACAAAGCGAAAGTTTTGGATACGGTCAGAGGGCATGCGTCGCAGGCATGCATCACGTTCGCTGTTGACTGCGCTATAACGCATGCTCTTGATGAACAAAAAAGGCCCAGTGTGGACAAAGCTATTCATCTTCACACAAATAAATCACAAAACCCAGAATACTCGTATGTCATCGAATTAAAAACAAAAAACAAATGGATTTCTCATGGGATTTTTTACAAAAAAGACAAGACGTATTCAGAACGGTATGGTCTTTTAACTTTTTAAGCATTAATAAATAAAGTGAAAAATGTATAGAAAAGTGATTTTATTAGCGTTTCTGTATTTTACATCAAGGAGTTTTAAAATGCTCCACATCTTATTTACCATTTAAATTGATTCCCCGCTACTGCCTACGCCTGGTCCCGCGTCCCAGCTATGCGTGGAATGGTCTAAGTAGTCGCAACATGCCGTGGGCACCGCTCGGCTGTCCTCTCCTACAAACTATTCTAACCATTTAAACGATTGTGATCCTTTATTAATTATAATTATATACGGCTTACAAATTCTTCTCTTTGAAATTGAGCGTCAGATTTATACTATAGTCTTAAAAGTTTGGCAATAATGTTATGCTACAGACTTGAAATATGAATGGAGATTAAAATAAATTTCAGACTCAGCAGCCTGCTTTTTAAAATTGGAATTACTAATCACAATGTGTAATGATGTCCTTGTATTTCAATTTTCTAGCTACTTTAATCATCAATGTACCTATAAGACCTTGTACAAGAAATTCGCGTTGTATATTAGTAATACAGTGACCGAAAAAAAACCTTGCATTATTCTGCGATAAAAGTTAGCCTTTGTCCTTTTCCATCTAATTTATGTACGTCCCATGGGCCATGGCAGTTTTCAGTAGAATCAGGGCCTATTCAATAGAAATAATCGGCCAAGTGCGAGTCAGACTCGCTCAGGAAGGGTTCCGTACCACTACAGAGCCAAAAATATAGGCTAATAATTGTATTTTTTGTATGGGAGCCGCCCTTAATTATTTAATTTTATTTTATTAAAGTACAAAATATACATTAACTATTTTGTGAACATTTCAATTGCCTATGTGTTGCCGTTATTGATTAAGAGCAAAAAATAGCAAAAAAACACGTTTGTTGTATGGGAGCCCTCCTTAAATATTTAATTTATTTTGTTTTTAGTATTTGTTGTTATAGCGGCAACAGATATACACAGTCTGTGAAAATTTCAGAAGTCTAGCTATAGCGGTTCTTGAGTTACAGCCTGGTGACAGACAGACGGACAAACGGACAGACATCGAAGTCTTAGTAATAGGGTCCCGTTTTTACCCTTTGGGTACGGAACCCTAAAAATAGTCTTTATTTTATCTGCAATTCTGCATACATAATAAAATACTCCTATTCCCTTAAGAAAGACCAAGCTACTGCAGGATTTCTATTTAAAGGCCATTGAAGAGTTACAGAAGGTAACTGTAATCACTTAGTAATGCGGAGTTCCACTTGGAAGGCCGCCAGGATCTGCGACCTACATCAGGTAGGCCACTGTTTAAACTGGGCTGGCTTATTAAATTCGCCAGGTAAGGATCTTGGAACTATGCAAATGGAATGTAGAAGACAAAGGCTTATGATGGTTTCTGGAGGTAAGAATTTTTCTATTTTAATGATTGTGATGAAGATGTCTTGGCCAAATTGTAATAATAATATTTAGTAGGCGACGCATTCCTAAAAAAGCTAGTTAGATTTTCTCACAGATTAAAAACTTTATAGCTTTTTATTTTGTCAAAGTAACAATTTAAAGTTACTTAAGCTTGCTCGGGGAAGTAACTTTTTCTTATTTGATTCTTTGGCGTTATGATTCCTTTGTGGCTTCCGCTAACTGAAGAAGAGTTAAAAGTTTAAAGGAAGGTTTTAAAAACTGAAAAATTATCTTTTTAAGTCACTCTTGTTGTCATAACCAATGCAAAACCGAGGTGCGTCGATTTTCAGTATTATCCATATTACTAATTAGTAATTACATATTTAATACTAGCTGTTGCCCGCGACTTCGTCCGCGTGGACTTCAGTTTATAGCGCGCGATGTCAACAAAATTGTCAAAAGCTTTTTAAAATCAAAATACCCAAAAACAGCTGTGCAGTGTGCACATAATATTTAATTATTTTAAATTAAACTATTTATAAGTTATAACAAATGTGAAAGCTTATTATATTTTAGCCCCCCATTACACAACTTTATCCTTAAATAACTCTAATATCATTGAAAAGTTTAAGGTAAGTTTAAACTTTAAAGTTCCGTCACTGCATAGGTAACGTACTGACTACTGAGTAGTTGGTTATATGGAAGCGTGTTTAAACATCGATAGAATTGAGATGGTACCACCTCTTATAGAAACACTTATGAGCAAGCGATAGCGCGATGTAGACGCGATGCTAGCGACATCTGTTATGAATTTTTGGAACTAACTTAATTTGACAGTAGATTCAAGACTGATAAGTTTTCCATACAATTTTATAGTCAATATATGTAACTTTTTAGTCATTTATGAGCTATCGGTGAGATTCTTTTTGGCTCATTTATTTAAGTACTAATTTACTTTAATTTTTAGACTTTTTAAACTTTATATAGCTGTTGCCCTCAGTCGAGGGCGCGTCCGCCGTCCGCGTGGACTTTAGTTTATAGCATACGGTGGTTCCCGTTTCCGTGGGAATGCTGTGATAAAATGTCCAAAATAAAATATTCTAATTTTAAAATTAACTTAATAAATGTCCAAATAGCGCCATCTTTTGTCATATAGTAAAACTAAAATAATACAGAACCTACAGGACAATTTAAATTTTAAAAACAGCTTACACCTGTGCCAGACAACGGAAATAATATTGGTACATTTTAATACTTTTACAATATTTAAGATTTTATTTAAGATTTTTGAAATATTATTATGATACATATATTTAATACACATCCAAGACCCAGGAAAATTGAAAACTTTTTGTTCCGTCGGCGGGACTCGAACCCAGGACCCCCGGGGATGAGCGCTGACCACGCGCACAGAGTACTATAATACTGGCACGCGCTTAACTAACTGAGCTACGGAGCCATCGGCAATAAAAACGACATCTGCTGTCACGTGTAAGAACTACAATGCGAATTAATTTTCATCGATATTTTCATAGAAATAAGATATTTTCCCTCATCAAAATGTAGCCTATGTCCTTTCTCAGGCTCTAGAATATCTGTGTACAAAATTTCATTGCAATCGGTTCAGTAGTTTTGGCGTGAAAGGGAGACAGACAAACAGACAGACAGACAGACAGACAGACAGACAGACAGACAGACAGACAGACAGACAGACAGACAGACAGACAGACAGACAGAGATACTTTCGCATTTATAATATTAGTATGGATTATAAATGCAAAAGTACCTATATGTCTGTCTGTTACCTCTCTGTTATCGCATCTGTGTAAAGCCGGATTGGTTCGCTAGTATGTCCTATACCAGCAGTCCTCAAACTTTTTGGTGATGGAACCTTTTTAAGAACTGAAATTTTTGACGGACCCAAAAAAATAATGTTTTGTCTTTTAATGAATTTTATTCTTGCTGGTGTCTGATAAGTGATAAGTGATAACATATCTAAAAACAATTAACCCATCAAGCCCCATAAGAGCACCGGTGATCGCGACAACAATAGAATAACAATAGATTCCCAAGAATCCGCGATAGAAAAATTAATGTATCGCTCGCGGAGCCCCTTGGCCCTACATTCTACAAGGCCCTGTGCCCCCCATCAAGCCCCATAAGATCACCGGTGATCTTTTTTTGTCTTTTTATTAAATAAGGGGGCAAACGAGCAAACGGGTCACCTGATGGTAAGCAACTACCGTCGCCCATGGACACTCGCAACATCAGAAGAGCTGCAGGCGCGTTGCCGGCCTTTTAAGAAGGAATACGCTCTCTTCTTGAAGGTTTGCAGGTCGTATAGGTCCGGGATTTGATCGCGACAACAATAGAATAACAATAGATTTCCAAGAATCCGCGATCGAAGGATTAATGTATCGCTCGCGGAGCCCCTCGGCCCTACATTCTACAAGGCCCTGTGCAGAGCCCCAGGCCTAACAATACAATTACGAACGGTAGGCAACTTTCGGTATCAATTTGACGAACTTCCCCCAAATTCGCACCTGTAATGTTATGCTAATTCAAACTTCCAAGATATGCAAAGATGTATGATACAATGCAAATTTACTTCAGTATTTGTTTTGCTAATTTTGGTTAAATTAATGTTGAACCCTCTTTGTTGACAGTAGGTAGAATAATATAGCTTAATTATAATGAATAAAACTTTATGACGCCCACAACTCGGGTACCGTACATTTTTCCGGGATGAAAAGTATCCTATGTCCTTTCCCGGGACTCAAAGTATCCGGCATAATCGGTTCAGCAGTTTGGGCGTAAAGAGCTAACAGACAGACAGACCCACTTTCGCACTTATAATTTTTTTTTATTCTTTATTTATTAAAGAGGGTTTGTTCGCTTATTTATAATATTGAGTATTAACTATAATTAACCTATCAACCCCCATATGATAAGGACACCGGCGACCGCAACAACGATAGAATAACAATAGATTTCCAAGAATCCGCGATCGAAGGATTGAGTATGGATAGTTCATAGTACAAAATGCATAATTTACAATATAATAATAAAATAATCAAATAGGAAATACAATAGATGTCAGTGGCGAAGCCTCCATAGAACACGATTCCTACCGGCTTACCTTGGCCAATTTTAATATATACATTTTTTATTATTAATAATTATAGCTTACCCCGCTTCCTACAATTTCATAAAAATAATTCGCCATGTATTTAAAATCACGCAAACGCACACATACCCGTTTTTACGATCGCACTCAAAACGCGTACGTACTGCTCCGGTGGCCGGGGAACTCGCTCAAAACATCGGGAATCCAAACATTTGAAATGTATGAAATTCACGCACACATACACATTACTACTACATGCAAACGACTCGTCGATATTGTCGAACAACAAGCCGATCCCACATAGCCTACCTAGTCTTTATTTGTCATGTGTTAAGGTTTAGTTTCGCATGTTTCGCTTTAAAAGATTTCGTCCAATCACAACAGAGCTAATTGCAGCTGCGGCCGACCGGCGCGTGCTGTCATTTCAATTCACAATACAATTATATTACGCGGTCATTTGCACTCATTTTGTACTGTTATTATTGTAATATGCAAAATTTTGTTTATTAAGTTAGTGGGCTAGCTTGATTGTAATGTTATATAATTTAAAAGAATCGAAAGTAGTGAAACTTTACTTGCCAAGTGTTGTGTTGTGTTTTTGTTTGTTACATCGTAAAGGTTGGTTTGTTTTACTTACTTTGAAATTAGTCGTGACACGGTTAGGTGAGAAATGGTAGCATTAGTACAAATTGACTGTTGTCTTACGGATTACCTATTAAATGACTTAAATTCGTTCTATTAAATAACGACGACAGACGACAAATAACAAAATTAAACATTTAGGTACGTATTTCTGCTGATATTTCTTTGCTACTAGCTTTTGCCCGCGATTTCGTCTGCGTGGACTTCAGACAGGTAGCCTATGTTCCTTTCCATGTTTGACATGGGATGCATGCAAAATTTCATCTAAATCCAGTTTTTGCATGATTGAGTAACAAACATCTACACTGGCAAGTCAGGATTCACTTATTTTTGGTGTGTGAGTGTGAGTGACGTGTGCTTAAAACGGCTTTTTTTAAAGCCACTTTTATCATACTCGACATGCACTGTTCATATAATACCAGTGATGTCATGTATGGTGAAGGTGGTGAATACTAACAACACTAACACTGCATGCAACGCACACAATGCAAGCAAAGCACCCTAGTAGTTATGGAAAAGGTAAACTAACACACTTAATACAGGTATGTAATTTATTGCACGTTTTTTTTACAAGAATTGAAATTTTGCTTATTCACGAGTTAGCCGTTTTTTGGTCCGGCTTTACCTTTTTTTTTTTCACCCCACGCCACTGATAGATGTTATCATTTTAAGCTATTGCATAGCTTTTATAGCTGGATTTTACCGCCGCGACCGAATCCAGAAATTCCGTAACGAAAAAAATCTAACACCCCCGGTGTAATAATACACAATTTGAACAAATACTACACATTTGCTTATACAAATGAAAATTAAGTTTTGCAAAGTAAAAAGTATAAGTGTCGAAACACACTAGGCTGAATTACACCGGCGTAAATTCCGCCGCGTTTACGCCGCGTTTCAAACACATACAAAATACGGGCGGAACGCGAGGGGTGATACACTATTCCGTCGCGTTCCGTCATTGTGCGGTGTTTAAAGCAATCATCAATTTATAACTTGCTTCGTAGTGTCTAAACACACTAGGCTGAATTACGCCGGCGTAAATTCCGCCGCGTTTACGCCGCGTTTCAAAATTTCATACAAAATACGGACGGAACGCGACGGAATAGTGTATCACCCCTCGCGTTCCGCCCGTATTTTATATGTGTTTGAAACGCGGCGTAAACGCGGCGGAATTTACGCCGGCGTAATTCAGCCTAGTGTGTTTAGACACTACGAAGCAAGTTATAAATTGATGATTGCTTTAAACACCGCACAATGACGGAACGCGACGGAATAGTGTATCACCCCTCGCGTTCCGCCCGTATTTTGTATGTGTTTGAAACGCGGCGTAAACGCGGCGGAATTTACGCCGGCGTAATTCAGCCTAGTGTGTTTAGACACTACGAAGCAAGTTATAAATTGATGATTGCTTTAAACACCGCACAATGTGTAAAAAAAATTAAATGCATTATAACAAAGTTATTCTTTTCACTACTTCTATAACGTTAAATCAAGTCTCACTCTCTCGGGGAACGAAATAAAAGGAAGGAATTACAAATTTTTAGATACTTTACAATTTATGTTGCATGAAGCCTGCGCCTAGACTGGTGTCACCATATTTTATATAGTCTTAGACTATACTTTAGTTTTTAGACTTTAGTTTTTAAAATATTAGTTTACTAATTTTATAATTCTGCCTTGCACGATTGCACAAAATAATCTTAATAAGTAAGTAAAACATGCCATATCTAGAATTGCATAGTTACGGTACCTACTTTAAAATGTAATGAATACAAAATATAAATTTTAAGATAACACAGCTTATAGTAATTAACAGTAATATTAATAATAATTATTGTATAAACGAAAGAAGGGCTAGCCCATCAGTCCCATAACGATCCTCAGAAATGTCTCACTCCTAGTCACCCTACTCAGCACAGAGTACGAAATTCTCGGCGGCTATTTTATGCATGGAGCGATCCCAAAGGACTCACGTTGTTTCCCTTTTAGTTAATAATCTCATATATGCAAAGACAACGTAAGATTGTATTGGGCCACACTACGGGGATAGCACGGTAATAACGTGATTTTCGACTTTAAGGGCTGGTTTACACGTATAAAGTAGATAAGTAGTTAACTAAACTTAATTTTAAGTTACTTATTGCATGTAAATACAAAATTTAGTAGCAAGTAGCAAGTTAAAATTTAGTTAAGTGCTAAACAAGGAAATTAGAATGTTGGCTATTTTCTGTTAAGTTGGCAGGCGGGGCTTGTTCACTTGACACATTTCGGGCAGGCACTTCAAATTAAGTTAAAATTTTGTTACTACTTACCTACTTAATACGTGTAAACCAGCCATAAGTCACGCGCACATTGTGATGTGGCGCATCGGGGCGGACCGCAATTTTTCATAGAAGTTTTATGATGAGCGCGCGGTAGGTCATAAAACTTGTATGAAAAATGCGGCCCTCCCTTCTGCGCACCGTCACATGTGCGCGTACCTTAAATGTTGGTGTAGTCATACGGCGATGTCATACGGTCAAAGAGGGGGAGCGTCTCTCTGTCGAATACTGCCATGTCTGGCAATTGCCAGTGACAGACGATGGAGCCTGGAGGGGTAGTTTATCATTACAGTTCGACAAGGCTGTTTATGAACGTGACGAGAAAAGGAACTAACGCTTGTATCCATACATAAAAGTCATTTTTGACAGTTCTCCTTTAAGGTGAACGCAGATTTGGCCGCACCGCACGCACCGCAGTCGCCGCATTCGGAATTCTTTATAATATGAAGTTATAGGCAAGCTCGCATACCTACCTACCCGCGCCGCAGTCTTCGCAACTTCATAATAATATGAAGAATTGCGAATGCGGCGACTGCGGTGCGTGCGGTGCGGCCAAATCTGCGTTCACCTTTAGTCTTTACCAGCAGCGCCCATTGTCATCATGACATATTCATTTTTTAAAGCCTTGTCGAACTGTATAATAATAATTTATGACTACGAGATCCGACGGGCGCGGCGGAAAACCGTAGTATTGTAAGGAGCCGATATTATTGTTAAGTATATAGGTACTACTCGACCAAGCCAACTAGACGAATGTCAAAGCTTGCTCTCTCGCACTTACGCACGTCGCTAGCAATGCATAAGTGCGAGAGAGCATGATTTGACAGTCGTCAAGTTGGCTTAGTCGAGTAGTATTATATTATATTATAATATGACATATACTTTATCTATGGTACCTTTAGGGTCGTTGCCATAGCACCGAGGTTGTTTACTTCAGACTTCAATAATTATTCTTACAATAAAAAGTACTACGTTACAAAATGTATTTCAATTACACAACATAGTTGGCGACGAGGATGACTACGAACTTGCAGAATCGGAAGAGGATTCGCGCCTCCATACGAGCACAATTTACGAGGTGGGAATCATACTTAAAAACACATGAGAATCTTGATTACGCGGAGACTCATGTCAGGCTACAGAACCTACACGAAGATTTTCAAATAATTCGAGAACTGCAACAAAGTATAATATATCTGAAGTACCAGATGAGGAATTAGATAATGAGATTGAGACTAGTTATAATATTGAAGAGGAATTTATTTCCATGAAAGTACAACTTCTTAACATGCAACAACGAGCTGAAAGTAATTCTACAACTACTCGGATACTACAATTAGATACAGAGAACAGATGTACACGCTGCGATACATTGGAGAAATATTTAAACAAAGAAAACCTACAATCTACAACATTTTTCGAAGATTCAGCTAACGCCGTGGACAAAACTGAAGACATCATACACGACTCATTAAAATCTATACCTACAGATGAGAGCATACAAAACAAAGTACCGAACGAACTCCCATCAAGAGAAGTAATGAATACACAATATGAATACAATTCCATTGACAAAATAAACGATGCATTGAAGGATGAACGGGACACGAACGACACTCAAAAAGGAAAATATTATACAGAACAGTATGAGAACAAAAGGCAGAATATTATTATTCAAAGGAAATTGAAAAATACTATCAACAGATTCAAATATTATACAAAAGCGACATTCGAGTTAAAAATACATATTAAGCACAAATGGAAAGAAAAGGAAGAATGCGAATGGAAATACGACTGGAAGGAGTGATTTATTTACAATATCACATACCCACTTTTTGGATACATAAAAATACACATAACATATACAAGAAGAGAACTACTCTCAAATATACATGGAATAAGGGAGGAGGAGGAGGCTACCAACAATTTTACGCCGCCTGGACTACGCTATACCTAATGTTCTCACTGATGCTGTAACAATTTGACGCCGGCACTTACTGGAGCTTTTGCCTCTCCTGCCCAGGCATTCAGGAATAGCTGACATATACTTTATCTATGGTACCTTTAGGGTCGTTGCCATAGCACCGAGGTTGTTTACTTCAGACTTCAATAATTATTCTTACAATAAAAGTACTATGTTACAAAATGTATTTCAATTACACAACATAATATATTATTATAATATTATGAAAATGGAGGTGCCCCCGGCCTCGTCTCCATTTCCCTGAAGATTGTGCTCCAATACCTTGTTGCAGTTGGTATATAAAAGAACAAACACTCACCTTAGACGCGAACTGAAGGAAACTCGACGTCGTTGCTTTCCCTCATCGGCCGGCTTACAAGTCACAAAACACTTCGAAGTCCACCTTAGTAACAAACACTTTCACAAAACTATAATAATATGTTCACAAAAATATATTTAACACAATTATTATTCAGTCAGTAAACCTCTTATCTATCTAGCGATGTTAGATTTATAATTCTAAATTATTCTTTCAGAGACTACACATGAAACAGGAGTCAGGTCAGCAGCAAGCAGCTGTCTGACAGCAGGTCAAAATACACTTTCAGAATTATCGCCTTTATTGTTCAGCTTCCACAAGCAGAGAGAGACCCCTTTTACCGTTACCACCCTTTTTATACATTCCATGATTATTCATTATTAACAATGGCTTATGTTTTTCACAATTACCTTCTTACATTTTTAAATACTAAATATTGTAAATATATTCTGATTATTATTATTATAAGTATGACATTATTTTAAATTATATTTTATGATTCTAATAAATGATTTTATAATTATTAATTATTGTTATAGATTTGAACAAAACCGGAAGCTAGCTTAAATAGACAGGAACCAATCATTATTATGAAAATAATATTATAGCTGTCATCACAGGAAGTCAGTTTTGTAACACTCGGCCATCCTGCACTTTGTTGTGTCCCACGGCAAATTGGTTGGTTTTCATTGCGTTATTCTTTTGTACCTGAAAAGAAATAAAAGAGGACAGTAACTGCACTAATAAAATATGTAGTGAACACAATTTTATCGTAATACAAAATAATATAATGTTATTGTCATCAATATATCATCCAAATTCCAATATCCAGGTTACGTTGAAGAATTAATTTTAAATATAAGATTAAATCATAAGTCTCAAATCACACAGAATTAAGTGGATTGTTGCATGTAATGTTTTGTTTTATGGTTTCAGGTCACACAGATCTAAATAATTTGTTAGATATTACTTTAGTATCACACAGATCTAATTGATTATTTATTAGATATTATTTTAGTGGTTTCACACAGATCTAATTTATTTATTAGATATTATTTTAGTAGTTTCACATAGATCTAATTTATTTATTAGATATTATATTAGTAGTTTCACACAGATCTAATTTATTTATTAGATATTATATTAGTAGTTTCACACAGATCTAATTTATTTATTAGATATTATTTTAGTAGTTTCACACAGATCTAATTTATTTATTAGATATTATTTTAGTAGTTTCACACAGATCTAATTTATTTATTAGATATTATTTTGGTATCACACAGATCTAATTGATATATATATATATATATATATATATATATAATCGACATTCTACAGATACTTATTATTTTAGAATCACACAGATAAGTCTAAATATCCTTATATTATTATGCTTTGAATAAGGTGATAAGGCTAGAATTTAGTGATAAGAGAAAAAATACAATTACGGAAAGAATGTAAATTGACATTTAAATACATATATATATTATTTTTAAGTTTACATAATAATTTTATTAATTACTATCTGCATAACAAACTTATTTACCAGATCACATTAGTATGTAAAATAAATAAGTTCTACGCTTTAAACGGATGTTAAGGATTTAAGTATAATAATAATAATTATTGTTTTATACAACTATCACATGATTTTTTTAACTTTCTAGCAAATCTATAAGGTCGTCCCTATCTACTTCTCTATCAGAATCTGTCGAACTATCTGAAATTGAGGATTGATAAGGGCGCAAGGCCTCCCCGGGTACCACAGCAGTAAACTTTTTGTATCCTTTAATGCCTTTTATGCTGCTAATATGGTAACGGTCAATAGAATGGTCAAACTTAGTTATTTTATAAGGGCCCGTATACTGACTGCCTAATTTTTTGGTGACACCCCCAGTGTTATCACGAGACGTCCCGCTTTTCCAAAGTACTAATTCGCCTAAATTGTATTTCCTACATTTTTTATGTTTTTGATCGTAGCGATTCTTCATAACCGTCATGTATTGATCAATTTTACCTTTGGCTTGGATCCTCCGATCCCCTAACCTCCGAACTAAATCTGGGTGATCAACACTAGTCGATGGGTAAGCAGGCAGAAGAGTGTTATTATGAGCGAACATCAAGCTGAAAGGAGTGCATCCGGTAACTGCATGTGGGGTGTTATTGATACCCCACACGACGTCAGATAATTTGTCGTCCCAGATACACTCACTTTCCGCCGTAGTATTGAGTCCGTTAATAATGCTCCTGTTCACCCTCTCGACTTGGCCGTTAGAGCGTGGCGAGGCTATTGCATTTAAAACATGTTTAATCTGTTTTTCGACGACGAAATCTTTAAAATATCTACTCGTGAATGCTACGCCCCGGTCCGTTATTATTCGGGATGGGTTTCCGAATACCGATATAATTTCGCGTAAATTTTTTATAGTCTCAACGGAACTAACACTACGCACGGGCCTAGCGAATACGAATTTGGTGAAAGAATCGATAACGACTAATATATAAATATTTCCATTACGGGATTTAAGAAAGGGACCCAAATGATCGGCGTGTAACGTGTGCATGGGTATGCTAGGCTTCTCTATAGGGTGCAGCTCGCCCTCAATTTTTCCGTAGTTTCCTTTGGCATAAGCACACTGTAAACAAGCCTTAACGTACTTTTTTATAAATCGAGTCATTCCCGAAAACCAGAATTGCGACTTAATAAGTTTTTCACATTTATCGAACCCCAGGTGGCCCGTTTGGTCGTGATATTTTTGTAACAGGCTCCATTTCGAAAGCTTAGGTATCACAAATCTATTCCCGTATAGGGTTTTACGAAATAAACGGTCGTCTAAAACTACGAAGTTATTTTTAATGTCCGGATTTTGAGTGTCCTCGCCGAGTTGTTTAATTATATGTTGTATATCGTCATCCTGTAGTTGCAAAGTTATAAGCCAATCGTCTTTATCAATGCTAAGAACTGAAACTGTATGTAAAGGATTGCGACTAAGGGCGTCGACGTGTCGCATGCGCTCCCCGGAACGATATTCTATCGCGATATCAAAATCTTGGATCGTGAGCCACCAACGAGCGATACGTGGAACGAGATCCTTTTTTGTGAGCGTATTACGTAAAGCCGCACAATCAGTAATAACCGTGATGGGTATGCCAGTGAGGTATATCCGAAAACGTTTTAAGGACTCTACGACTGCCAGGGTCTCTTGCTCGTAACTGTGGTAATACTGTTCCTCCCTTGTAGTAACACGGCTAAAGTAAGCTATTGGTTTTAAAGTATTATCATTTTGGTACTGTAACATAATTCCTCCTAGACCTAACTTACTAGCATCCGCATGTAGCTCCGTTTTAGCACGTTGATTATAAATTGCCAGTACTGGCCTTTCGGTTAAAGCTGCCTTGAGATTTTCGAAAGATCGCTCCTGTTCGGGGCCCCACTCCCAGTTAACAGACTTTTTAGTGAGAACAGTAAGCGGACGAGCTATTTCGGCAAAACCACGCACGAATTTTCGGAAATAGGAAGCGAGTCCAATGAATTGCCTCACCTCGTGTACGTTACAAGGACGCCTAAACTGCGACACACTTTCGATTTTAGCTAATCCTGGACGCACGGAGCCGGCAGTCACTTCGTGTCCTAAGTAGTTTATACTATTTTGTAGAAAGGAACATTTCTGTAAATTAAGTTTTAAGTTGGCACGGTCTAGAAGTTCGAGAACCTGCTGGAGTAAATCGATACCCTCGTCTATACTCACTGAAGGTATTGTCAAATCGTCCAAATAAATTGCTAATTTATTGTTTAAAGGTTGTAATGCCTTTTGGATGAGACGAGAGAACACGGCGGGGGCGTTGGCCAGACCAAACGGCATCCGAAGGAATTCGTACTGCCCTGTCGGTGTAACGAATGCAGTCTTATGTATAGAGTCTTCAGACATTCTAACTTGATAATAGCTTTGCGTTAAGTCTAAAACAGTGAACTGCATCTTCCCCGAAAGCCGACTGATCTGGTCATCGATATGCGGAAGTGGGTATCGATCCTTAATAGTCTGGTTATTGAGAGCGCGGTAATCGATACATAAGCGGTAATCGCCCCCCTTCTTTTTCTCCAATATTACAGGACTAGCATAATCCGAGTTTGACTCGCGAACTATTCCCGCTGAAATCAGTTCACTTATCTTTTCTTCGACTACACCCGCCTCCTTGTACGACATTCTATACGGTTTTCTGTGTACCGGTACGTCCGTTTTAGTATGAATACGCATCTCTAATAAACTAGTGCATCCTAGCTGCTCACTACATCCCGCAAATGCCGTATTATATTGGTTCAACAAATCCAGTAACCTACTACAATAAAATTCACCAATATCCCCAACCCTTATATCCGAAATATCTATTGGTTTCGTTTGAACCGTATTTAAATCACTGCTAATTTGGCTATTCGAAAACAACATTACATCGGTTACGTCGAAAATGTCAGCCCTTGTGAGTAATTTACCCTTTTGAAAGTGAATACAAGTATCGCCCAAATTAGTTACTTGTAATGTATAGTCACCGAATTTTAAAATCGATTGCGGTATATAATACGATACATTGTCAAAGTCGAAAATAATAGTTCGCGTCGTGACGCGAACTATTATACGCGCGTTTACTCGTGAGTAAACTGCTACTGTCTAAGTTATGTGTTACACAAACGTTAATTGAACGGGTATCCTCGGGCTGCAATTCAAGATCGTTCACTAAATACAAAGGGATTCTTTCTATAAAATCGTTAGAACACAAATTAATATCGGATAAAAAGTGGGTACTATGAAAATTGCTATTTATGTTCGGTACTAACATGACAGATTTATAGTTGGCAATGAGTGTTAAGCGTGGATGTTTTAATATAGGGCTACCAATTATCATATTTAAATCCTTAAGATCCGTATCGGTCACTTCAGCCTCACTATTTACACTGATGCTATCTATACTTATCGTGAATTTTACATTACCTAGTGACGTAATATACAAACCGCCAAAACCTCTCATTATCAAGTTTGATTTAAAAATATTTAACTTCAATTGCTTAACTGTCTGTAACGTTAGAATATTAACTTTACTTCCTGTGTCGATATAACCTACTAATGCTACTCCGTTGACAATAATCTTTTTCTTATAAATATCTGATAGAATTTCGTAACTGTTATAATTTATCTTACATACGTGCACACTGCCGCGCTGGTCTTGTGATGCGTACCGGCGGAGCGCGTCGTCCGTCGCCTCCGCAGCATTTCCAGGAGTTCGGGCGCCGCCTGCAGCATACCAGCAGGCACTGGAACTGTGACCCAAGCGTCGACAGATCTGGCAGCGAGTGATGCGGCAGTCCCTGGCTTCGTGACCGGTTTTGCGACAGTTGTAGCAAGTTTTTGGCAAAACGGTCCCACGACGCCAGCTCGACGTTTGTTCCGCCATTTGTGTACCGACGGCTTTGTAGTTTTCGAGCGATGATAGGAACCCGAAATATAGCTGTTCTGGTGTTTCGCAATTGTAGGCCTTCGCATTTGGTCGTAATTCAACGGGCAACCCACGAATAAGACACGAGGTAGCCGCGTCGCCCTTCAGCCCACACTTCTTGATCAAGGACATCTTTTCATGGAAGTACCTCGTCATGGTTTCGTCGTTGTTCTTAACCCTCGCTAGCATTTCCTCCAGCTGATCGACGTAGTCCGTGGAGCGTGGGAAGGCGCACGTGAGATTTTGCTTCCACTGCGACCACGTGGCCGTATAGTCCGCCAATTCGTCGTACCACTCCCTCGCAGCACCACGAAGGCGAATTTGCATCACGAAGATACGATCTTTCTCGTCCCAGGAATACATATCTCCGAGCTGGTCAATCTTATTTAGCCAGCCTTTTACGTTCGTCGTTTTCTTACCTGGGTCGAGTTCTGGTATGACTTCCGCTTCCAGATGGTTAATTCTCCTCTTCTTGCTTGTAACCAGTGGACGTGGAGAGGGACAGGTCTGAGTACCTTCAATTGCCTCTTCATCCGATGATGTCTCGACGGTTTTCGGCCTCTTCTTTCCCAAACCACAGCGATATGGACCCATCATGGTGTTGGTAAAGAAAAAAAAAATCTTGGTCCCACCTGATCCCACTTCTGAGATGAAACAGGAGTCAGGTCAGCAGCAGCAGTAGCAGCAGTAGAATTTAAAAATACACTTTCAGAATTATCGCCTTTATTGTTCAGCTTCCACAAGCAGAGAGAGACCCCTTTTACCGTTACCACCCTTTTTATACATTCCATGATTATTCATTATTAACAATGGCTTATGTTTTTCACAATTACCTTCTTACATTTTTAAATACTAAATATTGTAAATATATTCTGATTATTATTATTATAAGTATGACATTATTTTAAATTATATTTTATGATTCTAATAAATGATTTTATAATTATTAATTATTGTTATAGATTTCCACAAAACCGGAAGCTAGCTTAAATAGACAGGAACCAATCATTATTATGAAAATAATATTATAGGTGTCATCACAGGAAGTCAGTTTTGTAACACACACGCGAGGCGCTTCAGGCAGCCATATTTTTTTCTAATGCGCCCGCGCTTGTGATTGGTCAGCGGCCGCGGGCACGCGGTCCAACGCGAAAATTTGAATATGGAATATTTGCGAGTGGGAAGATAGGCTCATGTCTATTACAATAATTATTAAAATAATTATTATTATCACACAATTTTAAAAAATAATTAGTACAAAAAATATATTGAGTACTTACATAAATTAATAATTGTAATTATGTAAAATATTATCATAATAATAAATTCCTTCGATCGCGGATTCTTGGAAATCTATTGTTAAGTATTATAATTGTTGTCGCGATCACCGGTGCTCTTATGGGGCTTGAAGGATTAATAATTAACTAATTTAAGTGATCTAAAATCTAAACACTAAACTAAAAGATTCCGAAATAGCATTGGGCCCTCTTTTCGAAATTTGTCAAATACGTGAACCGTAACTTCGAATTAAAACTCAGTTTACTGGCCAATACCACAGAATACATATTATAATATTATTAGTACAAGTACCAGTACTCATAACGTCAAAATCCGATGTCATATTATCGGGATGTCACTGACAGAGGCGGTCTTACCCATTGCGAGGCCCCAAGCGGAAGGTCTTTGCGAGGCCCTGGGCGGCAGGCCCTTTGTCTTACGAAAAAATACCTCGCGAGGCCCCTGCAAGAGCGAGGCACCGGGCAATTGCCCTGTTCGCCACCACCTATCCGTCACTGACTAGAGAAATAAAAGTTACGTATTAGTAGCATGCCATCTTTGCAATATGCGAAAATACTTTCGTATACGTTTCGTCGAAGTTCACTGTGGGGCGTGGGCCTATACAAATTGCAAAAGGTGGCAATAGCGCGACGACGATGAATTCTGAAATGTCATTGTTTATACCCTCATTGTCTAAAAAACATTCACAAAATGGCTATCAAGAGTTCTATAAAGTTTTCATAATTAATTTAGCCTTCCAAACTGTCTTCACCTTTCGCTTAACAAAGCGTTCGCTCGCATCAATCATGTTATTGTTCGGGGCCTCGCGTTGGGGCCTCAAGTCGGGGCCTTAGATGCCCCCCGTCGAAACTCGAAGGAATTGTAACTTTATCTGCGAACTTGTTTTATTGTTGGGGCACTTTGTGAGGATCTTAATTAAGCGCCGCTCGGAAGTATTGAAATATTTTGACGAGATATTGATCACTCGGTGTTGCTAGCAGATTTGGAAAGGTGTAGTATTTATGATACCGCCTTCTTTTAGTATAAAACTTCCCTATATCACTTACTAATATTTTCATTACGACTCGGGAAAATTGATTATGGATATTGGACAATAATTTTGTTATGACGGTGTTGTTCATGTTTTAAACACTTATAAATTTTGTCGCGAAGCATAGCTCGTCTGTCACCTTAGTCCACGCTTGACCACAGCCGCTGGAAACACGCTGGAAATCAGTCGAAACGTCATGGGAAATAAGAAAAATCCGTAATTGTGCTCAAACCATGGATATTGGACGATATTAAATTATTTAAATGCGAGCGTGGCTCACTCAGCCAATCTATATATTTTATTAACCGCCCAAGTAACAAAATTCTCCTATAGTGCACAGTTTAAAGGATTGCAGCACTAGTAACTCTCGCTTAGTGGTTCCAGGTGTTACTACCAAGCTTATAACAGGTTACACGGAGTTTGTTTGGGTTTGTAGTAAACCTGTTCTTATAAGTTGACTTATAGTCGTGTATAGAACGAGATTATAGGTGCAGTAAAGGCTAAGATGGCCTATACGAGTGTTTCAAAGGTGTAAATATACTTGAGAAAACTTGCTCCAGAAAGTTACATTTGTAATAGACTACAAGAAGTAATTATAAATCCGCTATAAGGTCACACTCCAGTAATAGTAATTTATAGTGCCAATTTAAATTGTATAAGAAAAATTGTTTCATGTTGTTTTCACTAGATGCCGCTGAGACGCGTCTACGTCGCGCTATCGCTTGCACGAATGCCATTTATATAATATATAGTTGTAACGGATTTTTGTTATTGTCAGAACAGAAAGTGAGTGTTAATTAATTTCGTATTATTAATTAAACCTCCAAGTTGACCTCCGCGAGTGAGTAGATTAATTACTTACCTTTTCTCAAAATTTTATTTTTTTCATCCACCTCACAACACAATTCTCAAAATTAATGTTTGAAGTAGCTAGTAATAGAAGCGCGGAGTACGTAAAAGGCCTGCCTGGGGTTCTATAAGATGCTCATAGTTGGCTTCGTGGGAGCAGATAATTCTGCGTAGTCCAACAATAAGTGTATTATTTTTCTAAGTAGTGCTAGGCAAGTCTACTATGAGTGCTTTATTAGCAAAAGTACGCGTATAAAATGGGCCCTTTTCCGTGGTTATAAACGTTTACTAGCCTGTTTTAGCCCTGGCCCCGGAACCACTACAAGACCAGATTTTGTTACTTGGGCGACTTCCAAAAAACGAGGAGGTTATCTTAGCTTGGGTCAATACAACATCTATCCATTTTTCAATTCAGTGTAGACCATTTTACAGAAACTAGACGTAGCAAATTCTGGTAACTACGTATATGAAGTGCAGCTAGGTTCTAGGAAGACATTTTGGATGAGTTACACCGGCGGCGCTGGTCGGGGTAATGGTGTGTGCACGATAAATTAACCTTATCTAAATGTGCTCACTTCCCCCGCACGGGTAATTAAAAAGGCCTTGCATAATGGTATGTACTTTAACTTAATCCTTTAGGTTGACCGTTCCCTTAAATATTCATCCATTATTTTATATCGCACGGGAAACGTACATTTTTCCGGGATAAAAAGCATCCTATGTCCTTTCCCAGGACTCAAAGTATCTCAATACTAAATTTCAGCAAAATCGGATCAGCGCTTTGGGCGTGAACAGGTAACAGATAGACAGACAGACAGTTCCATTTCAACCAAACATTTTTCTTTTACAGTTAAATTCAGAAAGCTTTTAAAATGTCATCAAGGAAATTAGCGCACCTTCTGCAGACTAATACCTACTCCAGAATCAGATTACTTAAGCAACATTTAATATGTGAAACTGTTTCATACAAATGTGGTTAAACAGCTGATTTTTTAAATAGAAAAGTCACCCTGCCACACATTTGCCGCATGTGTCTTATCTCAATACATATATCGGATTTTGAATACGTTCTTTTTCGAGATAAAGTAATGCTTGGGTTACATTCCTTCAAAAGAAATGCTCCCTAGAGACAGATAAAAGAAATCTAGTTGGACAAAATTACAATACGATACGGGAATATCAAGATGATATTTCTATACCGTGATTCTATTTTGCTCAGGAAAATAGTTCTTTTATCATACAACGTGTAACAAAACAAAGAGATACTAATTTAGGGTTTGTATGAGTCATATTATAAAATTCACTATGAAAGTAGCAGCGCTGAAAGAGTAACTTTTTTCACTTTTGTATGGACAAATTCATGACGCTGCGCGCTTGAGCACTTGCCCAGAAAAATCAGGGCTGAGGGCTTATAAATCACAAAAAAATGCTTTTTCAGCGCTGCTACTTGCACAGTAAACTATATAAAAGGGTCACATACACACCCTAAAGTAAATATAACTTTGTTTTATTGCACCCTGTATAAAATTATACTAAGTAGATGACGCAACTCCGTTGCGCCAAAATTCGTTGACAGATATACGATAAAAAGTATCTTATGTGCTTTCCCGGGACTTTAAGTATCTCACTACCTAATTTCAGCATAATCTGTTCAGCGGTTTGGGCATAAAGAGGTCACAGACAGACAGATACACATTTGCATTTATAATAATGTTAGTATATTTAACTTACCTTTATTTTGCTGACTTTGTTAAGAGCTAAGTTTTCATATAAAGCCAAGACGTATATTATTAATGTGATATGGTTGTGAAATATCGTGCACGTACGCGTACGGGTAAGAACTTAAGGAAGTTTTGGGACTTCACAGTGTGGCAATAGTAGCATTTGCTTGGGATCTGTTCGGGTCTTGTTTATTTTGAGCACTATTTGTCATCATTATTCGGTAATACAAGTTTGTTTTAACTTGCTAAGTTTAGTTGACACTGTAAACTTTGACTGGTAAAGGAAAAGTATATTTTCAGTTGTGTTTTCTATTTAAATTTTCATTAGTTATAAACTAGCTTATGGAGTGGGGATCTAGGAAAGATACATTGAAGATCCCAAAGGCTCCCAAGGGATGAACCCATTTTGGTCTATATTTTTTTTGTCTGGACGTGGCCAGAATATCCATTGTCCATAATCACTAATCCAAAGTATTTTCCCATTTTCACACACTCCACACCAATTTCAATAAATTATAAGTTCATCACTAGTCCGAGAGTCCAACACTATCCCCATTTTCATAGACGAGTACCTAATCCAGTTTCATCAAATTACTCCAAGGTTTTACAGGGCCGTAATCAAACAAGGTACTAAATAATGCAAATAAATTGTAAATAAGAAGGCGTAAACAGCTTTTACAGCTTACAAATTCAAAGGGAAACCAATACTGAGGCCATAAATTCCAGGGGCCTTTCAGAGTTTTAGCGGCCTTTTGATGAAATTCAGGCCAAATTTTAATTTAATTTTACAGCGGTGCAATATAAAATATGTAGGCACGTATTTTAAAGCTATTCATTTTAAGCTAAAACGGTGCTTGATAATATGGGCATATAGCTTTGATAGTTACGCTAAAAGCTTTTTAGTTTTGTTCGTATAATTTACTAAAATTATTGTAAATGTGCAAATAATAATAATACTAATAAATTCTTTATTTGCACATAAAAATAAAAAAGACAAAAACAAAAGAAATAACAAAAAATATATATATATATATAACACAAAATGTGCAAATGCAAAATATGTCTGTCTGTTCTGTCTGTCACCCCTACACCACTAAACAAAATATTTTGATGGGTAATTTCAGAGTACCTACCAGAGTTTCTGACTCTGGAATGGAGACCAAGGCTGGAAAATCGGTGTGTAGGTCGACCTCCAACTAGGTGGGACGACGATCTCTGTTTAGTTGCGGGTCCATGTTGGATGCGAGTAGCAGGAGATCGGTCATCTTGGCGTTCATTGAGAGAGGCCTATGTCCAGCATTGGACGAATATAGGCTGATATGATGATGATGATGATGAATTTCAGAGTCGTGTTAACAGAAATAGGATAGTTTTTAACCCGGAAAAAATTGTCAGATCCTGTACCTACGCGATAAACTTTCGGCGCTTCGAAGTTGCAGGTAACATCTAGTTATAATATTCATAAATCTAATAATAAATAAATTAAAGCATGAAAAGATCCATACAAGCATCGAAAGAGTGAGCTAAGAAAATTGCTTATTTTCCAAAGTTTAAAAGGCAGCATTTATACCATAACGGCAGTATTTACAGCATAACGTCAGAATTTTACCGAACAGGCAGTATTCACACCGTATTAACTCACAAAACACTCCCGTGTCTAATCAATCCCGGTGACTGTTATTAATTCCTCTGCAAAATCAACTCCAACAGGAGCAAAAACGGTACTCCATCAAGCAACGTTGCAGATTTTAGCCCATACTATCGGTTTTCGAACTGTAATCTATACAAGGTAACAAAACTAAGTGATAATACGTTAGGGTATGTATGTGGTCCTTGTAGAGAGTTCACTGTGAAAATAGCAGCGCTGAAAGATCAATTTTTTTTTCACTTTTGTATGGGGAAACTCGTGACGCTGGGTCGCTAAAGTGGAAAAAAATGGTCTTTCAGTGCTGCTACTTTTACAGTGAATTCTCTACAAGGAACACAAAGTATTATCACTTAGTTTTCTTATACCCTGTATATGTATACAAATATATTTTTTAAATTTTGTTAGTCTCCCTCAAACTCGAGACTGAACTAACTTGGCTTATTTTGGTCTTGAAATATTTGTGGAAGTCCAGGGAAAGTTTATATTAGGAGGAAAGTGATACGAAATTTACCGGGTCATCTAGTGTTATAGTACTAACAATATTAGCTCAACACATAAGCCACTGCTTCTCCTGTAACTGTAAGCCATAATCGACTCTACAATAAAAAGTGCAGGCAGGCGCATTTAATGACATTGTATTTATTAATTAATCATAATTAAATGACGAGTTTGACAGAAAATGTATAGAAGTTATTTCAATAATCAACTCCCTCAGCTCACATAAAAATGAAATAAAATACTGTACTTTAACATTTAACTCAATAAGTTTTTGATTCTAATTTACATTTAAAGGCAATAATTTATAAGTTTATTAAAATTCAGGCTCGTATAAACACTGCTTTCAACTCAATCTATTAAGGTAGAAAGTCCTAACTTTTGGTATTGTTTCGTGGACACCTGCAGAGTTTCGTGATTTATTCGAGTTCGGGAACTCGTGGTAATATTTTCTTAATCCCTGTCAGCGGTTTAAAACTCATTAACGGTTCTGTAAAACGACTCCAGCATATTTTTGTTAAACACAGCCAAACTTACCGAGCAATTATAATGGGACTAAATGAAAACTGTAAAACGCAATTTTTGCTGTATAATTTAGAAAAGTTTGTAACAGGAGTTTCTAGGTGAGAATAATTTTGAACTATTTAAATTCCATCTAAAATAATATAAAAAAACTTCAAAGTTATCAGTTCCATGTACCGATCAAGAGTATAAAATAAATATTATGGGTAAGTACTTAGATATTTTATACCTTCTATCCTTTAATGTCATGATGCAGACGTATCCAGGATATTTTATTGACAAATTGGCTCTCAAATTTTTTCTCTCTCACGGTTTTAAAATGGCAGCCATTTTAGTTCTTCTCGGGCTTTCACACTAATCTGACCAATACTTCTCATGCAAATATCCTATGAATATTCATGACATTAACCCATCAAGCCCCATAAGGACACCGATGACCGCGACATCAATAGAATAACAATAGATTTCCAAGAATCCGCGATCGAAGGATTAAAGGATCGGATACCGGTGTCGGGACACATTGTATAATACACATAATAATATGTATTTCAAATTATGTGTCCATTTTTACACAAACTTTTCAGACCTCCACTAAACGACTGTTATAATATTTAACTTACGTCATCGACCTTATTAATCGTCATAATATAGCCTAAACGGTCGTAGCAAAACTCTGATTAAAGTAAATTTGCCCTTAAGCCCCATCTCGCCATAAATCCCCCATATTCTGAGTTTACGGTCACATCGCGCGGCTTAAATCTCTTTCATACTTTCTCTTTTATCTTTATAAATTTTTATGTATCGGTTTTCAAATTAACGAATGTTAGCGCCCCTTTAAAGGCTTCTTATTTGTAACAAATTATTATTATTGGAAAGTGAATTCAGTTCACAAATATTTAATTTGCGATTTTCCTTACTTTCTGCTTTTTTTCTATAGCGTTTTCTATAGCGAATTGTGTCTAAGCTTTCTGTCCATATTATCCTTTTTTGTCTATTTTACAATATTTTCTGAAAGTTGTTATACAGTGTCTTTATTATTAATTAATTTATTGGTCAATATTCATCACATTTCACTATAATATTATTTATATCACACACTATATTATATAATTATTATCTGCTTTAATCCTTCGATAGCGGATTCTTGGAAATGCTCTTATGGGGCTTGAAGGATAGTATTTTATAAATTAAATATTCCCATGCTTTATGAACTACAAGTGCTATAATATCAAATATTCATACATATTACATACATCTACATCATTCAAGCCTTATCGGTTCAAGATAATTAAAACTTCGGAGATGAAAGCCAGATATAAAACTCTTCTTTTGAAGATTTTAAAGATTTCTCGCCCTCTAAATTAAATTAAGAAGCACTAAAAATAATGAAACTTTTATAAGAGTCATCCTCGCGAACTTTTATATCCGCCACCTTTCGCGTCCGTTAATTAATGAAGTGTGTATCTTTTTACTTTCGACAACATTCTTCTTCTTTTTAATGGCCGACTAAGTTTGACAACATTTTTAAAAGTTTTGAGGATCATATCCTGTTTGCCGGATGGCAAAATATTCCAAAGTTTGTTGATGTGATTTTTCTTCAAATTTTATTCCTTTTTTTCGAATCTATTAATAAAAATATAATTAATCCTTCGATCGCGGATTCTTGGAAATCTATTGTTATTCTATTGTTGTCGCGGGCTTGATAGGTAAACACATTATAATATAATATAAGGGTGCTAGTCTTCTTCTAGCATGTTGAAAACGTCACAATATAACAAACAACGACAATTGTAAATATTTTAATGTGTAAGATGGCAACTTCATGTGGCCCGCAACTACGTTGTGCGAAAATTCATACTTTGTCAGAAGGACACCGATTCAACTTAACGATAGATATATATCATTACATTCATTTTTCAAAACTATACCTACAATGACCTTTAGGATTCAAAGTAATAAAAATTTCAAAATGAAAATCCAAGTATTGAATACCTACTTGGATTTTCATTTAACTTGGTATCTGCAGAGTGCAGTACTTACCCAATTTCATGTAAATAGATTCAGCATAATATTTTAAGCGTGAAGGGGTAATTTTAACCAACATGCAAATTTTCAAAATAATAAGGCATTTTTATCATTTTAAAACATACAAGAATGTTCAGTGTTCACAATAGGTATATTTCATTCAACACCTATTAAAACATGAAATAGCTTAAGCGGCGCTAAACAGTACACACATTTATTATAAATCGGGCAAACTGTAATATTCTAGAACAGGAGTAATTTGAAACTATTTGCACAGGGACACGTACGAGTAGGTTGCCCTATTAAAACTTAAATACCTTAACAGGGAGGTAAAATAATTTGAACCCTAATATGATAGGGCTAAGATTCAAAATGGGACGAGTAGACATAAGAAATACAGGACGAAAATTGTTCTATTCTTGAGACATACAGGAGCTTGGATTATTATAATATAAAGCAGTATGCTGTATGAGAATAAACTGCAAGCTTATAATACAGAGTGTAATAAAACTAAGTGATGACTGATAATACTTTAGGGTGTGTATAATATTGTGTCCCTTAGGTATAATATAGAGTTAATTATGAAAGTAGCAAGTAGCAACGCGACGCTGAAAGAGCAAATTGTGTTTTGTCTATGGGCGCAGGGCCTGCGCTGTACAGCAGGTGTCGCCGACCGAGTCCCGGACGCCATGCTGCAGTTACCGGTCGCACTCGGTCCAGCGCGCAGCGTGTCGAGGGAACATCGCAGTGTTTTAGTGGGTAGGGCCGCGGCACCTACCATCTTAGCCGCGGCGAGCCCCACATATCCGCTGCGGAAGCCCCCATCCCCTGCGTCGAATGTGTCACAGCATTTCACTGCGTCAAAAAAAAAGGGCACTAATTGGCAAGCGCCCCAGCCTCACGAATTTTCCCATACAAAAGTTGAAAAAATAGTTTATCTTTCAGCACTGCAGACTGAACTCATACACACCCTAAAATATTATCACATAGTTTTGTTACACCTCGTATAATAAATATAATTATTTATTCATATTTCATATTCAATTTAATTTTTCACTGCACGTCTGTCTGGACACGTAAACTATCTGATCCTAGTTCTTAGTAAAATTTTCTTTTTTTTTTAATTTATATTTTTAACTAACTTTTTTGACGTGATAACGTCTTATAATTCGATATGGGGTGCGCGCCCGAAAAACATGACAGTTCATGCGGCGTTACCTCGCTGACAGCTCTGAGGCGTTCCATTTACACTCTCAAGTCTCTCAACAACCGTAAGGCCCACCTGGGCCGCGCTCTTTGTTTCGATTATATTACGTATTTCGATGACTTAGAGAATGCTTTTGTATGAAGAAGTTTGATTAGTTATGACCTTTGATACATTGACCACACTCTGAATGAAAAATAAATAAACAATCTGTGAGCTATTAGTATTATTTCGGCTATTCAAAATTGTGCTCTATTTCCTACGTGTCAAGGTATGACTTAATATATGAAGAATAAAGTATTCGTTTATTTCTTCTGAACAAGTCACTAATTATAGTTTCGAAAGTTTATAATTGAGAAACTAATATCACATCGAACTAAATACTATATTATGATAGCTTGATAGATAGAAAATTTAACATATATTATAATGTAGTTCACACAAACATAAAATATGGATTGTATGTAAGGATATTACATAAATTTTACAAAGAGGGTAGGCCGGGCGCCATTTTTTTGCACATTGACCTGCCAACTTTTTTGCATAGATTTTTCCCGGAACTGAGGGGTTAAGGCTATGACGTTGTCACGTTCAACTATCGTCAGTAAACCGACTTTACAGACAACCGATTTTTTTCAACTTTATTTATATTTTTATAGTGAACATAATTATTATACTACAACTACATAAAACATAATATAAAATAAAAATGATGATGGTAACACATTCTCACATTGGCGATTCACAAGGGAGCCATAATTAGAAAGAAGAAGAAGAAGACGGGCGTCGAGTTTCCACCTACCCTCACTTTTTCCCAGTCCACAGCTGTAGCTGCGGCGACTCCGCGCGCGTCGTACGTCGCATTCGCTATTCTCACCGTAATTAAGGGCATTCCCTACGGAGAATCCGTAATTTACCGCATTTAGAGTCTTATTAACTCATAATATGAAAGCTACAGAGTTATAATAAAAATACAGCAATAATCTTCAATATCTAAACAATCCTTTCCCCGTTTTAAATTTTCTATTTTCGTTTATTATACTCATGTTATCAGCTTCCAAAGTAAAGCCAATTTATTAAAATTCAAGCATACATTTATCATCTCCTTAGGATTTACTAATTGCTTTTATTTGAAACACACGCCAATTATAGATCGACAATATCATAAACTACATATTCCCCGTTTTAAATTTTTTTAGGTCAATTTTGAATTAAGATAAGTAAAAAAAAATAGGGTTTTGGTGCGATCTCGGCAACGCGGCAAATGTATGGCCAAGGTCGTTTGCTCGGGGGACGGCCTTAATTATACTCAGCTGGAACTGTTGTTAATTGTGAATGTGTAAAAGTGTTACATAAATATTGTGTATTGTGAAATCGCAAACAGACCAAAAGGCGCATCCCAAGCTCCAGAGAAAAGAAAGGTAAGTGCTGTTCTTTTTTAGGGTTCCGTAGCCAAAATGGCAAAAAACGGAACCCTTATAGATTCGTCATGTCTGTCTGTCTGTCTGTCTGGCTGTCCGTCCGTATGTCACAGCCACTTTTCTCCGAAACTATAAGAGCTATACTATTGAAACTTGGTAAGTAGATGTAGTCTGTGAACTGCATTAAGATTTTGATACAAAAATGGAAAATTATTAAAAATTTTAGGGGTCCCCATAGGTACAACTGAAACAATTTTTTTTTTCATCTGCGTGTGGGGTATCTATGGATAGGTCTTCAAAAATCATATTGAGGTTTCTCATATCATTTTTTTCTAACCTGAATAGTTTGCGAGAGAGACTCGGAGTTTTGGCGGGCATGTGGAAGAGTGCTGTTGTGTTTTTATATTATTTTCCTAAAATTGTGTTAGCTGGGTTTTTAATGTGTAATATTGGTAGAATATTAACCATTAGATATTCGTGTTCATGCACAAGTGTAGGAAAGTGATGTAATATCCAGAAACGTGCTATTTTGTGTTCCCTCCAAAACTCCATCGAAAGTTTCAGTAAAGCGTCTACCACTTTACTGAATCGACCGACTTGACTCCTGTGACTGTATTGACTTTTACTTAGACTTTGACTATAGTCAAAGTCTAAGTAAAAGTCAATACTTATAAAACTTTAGACCTGACGATACATGAAAACGATGATGAAAATTATAATAGGAGGAATATGGGTTTCCCGCCATATTCCTTACCTTTTTACCTTGTCTGTGGCACAACTACACATCCTTTGTGTCAAGTTGCCAAAAAAGAAGAAAAAGAAAAGAGAGAGACTCTTCCAAAGTGGCAAAATGTGTGTCGTCCCCCCCCCCCCCCTCTAACTTCTAAAGTAGGGTATGATAATTCTAAAAAAAATATATGATCTATATTACTATAAAAACTACCAACGAAAATTGGTTTGAACGAGATCTAGCCAGTAGTTTTTTTTATACGTCATAAATGATAAACCGTAATTTAACTTAAATCATTATATCAAAAATAAAATATTAAAATAAATCAAAAACCTTATAATTTCATAGAAATAATTCTTATTGCTGCTGCGGAACCCTTCATGGGCGAGTCCAACTCGCACTTGGCCGGTTTTTCATTTATTATCAGCTGTCTCTTGTACAACAATGTATACGTGAACGTCGATTATTCGAGTTTATTGGAGGACATATTTTAGGTGTTAGGGAAATCGATTTAGTCTGATAATCGAAGTAAAACGTTTTGTTCGTTTAAAGATATTAGAGTTTTTGCTAAAATAAGATGTGGTATAATGAAAACTGTAAAACTGTAGTCTATTAGCTAAAATTTCGTATAGTATTCGCCATATTATCTTTCCTTTTACTTTAAAACAATTTAGTATCAAATCATAAACTACAATAAATTATGGTGTTTGACAATTAAGACAAGCTTGTCTTAATTGTCAAACAAATGTTGGAATAATTGTGTTACACTTTTTTGGCAATAACCAGACTTGATTATTTCCCTATTAGCTCGACAAAATACAGGCCCGTGTGTACAACGTGAGTCCCACCTAATTTGAGTTTATGAGACGGCTCAAGTCCGCGAGGGAGTGGGCCATAATATGTTGTATAATATGTTTTATACAAATATCTTGACGAGGTTCGGACGTGTTACTTAGTTCATTTGGCAAAACTTACCCTGAAAGTGCACATTGTGACGTATCGCAGCGGGGCGGGCCGCATTTTTCGTACTAGTTTTATGCCCGTGTGCGCGATGGGTCATAAAACTTGTATGAAAAATGCGGCCCGCCCCACTGCGATACGTCACAATAAGCTCGTACCTTTACTTAGTTATGTAATAGTTTTGTTGTATTAAGGGCCCTCTCTCCCTAAATTAGCAGGTCGATTGTCTGTCAGTGCGAATATCGACGTAAATGACATTAAAATAACATTCATAACAGCGCGCCTTGTACGGTGGCGGTTACGACGCTCGCCGCGTCCATGATAGGGCGAAATAGGAGAAAAAACCTTTTTAAGGCTTAATATAATACATATTTCAAAAAAGTAAAAAAACCAAATTATTAACTTGTGTAGTAGATATTTTTTATATATTCTTTTGATAAATAATGAAGGAGTAAAGTGGTTTCATTCAACGATTTGGAGGTGATTTGGTTTTTTATTTCTTTATTATGTGATACCGATAGAAAAAATATGGCAAAACCAAATTACGTATCATATCATGTAGATTACTAATTTTTTTTTTTTTTTTCAGATATAATTTCTCTGTTAATGCCGATGAAAAGTTGTTTCATCTGCACGCTTTTTTCGAAAGAGCAGCCTTAAAAGGTTCAATCATCTACATTTTGTATAGAAACGACGAAAACAATTATTGAAAGTATATTAATTTGCTAAAACTTAATATGTACTGTAAGTGCGAAAGTGTGTCATCTGTTACCCCTTCACACCCAAACCGCTGAACTGATTTTGCTGAAATTTGGTGTGGAGATACTTTGAGTCCCGGGAAAGGACATAAGACATTAGGATATACTTACTTTTCATCTATACATATAATAAAACTGTAGAAATGACGATTCTGTACATTAAAGATATTCAAAAAATAATAAGCGGAGGGTGTCACTACATCGCTATACAAGCCAAAAATGTGGTCAGTTTTTTTGTCTGTCTGTCTGTCTGTCTGTCTGTCTGTCTGTCTGTATGTTTGTTCCGCTATCACACGAAAACTACTGATCCGATTTGAATGCGGTTTTCGCAGATATATTTGTCTTCTTCCAACTTAACATCTGGTGTATAAAATTTTTTCTCCCCACCCCTCTAAAGGGACAAAAGAGGGGTCAGATTTTGTATAAGACTTTTGCTTTAACACGAAAACTACTGATCTGATTTGCATACGGTTTTCGCAGATATATTTGCCTTCTTCCAACTCAACATCTGGTGTATAAAAATGAGACCAGTGAGACCATGAGAGAGAGAATAGAAAATGAGAACCCACCAAAGAGAGGGTCAGATTTTGTATTAAGTAAACTTTTTTGTTTAATGGACTTACTTTATATTATTAACTGTTTTTCCAACTTAACATCTGGTGCTACACAACATTTTTCCCCCGACCCCTCTTAGGGGACAAAAGAGGGGGTAAGATTTTGTATGCTGATGAAGTAGAAATACTTTAAATGGCCAAACAACGTTTGCCGGGACAGCTGGTCACGAATAATGCGCTAAGTATCCTTCTATTTAATATAATTAATTAGTTTTCTTCAGTTGTAAATTCAGTTGTAAAAGCTTATTTAAAAATGCAAATAAACCGCGAAAAAGGAACGACAACAACAATAATAATCACCAAATATTATACAAAACTCAAAAGCCTTTTGGAATACAAACGTAAGCCGAACAAATGTTGTTGTTAAGCGATGGCAGGGTCATTACAAGAGGCGACGTGATTTGCCAGGCGATTGAGAACGTTCCAGAACCGCCATTTTGCATCATGTCGTAATTAGTGACTACTTAAACAATAATTAGCTTGGCTCCGAGTTAATGGCCGTTAGTTTTGGAAGATACACTTTAAGGAAGTTTTATTTTCAACAAGTTTTTAGTCCAGCTTTAAAAAAATAAGCGAGCTGCACTAAATTGTAAAGCGCTAGCTAAAAAGGATAGAATCATATTTCTATGGCATACTGGTAAGTGATAACTGATAATATTCTATTTAAGCACTGATGTTAATACTTCGATCGTGGTAGCTTTAAACATTGCTTTAAAATGGGCTGATGATAACGAATTTGATAGCGACGAAGTTATGTTTCTCCGTCAACTTAGAGACCGAGATTTCGAAATGAAGTGCAAAAATCATAAACAGAAGAGTATCACAGACTTTTTCAAAAGGAAATAATCTAATGTTTTATTTTAACTTACTTACTGATTTCTTACATGGTTGTACTTATGAACATGTACCATCGAGGAAATTGATTCCTAGGCAGTTGACAGACCAACGGCATTTGGTTGGATCATGTCAATTCAATGTTAATTGTGAACTGTCGGCTCGGTTTGACGTAATTTAAATTTTAAAAATTGATCAAAGAAACGAAGTTTACTAAACATGTAAATTATGATGCCTGGATAATTCGAAAAGGGTCGTGTTTTTGCCTCTCCGGATTAACGAGGCCCTACTGTATTTCGAACTTACTATAACACTGTAGCCGACAAACCAAGTATTTTCTAACAAAATATAAGATGCCAATTCATACTTAAGATTGTCCGTATGTCTGTCAGTTTGCCTGCTACCTCATCACGGCCAAAAAGGTGAACCGAGCTGGAATTTGGTATGCAGATACGTTGAGTCCCGGTAAAGGACAAAGGATTGTTTTTATCCCGGATAAATGTACGGTTCCTACGTCATAAACAAATTTCAGCGCAACGGAGAATGGAGATGCGAGCGTCATCTATACTGTACTCGGCGAAACATGGCTGTAGATTGACTCCCTGTCAAAAACTTGTCATTTTCTATACGAAGCCACGATTGACAACATCTGACACTTCATTGTCAATCGCGGTTTATAGAGAAAATGACAAGTTTTTGACAGGGAGTCAATGACCGCTACCGCCATGTTTCGCCGAGTACAGTATAGTAATAGAATAAAAATGCCAAAGATTGGGTTGCACAATAATTATTGTACTACCAGAGAAGTTGATTCATAGGCAGTTGGCGGAACTACGTAATTCGGTCGTGTAATGTCAAACCCTTTTTTTAGCAGACAGATTACGACGAACATCGAATTGACTTATAGTTGAAAGTTTAAACCAACCAAATGACGTAGGTCCATCAACTGCCTATGAATGTATGTATAGTATTTTATCTGAATACATGGCAGTAAAATAGGTGCTTGCTTTGCTAATGGGAAACGTGTAGGGGAGAGTCAACACTGTGACCCGCATACGGGGTCTTATCGCTAGCATAACACCAAATATACGAACGTTTTGATCATTGAGATAATATACACTAAGAGAGAGCCTTATATCGGTGTATAAGCGTCAAAAGCGTGTAATGTTATGTCCTACTTACTCGGACATAACAAAGGAGTCGGTCTGCATATTTCATGTAATAAAAGTTGAGTTTTGTGGTTCCGCTAAATAATAAACCATAAGAATGGCCAAAGAATGCCCCAAACACGTGGATTTAACATTAAATACGTATGTTTTGAACAACGTTTTTTGGGCTTTTCAATCGGTATTTTTGTAAGCTAAAAAGATAATTTATAAGTTTGATTATTAAACTTATAAATTATTCGTGCTATATAAGGCATTAGTACTAAAAATGTCACATCAATTAATAATTTGTCTACAAAAATTGCATAGCTTTTTACGTGTGTTTACGGATTCTCATTACTTGAACTATAGTTTATCGATATCATGAACTAAATTACTTTCTTTTCTGTATAATAATGTGCTTCGAAATGATCGACAAATAGAAATATTCAAGAAAATAAACACACACTACTTGTATGAAAATAAGCACAAAATGGCCACGCGATGACGGGCTAAGGTTACATCTATATATATATCCTTAATCTGTGGTTTTGATAGTTAAGTTGCCTACATTGTTGATGTTTTTTTTTTTTTTGAGCCACACAAAAATTACTAAAGTGTGAAGTGGACTGTGGAATAAAGTTTTGTGACGATAATTGCAGTGATGAAGAAAAGGAAGAATATTTCAACAACGCTATTAAAATCCATACTTCTTATATTATAAATGCGATAATCTGTCTGTCTGTTACCTCTTCACGCCCAAACCACACAACCGATTTTGCTGAAATTTGGCATGGAGATACTTTGAGTCCCGGGAAAAGACATAGGATACTTTTTATCCCGTAAAAACCTTCCCTGGACTTCCACAAATATTCAAGACTAAAGTTAGCCAAATCGGCTCAGCTGTTCTCGAGTTTTAGCGAGATTAACAACATTTTAATATTTTTTTTCTAATATGCTTTTGTCTGGCATATTGAAAAAGTTTCAACCACAAGCAGACCTTATGCAGTTATTGCATATATGTACTTAAATAAACATTTTTATTAGTAACGTCCACTTTTCACAATAATTCATTGTACACCGTAGCTTACATCCCTTCTTCAAACGTAGCTACTACGTATTGCTAAAACAAGACCACCAACATTTATCAATTTCGTCACGCTGTTTCATAGTCACGATATTTCACGTCGTCGTGTCACATTGTCACGTCACCGTGTCACGTCATCGTATCACGTCGGTAATGCGAGACAATGGATCTTGGTACTGCTTAATTATTATGTTGGCCCGGGGATGTTTTCATTGAACAGCGCTATTAACGTTACTTTATATCTGTATTTGTTTATTTTTGTCAATTTCTATCTACGGACACCAATATAATTAAGGATACTAGTTAGGAAATGCCCTAAAGCATTTCCTAACTAGTAAACCAGTATGGTAATCGTAGATTATTTATCTTTGAACAATAAATAGTTTTTATTAAGTATTCATAAATAATAAATTATTTATATGACGCCCGCAACTCCGTTTTTCTGGAACAAAAAGTATCCGAAATAAAGAAAGAAAGCCACTAAAACGATTTTGCTGTGTATAATGACCTCCTCCTTTTTGGAAGTCAGTTAAAATACTTTAAGTCCCTGGAAAGGACATCTAGGCTAAGGATACTTTTTTATCCCAGAAAACTGTACTAAGAGCTATATTATAGGTATTGAAAGGTCACTTCTTTTATTTTACCAAATGTGGTGAAATTACAGAATCCATCAATAATTATGATTTGATAATTTGACCTCAATACAATTTTATTTCAATACAGCATAATAAAAATAGCTTTTCACTTTGTCATAAAAAGTATTACAATAGCTGTCGCCACAATGGCAACTCGGTAATCCGTATTGTTATGGTATTGTTTGGAATTATAAGTGTAATTCGTACGGCAGACAATGTGCAATATGTATTAAAGTTTTTAGTTTATACCGAGTACTCGTACTAGTTTAATGAAACGGAATACTGGAATAAACTATATGATGATGTTCAGATACTCGTAGTGTAAAACGTTTCTCGTAAAGTATATCCCTATGATATGCATGATTTGCCGTATCAGGAACCAGATGACGCCCGCAACTCCGTTGCGCCAAAATTCGTTTATCGCGCGGGAACCGTACATTTTTCCGGGATAAAAAGTATCCTTTGTCCTTTCCCAGGACTCAAAGTATCTCCACACCAAATTTGGGCGTGAAGAGGTAACAGACAGACAGATAAACAGACACACTTTCGCATTTAAAATATGTATTAGTATTGATTATTACGGTGAATCCGTTGTACTGAACTGTAAATTTTTCCAGGATAAAAAGTGTCATGACCTTTCCTGGGACTTTTATGAATTCTATATCATACAGCAAAATCGGATCAGCCGTTTGGATGTGAAGAGGTAGCAGTCAGATAGCCAAACTCACCTTTCGCATATTAGTTATGACACAGAATATATTATATTAGTAGTACCAAGTTATGGCAAGGGCAACATGAGACTCACAGGGCCCAGGGGCCCGTGTCAAAAATCGCAATATATAGATTTACTAGCGACCCGCCCCGGCGTCGCACGGGTGTAAAATATATAACCACTGAAAAAATTATTAAAATCGATAGCCTGTGATCCTTCACTATAGTCAGCCTCAATAAATGGGCTATCTAACACTGAAAGAATTTTTCAAATCGGACCAGTAGTTCCTGAGCTTAGCGCGTTCAAGTTAGCTCTTTCAAATAATTTTCCCCGTTTTTTTCCACATTTTCCTCTATTTCTTCGCTCCTATTAGTCTTAGCGTGATAAAATATAGCCTATAGCCTTCCTCGATAAATGGGCTATCTAACACTGAAAGAAACATCAAAATCCGTTGCGTAGTTTTAAAGATTAAAGGGAACAAAGGGACATGAGGGAAAAAAGCGACTTTGTTTTATAATATGTATAGATTATAGATATAGATTTAGTAAGCGAAAACTATCGTACTTACGATAGTTTTCGCTTACTAAATCTATATCTATATTTCCTTGATAAGAATGAAATAAACTGGACATAAAGCCGTCAGTCCACCGCAGCGCACGAAGAGACTACGCAGTATGCACGTGCGTCAAGCGTCGCTTTGCAAGAAAATATATTATGTGACTGTGTCCACTGCAACCCACGCACACGCTACGCACGAGTTGTGTCAAGTCAAAGAAATAAATCCATGCACGTCCACGCGTGTGCGTGGCCATGCACAGCGTGCGCAGAGGTGGAATGGAGCCTTAACACTAGAAAGACCGGAGTTCTGAACTTCCTAGAAAGACCGAGAGCGGTCAAATGACCCATCGTATGTTATAATTTTTTTTGTGTGTCTTACTATTTTGCTTTTGCATTTTATTGATCATGTAATTATTTATGACTGTAACTAAATTAAATTATAGAACTAATATTTAAGAACATTATTTAAAAAATCATTTTATAGATCTACTCCTGATATAATGACATTATTATGACTCCACAAGATTTGTTGGTTTTGTTCCTGTATTTGAGCATAAAACACCGTTTTTTCACAATTTACATTTTCTCATTTTAGCAATAGAATGGTAAGGTTACTTGTATATGTACAGTAATTCATGTCAAGAAGCGATGAACATCTTGATGAAAATACCCTATTGGAGGTCAAAAATATTATTTTTTCGTATCGTATTTTTGGTCACATCATATTTTTTTTTATCACTAAAGCTAAAAAAGTATAAAAAATATGCTATAGAAATGAAATTTACTTAAAATTAGGAATGAAATTTACTTAAAATTATAATTTTTATCATATTTTCTTAGAACTACAATTCGTAACCTTTAGTTTGTTATTTGCTTCGTTTGTGTAGGTAAAACAAAAAATTAAATGAACTCACCATAAATATTTTGTTGAAATTCGAACTACTAATATACCCTGGCTGTGTTAGGTAAGCCCAGGCAACAATACTATGAAAATTGACACAGATTTTTGTAGTAACGTTGATGATTTTCAAAAAACAGGGTTTCATTTGGCAAAAAACTTGAAATACGTTACAATATCAAAACAGGCAAGGCAAAAGGTTTTATTTGTGCACATACTATATTTGTGAATATATTTCCATTATTTTTACATATAAAAATGTAAATTTTAGACCATTTACGTAAATAAAAGTATTTATCCCACTTTTGTCCCATGAGTCATTGACAAGTCTATTTCAGTCGAGTTTTTTTATAAATTTTTAATCAAATTTCATATAATCAATCATCATTACGTTTTGTTTGTGTATTACAAACAAAACGTAATAATAATAAAACATTTGAAAGAAAAATTAAACTTGCAAGAAAACCCCACTTTCTTTAGAAATATTATTCAAGCGGTCTTTCTAGGTAGGTTGTTATTTAAAACCTATAATAATTGAGCCATCATAAAAAACACGTTATCACAATTTCAGCAATCGAAAATTATTAAATGTCATGAGAGGAAAACTAATTTCATGCAACGGTAGCAAAAATATCGCAAATTATAAACGAAAATGCGGTCATTTGACCGCTCCGGTCTTTCTAGTGTTAATAAAAAAGTGCACCGCGTGGCCGTACACAGCATGCGCCGCGGTGGAATGACAGCTTTACCTTTGGAAATTTGCTTTCAAGTGACAAGCTATAGCGCGATGAAAGACGTTCGCCATCTATCAGAAACTATTAGAACTAAATTAATAATATTAAATCATAATAATAATATTATTATATTTTATATCATTGAAATTACTTATAAGTAAGTACTCAAAACTGTTAGGGTCTAACACTTGATTTTAGTATTATTTTAATAATAGTTAATTGAATTAAATTAAATTAAAATAAGAAGTAAGTACATATAAATGTTATTGTCCAAACAAAAATAATAAAAAAAATTGTACTTTTGTTTCTTTTATCAACATTTACAGTAAACTGAATTATACGTTGTATATGAATAATTATTATCATTGGGATATTCTTACAAATATTTTCAGACATACAATACAATTACTCCATTTATTCGAAACGGAATCTTCAATTCTCACAATGGTTGTATTTTGTTTCATTACAAATTCTTTATGACACAAAATTATGTCAGAAATCACATACACAAGGTAAATCAATTTCACATCCAAGGCACAACCGAATGACTGTTCAGACTTATTTTACCTCGTGTGATACGAAAATAGTCCTTATGACGTTACCATTAATGTCATTTTAAACGCAAAATATTTCTGAACACGATACAAGCAACACACATTACCTTTGTATTTGGATTTTTTTTAATCAAACCCCGTACATGCGAAGTTAAAATTTTTCCACGAAAAACAATTTTTGCTCACATAGGTAAAAATCCATTAATTAATAGCTGGAAATTCCTGTACCTTTGACACGACGGACTCAAAATAAATTCTGAAAAACTGATTTTTAATCAATGAAATAGGCCAACCGATGTAAAACTAAAAATGTTATCTAAACTTTTCCTATAAAATCAATAATTTGGATAGACCCAGTGAATATTTCAAGACTAAAATTAGCCAAATTGATTCAGCCGTTGAATTTTAGATACTAACAAGTTTTGAAATTCATTTTCATTTATATAGATTAAAGTTAGATTAGTAAAATAACAATATGTTCCAAGTACAAAGAAAGCAGCGATAGATTTTAAATAGACAATCACATTATCCAAAAGTTAATTTAAATGCCTTGTAAATAAAAATATAAAAACAAAAAACTTAATTCCCTTCCAAAGCACGGAGCGTCCGCGCGACGGAGCGGATTGGCCGCTAAACGAGATCACAAGCATATTTTGTATAGTAACATTAGTAATAAGTAACGCATAAAAATTAAACATAATAATATTATGTTTTGAATGACATTTTTTTTTATTAAATAAGGGGGGCAAACGAGCAGACGGGTCACCTGATGGTAAGCAACTACCGTCGCCCATGGACACTCGCAACATCAGAAGAGCTGCAGGTGCGTTGCCGGCCTTTTAAGAGGGAATGCGCTCTTTTCTTGAAGGTTTGCAGGTCGTATAGGTCCGGAAATACTGCTGGTGACAGTTCATTCCAGAGTTTTACAGTGCGCGGCAGAAAGTTACGCGAAAAACGCACTGTGGAAGACTGCCACTCATCAAGGTGATGAGGATGGTATGTTTTTCGCGTGGGACGATGGCGAAAAGTTGCAGGTGGTATGATTCCGAACAATTCCTCAGAGCACTCCCCGTGATACAACCGATAGAGGATGCAGAGTGAAGCTACATCTCGGCGTAATTCCAAGGGGTCCAAGCTGTTTGAAACACTATGGCAGTCAACAATTCGAGCGGCCCTTCGTTGGATACGATGCAGAGGGAGCAGTTGGTAGAAAAAAACCGAACCTGCGCCTTGTAGAGTTGTAGGCGTTGGTCCGGACTGAAGTACTGTCTCGCTCTGTTAAGAACACCAAGCTTCTTCGAGGCTAGTTTGGTCTTACCCTCTAGATGATATCGGAACTGGACTTCGCTCGATATGTTGACGCCCAGTATCTCAATGCTAGGGGAGATGGTTAAAGATGTGCCCTCGAAACGAGGATATACGACAATTGGTGACTTTTTAGTGGTGAACGCGCAGACTTGTGTCTTGGCGGGGTTGAATTGGACCAAGTTACGTCTACCCTACTACTAATTTAAGAATGACTGAATTACAGTTCAGTCATTCTTAAATTAGTGTACTCCGCGAAGACCTGGGGTTTTGCAAAGGCCTTGTAGGGGCTTCACAGGGGGTTTTTTAAAAATGTTATCAGATACCAGCATGATGGCAATAATTTATTTAAAGAAAAACTTTTTTTTGGGGGTGCGTCAAAATGTCACTTATTTAATCCTTCGATCTCGGATTCTTGGAAATCTGTTGTTATTCTATTGTTGTCGCGATCACCGGTGCTCTGGGGCTTGAAGGATTAAAGGGTTCCACTGCCAAAAAAGTTTGAGAACCGCTGTGACATAACCGATCATTACAAGAGCCCGCGACCCGCGAATAACAGGTAAAGATAAAAGGTTGTATTTGTGCTACACTTTGTTGAGCGGCACCATTATACAACCATTACACGACCATTATACTACAATGGTGTTAATTCGGGTGTAACGAGGTGTCGCGGTATATCATTTCGTCTAATTATGTCTATTGTGAGTCGGAGGCATTTTATTTATACGCGCTATGTAATGTTCCGTTTGGTGTAGACTTTGGGCGGAAGCGATTGTAGTTTTTTTTTAATAATAAAGCTTAACGCTGCGCTTATACGGGCAACTAAAATTGCTCAGCTCCAGTCAATTCTCGTCAACTTTGACGTCACGACTACATCAAGCAATTTGCGGCAACAAGCAGCAATATTGCGCATTACAATATTGAGTGATGTGACCATCGAATATATTTTGAGCGATATTCAGAAATAAATTGCTCCATATTGCTCCACTAATTGCTCCAGATCGCTCCATTCGTGTCGCCGAGCAATTATTGCCCGTTTAAGCGCTTCTTAAACGTTTTGTATTTGGCTTCGGTTAATCACCGAGTACCTAATTTCTGGCTAAAACCATTACCAAAAAAAAATTTTCCTAGGTACTATTAGAGAAGTTGATTCCTAGGCAGATGGCGGATTTAAGTAATTTGGTCGCGTTAAGTCTAACTCAGCCGACAGATCACAGCTAACATTGAATTGACATAAGCCGAACACATGACGTAGGTCCGTCAACTGCCTAGGAATCAATTTCCTCGATGGTGCATAGAAGGATATTTAGCGGCGCGCTGCATCTTTCAAAATGCGTTCAAGAAACTGGTACAAAATTCAAGATATTCTTCCACCGATTAAAAAAAAAACTTAGTAAAAACTTCTAGCGTATTTACTTGCACCACTCCCAAATGTCATTTAATTTACCGGAGTCGTTGAAGTGTGCTGATACTCGCACCTGATTCTGGTTTTGTGCCAAAAATTAATTTAAAATCTTCGCGTGGAACTGTCATGTAATTAAGAAGGGATGAGGACCGAGTTGGTAATTAAATTGTGGGGTTTTCTTTATATTGTAAAGGGATTTAAATAATGTGTTTTGATAACGACTGAAAGATTTCTTAATCTATCAATTGATTCAAATTTTATATTAGTAAATTAATATACAATATTGTTTATTTCGTAACTACAACAATGATGACTGCATGATGATTGTACAATATGTTGCACACGGCATGAGGTGTCCACTTAAAAGTATAATATTATTATGCTAGATATAATGTTTTAAATAAAAAAAAAACAAATGGAAACCCAACCCAACATCCATAACTAGATCTCTCACTATAACAAAACCCTACCTTTGAAAGCACTTTGAATCTTTGCAAGGGACAAAGTCAAATGCACAAATTAATAGACAGGTTTTTGAGGCTGAGCCGGACGCAGGTACACAGGGTACAGGGGACAGTCATTACAGCAAAGTGCATTTACATTGCAAATCTTTGTGACTCCCCGGTGCAAGGTGTAAAGGTACAAGTGGTACAAAAGAATATATCCACTAGTGACTAGAGCATATTAGGTTTTGGGTTAAGTTACAAAAGCTCCAAATCTAGTTTTGATAACGTAAGCCTCATCTGTGGCCATATACTCGTATTTTAATACTAAATATTGGTTTTCGTGGCACAGTAATTCATTCATAACTACACATGAAAGTACATTTTTCTATTAAACTTTATAATATAGACTATTATAAGATTATATCCTTTCTCAGCCCCACAGAAATGATGCTTAGCCCTCTATTATATTATTATGTATCTGCCTACACGATTTTATGAAAATTTGTTTAATGCAACATATTATTTATTTTTTGAGAGGTTTAATTTTAAAGTTTGATTTTAACTTTCAAAATCCTGATATTATAGATCTAGTTATGTATGCTAATAATATTATTGTTTGAAGATTTGAAGATAGGTGAAACTTAAATATTATGTAGTGGAAGGCAAATTTAATTCTTGAAACAAATTCATTTATATCCATTGTTCTATTTTCGTCACATAATAAATTGGATATTTTTTGCTCTGGCAATAAAATATCGGCATTTATTTCGATACAGAGTAACAACGGCCCTCGATATAAGTGCTATTGATTCCGTCTCAACGTTCTGACGAGGTTTTGTTTACAATAAAACGTTTGAAGAATCTTCAAACTGTGAAATGTTTTATAATAAATCGGGAGCCGTGCGATTTACGGGAATTCGAAGCCTGATTGTTTTTTTATTTTTTTATTTACTGGTTTATTTATAATACTACCGTTCATTATTAGGGTTCCGTTCCCAATGCCTATTACTAAGACATCGTTGTGTCTGTCCATCTGTCTGTCTACAGGCTGTATCTCAAGAACCGTAGTAGCTAGACTTGGGAAATGTTTACAGATTGTGTATTTCTATTGCCCCTACAGCTGCTGCAGTGCAGCGGAAACAGAAATACACAATATGTGATCAAAATAAAATTAATAGACTTGACAGGCCGTGTTCACACCAAACCGACTGTGAGCCGCTGAATGTGAGCAGGCTCACTGTGAGCCCCAGTGTGAACGTGAAAATATACGGTATCAAATGTCCGCGCTTACGCCTAGCGTAATAGCGTATTGTCGGAACGAAAAAGTGAATATGTATGGAATACAATAAACTACGAGTACATAACGTTCGCTCACATTCGGTGGCTCACAGTCGGTTTGGTGTGAACACGGGCTTAGAGCTAGTTCATACCAAGAGGTGACAAGGCGCAATCTGACGATTTTTTACTACTTTTGCTTTGCCAAGTCGTACCTTGTTTGTGCTCGTTTCGTTGTGAGTAGGTACCCTTAAAATATTATGTTGAAAAAATTGACCCTACTCGAACTTTTATAAAATACTTTATTCCAAACCAATACTTGACTAATAAGTTACATAATACTACAGAATAGGAATCGTGTTAGAAATGTTAACAAGTAGTACGTACAAACTAACCAGTTGCCACTACATTAATTAAAAATGTTCCATAGGATTGTCAATTCAATTATATTTTTGGGCAGAGCTTATAATAACTATCGTATTTGGCTTTGCGTTTCCACTCGCAATCAACAACAATGATAAAACATTTTATATTCAGTACCAATATCGAATTCATCTCGACGTCATACAATATTCATTGACGACAAACAGACAAACATGATTAAATTTGGGCGTGTGTCAAAATCAACTTTATAATTCTGCGGCGGGAGCAATTAAATAGTCATCGGGATCAATAATATACTTCAATTACTTCGGCCGAAAACAAAAACAGCTGTTGTTGACTGGGGGATAAGGCTGGGCACACACTGTGCGATTTAAACTTTACGTGGGTGACTGCCGCACTCCAAGTGGAACATTAATTACTTAAATGTAATGAATTCAAAATCTTAACTTAAGCCTTATGCGTTATCTGTCAAACTCTTCATTTAATTGAAGTTTAATCATAATTAAATGTATCTGAGTACGGCGGAACATTGTGTCCTAATTTGGATTGGTCAATGCAGACTGATCAGTGATCACCTTGTTCGACTAGAAATATTATCCAAACATCACTGCTCTATCGCCAGTCGTGTCCTAAAAGTAAAGGATCACTTCTTGCATTGGGGAGCACACTCTCTCCGAGTGTTCTCCCCAATGCAAGAAATGAGCTTGGAGTTTCACTTTAGCATTCCAGAAATCATTATTAAGTAGTAGAAGATGCCATTACATTGATTCAACAAGGTTGCCAGTATCGCTCACATAAGTCCAGAGGGGTGAGCCAAGATCTTTTCTTTATCGCTGCGTTATAGAATCGCCGATCAAAATGTATGAAATTGACGCTATTGTCAATTCTATACAATTTCATAGGCGGTTCTATAACGAAACGATACAAAAAAAAACTTGAGAGGTGTCAAGGGACACCCGAATGGAACGAAGTTATTTCTTTATGTTCAAAAAACCTGTATGCATATACACTCAAAAAAATATTTAAAAAAAAGCCATCTATTGGTGCCCAGGAATACTAACAACGCGTCGCTGTTTATTTTTAAAAAAAAACGCCATCTAGTTAACGCACAGGAATACTTACTATCAACGCCATCTGCCCCTAACATGCAAGTACTAATAAAAAAGTGTCGAGATCAAATCAAGGTCAAATATCGTTCTGTCTAGCCTTCAGATTTACACCGAACGCGGGATAAGGAACTTCGTTCCAAAAGTCTTGGCTAAAGAGCCTGCATTCTGTGTCCTGGCGCTAGCCGTATTGATGTAAAAGCACTCACGTTTGATCGAGTCGCAAGTCTGTTCTCCGCCTAGCTGCCGAAAACTGTCGGAGTATCGGAGCGTATTGCAAATAAAACTGCATCGCGGTCAGTTAAAATTTCACGAGCACTGCCCGCCCCGCCCCCGCTGTACCCCACCCGCCCTCGCCGCCCACAGCGAGGCCCGCAAATAGTTAGTTTTTTACCGGCCTTAGTTTTAGGACACGTACTAATGTACACTTCTTATAATGACGGGTTACAAAATATTTCTGTACTAGATGACACCCGCAACTACGTTGCGTGAAAATTTGTTTAAAACGTGGAAGCTGTACATTTTTTCGGGTTAAAAAGAATTCTATGTACTTTCTCGGGACTGGAAGTATTGCCATACTAAATATCAGATAAATCGGTTCAGCGGGCGTGAAAAGTAACAGACAGACACACTTTTTTTCCTTCACAATCTCGACTGGCGAGAGTATTTTTACTTAATTTTGAGGCGCGTACGCTAAACCCCACAAGGGCTACATTATTCTCTAGTAATAATTATAATATGTTACAAAAACTTCTTTCAAAACCACGACTGGTGAGTGGTGAGAGATAGGGACTGACTTTTTATATACTTATCTAATGGAAAAACTTTTTTCGTCAAGAGATTAGCCTGCATCATCCTAATCAAAATATGAAGACGGGATTCGGGAATCAAACCCTAAATTCTACAGTCTACAGTCTACACCATTATAAGCCGTACTAATATTGCAAATGCGAAAGTGTGCCTATCTGCCTGTCTGTTTCCTCTTCACGCCCAAATCGCTGAGCTAATTTTGCTGAAATTTTGTATGTGGATACTTTGAGTTCCAGGAAAGGACATGGGATACTATTGTTCTGTGAAAAATGCACGGTTCCCGTGCGATAAACGAATTTTGACGTAGCGTAGTTGCGGCCGTCATCTAGTACATTTATATTTAGATAGTAGCGGGTGCTAACAATTAGTTTATATTATGTAACTGTAGAATTTTTCAAACGTTGCAGTACAAACATTTGGTGTCTCTATTGCGATGCGGGTGTTAAATATTTCACGAGCAAAATAAATTTGCATTCACGGTACAGCGGTACTGCAACGAAGTAAATAGTATTGTAAAAATACTGAAATAGATTTTTGTTATAACAAAATTGTTATTTATTCGTGTCGACATAACATTTTTCTCACTTTACTATTTTTAAGCGCGTAATACAGTTTTGCTTTACAAAAAATAGTGTTATTAAGCTAGATGTTAAAATATATTATAGTAGGTAATATTAACATTTAAGACATCTTATAAAATGATAATCTTTTAATCATCAATGTGTTAAAAATCATCTTTCTTGTCAGACAATCAGATTTTTACGTTATCTCACAACCATCATTTTTGCCTTTCTTCTCTATAATGCACTATTTAGTCAGTCTTAAATAATATAAAAGAGTTTATGTTTAACCTAATTTAAAGTTTTTGTTACACTTAGAATATAATTTTTATAACACAATATATACACAGCATATTTTATACAAAATATGCAAATCCTGTGAAAAATATTGTATATGTAATAAGCTATTATATTACAGTACAGAGCTCAGTGCTACGCTCTGCATAATACACTGTAGCACCTCTACGCCGCGCGCCGCTACGGGCTACGAAAAATACACCTATACGACTTTTAGGGTTATCGCATACAATCTTTTTACTCCGCAAACGGATCTGCATTTTTCTGAAATATCTAGAATTATCAACATCGTCATTGTTACTGCCATTTTCATTATTAGGACTTGGATTTCAAGAGCACTATCCTTGTTTAAACGCAAAAAAGTTGTTGAGATTTTCCTTATGAATATAAAATATTGTGAAGTGTATAGTACCTATATTAACAATAACTTAAAAGTTTTTATCGTTTAGTTAAGAGAAGAATCTGATAAAGTTTCCATGTTAATTATTATCTTTTATAATAATAATAATAATAATAATAATAATAGTTTATTCATGCTTTAAGACAACACACAATATTAAAAACTAACAATAATTTCACAAAATTTTTGACACCACTACATAATATAGAAAAAAATTATCATAAATAGGTATATATAAAGATTAAAGATAAAGACTATGTAATAAACTGTAATAACTAACACAATTTTAACATTTACATTTTTACAATAACTAAACAATTATAAAATAAAACGACGAATACAAAAACTAAAAATAAAAAACAAGAACGGCATCAGTAGGCAGTGTACTGTGTATTGCTTAACACAGAAATGGAATACCACTCAGGTGTATCCCCGCAGCGCAGAAACACCACGGTGCCTGGTCTTCCGTGGTTCCGTAAACGTATGACGTGCAACAAACTCAACAGACAACTCATTAACTAATGATAACAATACAATAATAATATATAATATTATAATAAAATGTACTATGTAATAGTGTATACAAAACATTTAACAATAGCTGCTGCTGTACAAGGGAGTCGAACAGGCGCACACAACCCATGCGCGCCCGTGACATAACCAGATAGTGATTAGTGAGGCATGTACCTATTTCATGGACTTCAGTCATCAGTGCCTGAATCGATATAGTGCGGGGAGCTCGCGCAGGTGCGCGCCCGCGCCGGCTATCTCTGACCTACTTAATTACAATGCAACGTCCATAGCAACTAATTACCGCATACTAAATACTTCTGGTGTGAATAATATCCTACATAAATATTATCATGGTTAGTGTGCTTACATAAAATACATACTAATAGTTATACCTAGTATTACTATAAAATATAATATCGATACCGGTAAGCCCAACAACCGCGATGGACATCCAAAACCCACAGCAACTGAACTTTCCGGCATCGATATAATGCATATATAAAGTATTAATACAAGTTTATGTCAAAAATTTTATTATAATAAAAAAAAAACATTTTATTTCAGGGACATAATTATTAGTATTATGGCGTAATTACAACCTAACAACATGAATATAGACTATTATTCTCCAATGCAACGTCAACTCAATGATCCAATAAACCACAATTTACAAAGTTTTATGTTGGTATACCTGGCAAGCATCCGTGAACTACCTGTATCTCCCTGTTTTGGCTTAAACCACGAACGGTAAGTACTACTAATAAAATATTAATAGGTGATGTAAGTAATTTTATTACATCATTTGAACATGATATGATAAATATAAAATAATAATAATATAATGATACGTATAAGATAGAATGAAATTTTAATGTTAATATTAATTATAGGTAAAATAACTAAATATACTTGTACCAACATTAAAAATTAATTCAAATATTGTTGCTCATGAAACAATAAGGCTTTCAATTTTAATTTAAAATTATTTTTTGTTTTCAGAGCTCGGTAAGATGGCGGTAGAAGGTTGTTCCAGATCTTACTTGCCAGGTATCTGAAGCTACCTCTAAATGCAGAAGAATGATGATGTGGAGTATCAAGCAAATATGCGGAGCCTCTGGTAATAGCCTGTCTCTCACTAACCCAGTGCAGTTTCTCAAAGAGGTAGGAGGGAGTTTTTGATTTTATAACCCCAAATAATAAAGAAGCGAAGTGCAACTTTCTGCGGCCATCCATCTTAAGCCAACGCAAGTCATTTATGAATGGCGTCACGTGTGCTCGCGCCGGGATATTACAGCAGTATCTGGCACATGCGTTTTGTACTTTTTGTATAAGTCGCTTGGATCTTGAAAGCAAACAAGGACCCACGGTGACATCTGCATAGTTTAGGTTAGAGAGTATTAAAGATTCACACAAGGTTGTGCGTAGACGTTCCGGGATAAAATTTCTTATTTTATATAATATTTTCAATCGGTAGAAACATCTACTAACTAACTTTGCAACGTGTTTCTCGAACTTCAGACCCTCGTCCATCAGCACACCTAAATTACGCGCTTCAGAAACTCGCTCGATTATTTGATCTCGAATCCGTATAATGGGTGAAATAGCCTCAAGATTTTGCACCTGATGTCTAGTACCTAATATCATAAACTTAGTCTTGGCAGGATTAAGAATCAACGCATTGCTCTCCGACCACTCATGTATACGCGCTAAGTCCTCATTTAGCTTTTTTATAGCTTCCTTGACATCACGCAGTTTAAAAGTGATGTAAATTTGGATGTCATCCGCAAAAATATCATAATTACAGAACTGTATACATCTGGTGACATCTGCACTGTAGATTGTAAACAGCTTTGGACCGACTACTGTACCCTGAGGTACACCTCTGGTAACTTCCTGCGGATCTGAACGTATAGCTTCCCCTTTATTGTCATTAATTTCCACTATTTGTGATCGGTCATTAAAAAAATCAGAGAACCAATCGATGACATCTTCACCAAAGCCATAATAATGTAATTTTGCCAATAACAAACTTATATTGAGAGTTTCGAAGGCACGGGAAAAATCTAGTAATACTAAAATAGTGACTTGACCAACATCTTGTGCAGCGAGTATATTATCTACAACATTAGTCAAAGCAGTAACTGTACTGTGTCGCTTACGAAAGCCTGATTGTGTTTTAGGTAATAGGTTATTCTCCTCAATATACACATCCATTTGACCACATATCACTTTCTCAATAATTTTAGAGATACATGGCAGTATATTTATAGGTCTGAGATCCCCAAGTTCCAATACGTTATCTTTTTTTGATAACGGTCTTACTATCGCCAAATGCCATAACTTAGGGTATTTATGAGTTGTTAAAGACAAATTTATTATTTTTGTTATAACACTTAGGCACTGAGGTATGCGACAAGCCATTTGTAACATGTCCAAGTTAATGTTATCGGAACCCATCGCGTTTGATTTAAGTGTTTTAACTATTTTGTGCACTTCCTCATCACTGACTACAGAAAAATTAAATTTAGAAGAGTTAAATGTGTTTGATTTAAAAAAATTTAGTGTTGACTCGGATATTACGTTTGAACCAGGAATATTCAAGAAGTGTCTATTAAGGACATCTTTTCATTATGCCTTTCATGTATATATTACAACTTGTGTCCTTTCATTGTAATTGTATTACACACAATATAACACATTTACCTAATTAGTAAAGCTTATAGAAACAAATGTTCAAGATGTGGTTGTAAATTAACTTTAAAACATTTTCTTATTAATAAGAAAATGTTTTAAATTAATTAATTTATCTATGTTCAGCCCAGAAAGAACTAGTGAAAGTTCAAAGTAAATAAGTAGATTGCCTATCATATTGGGAAAATACTGTAAAATTTCTAAGATTAATACTGACAGCTTCTTTGATTTGACTTCTTTGATTTTATGTATAACATTGTTATAACTAATGAGTACATTACCTTCGTTGTTTAAAGTGACTTAAAAATACATAAAATCCATTTCCATGCTAATATTATGATTGCGAAAGTGTGTCTGTTTGTCTTTTACCTCTTCACGCTCAAACCGCTGAACCGATTTTACTGGTCATGGAGAATGGAAATACTTTGAGTCCTGGGAAAGGACGTAGAATGCTTTTATCCCGGAAGAATGTACGGTTCCCGCGCAATTAACTAATTTTGGTGCAACGAAGTTGCGGGCGTCATCTAGTAAATAATAAAAAAAATTGTTTTTTCTATGATTCTGTTTCGATTTCCACATTGTGTGCTCCAACCTTTACCCTATCCTGATATTAAACCGTACATATTGTATCAGCTGCCTGTTTCATGTGACTTCCTCTGCGATTAAAATTAGCCTTTCATACTCGTTAAGTAATTGAACGTTGTCGCTTTGTTCTGTTGCTGAGGGATTTTTAAATTTATGTTCAGAAGGTTTGTTCTTTTATACAGGGGTACTTCAAAATTTGTTGCTGTTGAGATTTAATGGTTATAGTGTTGCAATTAAACCCTGCTATACAATACGGAAATATTTCAGTCAGTTAAAAATTAGTAGCATAGAAGCCACGTACAGTGGATAATACATAGACTGCCCAGTCACCTTTCAGCCTCAACGTTGATAGCCAAAAAATAAATTAAACTTAAGGTACAAGTTGGAACCAGGCGACACGCGACAACTGCAGACGACGTGTCGTCGCGACACTATTGGTTTCTATGTATTTCTAGGGATCGTCGTCTGGGATTAGACGACGTGATGTACGCTACTTAGCTTTTATACTATTGTATATTATTGTATGCTTAATAAAGAATTTGAACATAATATAGTGACAGCAGTAACCTAGGTATCTTTTGTTCTAGAGTATATAATATATAATATTATATATTATTTACTCTAGAATACCTATTCTATAGCTTTGATCTTAATACCTTCTTCATTAATCTACGGGTAAGAAAGTCGTGTAAAAAATATATGAGAATCCGACCTGCCACAGATCACCACTTAAGATGCAAATGTACCCGACAAAGGAAGTTTTAATTTAAAGATTCCATTCCGAGACGAATTCATTATAAAGTGTTGGTTTTTCATTACGAATTCTTGATTCGTCGTAAAAGTATTTAGTGTATGCAAAGTAGGAATGAACAATTACTAATCATTTAGGTCTCATATTTTCCATACTAGTATTATTTAAATACTAAAGTCTGTGTTAGGACTACACGCATAAGCCACCAAACCGATTTTGGTAAAATTCCGTATGCGAGACCTTGAAAAAGACATAATAATAATTTTAATTGCACAAATGAATTTATGGGCCATAATATTATTATTAATGCGAAATTAATATCTGCCTGTCTGCTTATTTATCACGATTAAACTGCTGAATCGATTTTAATGGATTTATTATACTTTGATTCCTGGAATTAAAGGAAATAGAATATTTTTGTGTAAAAATGTATGGTCACCATGCGCAATTAATTGATATCTAGTATACAATGTTGCGGGCAACATCTAGAAATTTTATGTGTGAGCATGGATAAGATTCCTAATAAAGACAAGAAAAAATCCAAAGATTGTGTGAAGGAACGCTAAAGTACGAAGTTGCAATCAAAAGGGCATTTAAAATTTTCATTCAGGTGTCACAAAGGATCTTATAAGCTTCTCTAGAACTTAGTCTCCAACTTCTTGCACCTGCATAGTGCCGATAGTGGAAGTCATTATAGAGGTGATGGAATTAAACTGTACAGTCGGGGAAATAAACGATTAGCTCACTTTTATTTGTGACAACAAACAAAATCACAATTAAACTTACAAACTAGTAATTACTTTTAACAATTTGATTGTGATATCAACACCGCTATTCGCAGATAAATAAAAATATAACATAACAAATTATAAAATTGTAAAAAAACGACAAAGTTATATCCCACCAATCCCCAAGCGGCACCCGGCTGCCGCATAACAATTGAAAATCTATTGTTTCTGCGATTCCCACGATCGAGGTATTAATTTACAAAATAATATGTTGCCATAGCATAATCTAAGGGATAAAGTTTTCATACCATACATTTTACGTACCATCGAAGAAATTGATTCATAGGCAGATGGCAGACCTACGTCATTTAGTCGAATTATGTCGATTCAATACTTAGCCGCGATCTGTCGGCTGGGTTGGATACAAAACGACCAAATTACGTAGGTCCGCAATCTGCCTATGATTCAACTTCTCTAAGGGTGGGTTGCACCAGAGGCGTAGTTATAGTTAAGGTTAAGGTTATCGTCAAATATGGCGTCCATTATGGACTTTTACTAGGGATTTGGCAGCTCATTTGACATTTTGTTATGGTTAAAGTTAAAGTTATAGTTAAAGTAAGTTAGTGCAACCCACCCTAATAGTACCAAGCCGCAGGCAAATGTTAGTGTAGTTATATAACCTAAGTTATTTTCGCATTTCACATCTCCAGCTGGGAAATAAATCGACAGAAACTAGACTGCACTTGCAGCAGCTCCAGAAGCGAAACAAGATTCGAACCCGGACCTTATATTAAATTTCGATAACGTGTCCTCAAAGAGATTGCGTCGGTGCATCTGGCACCATTTATCCGGTAAATACATTTTCTGGAGATTGGGAACTGGGGTCTAATCCTCATACTTAGAATATCGCTCCGACTGTTTGACGACCTCTGTGGCTCAATGAGCATGTGGTAGCTCAAACCCGGGGGTCGCGGGTTCGAATCCCGCCGACGACGTAACAAAAAGTTTTCAATGTTCCTGGATCATGGATGTGTAAAAAATATATTATGTATGTTATAGTAAAATTTTTACATATATGTATGCTATAAGAGTATTCAATTAATATTTATTTCCGTTGTTACCCGTAACACAAGTTCACGGGGTCAGACTAACGTGGTGTGAAGCGTTTAAAAAAAACAGTTTATGTATCGTCTATCCAATATATAATAAGTCACCTTAAGCGACATTCGAGTTATGAGAATTGGGGTCCTGACATGACGCCCCGCAGTTTAGATTGACAATTCCAGATGTGACGTAAGGATATACAATCCAAAGGCCTTTAATTCTTATGTCAATGTTATAATCTTTCATGTGTCAATGTTATAATCTTGACGACCTCTGTGGCTCAGTGGGTGGGCTGTTGGCAGCTCAAGCCGGGGGTCGCGGGTTCGAATCCCGCCGACGGAACAAAAAGTTTTCAAAGTTCCTGGGTCATGGATGTGTGTTAAATATGTGTATCATATAATAAAAATCTTAAATATATGTATAGTATAAAAGTATTAAATATATTTCCGTTGTCTGGTACCCGTATCACAAGTCCTTCAGGTACTTACCACGGGGCCAGACTGACGTGGTGTGAAGCGTCCATAGATATTATTATATTATATATTATAATCATAATAATATTATTTAGCCCTAGCCCCATAGAAATAATATAAAATAGGTAAGGCAAAATGCTAAACCCTAAATAATAGCTAGTTTTAGAGCCATCAAAGGACAAAATCCATGACAGTATATGACAAGATTTAATTATTGTTTCTTGACATTTTCCTTAGGTTGTCTCGGACTCCAGTGTCGAATTGTGAAAGTGTGTTTTGGAGTCCAGAATTTCTCGTGTTAAAATGACTTAACTCCTAGTTCACTCTGTTGTGATAATCTTTTTATTCTCTAGAAGTCTAGCTATAGTCGTTCTTGAGATACAGCCTGGAGACAGACAGACGGACAGACGTTAATGTCTGAAAAATAATGAAACCGAACTCTATTACTAAGAGTTTAAACTCTTAGTAATAGGGTTCCGTTTTTATCCTTTGGTTACGGAATCTCAAAACACCCCATCATAATTAGAACTCACAAAAATACAAGTCTCTTCGATTATCTTTACGATGGTAACTAACAATAAAATGTAACTTATAAGCGTAATACTTTAGCGGGCCATCTGGTGTCTGCGTATCGTCATATTCCTCATACAATATCTTGCGGTTTGTGTTAGAGCCTTTTGCCATTACCCTTATAATTGATTGGTCTCGCCTCCATGGTCCAGTGGATTAGAGCGCGGCTCTTGACTCGGAAGGTCGTGGGTTCGATTCCCGCGTAGGAACCATGTTATTTCCAAGTTTGGTTAGGACAATTCAGGCTGATCACTTGATTGTCTGACAAGTAAGATGATCCATGCGTCGGATGGGCATGTAAAAAGTCGGTCCTGCGCCTGATCGCTCGCCAGTCGTGTCGGTCTTCCGTCCCACTGGGTTATGAGAGTAGAGGAATAGAGAGTGCTCTTGTGTACTGCGCACACACTTGGACACTATAAAATTACTCCTGCGTAACTGGCCTGGTTTCAATGAAACCGGCCACCGTCACCGAAACCGGTGTGGGAGTTATTATTATTAATTGATTGGTAAAGAAGGGAACATTTGCCTAGCCTACACATTTTTGATAAAAAAGTTAGACTTTATACTAGTACTATTACTTTGGCTATTATTATAAACTATATACCGCCCGCAAACTCCGTTGCGTCAAAATTTGTTTTTCGCGCGGGAACCGTACTTTTTTCGGTTTAAAAAATATCTTATGTCCTTTCCCGGGACTCAAAGTATCTCCATAATAAACAGCAATATCGGTTTACCGGTTTGGGCATGAAAGATAACAGACAGACAGACAAACAGACAGACAGAGACAAGGACCGACACACATTTTCGTATTTATAATTAAGTATGGAAGTATGGATTATTCAAAAAGATTGCTAAAACACTGCATTCATGGCGTCCCCGTAGTTAGCAACGAGGTTCACTTACACAGGGTGCAATTAAACCTTCCTGCCAAATTTTTTCCAGGCCAGAGTCCATTTAACCAAAAAAAATTGGGTATTATTTTTTTTCAATGACAAATTTTACCCCATTTAAAATCGTTGCAGAACGGTCACTCGCGGCGCGGGGGAATGAGAGGGGGTGACGCGGGGTGAGGCGCGCGCGCGGGGTCACGTCACGCGCGGCCGACGCACTTGTAGTGATTTTTAGGATAACTTTCGGAAGTTATATCTCAAAATTTTAGTACTGAGTGACTATAAAAGAAAAAATACGTGTATTTTTATTTTTAACAGGGATCAATATATCAAAATTTGGCAGGAAGGTTTAATTGCACCCTGTATTATTGTCAAAAGTACATACGTCACGTACTTAACAAAGTTTATTTTCATGCTTCAAACCTGCACTGACTTTTAATTGTGTGTGCCAAACAGCCACAAAGAGCAAGCTTAGTGCAAGAGCCAGGCGATATCGAGCGCACCTGCCTAACACGAGAGATCACCGATTTTATCGTTATTTTATGCACCCCCATAGGTTTTATTTCATTTATAAGGAAATTTAAAGGTCCCCGGTTCCGGTTTAATAAGAAAGCGAGAATTCGTCTTTTGTAGTTTTATACACGGTTTTCTATTTACGGAGGGATTGAATTCTGAGTTTGTATTTAAATAAAGACGCAATTGAATTTTAAGATAAACCTGTATGTTTTTATAAGTGAAAAACGTAGAGTGTTAGAGGAAATGTGATTTTTCTCGTCTACCGATAAACTCTGGTTGAATGCGGAAGATGTAAAAAAATATATATGTATTTTTATGTTACTGTTTCATTATTGTGACAAACTACGAGTAAATTAAAATTAGGACAGATTTTTCAAAGGTCAGGTAATTTTTAACGAAAGAATTTTGACACTGATATTTTCTCTTTTTCTCTACAAATTATCTAAAAGTGTCCTCCTGGTAAAACCTCCGCGAGTTAAAAAACACCCCTTAATTAAAAGCATGAAAAACAAAAACATTTTTAGCATCTAACAAAATAAACATAAAAAAAATATTCATATTATTATGAAGCATACCCAGACAAAAACAATTTACCACGCCACCGGTTCTAAAAATCATTGAAATCTTGACCAAAATTTGTAGTCCAGGATCCGGAATCAGATTGGCGCACCGCCAGCGGCCGTGCCTAACGAGCCGACACCGAATCTATAACTTGAGAACTGAAAACCGGGACTCATCCTTCATGTCCTCCGGTCGTATTTTACACATTTTTACCCCCCACAGGATATTAATGTGTTTTCAAGTTTATGGTCGTTATGGTTCTTTGATGTTTAGAGAATTTTGTAAGGTTAGGTTTTAATGTTATTGCTTTAAGAATCGTCTTAGGTTAGGGTATGTTTCACCACTTCCTGATATCTGCCGGATAGGCTATCCACACCTTATCTGACAAATGTTGTATGTCAGATAAGTTGTGGATAATCGATCTGGGACTTATCAGGAAGTGGTGAAACAGTACAGTTTAACAATCGTTGATGCTTATTCACTGATATAATAATGATTAAAATTTTCATACTGCTGTGATAAAGTAGCGCATAGTTACCTTCTCAAACATTATTTAAACATTGAGAAAACTACTCCAAAAAGAATCGTAGCGGAACTTTGTGAAACGTACCTAAGTGGCGTTCCGCGATGTCATTGTTGTTATAGTAATAGGTACATACGTTACGCATAATATCAGCACACTTATCCTTATAATTGTTTTAAGACTTTTAAAAAATATATAATGTACCTTTATATTTAAAAAAACTGTTTTAATAATATAAAAGTTAATTTAATTGAAAATTTTAACTCCAATCGCTTCAGTTCAAAATAAATTGATGCATACATATTTCATTAACGTTGCCGGCTCTTAAAATATTTGTTTCAATTATTTCGGAAAATTTACGGCGGCAATTGTATTTATAAAAATTATTAATACCGTTTACTTTTTGTGTTTTCGTAATGGGAACATCGATTTCCCTAGAATTTAACTGTTTCCCAATGCAAACTACAAGACAAGTCACAAACTTTTCTCCCACACTAAAGTTTTGTAAGGACTGTACTTTTATTATTGTATTAACTGTATTATATTAACTCATAATCTATCAAATATTCCATTAAATAAAACCATCATTTATTTCCCTCAAACACCATTAAACGTTTCCAATAAATTGGTAAAAAATATGTTATTGAAGAATGATAGATATGAATGATAGATATTAATGATACGCAATATTATATTGATGTACCTACTTAGCTTACTTATCTTTTATCATAGTATTTTTATTTGTTCAATTAATAAGTTATGAACTCATGTTCAAGCGGTTGCTTTATATTTATTAAATAGTATACTTATTATGTCACACGATTGCTTTATTATATACATAATTATAGGAGAAGGTGGTAATGTGGCCCCCCACTTTGTTTATCAAGCATTATTTAAAAAATATAGGAGTCAGAAACAAAAAAAATACATTATGGGACTTCTTATTCATTTGTTTAAACATGTCTTATTAGGGAATAAATAAAACTCGTACAGGATAATCGAAAGTTTTAATTATTCTTAATCAATCACATTTGGTATTTTGAGATCAAGTGATGGTAATGTGGCCCCCCGGGGATATCACATTAAATGTATCGCACAAGTGAAACTTAACGGCAAAAATCACAAATGTAATAGTCACCTTTGGAGCCTCCACAGGCTACATAGCCCATTAGTCAAAAGTTTGATACTGTACCCATGGCTCTCCAGCTCTGTCATTGGAAGAACATTACGACCAATGTGAGAGGGCCAAATTACAATCATTGCTAATATTTAAACAAACGTACCAAAAATATTTATTAAATGTAAAATACCTTTTAAATTCCGTAGGAGAACAGTTTGATGTATCCGATGTTTGAACACAAAAGCCAAATATTTCTGTTTCTTAACAACTATCAAAATAAAATCACACACACTAAAAAAGTTTCGCAGGTCGCAAGTTTAACTTGATCGAATGACAATCGAACTTGACAGCCTCTGTTGGATTTGTACGGTGCTAAATTAGTAGCATGCCGCGAGCATCCCATTCCACCAAAATTATACTGGATAGCGTTGTTAAAACATTAACTATTGAGGGGGGCCAATATATGTGCAGGGGCCACATTACCACCTTTTCCCTGTATATATTTTATTAGAAGTAAATTTATTTCAACGTAAAATTCAACATTGAATTCCATTAACCCATCAGTCGTGGCAAAACGAGACACAATAGCTTTTTCATTGTTATCGCGGCCGGATGTGGCCGCTTGGGGCTTCATGAATTAAGCTAATTATTTTTAAGATAATAAGTAAGATGCCTTATGTTTTATTTGTTAGTTAAACTTAATATTTTCTCTGAATGTCACTAAAAAAATCTACCACCAGTTCAAACCTTATAGCCCGCCGAGAAAAATTGGCGTAACAAACTCGGAAAAAATGAACAAAAAATTACCTGTCCAGCAATCCATCGATTATAAATTCAAATCATATCCGTTATTCAAATGTTTACAAGCACTTTTGAACGAAATAAAATGTTAATTTCATCGCAAACATCGGTATAATCAACAAAATAAATATTTAACAGGTTGACTGAAAAATATACCGAATACGTATTTAATTTTGTTGTATTTGGGACAGGCCACGAATTGATGAAAGTTGAATTCTCTGTTGCAATAAATAGAATATTCGGGTTTTAGTCGGGCAACGTCTATTTGCCCATAGATTTAATATCTTTAAATATTTTGTTACATTAAGGGTCTGTTCAACCTGTTCACAAAAAACTTCTCGTAAAATACTGCTGCTACGTTGATTTTATGGAACAGGCTACGTTACATGGAAAAGCCTGCGTTGCCTAATTAACTTTGACAATTTTTAGCCCAATCGGACACACGACCAAGCTCTTAAGGGCGTTCCTTACGGAGATACCGTAATTTACCGTATTTCAAGCCCTATAAACTCATAATTTGAAAGCTACAAAGTTAAAATAAAAATACAGCAACAATCTTCAGTGTTTCGACATTCCTTTCTCCGTTTTAAATTTTCTAGTTTTGTTTATTATACTCATGATATCAGCTTCCAAATTAAAACCAATTTATTAAAATTCAAGCATACATTCAGCATCTCCTTAGGATTTACAAATTACTTTTATTTGAAACATACGCCAATAGATCGACAATATCACAAACTACATATTCCCAGATTTAAATTTTTTTAGGTCAATTTTGAACTGAGATAAGTAAGAAAAATAAGGTTTTGGTGCGCTCTCGGCAACGCGGCAAATGTATGGCCAAGGTCGTTTGCTCGGGGGACGGCCTTAATCAATACAGTTATAACTGTACCTACGGGCCAATAATCAAGCTACAAGACAGCAAACAATCGATAGCAATATGGGAGCTATCGAGCTATTGAGCTGAGATTCAGCGATTTGTCATTAGCCCGGACAATGCGGGTATGGAATGCAATAACCCATTGTAGCGCCCCCTAACGGGGCACAATGGTTTAATGTATGGGGTTAGTATGAAGGTTTTTCAATAACCCACGGAGGTTTTATTGAAACGAACCTTTTATCTGGCATTTTATCACACTTTGGTTTGTTATGTGATGGAAGTTGCTGCTTGATTAGGTAGCACTAGGCAGCGCTGTGCGTATGACACGTAGATTGCTAACTATATTATACTATTTGATCCGAGAACTTCGAATCACTTCCTTATATATATAATCCTCCTCTGGACTTCCACAAATATTTAAAAACTAAAATGAGCCAAATCGGTTCAGCCATTCTTGAGCTTGAACTATGCACTATGCAATCGTTGCATACTCTCTACTCATGTATGGGCCAAATAATTATATTATACTCGGTCGAACACCAAATTTCATGTCTGAATATATTCTTGTTTCATCACACAGATTGTAGTGATAATAATATACAATTTCGTTCATTACGAATACGTACAATCTCCTAAAATTGGCAAAAATCGATGATGAAAATGTTTTTTGTTTCACAAAAATTACAGAAAACCCAAAGTGGCAGCAATCAGCGCATTTCAATCAGAAAATTCAATCCCCAATGTGAATTTCTGTTCAGTTTATTATAAAAATTTCAAGATAACTTCAAAAGGGGAGTAAAAATAAAAACTCGGTCCTTCGAGCCGGGTACATCGGCAATCAAAACGCAATAAAAAAACACACAAAACATTTTACGACAGGAATTGAGTTTATAGTGTTTCTGAAACGCCTTATCATTTTTCCCATAAACTCGTTTTAATGTATGGCGGACCACAGCTTGCGGTCGGCCTGAACTTTCATACGGCAAGCGATACGACGTGCGACGCAACGCTATTATGTTTTTCTTTTGTATGTTTGTTTTTCTTAACATTAAATGATATACTTTTATCTATAGGAAATTTTAAACGAAAATTTTGTATACCCATGCTTAAAAATATTATTATTTATTACGTAAGTATTAAATTTATAGCAAGGAAAATCGCTTACATTCATAAAATTTTCTATTCATTGCTTGCACTTTACTCTAACGATAAGTGATAGGTTGATAAAATACGTCATATAATATACATCAATTTTTTAAACAGCTTAGTTACAATCCAAAGATTTAAAACGTTATATACACGTTACACTACAGAATATATTTTAGTTATTAGTTAAGTTACTAGTAGTAGTAATATTTTAGTTATTAGTAGTTACACTTTTATCACGTATCAGACAAATACCAAACATTGAAATGTAACGTCTGCTTACACAGTGTGATTCTTTGTACTGCTAAGGGGATAATTATAACGACTTCTACCGCGATCGTTATGAAAGTGTTTTACAACTAAAGTAACACTGTATCAGTGAACTTTAATAGTGTATGTTTATCAAACCGAAAGCTCCCTAGCACATGGTGTTGTGTTACATGTCTTTGATAACTTTGCGCACTACAATTTTAATGGATTATTACTTTTTAAGGCGCTTAAATGCTTGAACCTGAAATGCACGTCCTCAAAGATACGCGGGAATCCCTTAAATAGCACTTTAGTTTAATAATTTTAAGGTTTATTTTCTAGTGCGTCAAAAAAATCTTCTCCGCTGCGCTCCGTTCTGCCTGCGCTGACCCTTAGGCCGAGTAAGCCAAAATTTCAAGTCACCATACCAGGACACAAAATATTTATCATTTCTAAGTGCTCACCTAGCCTTACATTTCGTGGAACGATTTTTTAACTCAAGTACTATTATAGTATTTATTGTAGCTGTCCAGCAATGAATATCTCAACAATTAATTATGCTGTAGCTATCAAGACGAAGCCTTCTAATCTCCAATCCTTAATTCAGACGACGCAATCAAATTAGGATTAACTGTTGTATAATTACTGTGCACCAACTAAGGTGCAGGCTGATTCCTATTCATGGGGTATTCTGTGACGTGACACGAATCGCGCAATCGCCTTTTATCGTGTTACAACCGGCTGGAACCGGCCGTAATCGGTTATAACCGGGTATAGCCGGTTACGGGAACAATGAAACGAAATCCGCCTATCCGGATTTAATATTGCTATTGAATATCTTAGATTCTGATACAGGGGTAGAGCTAACTTAATACACAAGAGACTGAAGTAGTTACGATTGTCGTTTGTCAATAGTCTGTCTGAAGACTGTTCCATCTGTGGCGGTACCCACAATTCGCCTAACATTCCTGCATCGCGCTATCGAAGTTTTCTGAGCGCGTCGGTATATATGTCGCATTCATCTGGTTTAATCTGCGATTCTATTGAATGACTAGCGTATTCATTGAATGACTCCATTCAATTGAATGACTGAAGGACAACTAGTCAAGACGTTGACTGAAACGTTTAACGTCTTGACTAAACGTCATTATAGTGAAGACGTTGAATGGTAGGTATATAGGCGATATAGCCGACTTTGTATTGCTTGCTTAGGGTGACCAAGAGTTTGCAACCTTATTTGAATAACAATAATTAGTGATATTAAATAACGATTGAGGACACGGCCTTAATATAATATTATGATTCTATAGGTACCTACCTATTGTATTTTAAGTTTTAAGATGTGCAAATTGCAATACTGCCTATTTGTATTTTGTATGAACTAATTCAAGGATTTCAAAGAATCAAAGAATAAATTACGCTCGTTTGGCCCCATCCTGAGGATTCTTTGTGATCCTGAAACAGTAACACCATGATAACTTATTATCATTGTGTTCACGCAATCAAGAACACTAAAACACCCCTAAATATCACGAAATAAAATTAACTATAAAAAAACGGGTTGCACTCCGGGAGTGCCGGCAGAAGTGAAAACTTGATTATTAACGTTGTGCATTTTTTTAAACCATTTTTTATTAAAATCGATTTTTAAAAATCGTCAATCAAGTTGTTTCGATCAAGTTTCGATCAAGTTTCGATCAAGTTTCGATCAAGTTTCGATCAAGTTTCGATCAAGTTTCGATCAAGTTTCGATCAAGTTTCGATCAAGTTTCGATCAAGGTTTCGATCAAGTTTCGATCAAGTTTCGATCAAGTTTCGATCAAATTTCAAATCGAGTTCGAGTTAGAGTTAGAGTTCGAGTTCCAGTTCGAGTTCGAGTTCGACACAAAATACTACTCTCCATCCGTCTTACGGTTTTTATATGGTTTTTCGATCAGCACGAGAATCTGACGCGAGTTTCACAGTTTTTACCCATCCCACAAAAGTGCTCAACGCCGCTAAAGAAGTTTTCACTTCAACAATATACTTAGTAACCTTGATTTTGTTGTTCGTACCTATTCGACCAGTTTCGCCTCAAATTTTTCTTTAAGAGTAGCCAGCGGCGGAGTAATAATCGTGAAATCCATTTGTCACACTATTTTATAATCAATAAAGCACTTTAAGAAAACTCAATCGGAAAAAATATCAACACAGTGTTCTTTGTGCAAGTTGTTTGAGGTCATATTGGTATTGGCGACTACTAGCGCCGCAGTGGAAAAAAATGAACTAAATTATTTAATAGCCTGACTGATTTTATGTCCGCTCTTATCAAAGGGCTGTGTTACAATCCGCGAACTAGGTGGACGTTGGATGACGATTGTTCAATCGACGTTCTGCCGAGTCATTCAATTGAATGGAGTCATTCAATGAAAACGCTAGTCATTCAATCGAATCGCAGATCAAACCAGATGACTGCGACATATATACGACAGCTGAAATGCAGTGTTGCCAACTATGGGGATTTCCCACTAAATTTAGTGGGAAAAAATAAATTTAGTGGGTTTTTTAGGGGGTAAAATATCTTGGGGATATTTTTGGGGGTAAAAGTTTTGAAGAATGGATATTTTTTTTAATAGCAACCTTAGAGTTTGGTATCGATTTAAATAAATTTTATAAAGAAAATTACTGCAACAGCTACTAGATGAAACTGCCGCACAAAGCACATGTATCTATAGTTTAACCGTTGAATTTAAGAATATTTTAAAAATTAAAAATATATTAATTTTATTTAAAAAGCATTTACTATTAAAATTAAGATTTTAATAATAAATGCTTACTGATTCATCATTTACTAGAATGTTGAATTGTTATTTTATTCCTACAATATAAAAATATATTGTAATTTGTAACTTTTGTCGGTTAAATTTTAAATAAATATTATTGACTGCCTTTTTTTTCATTTTTACCGTAATCTAAATGATCGCGATCGCCATTTAAATCGGCTGAAGGTGTATTTCAGCGTTTTGAGCGCTTAGTAGAACACACCCCAAGTAATTTTAAATATTTTGATTTTTTGGGGAGTTTTGGTTGAAATTTGGTGGGTTTTGAAGTTGCTTTTGGGGGAAAATGTTTTGAAGAGTTGGCAACACTGCTGAAATGTATCACGTAGGCTTCGGCCTGACCGGGCATACCACCTCGCTCGGTTGGAAGATCTTCCTTTGGCCTCCACGCACATATCCCACACATCTTTAGTGAGCGCTCGATTTTAACATTTTGTTGATGCAATGGAAGATGTAAGTTGATATGGCGTATTCGTTTCACCTCTACGTATCATTTTCGTTGATACTTTTTGTGGCAAGAAGGTGAAATAATGAAGATAGAAAGAGAAAGCGATCACAGAAGGCAAACTTGTCAGCGCAATTGTCTCTGATATATGCAGCGGCAGCAAACCACAAAACATTTTAATATCTCAGGGAGCATGTGGGACATGCTAAAACTAACTTGGGACCCAAAACAATTAATCTAAAGAAGTAGAAAGTATTCCAATTTCTTCTGCTTGAATACTGGCCTCTGCGACTTTATATAATGGGCAGAAAAGAGAGTATTTTTATTTATTTTGTGGTGTCATTGCGTTATTAAATTAGCGAGCGATCACGTCTCGGCCAGGCTTATTACGTCACCACAACGTAGCTACGTGCTGCTTTAATATTCATTACGAACAAAGGTATTATCGATTTACTTTTTTTCCTGGAAAGTTGCTATAATTGTTGATGTTGGTATTTTGGTAATAAGAAACTATCATTATTACCAAGTATTACTTGGAGCGGTTTAAATTCACCGAAATGACGATATGACATAATTAATGTACTACCAGAGAAGTTGATTCCTAGGCAGATGGGAGACCTACCTACATAGTACATAGTTTGGTCGCGTTATTTCAAACCCAGCCAAAAGATCACAATTAACATTGAATTGACATGATCCGACCAAATGACGTTGGTCTGTCAACTCCCTAGGAATCAATTACCTATGGTACAATTGAAGCAGCATCACGATGCAGATGGTATTTTTGCCAAGAACACTGTGTTTTGTCTGTCAATTTCTATCTGTCTGACAATTTTCTGGTATAGAGAACGTGCATATATGATATGATAGGTGGCAGCACATGTCAAGAAAATAACGGCAAATATAGTACATGTTTTGTTGTGACACCACACGCCAGTAGGTAGCACCTTTGTAAAAAGTAAGCTGCATTGCAAGCTAGTGTCTGCAGCACCTTCGTTGCGCAATTTTTCATACAATATCCATTTTGTGCCAAGTAATATATTGTCTAAAATCAGATATATTTCATTAATTCTGTCTTAAAACAATCTAACTCAGCTTAATCGTGTTGTCTCACAGAATCTAATCTATTTTTTCAATGCAGACATTCTCAACCTTTTATCAGAACGCTCAGTCAGTTCGTTAGTTGGAGTTCTTAATTCAGAACTGTCACGGCCGCCATTAATCTCCTGTTCCCAGCGGACTGATACGTTCATTTACATACTAACAAGACTAACATTAATAACGTTTGATCGATATTTGAAAAAAAGACCAAGTTGATGTAACTCTAGAAATGAAATTCGAAATGACTCAACTACCCTCGAAAAATTTTAATTAAAAAAACTTTAAAAGCGTATATAATTAAAAACTTTTTTAAACAGCCAAATAAACTATTTATTTATTTCCTGATGTGCGGGGCTTCAACCGCTTTATCAAGGATTCATCACTAAAACACTGATCCCTAAAATTATCAATAATATAAACTATATAGGCCTAAAATGCGAAACGCGTAAGGAATCTGTTGCGTAGTTTTGTAGTTTTTTTAATCTTAACATACTATATCTGTAATATAGTATGTTAAGATTAAAAAAACTACAAAACTACGCAACAGATTCCAGACAGACAGCGGAAAGTGACTTTGATTTAACTCTGTAGAGATTATTTATTTAAGAACTATACAAACACATACCTAGGTCGATGTAAAAATATTTATTCCAAAAAACTCTCCAACACAAAGTTTAAAATGTCCGCTGGACCGCTAACAGTAAATAAACGCCATCAAATATTCCATCCCGGTCACTTCATAGTCACGGCATTAAACTTGCAAGCGCACTCATTTAAAGTTGTTTTAACTAAAAAATCGGCTAAGTGCGAGTCGGAATTGGCTATAATGGGTTCCGTACCGAATAGATATCGAGCAAAAAGTTATGTTTTTTCTATGGAAGCCCCCCAAAAATATTTATTTTACTTTGTTATTAGTTGTTGTTATAACGGCAAGAGCCTGGTGACAGACAGTGGGACGGAAGGACGGATTGACGGACAGACGAACGAATGGACAGACTGACAAACAGCTTCTCAAAGTATTTTTAATATGACCACGGGATTTTTTATAGCGGCAACAGCTTAGCTTCGTTACAAAGTCTTAGCAATAAGACTCCGTTATTACCCTTTGGATACGGATCCCTGAAAATAGTTCCGGTACACCGTTCACCGTTTTGATTGACCCTTGTCGCTCCAGAGACAGATTTAACTTTTTCGTAATTGGTCCGAACTCCGAGCTAAATGACACTCGAACTCGAAGCTAATTCGCAATCGAGTTTCGAGCGCTGTTTACTGAATGCATCGAAAATAAATTTTGCTTCTAAAGACCTGAATAGGTAAAGTGGATAACTAAAATTTAATAACATAAGGATAAAAATTCATTTTTTCCTTTATAATTTGAATAAACCTTGTACTAATACCTATTTCATCACCTAGCTAATATGTTTAGTATTTACATAAAATCCACATTTTTTATTTTAAATCATTTCTCCGGTACTAAATGCTCCATTTATGCAAAAAAACGAACATTTTCAATTAATTGTTTGATTTCATCCATTTAGGTATTCATTTATAAGGGTCTGCAATGTTTTAAAAATGTACGGATTACGGAAAATTTCCAGGGAAATCCATTTTAAATCTAGGTCAGTTGACAAGCTATAACGACGATAATTTGAGACAGAAAGTGGACAGAAAAGGGTAATTTTTAATATACTTAAGCGTATATCTACATCCTATAAAAACTTCCTTGCCAAATTTCGAGTTTGTAGGTTTTATAGTTTCTGAAATTAATAAATAGATAACTCGATGACGCCCACAACTTTGTTGCGCTACAATTCGCTTATCGTGGGAACCGTACATTTTCCGGGATAAAAAGTATCCTATGTCCTTTCGAGACTCAAAGTATTTCCGTGCCAAATTTCAGCAAAATCGGTTCAGCGGTTTGAGCGTGAAGAGGTAACAGACATGCACTTTCTCGTCTATATTGTTATTAAGCATAAGTAGCTTAAAATTAAACCCAATAAAACATCTTACCTTAATTATTGTTTTCACTGAAAGCAAAAAATAATTACCTAAGTGAAGAAATGTTGGAAATGAGAAACGAGAAACTTTAGTACGCACACGTGCAGCCATCCTCAACCTTTCCCGTAAGTGTGCCGTAAAACGGAATGTAATGGAAAAAAATAATCCTAAAACATACGTTTACATTTTATTTACGGAATATTTCAGAGCGGAACGATAAAAATAAGCGAAAACACGACGTTCGCTGCAATTTGTTACACATTTCTAAACAAACCTTAATAAGAAACAGCTGGTCCAACAAAGGGATTAAATTAAAAGAAACAAACCCTTGTAATTTGCTACGAATTCACGGGCCACGGTTCCTTTTCAGTTTTTTATTTTTTTTCCCAGCAACATTATTGTAAATTGTTGCTGGAAAATATTAATTACTTTCTTTTTGTACGAAATATTTCGAGCGTCTAATTAGTCTACAAAGAAATGACAAAACTTTATTAGGTACTCTGTTAGGACGTTTGTACACTGCTAAAGAATTTATCCAGGTTACGGTTGTCCGATTTTTTGCGCCCTCATACAGTACAGCAGTATTCGTACATTTTTTTGCTATAAAAACTATTACGTGTCCTTTGCCGGGACAGAAGTACGACTATATCAAATTTTATGTAATTCAAACTGCCTGGGTTACGAACAGAATGACTAACAGATGGGCCACATATTCACATTTGTAATATAATAATTAGAATGAATGTGTCTAAAGCTTCTTCATATAAGCTTTAATATAATGTTTTATAGAAACTATGTACGGCAGCCGTATGCTTCATAGCACCATAAAGGAAGCAGAGGAAGCCTTTGACAGTCGATAAAGTTTTGTATCACCTTGGGCTTGGTTCTAACTCTGTTACACACGTTAACTACATAAAACTAAACTTATTATATTTTATAAAGTCCTTCAAAGGTGAGGATAATATTGTGTTTTGACACAGAATACAATATATTAATTTAACAAGTTTTGATAAACGTGTAGTTATTAATAACTAGGACTACGCTGACTAAGACAAAGGTTTATAGAATTTTGTAGGAATGCTTAGGTTACCGGTATTATCAGAGAAATTACTAAAACTCTATATATAATAATAATGGTAGCAACATGTGACTCTACGTAGAAGATAACTATTTAGCGGCCTGTGATACATTCTCTTTTTAAAATACAACTTACACTCCTACATAAAATGCAAATAAAGTGAATAATCTCACACTTTGAAACTTTCAAGTTATCAGATTTAATTTTCACGTGCAAGAAATACCAGCGCAAATAACCTAACCCAGTAGTTCCATAAAGGTAAATAAAAATCCATCTCAATTTTAGGCGGAAAGCGTCCTGCCGAAATTTCGACTTAAATTTTCGCCTTCTAAATATTGTCAAAGGATTTGCGTCAAAGGCAAACGTAGTCCGGTGTGTTGTGTATTCAGTTATTTCTCCTAGAGGCGCTATAAAATAGTCCTTATTTCGTTTGAATAAGAGCTATGTTGAAGATAGAATACCACTGAATGTGTAGTGCAGATCTTGAAAACCTCAGCGAAGGAATGGGCCGGATTAAGCCTCAGAGGCCTCGCTGGTAGTTTAATAGGCTTTGCGACTAAGCTTATATTAAGTTTGGTTAAGTACGATATATCGACAAAGGACCCGTTTATCAAGGAGTTATGCTCTTTGTTTCAATTCACGAGAACGAGAGAGTTTGGATATACATAAAGTGTTAGTTAAGTTTACAAATAAAAAAGATTCTTGATTTCTGAACTGGTATTCTAAACGTTATTTCATTCAACTTATTTACAGAAGAGATGTGTGAGATGATTTTTATTCATTTACAATATAATATTAATTTTTTACAAAACTCATATAAAAATTGATATTTAATTCATTCAGGAATCAATTAAAAAACCTATTAGCAAAGTGTACGATTTCTAAAAATCTCTATAAAATATAAATAAGAAAAATAATTGTTAAAATTGAGTGCATTAGAGATACTAACAACTAACAAGATGTATTTACTCAAGAGAGAAAATAAGAGAATCACTGCAATCTTAAAGCATTTCTTCGATACAGAAAATAATGTTATTTTCCATCTTCAACATTAAAAAAGACGATATTTCCTCATATTGGAAATGTGATTTTCCATTGCAGTTTATTTTTCAAAAACAAATTTGCGACATCGCTCTGGACTGTACAGTGTACAAGGGTATTACTGGGAGCTACGAAACATTGTATTTTGCACGTACCATTTTGTTATGTATTTTCAGGTCAGTTTGATTGAAAATATATTTTTATCAGTAAAAATGTACAGCACAGCATATTTTAAAATATTTCACCAAATTGGTGCATGACGTTCAGTTGGAAATATACGCAATGATGATTTTCTGTGATAATACTGATGACTTTAACTTCGCCGTAGACGCGAAAATAGCTTGTGCGGTGACAGACTTGTATTTTATCAGATTTGTCTAATGATTTGTTCATTTTATAAAATAAGTGGGCAAACGGGTCACCTGATGGAATGCAACTATCGTCGCCCATGGACACTCGCAACATTAAAAGAGCATTGCCGGCCTTTTAAGAGGAAATACGCTCTCTTCTTAAAGGTTTGCAGGTCGCATTGGTCCGGAAATACTGTTGGTGACAGTTTATTCCAGAGTTTACTTTATCCTGGTTTTATTTCGGAACCTAAACTTGGTAACCATGATGATAGTCACCTCCATGTATCGTAACTCTATGCACATTTCTATTCCGCATATCTGGCTCAGATTTCCGGACATTTTCATTACTTGTCGTCGTTTTGGCCGTCGTCTGTTGCGTGGCCGTTTTGTAATGAACGTCGTGTTTGGCCGAGTGCTGGCTAGTAAATCTGGTAGTATTTTGTTATTGTCTCTTATACAGGGTGTTACAAAACAAAGTGATAATACTTAAGGCTGTGTATGAGTCCCATACAGTATAAAGTTCATTGTGAAACTAACAGCGCTGAAAGCATGCTCATGAGTTTTTTTAACCTTCCTATGGGCGAATTATAACGTTGGGGCCCTTTCCCATACAAATCGCAAAAAAAACTTTCAGTGCTGCTACTTTCACAGTGATCTCCATTTTTGGCACACATACACAACCTCACGAGTCGAAGAAATTAAAAATTTGAGTAAATTATTTCTACATGGTTAATTAAAAGCCATTTATTAATTAGCCTGTGCTGTCCCACTGCTAGGCAAAGGCCATGTATGAATTAGGTTCTCAAATTGTTAAAAGAAAAAAACGACATTGATATTTCATGAGGACATAATTGAATAAAAAAGGAGACCACAATCGGGACTGCACAAAGCGAGTTAACCATAAAAGCGAACAGCAAAACACGCTTTAAAATATTCTCTCGTAAACAATACAAAACTATAAGGTAGTTTGGGTATAAAGCTGCTAAATATTATAAGCCATTCCTTTACAGTGCGCCTGGATATTGATCCCATGGATTCCCCTAATCCGCTAAGTATGACTGACAACGCATTAGGGGCCTAAAAATACAAGTCAGCCACGATATTGTGTTTATTGGCTTTGATTTCCCTAAGTGTATTGGCTGTCTGACTGGTTTGTAAATAAAAGAAAAATTTAACTGTCTGTATGTTGGAAAAGTTTTAGTTGAAGTGACAACACTTGTAGAGGCGTTGTAAACTTTTTTGACGTGGATTAAAAAAAAGCTAATAATAATCAATACTAATACTATAAATGCAAAAGTGTCTGTCTGTTACTTCTTCACGCTCAAACTGCAGTACTGATTTTACTGGTTATGGATATATTTTGAGTTCCGGTAAAGGACATACTGCAGGTAGGAAGACATAACTTCGAGAGAGAAACCGATAGGAGGATACAGTTGGGTTGGGCAGGATTCAGGAAGTTAAGCCTCTTTCCATTTCCATTCCATTCCATTCTCACGTCGCGAATTCCGCAGAGCTTGAAGACGAAAGTCTTCGATCAATGCGTGCTTCCCGTTATGACCTACGGGGCGGAAACCTGGCCTTTTACAGCAGGGCTAGCTCGTAAGTTTTCCGTTGCTCAGCGTGCTATGGAGCGCGCTATGCTCGGAGTTTCTTTGGCGGATAAGCTTCGAAATGAAACAATTCGTCAAAGAACTAAAGTCACCAACATAGTGCAGAGAATCAGTACGCTGAAGTGGAACTGGGCTGGTCACGTAGCTCGAAAAACAGACGATCGTTGGAGTAAACTTACTCTGGAATGAAGACCAAAGCTGGGAAATCGGGGTGTAGGTCGACCTCCAACTAGGTGGGACGACGATCTCCGTTTAGTTGAGGGTCCACGTTGGATGCGAGTAGCAGGAGATCGGTCATCTTGGCGTTCATTGAGAGAGTCCAGCAGTGGACGAATATATAGGCTGAATGATAATGATGATGATGAAAGGACATAGGATACTTTTTATCCCGGAAATTTTGCGGGTATCAAATATATAGCATTTTTTGTCTATACGGCAATTATTATTACTAGATACTTTTAAAAAATTTAAAACATTTTACCATCTACCAAAATATTATTTCCTCCCTACTCAGGGATATAAGACAAAGCGAGTAAACAGACTCCTTTGATTTCTTCGTCCATTTATCGCAGACTTTATTTATTGTCCTGATTTTTGGCAGCCACAAAACAATTGAATTCAATTGAGAGAACAAACAAAATGGCGCACAAAGGCGTTTTATCTACGGGTGTGTGATAGTATTATCAGTGATCTTTTTGTTGGGCGTCGGGTATGACGGGACATTGTCCGAATCCATTTGCTAATTAACAGTTTCATGCGTAAACGTTAATGGAGAGTTGGGTGAGACATGTCGACGCAAAAGTGTCTACGTCTGTCGGGCAGTTCTGCGGGGCTAAAATGGTCACATTTAGCAATTTCTCTCAATCAATTAACAAAATGAATTGTCAAACTCACTATTAATGTCAAATTAGTACAAATTTAGACATCTGAATTGCCAAAACAGTGTCAATTTTGCGATTTAAAAAAAAGAACTCATATTATGATTCATTACAAGATTCTCCAAAGCGACCATTTTAGCCCCGCTGGTTTCACATTGATTAACGGATCAATCATAATATAATTCACACGTAACATTGAATTTCGGATGGATATCTGAGAGATAACATGCACTTAGTTTATTACAGCCTTGAAATAGGTTTATCCCATGTAGACAAGTATATCTTTAATTTAACATTACGAGTAATTAACTTGCGTAACTCCTAGATATAGTCTTATCTATAAGACATTTTTTTAGTCTGCGCTACTTACGTGTTTTGTGTAGTCCCACATGTTACACATTAGATGACATTACTCTTTCTTACATACAGACTTCCCTAAGCCGGTACGTAACAGCTCATCCTTAGCTTTAAAATCATCCATTTATATGTATTACTGATCCTACTGTGTGAGGCTCATCCCTGTATGTATGTATGTATGTATGTGTGGAACTCATCCATAATTCTCTTCATTTGAATGTAGCGTCGAGTGTCGATCCGTAAATAATTATGCCGATAGTGAAGTGATGAATGTGTTTTTATTTCTCTGTTTATTATATTATATTGCATTATTCATTTTGTTTTTTTTAATATCTATGGACGCTTCACACCACGTCAGTCTGGCCCCGTGCTAAGTACCTGAAGGACTTGTGTTACAGGTACCAGACAACGGAAATATATTTAATATTTTTTATACTATACATATATTTAAGATTTTTATTATATCATACACATATTAAATATACATCCATGATCTGGGAATATTGAAAAACTTTTTGTTCCGTCGGCGGGATTCGAACCCGCGACCCCCGGCTTGCGCTACCAACGCGCTCACCACTGCGCCACAGAGGTCGTCGATCGTTGTTATTGGTATCTTTTCATAATTTTAATATAAAAAACGTTGTTATTGGTATCTTTTCATAATTTAATGGTTAACTTATTGTTATGACTTATGAGTCAAACGAAAAACTACTTTAATTAGTAAAATGTAAGTTTCGCGGCTACGCTGCCTTTAAGAACAGTATGTCGCGGTAATTATACATTTTCCCGTAATATATGTAAGTATTATATGTCCATTCTACTTGGACTGCTCTGTCTCTAATATGCAAAATTTCATCAAAATCATATTTTTTATGAAATAAGGGGGCAAACGAGCAAACGGGTCACCTGATGGAAAGCAACTTCCGTCGCCCATGGACACTCGCAGCATCAGAAGAGCTGCAGGTGCGTTGCCGCCCTTTTAAGAGGGAATAGGGTAATAGGGGAGGGTAGGGATGGGCAGGGAAGGGAATAGGAGAGGGTAGGGAAGGGAATAGGGTAGGGGATTGGGCCTCCGGTAAACTCACTCACTCGGCGAAATACAGCGCAAGCGCTGTTTCACGCCGGTTTTCTGTGAGAACGTGGTATTTCTCCGGTCGAGCCGGCCCATTCGCGCCGAAGCATGGCTCTCCCACGTATCTCAGTAGTTTCGGACCCTATTCGTGGCAAACAAACAAACTTTAAATAGACATACGGGCGCACTCATCATCATTTTATGTTGATTCAACTTCAATTTAATGAATAGTTTGGCAGATAATATATTTTGCTTATGTCAAAATCTTTATTAATATTCGTCTATGAGTGCGGCAGATAGATATTTTTTTTTTTTTATAAAATTGGAGCCGTCTATGGGCTGTTCGCCCATATCCTTTTATTGTTATTTTATTATTTATATTTTTCGCGGCAGATAGATTAGAAAATTAAATAACAAATTGTCAACGTAGATACCGTGAAAAGGACTGGAATCGCTAGGCAACAAGCCGTATAACGAGCACTCAGACACAATACAACTTGACCTGAAACAATCCCTGGACTGGATTCCAATAAAACAATCGACCTATTTTAGCTAAACCTTGTCATATACATGCGCAGACGAGCGACGTGTACTGTCGCAAGCTACCGCTACATAAACGCGAAAGTGACTGCTTGTTCTTTCTTCACTCTTCAATCTGAAACCATTGAACCCATTTTGACATAATTTGTTGTGGTCATATTTTGAGTTCCGTAAAAATACGCAACGTAGTTTTTCTTATGGAATAACGTAGGTACGGTTTCTGCGCAAAAAAATAAATTTAATCTAATCTAAAGCTAAGCTTCTAATCAGACACTAATCTTGAAATTCGCAACCTCGGTGATTTTGAGCCAAATGCTTGTAAAATATAAACTAAAATTTATTTCTGACCTTACGGATAATAATTTAAAGAGTAATGTACTAATTACTTTATCAAAATGGATTAGGCTGCTTTTAAGATTAAAGTTACCTTTACGCTTAAACAGCTGGAAAATGGATTCAATACAATTCTTGGCCAGACAGACAAACTTTCGCATTTACATTATTAGTATATTATTCTGTCCAAGTATAATATTTTTAGGCTGGTATTTTCTACGAAACCCTTTAAAGTCCGACTTTTAGTCTGCGGTGTGCGGTCACTTAAACTGTAACAGAGTTTCAGCTCGAAGGAATTCTTAGAGTATTCCGCTACTGAATCTGTTGCAACCTCGTCAGCAATATAAACGCCTTTCTGAAATACCTGCAGGGCCTCAAAGCAGTGGCGTAGCTACTAAAGGGCAAGGTGCCCGGGGCTCTCAATCTCTGATTTAAAGTCTATACATTTAAAGTCTCTAAATTCAAAATAAACGTTTTGTAGCTGTTCATTCTGTAATGGGACCCACACATTAACAGTTCGCCGGCAGGCCGCCGCCTGGCAGTTAATCGGAAAAGATCACAGACTCACAGTTCCCCTGACGATTTTGTAGATTTTGTATCGACGGTCAATGGCTGTCAGGCAGCCTGCCGACCAGAGCCTGCCAGCGGACTGTTAATGTGTGGGACCCTTAAGACGTATATTTCAGAAGTAAGTAATAAGTTTTTATCTTGCAAATTTCAATTAGCACAAGACCTGAAATTTCCAAATACGCCTCTGATCAAAGAGCCTTCCTTACGTTAATTTAAATTTAAGACTGGCGAGATGCATCGCCATTGCCGAACTGACGACGACTGAAAAATTTTAGTTGAAGAGATGCATCGCCACTGAAGGCGGGTCCTACGGGGCCACTACCTAGCTACGCCACTGCGAGATATTCTTAGCTATGACGTTTATTTATCATCGCTAGAGCCTGCATTGTGTGGCTGGTATCAATAATTCATAGAGTTGGAGCCGGCGTAAGCAAGACTCTCCGAGGATTTCCTTTCGATTTTAGACGCTTCTATTATCTTCTTATATCTATGGAATCTTTTAAAGGAATTACAGTTGGGAAAAGATTGTACGATCTTTGTAGTTGAGAAATGTAGGAAAGTGTGAACTAGTATATTATTTGATATTGTTGTTGGGATCTATACAGGTAGTAACAAAGTGATAATAATTAATATAGGTTTGTATCTTAATATATAAAAATAACTGGCATTTTTCGTTGTTACTTTATAACTCAAGAACGGGCTCACCTATCCAAACCAAATTTTCAGGGTTTGTTCGGACTATTTAGTAGGTGGTTTCTGTGAAGTTTGCACAAAATCGGTTGAGTGGTTCTTCATTTATCACATTTTTTGTAACAAATGAATTCAATAAAATATGGTTTGATTTTTTAGACGGGGAAATTTTTGTTTTGTTGTATAGGGTATGATCGTGGATTGGTACCATGTTCATAAAAGTGGTGACCTGATGATGGGATCCAGGAGTAATCGAGGGAACTCCTCAAAATTTAAATGGAAACATATGCTGATTTTGCTTTTGTATGAAGTATTCCAGGCATACGTTACCAAAAAGTAAGATTTTGCACTGAACAGAAATCCGAACTCCTTATAGACCCAATTTTACATGACTTTGAATCAATAATAAACAAACAAATAGTGACTTTTAAAAGCCAAAAAAAAATACACATTGTTGTTTACTTAATGTACTTTGACAATTTGTGGTTCGAAACAAAATATTGAAAACTTCACTCGATCAAAAATAACTCCGAAGAGGAGGCTAAATTCGAATATTTTGTGATATTTTTCTTATTTTTCATGAAGCTTATGATAGTTTTACTTTCAAAAATCATATCTACGAAAACTTAAAGAAGAATAATTTGTGGTTACATTTAGCATTTTGGTTTAACTATCAAAGAAAAAAGGTTTTTTTCTCCTATTTCGCCCTATCAAGTACGCGGCGAGCGTCGTAACCGCCACTGTACAAGGCGCGCTGATATGAATGTTATTTTAATGTCCTTTACGTCGATATTCGTACTGACAGACATCGACCTGCTAATTTTCGGGTCTATAGGGCCTTAAGAACTGAAAGCATATTATGCTACTTTGCAAATTACATTCATCATCATCATCACCATCATCATCACTACCACATCAGGGTCACCAATGTGACGTGACTGTGTGCGTCACGCTCTGGAGCTAAGGTCGAATTTGTTCTGTTCAATATTAGTGAGTCGCTTCGAATATGCGCTTCGACGAGTAGTACAAATGGGGACAAACATAGATGATGTTATATAAGTAGTTAGTAAACTATTGATGTAGTTTTAAGTAGTTTATGCATTTTTTATATTATCACCATTTATAATAATGAGTTTCCATGCGGAATTAGTGCTATAATAATAAAACGAAAGTCACAGAACAGAACTCTAGAGCCTAATTAGAGATAGGTCATGTCATTTTCAGCATTGCTTGATAAACTCTAAGCATATAATTATACAGTAGTATTTAATATACTTGGATTTTTTTTAAGATATTCTAAAGTGGCAGTGAAGTCAGCTGATCATGAGTTTTCGTATTATGAAGGTGTATCCTGGATCCAAAGTCACTAAGCAGAACAAATAAGTCTTTACAGAAAGCCTTATATAACTATCTTAAAAGAGTGAAATTATTTTTTAAATATCAATCTTAATTATAAAGTATTCGATAGTTTTAAAAATTCTTATCCAACAACCTAAAATTGCATTGTTAGTGCCAATTTAAATTGTTAAGAAAAATAATTTCATATTGTGTTCACTAGATGACACTAAGGTGCTCCTAGATCTCGCTATCGCTTGCCCGAATGTTATTCATATAGATTTAGTTACATGATGTATTCGATAGATGTCGCTAAGGTGCTCCTAGATCGCGCTATCGGTTGTACGAATGATTTTTATATAGGCGTAACGGAGTTTTGTTAAGGCGAGTATTATGATGAGAATACAATATTTTGTGTTGTTCGATCTATTATTTTAATGATTAACCCGCCAAGTTGACCTCCGCGAATCACGGGTATTATACATAAATGTTACAGATTCAAGGCCAGATTTATCATCAAGTTGGTTCGATTATTGCCGTGGCGTAACCCGACGCTGATCATCAATTTTTGCAAATTTATTTTATTGGTGATGAAAATCGTGAATTGGATTAACGTTGTGCAATTATTTCTAATACAAGACGAGAAATTATTTGTGAGCTACAATGGTTTTTCCATCAGCATAACGCATTAGTTCAATCGTTTTAAATTCGTATGCCATCTGATAATCAAAATTAGCGTTTGTGGTGTGAATTTGGAAGAATCATGTTTTTCACATGGCCAACTTTAATATGTAGCCTGTTCCTGAGTGGGTACCCCCAGCCGTTTGTTAATTCACATTCAAAATGAAAAAACAAAAAATATTGTTTATCCCAATGTACTGGATTAAGTTTTTAAATAGCTAGCAATTAAGTAATATATTATTTTTAAAGAAATGAATCAATGTTCTAACTGATTTTTGTATTATTTCACTTTATCGTAGCGAAGCACGTACCGGGCCGCTCGTAGAGTTATATTATATAGTTCACTGTGAATGTAGCAGCGCTGAAGGAGCTTTTTTTTTCGTTATTTGTATGGGAAAACGCCCGACCGTTATGATTACCCCAAACAAAAGTAAAAAAAGTCGTTCATAGGTACTGCTACCTTCACAGTGAACTCTATACAGGGCACTCATAAATTTATTATCACTTTGTTTCGTTACACCCTGAATAGAGGTACAGTTACCAAAATTTCACCTTTGTATTATCGACGACTCCAACTAAAATTATTTAATACTAGATGATGCCCGCAACTCCGTTGCACCAAAACTCTTTATCGCGCGGAAAACGTACATTTTTCCGCAACAAAAACCATCCTATTTTCCCGGGACTCAAAGTATCTGCACATTAAACATCAAAATCGGCTTAGCGGCATGAAGAGGTAACAGACAGACACACTTTCGCATTAAGGGCGTTCCTTACGGAGACACCGTAATTTACCGTATTTCAAGCCCTTATAAACTCATAATTTGAAAGCTACAAAGTTATAATAAAAATACAGCAATAATCTTCAGTATATCAACATTCCTTTCCCCATTTTAAATTTTCTATTTTTGTTTATTATACGCATGATATCAGCTTCCAAAGTAAAACCAATTTATTAAAATTCAAGCATACATTCAGCATCTCCTTAGTATTTACAAATTACTTTTATTTGAAACACACGCCAATAGATCGACAATATCATAAACTACATATTCCCCGTTTTAATTTTTTTAGGACAATTTTGAACTAAGGTAAGTAAAAAAAATAGGGTTTTGGTGCGATCTCGGCAACGCGGCAAATGTATGGCCAAGGTCGTTTGCTCGGGGGACGGCCTTAATATTAGTATGGATCACGATTTCGGTGCTGCAGACTACTTCCGATAGTATTACCCCGCCTAATGCCGACAGGGAAACATCATTACCACATCCTCCATTATGGGGCCAGTGCATTATTAACTACCCCATGCCATGTATGGGAGTTTATTAGATCATAGATGTTGTCCGCAGATTCATAGCGTCGAAAGTCGTTTATCGCGCGAGAACCGTACATTTTTACGGGACAAAAAATATTCTATGTCATTTTCGGTATTCAAAGTATCTGCATAGCAAAGTTGAGCAAAATCGGTTCAGCGATTTTAATATTAGTATGGATAGTAGATTTTGTCCGCTCATTCATTGCGTCAGAAGTAGTTTATCATACTTTTTTACTTTACTTATTACAGCGAGGTAACCATACTTTTTTCCCACAATCTCTAATGAACATACTACAGCCAAGTTCATTACCGAACCTGAGGATCGGGTGCGATATCTGAGGGTGTAAATGGCCAATAAACCCGCAACATACATGAATACGTATCGGACATGGCAAGGGTACGTGTTAATAATGCAAGCGGCAGAAACGTCGCCATTTTGGAGTTATTCTACTATATTCTTGTGGATTATCGTGTCCGTATAGGCACGATTTTATCCTAACGCCTTCGTGGTCCAGTGGTTAAGGGCGCGGCTCTTGTCTCGGAAGTCGTGGGTTCAATTCCCGCGTTGGATAGATGTTGATGATGTGTGATAGTTTATTTACGACAATTCAGATCATCTGATTGTCAGACAAGATGATTAAAAGGTCCTCCGCCTGATCTCTAGCCAGTCGTGTTGATCATCCGTCCCACTGGGTTATGAGTAAAGAAATGCTTTACAATACAATAAAGAATACTGAATACCCATTACGAACAATATAAAGTTTTACAACAACAACAGTAAAATTTCTATTTATATTTTGATTCGAGAGCATATAGCAATAAAATTGATAAGTTATCGGCACGATTCTTTGATGTTGTAGCTATAGTTAACTTGATTGTTTTACTTATCACCTCGCTATTAAAAAGGTTTACACTTTACACACAGACGTTATTGATACACTTTTTGTCTTTATCTTATACACTAGGATGTCAGCCGCAACTCCGTTGCGCCAAAATACATTATTCGCGCGGAGACACATGTTGTCGGGATAAAAAGTATCCCTGTGCTCATTCCCAAGACAAGTACGTTCATACCAAATTTCAACAAAATCGAATTTGCGGTTTGGGCGTAAGGAGGTTCCTAATATAATAGACAGACACACATTCGCATTTATAATATTAGTACCGATGTTCTAATCACGTGACAGACAACACAAATAATATGCATAAATATCCATGCATGCATTTATCAGTAACAGGGCTAATCTTTGGATCTCATAAATAACTTCAACAAAGTAGCGGAACAGTTTACTAGGATAAGCTTACAAGCTACAAGGCAGTAAATGTATTTTTAACTAGTTCACAAACAAAATGCTGAGCAAACAGCTTAGAACAAATACAATTACGTGCTGTATGTATTCTTGAAACGACTAGAACATCTAGAAACGACTAGGGTTGTGCCGATACGGTACTTCGGAAATTCTAAAAATATACAGGATGTAACAAAATAAAATAATAATCATTTAGGACAGTTAAGGGTATGAAATTAGGAGCGCTGCAAGAGTTTTTTTTTTTTTGTGATTTGTATGGGCAAAAGGTCAGTCAGAATCATGAATTTGCCTTTATAAATTAAAAAAGTTACTCATTCAGCATTGCAGCTGCTATCACAGTAAATCATTACACACCCACACAGTATTATTACTTTACTTTGTTTTGTTACATAATATAACATTTTCTTTTACTCTTAAACCCCCGAAATGATTAAATTCGTTACAGGCATACTTAAAAATTTTAAAACAGAGATTAAATAACTTTGGCTACTAAAAAATACAATTCCCGCGCGATAAACTAATTTCGGGGCGACGAAGATTTGCAAAACATTAAGAACTCCATATGAATGTTTTTATATCGTACGACCTAAAATCGTATATCAGATCGTATACTTTAAAATAGTACCAATCGCGCATCCCTAGGAATGACATAGCCGACTCGATGTAAAGACGTTTATACACTTGTTGATATAAGCTACGTTAGCGAGATGTCGCGACGGCTTTTGCTGCAAAAATTGTCTTCGAATAAACACTATAGACTGTCTGTATATCCTTACTGAACAAATACGCGGTCTAGTGTTTACAGATCTAATTATTTATCTACTTTCTTTTCACAAAAAGGTGTTATAGACCTATTATAATACCTGCGTGGTCTAATGCAAGCTTTCGACTCGAGAGTCACGGGTTCGATATCCTATGGGACACCTTCGATTTTGAACTTGAAACTTTCAAGTTTGGGTAGGAGAATACCTCTAAAGGTGGATCTGATTGTCTAACAAGAAATATTATGATCCGTGTGTTTTATGAGCCTGAAATACCTAACTGCTGCTCCTAAATTCTCGCCAGTCGTGTTTAACATAAGAGAAAATAACACCTGAAAAGCCTTGCTTTCAATAAAACCAGCCAACAAAATGAATGTGAGGATTATAAATAAGAAATATAATCGACCTAAGATGATATAATATTTAGGCTTAGTTTAGGTATTTAAGCGTCATACATTCTTGCCTATGACGGTAAATAATGAAGGCGACTGTCCATTTGGGCAGTATCATACGACCGCGAACATGGCCGCTGTAATTCGATATAGTGCGCGCTGATACCTCGTGTCCACTGCATCGCTGTGATATTATAATAGTTATTATGTTCTTTATTGTAATACTGTATGTGGCAGTAAAAAGCTTGTAATAAGAAGCCACTTTATAACTAAAAATATTAATTTATCTTAAGCTCTTAAGTGCGCCAAAAGTAATCATTGTACTATTTTAGTATTATATTTGACTTACCAATTAAAAATAAACGACGTTGGTGTGGCCGGCCTAGGAAAATTTGGCGCGACGGGCTGTAGGCTTACCAGTTGCTTACCAGACGACTGTGATCAACGGTGGTGTAGGTGTAACGTAGTTTATACTTATCCTCTTTGGGAGCCAGCACGTTGGAAGACCCTCGGGAAGGCATTTGCTCAGCAGTGGGATAGTATATAGGCAAAAAAAAACTTTTGTTCTTAAAACATGTCTGTTTTGTGACGCTAGTTGCAGTGCCTTTGTTGCGTACGTTCCCTAGACCCTAAAGCCGTGACGTGCTACAATGGACACTCTCGCGTCAATCCCCGCACGTCACTGGCCGCTAATAAAAGTTAATGAAGCGTCGTATCAGAAACCCCGTACATGTCAGCTAAACCCCATAGCCCATATACAGCTATAACCCACACCCCATGTCAGCTATTACTCCATATCCCATGTCAGATTTTACTGCTAATGGTCGCGCCGGATCGATGGCACATGCAAATGTCATGTGTTTTTTTAATCTCTTATCTGTGCAATACGAGTACAAAGCCGATTTATTTAATTACTAGAATAATATATTGCCGACGATTGACCATGCTAAAGGAATCAACGAAAAAAATATTTTTGCGCTTTCCTTTGGCATTGATTTAAAGGATCTTTTAGGGGTATTTAATCAACTTCTAAATGAGGTGGTTCCATGTTCGGCTGCATTTTTGAACAGCTCAAGAATTCGTAAAAGGTGATGATCATCATTGGACATAGGATCCTATACAACGAAACCTTTTTTTTTATCAAATAAGGGGGCAAACGAGCAAACGGGTCACCTGATGGTAAGCAACTACCGTCGCCCATGGACACTCGTAACATTTGAAGAGCAGCAGGTGCGTTGCCGGCCTTTTAAGAGGGAATACGCTCTTTTCTTGAAAGTTACGCGAAAAAAGCACTGTGGAAGACTGCCACTCATGAAGGTGATGAGGATGGTATGTTTTTCGCGTAGGACAATGGCGAAAAGTTGCAGGTGGTATGATTCCGAACAATTCCTCAGAGCACTCCCCGTGATACAACGATAGAGGATGCAGAGTGATCAGTGAAGCTACATCTCGGCGTAATTCCAAGGGGTCCAAGCTGTTTGAAACACTATGGCAGTCAACAATTCGAGCGGCCCTTCGTTGGATACGATCCAGAGAGAGCAGTTGGTATTTTGGCGCCCCTGCCCAGAGATGAGAACAATTTGTAGGCGTTGGTCCGGACTGAAGTACTGTCTCGCTCTGTTAAGAACACCAAGCTTCTTCGAGGCTAATTTGGCCTTACCCTCTAGATGTTATCGGAACTGGACTTCGCTCGATATGTTGACGCCAAGTATCTCAATGCTAGGGGAGATGGTTAAAGATGTGCCCTCGAAACGAGGATATACGACCATTGGTGACTTTTTAGTGGTGAACGCGCAGACTTGTGTCTTGGCGGGGTTGAATTGGACCAAGTTACGTCTACCCCATTCAGAGACCTTCTCCAATGAATTCTCCACCTTAGACACAAGTTCATTTCGACTCTCAGTGACATTTTGCCGAGAAATATCGGAGGAGCCGGTATATACAGCATCACCTGTACTATCATCCGCATAGCAATGAATGCCGCTGGTCTGCAACATGTCATTGATATGCAGTATGAATAGAGTAGGCGATAGCACACAGTCCTGAGAGACACCAGCATCAACAGACTGAGTTTCCGAGCATTCGCCGTCAACTACGACCTTTATGCTTCTGTCTGCTAAGAAACCAGTGACCCACTTACATAATTTCTCGGGCAGCCCGTATGATGGAAGCTTTGATAACAACGTTTTATGCTAAACCCGATCAAAGGCCTTCGCAATGTCCAAACTAACAGCCAATGCCTCTCCCTTCGACTCAATTGCCTAAGCCCAACGATGAGTCAGGTACGCCAAGAGATCACCAGCCGAGTGACCCTTAGGAACCCGTATTGTTTGTCGCTTAGTAATCCCTGGCCGTCCAAGTATCGAAGAAGCTGGCTATTGATAATGGATTCCATTATCTTCGAGAAGAGAGAGGTTATAGCGATTGGTCTGTAGTTGGAAGGAAGGAATCACCTTTTTTGGGGATCGGGTGCACCAAGGCTGTCTTCCAGGATGCCGGGACGATGCCAGTGGAATAGGAGAGCCGAAAAAGACGCGTCAAGACCGGACCCAACTCTGGAGCACACTTTTTCAACACAATAGGCGGGTTTCCGTCAGGCCCACTCGACTTTTGGATATCAAGGGAATGGAATGGGAATGGGCTTTTCGCACTGAGCGCTGATGAAACCGAATATGAACCGCCGATCTAACCACGAGGCTATAGTCGAACACATAATAATATACAAGTCTGTTTTCCAAAAATCTTATTTACAGTGTTATGGAGGACACAAGACCTGTTCTGTGGGACTTCAATATATTATTCTCGAAAAGAACAGTCATACATATAAAATACTAGACGTTCCGCGCGGCTTTGCCCGCGTAAATTAGATATTTCACAGATAAATTAGTCCACAAAAAACAGCCTATGATCCTTCGCGTGGTCTACTTCTTATCTGTGCCAAATAACAGAAAAATTACTATAGTAGTTCGTGAGATAAGGCATTTCAAATAATTTCTCCCGTTTTTTCCACACTTTCCTCTATTTCTTTGCTCCTATTAGTCATGGCGTGATAAAATATTAATATAGCTTATAGCCTTCCTCGATTAATAGGCTATCTAACACTGAAAGAATTTTTCAAATCGGATCAGTAGTTCCTGAGATTAGCGCGTTCAAATAAGCCCTTTCAAATAATTTCCCTCCGTTTTTTCCACACTTTCCTCTATTTCTTCGTCCCTATTAGTATTAAAGTGATAAAATATAGCCTATAGCCTTCCTCGATAAATGCTATCTAACACTAGAAGAATTTTTCAAATCGGACCCGTAGTTCCTGAGATGAGCGCGTTCAAACAAACAAACATACAAACTTCCCAATTATAATCTTATATATAAAATTCTCGTGTCACAATGTTAGTCCACGAACTCCTCCGAAACGGCTTTACTGATTTTTACTAAAATTTTATATATGCATATTCAGTAGGTCTGAGAATCGGCTACTCGCGGTACTTTAAAAATTATTGATAAGTGCATTTGTTGAATAAATAATAGTAAATTATTACAACCTGAGACTGACGGCGACCATTGTTTGTGCGACGAGATAGCAATCGACGTTGCCATGGCGACATACTTATTTAGACACTTCAATAAAATAATATGGGCGAAATACTTTATATTATGGCAAAGCAACGTTTGCCGGGACAGCTAGTATTAGTATAGATTTTGAAATGTTAAGCTTAGTGTCTCGTGGTTTTCTACAAACAAACTTCTGCCCAGTGGACACAAGTTTCACCACTTTTGACAGCCCTTGTCAGGGCTGTGGTGTTGCCAAGATTATGGGCAAGTGCCATTTAAATGCAGTTCAGACTTCAGTATAGACTTTTGCTTGGTTAGGTAACTTTTGGTAAAGTTGATATTATCCATTGTTTTCTGTTTTTACTCTTTTTAAGGTATCATTTATTTTAAATATTGTTTTTAAATGGATACTAGCTTATAATTCTCATTGTTTCTCGTCAGCAGCTTCAGTATCAAAGCTTTGGCAAACAATATACAAATACAAGTAATAAACTATCTAAGAAATTGATTCACAGGCAGATAGTAGATCTACGTTATTTGGTCAAGTTAATATGTATGACAACACTCTTGTCCAAGATGTCAAGGCGACTAAATAACGTAGGTCCGTCGTTTTGCTTATGAAGCAATTTCCCTGATAGTACATAACGTTAAGTGCCCCATGTGGACAAGATGGCCACGACGGGTGTCGGCCTCCCGGGGGTCTACATGACATGCTCATTTCACTACCAGACACGATTTACTCCATGTATAAATAAGGAATATAATGGATTCAGTTTTAAAAAGATATCAGGCCTGCAACGCACTTGCAACTTTTCTGAAGTTGCAGTTGCAAGTGTGCGACGGTGACCCGTTTGCTCGTTTGTCCCCTAATTTTATATAAAAAAGATGTCTTGTAAACTGTGGGCAATATCTAGGTAATTAATGTTTTTGTAAAAAGATTTTCATTCGATTTTGCTGAATCAAAAAGTATATTAAATCCCTCTTCAAGTATCCAAACTGATGCTTGCTTGCATAATATCCAAATCTTTAAAAGGGCTTAAAAGTAAAGAAATTACAGATAGACACACGCGCTTTTACATTAATAATATTAAAATATTACACTAAGAGCTCCATATTCAAAGATTAAAAAAAAAGAGTATGGGATATTTTTCTATTCCTTTCTGCTTTTAGCTCTATTATAGAGCTAAATATCCCCCGATTTCTCTAAGCTGGCGCACAGAACACAGAACAATAAGGCTCAACTCAAACTTACAATAATTATTGCTGTAGTTAGCATCAAAAGTACAAACACAAAACAAACAATGATATAGTACAAACAACGGACCAAATATTAAAATCTCCCAATTAAAATCGTGAACGCTGTAACATTATGTATTACAGTCCCAGTGACCTCGTTCACGAGCCTCCTTTATGCTCTGAACAAATTGTTTTCCATCTGCAGTTTTCTGCAATGCAGTCATCGATACTTTTTATGAAACTTTTGACCTTATTAAAATGCCTGTTGCTTTTTAAATGCAGCCTCAATTGAAATAAAATCATCATAGTAACGTTTGAAACTATAGTGCTGGTGATTCGAATATTTATTTCTTTGTCGGATCGGTTTTGTTACTATTCACACGTTACAATTTACTTGATACAACACTGAAACACAATTATTGCCAGAACCAAAAACGCGTTACGCGTAAAATGTAGAGTTCAGAAATTTGATTCTACCCTGACAGACATTTTATTTAACTTTATTTGAATGAAAAGTTTGCCATAAAACAATTTTTAAATAAATATAAAACAAAATTAATTATATTATATAGATTTTACAATGAGCTTATATTTAATGAAAGTTGAGTAATCATCAATCTCTTAGTGCGGCTGTAAAAAACTACTTCATGGTAGAACATTTATCATTATTTGTAGGATAAAACTTATCAAAATCACGTCCCATCGCACCGATTTCATTTTACCTCGCAATCTACTTTAATTGAATTCTTGAATACCTTCAGCTATTGTTTTTCCTGGTAACCATTCAGGCGAACCCCAAATGCAATGTCAAGTATGAGTCAGGGGTTTCCTGACTTGTCTACTTAAAATTTCAGAGCTGGGTACCAACTACCAGAGCATCATGGATTATTAATATTACCTCCCCTCGCATTGTTTCAATCAAATTGGTATTGCGTCAACTTCTGACAGCCTTTGGATCGATTGCAGACCTATTCTGATTTATTCAACTGTACGGTGTAGGTAGCAACTAGCAACGAAACAAAACTTAAGATAGGTTAATTTTTACACAACTATTTAAGTAGCCACAATAATTATAGTTTTAACCACTTGTTTTAGTCCTTTTCTACTTTGTCGGCTAGGCATAAATAATGTTTGAGACTACTTACATTAAGGGCCTTCCCTACGGAGAATCCGTAATTTACCGTATTTAGAGCCTTATAAACTCATAATTTGAAAGCTACAAAGTTATAATAACAATACAGCAATAATCATCAGTATATCAACATTCCTTTCCCCGTTTTAAATTTTTTATTTTTGTTTATTATACTCATGATATCAGCTTCCAAAATAGAACCAATTTATTGAAATTCAAGCATACATTCAGCATCTCCTTAGTATTTACAAATTACTTTTATTTGAAACACACGCCAATAGATCTACAATGTCATAAACTAGAATATATTCCACGTTTTAATTTTTTTCTAGGTCAATTTTGTACTAAGATGAGTAAAAAAATTGGGTTTTGGTGCGATCTCGACAACGCGGCAAATGTATGGTCAAGGTCGTTTGCTCGGGGGACGGCCTTAATACGAACTTTAACAAGACCTACGGAGATCTACGAAGATCCCACGGAAAAACATTGTTTTTCAGGATACTTTCTAGTAAGTATCCTAGTTCCTATGTGTTCATTCAGACCCCAAACTACTATCACACCACTTAAGGCTGCTCTTTCGAAAAAAGCGTGCAGATGAAACAACTTTTCATCGGCATTAACAGAGAAATTATATCTGAAAAAAATAATTAGTAATCTACATGATATGATACGTAATTTGGTTTTGCCATATTTTTTCTATCGGTATCACATAATAAAGAAATAAAAAACCAAATCACCTCCAAATCGTTGAATGAAACCACTTTACTCCTTCATTATTTATCAAAAGAATATATAAAAAATATCTACTGCTTTGCAACACATAAGTTAATAATTTGGTTTTTTTTACTTTTTTGAAACATGTATTATATTAAGCCTTAAAAAGGTTTTTTCTCCTATTTCGCCCTATCATGGACGCGGCGAGCGTCGTAACCGCCACCGTACAAGGCGCGCTGTTATGAATGTTATTTTAATGTCATTTACGTCGATATTCGCACTGACAGACAATCGACCTGCTAATTTAGGGAGAGATGGCCCTTAAGGTAGTTGTATTTCATACAGGATCCAGATTCCAGTAACAAAACCTGCACGTTATAAAAACGTATTTAGTCTCCTCCTCGCGTCTGTCGCCCTGGTACACGCTCACGCCTGACCGGCTCGCTGCCTCTCGTTCTAAATTCAAACGGTTGACGCGCCAAATTGGAATTGTTTTTCATTTTTCGACTGTTAAACGGGGCTTGCGGCTTGGAATTGAAAGGGCTCTCTACGACCCAAATTTGTCGTTGTGTGCATTATAATTTACACAAATTGGGGGTTTTTGTTTTTTTACAGGCCGAAATGTGGCGACACGTGTTGAATAGGGATTGTGGTTTTTAATTCTGATGTTTTTTTTTTCTCACTTATACGGACTTATATACAGAGGATAATAGATTAATAATAGTACAATAATAGTACAAAAAAGACATTTTAAAAAAGCAGTAAGCCAAATACAAAACAATATTTAATGTCACCAATACCTAATACGTGCAATGTTTGTACAATGTACATGGTATTTTGATATCGTTATAGATAATATTTCAGTGGCTATTTAAATATCTACTAAAACAAAAAAAGTCATAACTCATAACGTTTAGCAATAATCAGTGAAATTATCACTGATGGCGTCTTTTATAGCGAATAGATTTTATAATCTACGAAATATTTCAGGAATAATGCGCGTTTAGACGCTTAGAGCGCCATTAATATTTTGTTGAATTGTCTGGAGGTGACGTCACTGCGCATTCGAATTACGAAATTAAATTCCAAGTTTAATTTCAACTTTCATTTGGCACTTTCGCGCGTTTCTTATTGCCATAGAATATAAAAAATTCTTACTGGCCAATAAAAATACACCTTTTTTATGGAACGTAATCCTAAAAGTTTTAAAACAAATTGAATTTTTGTGGTGTTGTATTTCTTTTTCATTTATGGTTGAAATAATTACATTTTAGAAAATGTTTTTCGTGTATAAAAAATTAGGGTACCTACGTCTTACTTAAAGATATTGTATACCAAAATAATAATATTATAAACAAAACGTCACACTAATATTATAAAGGCGAAAGTTTGTGAGTTTCTATGTTTGTTACTTCTTCACGTCCAAACAGCTGGAGCAATTTTAATGAAATTTGGTATGGAGTTAGTTCATACCCTGGATTAACACATAAGCTACTTTTTACCGTGGGAACATATCACAATTTATTTTCCCTAAGAAACCGCGGGTAACACCGCGGGATACAGCTAGTATTACATAAACCACAAACTATACTTTCTAGTTCCCTTCATAACTCACAATAAGAATATACTTAATCATTTTCTTTGTAAAAAAATATTAAAAAGAAACAATACAACAATAAACAATTAAAAACACTTTCAGTAAGAGTATTACAGTATCAGTACTTCACTTAGACCACTCTTTGCTAGTCAATTTAGTCGCTCCTTAAGACATAAAAAGGCACTCAGGGAACCATTAGCGAAATAATGAATTCATTAATTTGACGGATGAGATAGTGGTTTTTCATTCAAAAAAGTTTTTTAAAGAGAAAAGTTTAGAGTAAAAAGTTATTCGCGAATCATCTTCGTAAACGCTTTTTAATTAAGTGCCCATAAATAATAAGTTATCCTTTTACTTTTAATCATAATAAAACAAAACTCTTAATATAAAATTAAAAAATACATCGTTTCGCAAATTATGTTCGAAAAAATTACGTGAGTTTTGATGTCATTTGGATAGATTTGGCTCAACCCTACACCCCCCTCCCCCTCCCTAAGAGCATCCAAAAATTCTAAAATAATAAGATATTTTTTGAATTTTTTGAAATGCCTCCTAAGTTGCCTGAGGATTTCTTATACGCACAATAACAGTTTTTTTATTATGTTTATAGCTATGTATTACGTTAAGTAACTATATTACACACAGTGCTGCTCGCCAGTTCTGTTATGCTGCAACTTGGCTTGACACGCTACCGCGTGTCTAGATTTAGTACCTAATCTGTGGTTTTACGTCTTCTATGTATCCTTTCTTTTCAATAATAACTACTACTTCCTTCCTTCCTTCCTTCCTTCTGTCCTTATAGTCTTTTTTCCCTTATATAACTGATGTATTATTCACTTTTGTGATTGTTTACCCAGTACCCATAAAGAGGCTTAACGCTGCAGAATATTATCGTTCCCGCCAATTTTCCCGTTAAATTGCCAATTTATAACGTATAAAGTGCGAAAAAAAACCCAAAATATATTTAATTTATTTGCATGGTCATATCATAGAAGAGGTATGTGGGACAGAAGAATAACTGCATAGTATGAATAGGCTTTAATTATTATTTTGGGACGTTGTGCACTTTTTGGAATGTGCAAAAAGTTAACCTCGGACGCGTGGTCTGTTCGAAAATTTGTAAGACGCGAGACGTAGGAAGAGTAGACCACCGGCGCAGCGTAGGAGAGGAAGTAAGGACAAAGGATACTTTTTATCTCCGAAAAAATGTACGGTACCTGCGCGATAAACGAATTTTGGCGCAACGGAGTTGCGGGCGTCATCTAGTACAATATTGTGAAACGTATACTTGTAGTAGTGTAACTCACACATGTAGTTAGCTCGCATATAAATATTTTCACTGTTTGTAAAAATTTAAATGATATGATAATATAAAGTAGAGTAAGCGAGTGTGAAGTTGTCGGATTTGAACCCCAGACTTGAACTTCGCACTTACGCCGGTAACACCATAAGTCCATTCTTATTCATTGATAGATTTTAAGTTGTGTAGGAGTTTACAAAGTTTCCGGGTTTTTAAGTTCTTAAGAGTCCGTATACGAAATTTTGCCGATGAATACGAAATTGCAAAGGTTCGCTACAGAAATATTATTAGGTTTTTTCCCCTTATTAGACTTAAAAAATATATATTAATTATTAGATTTAAAATATATTTAAGCCGACTCGAGCCTTGCGGCGTGTAATATAATGTGAGATTTAGGTAGTTTTGAATCGTGTTTTTTGGCACAATTTGTTTTTTTTTTCATTTTCTTCGAATTGGATAGAATTTTATCTATAGATTATTTCTGTCGTTTTCTTTTTATGAATTGCAGCTCCAAGTTGCCGAAATTAACAGCAATTCTTTGCCCATTTTCTCTAAAATTTTGCCGAGTTACACATTTTTTTACTCAACTATTTCATATTAAAGTGGTAAAAAGTAATTCCAACATTTTATAGACGACTTTCTCAACAGTACATTGTATTTTTTTCGTACCGTTAAGACGTCAATACAATCCATAAACAGGTGATATTCTAAACCTTTTACAGCAAAAAGCACAAAACTATCGCGGGTTTGAGTTGGATTATTTAAAAATACATAAAAAAAAATCTAGCTCCAACATTAGATTATAATTGAAATGATCTTACATGTTGTGCATTAAAACTTATAGAAGTACTGTATTTTAACTGTTAAATCACGTCTGTTAAATCAGCGAAATCGGCAAATTTCGTATACGGACTCTTAAGGCGACGCTTGAAATGTAAAAATAACGAAGCATGTGCGATAATTTGTAACTTAGATATAATATATGCCTTTCCAATATAATAATTGTATATGATTTCAAATAAATTAGTTGAAATAGCATGAAAAACAGTATTCATTTTGTAGACTTTTGGGACATAATAATATAAACTATACAAAAATATAGTTTTATTGTCGTAGCAATTTCGTAGGTAGGTTCGACGTAGCTCATAGCGCGCGCTACGAGCTACGTCGTAGCAAAATAAAACAAATCTTTGTATGATTTCTCGCAGAGGAAACATCTTATTTTTATTTTATTAATTGGAACAAAAACAGTAATAATATGTTATAATCTCAAATAAGCACAATTAAATAAACAAAAGAGATAAACACATAACCCACACTATAATAATTGTTCGCGGCGTAACAAAAATAATACATAATTTTGCTAACAAAAGGAAAAAATTAAAAACATTATAGCACTGAGCGGTTTGTAACAGATTAAAAACGTTTTTAATATATATATTTTTTTTATTAAATAAGGGAGCAAACGAGCAAGCGGGTCACCTGATGGTAAGCAACTACCGTCGCCCATGGACACTCGTAACATCAGAAGAGCTGCAGGGACGATACCGGCCTTTTAAGAGGGAATACGCTCTTTTCTTGAGGTTTGCAGGTCGTATAGGTCCGGAAATACTGCTGGTGATAGTTCGTTCCAGAGTTTTACGCGAAAAACGCTCTGTGAAAGACTGCCACTCATCAAGGTGATGAGGATGGGTATGTTTTTCGCGTGGGACGATGGCGAAAAGTTGCAGGTGGTATAATTCTGAACAATTCCTCAGAGCACTCCCCGTGATACAACCGATAGAGGATGCAGAGTGAAGCTACATCTCGGCGTAATTCCAAGGGGTCCAAGCTGTTTGAAACACTATGGCAGTCAACAATTCGAGCGGCCCTTCGTTGGATACGATCCAGAGAGAGCAGTCGGTATTTTGGCGCCCCTGCCCAGAGATGAGAACAATATTCCATATGAGGCCGCACCTGCGCCTTGTAGAGTTGTAGGCGTTGGTCCGGACTGAAGTACTGTCTCGCTCTGTTAAGAACACCAAGCTTCTTCGAGGCTAATTTGGCCTTACCCTCTAGATGATATCGGAACTGGACTTCGCTCGATATGTTGACGCCAAGTATCTCAATGCTAGGGGAGATGGCTAAAGATGTGCCCTCGAAACGAGGATATACGACCATAATACTTAACTATGCAAATAATTTTAATAGAAAAAAAATAAATAAAAAACAACAATATAATTTATGTTGTTGTTGCATGCTCTTTTCAAAACTCGGCTTATGGCAACACATAATATCATTTTTGAAAGCATATATTAACAAAATTAATAAAAACATTTAGATTGTAACGCCTTTTACACCGACACAGTTCTTTTGGGGTTAAAAGAACTTTTCTTTTGGTGCACGGTGACTTGGAACTAGCTCTGTCGCCTTGTAAAGTGTCACTTAAAAGTGAAACTTTATCAAACTATTACGCATATTACACTAATTACTGTAACATATAAAGTTGAGACCCAAGTGCACTATTGCTATGGTCATAATCTTACGTATTCGTCATAAGACTTCGATGTCAAACTTCTTAAAAATATAATTCTTCAAATTGGCTTTTAATAACCCCAAAGTATCTTTCAAGGGACCATGTTTCCGCATGACACGTCTATGGAAAACACTTTTACACCACACCGGTATCTCATCTATACAGTCATCTTGTATTACGGTGCCCACTGACCTGGCAAATTGACTCAACAGCCAACACCGTATTACCACATACACCTGCTAAAACTGCAAGTCAAAGGGTAATAAGGCTTTAGCCATGCGCGAGCCAGGGGACGTGATCCTCAAATGTAATTTACTATTCTATCATTTTATTTAGTTATCGTAGGTTACTAAGTAATAATTTTATCGACTTTTGGTATTATGCCTGTTACTATGCCTCCAAAAAATCTCGTGTGCAACCTTCCCATTACTGGCTGCAATCGCGCCTGATAAGACATTTTTTTACATAAGTATCTACTTTAGTAAATGTAGATTAGGATCGTAACTGTTGTAATTTTTAAATGAACCAAAAAAGAACGTATCCTGAATCGTGCTTTAAGCTTTCACAGAAATATTTTTCAGTTAATTATCCAAAATAATCTATATTAAACACTTTGCGGTTCATGAGGTCGTGACAAACGGATGAAAACCGAAGTTTAAGTGATCCCCGTTTTTCCCTTCAGGTACGAAACCCTTAAAAACGGAACCACATTACCTCAACAAGTCGGAACCCTCAGAATGCTACAAAGGGCAGGGTTCGACGCGGCAGCTGACATATTCCACTAACGCCAGGATATTGGGACAAGCGTGAATAGTTTGAAAATACTTCAGCTGTCCCTAACGTTGTCCTTAGAGGTGAGCGTAAAGTGAATTTATAAAGTGGATAAAATTAACTACAGATATTTAGTATAATATCTTCTTATATATAAAAATGGATTTTCAAATGTGTTAGTCGCGCTAAAACTCGAAAACGGCTGAACGGATTGGGCTGATTTTAGTCTTAAAATATTCGTAGAAGTCCAGGGAAGGTTTTAAAGTGACACGAAGTTCACCGGGACAGCTAGTAATATGATAAAGGCGTTTAACCTATCAGTCGTGGCAAAACGAGACACAATAGCTTTTTCATTGTTATCGCGGCCGGATGTGGCCGCTTGGGGCTTCATGAATTAAGAAGAAAAATAACTGTTGTACTCAAGCTAAAATCTTTAGAATAAATATCGATAATATATTATAAGCAGTAAAACATAATATTATGTAAAGACAAACAATCTTTACAAAATTTAATACACTTCAAATAAGTAACGTTTTACTGTGAGACTGAGAACTAAATCATATTATGTACACAATAATAAAAAAGTGTCATTGCTAAGTAAAACTAATTCATTGCTTAAAAATGAATATTTAGTTTAAACATAGTTTAAATTATTTCCTAGTACCATATCCGGATACGAAGTCTAAACCGGGTAGACGGTACAAAAACCCGGTTGAACGTAGAATCCAGACGATTGATTTATCATTGCCATCCTTAGCGAAACCTCGCCAAGTTTTTATAAGGAATACTTAAACAACTTTAAATTTTCCGGTAAAAGCTGCAAGTTTTTTCTCCTTTTCATTTAAATAACAAGATCCCCGCTTGGAATGAATTTGAATTCTTTATTCATTTATTTCTATAGTGCGGGTATAGAATTCATTTAAATGGTCTGCGGATTTCAAGTGAAATAGATTCTATTGTGTATTTATTATACTATTTACTTATTCTTTGCTAACATCAACGACTCGACAATGTTTTCTTAGCAACGATAAAGATGCAGGCCGATTTGACCGGACCCGCGTTTCAGACCTAACAGCGGAAAATTCTGAATCGCGTCTATCGAAAAAAATTAAAAAGAAAAATAAATTTTGACAGTCTTACTAAAACTCACCTACGGTTGAACCAATTTAGCTAATTTTAGTGTTGAAATATTCATGGAACTCCAGGGTCGTCTAGCTTATTAAAAAATACTAGAAATCAGATTGTAAATCGAAATAGAGACATTATTACAGTGATCAAACATCCACATATTGCCATGCAGTAAACACATTGCATGCAGTTATTGCCCTTCAATATGAGATGACGTCACAGATCCGGCCAATATGGCCGACCGGATGTCCGGAGGGGATCGAGACGACATTAGATACGCCAGATATCATCCAGATATGACTCAATAAAAGTACTCGTAGGATATATTTAAATAGCCCAAGTCAAGAGATGGAAAACTTGCGGCCGCACTCTGCAGAGCCGAATATTAATTACTTAATTGTAATTTGTAATTAAATAAAGATTATGACATAAGACTCATACGTTATCTGTCAAACTCTTCATTAAATTGATGTTTAATCATCATTTACTGTAGAAGCCGAGCGGTTAAAATATGTGAACGCTGTTACAGTACGCCTTTGTAATAAGCTGCGAGCGGTTAAAACGCGCGGGTCCAAACCGCGCGGTTCCCGCTGTGTCTGAACAAGCACTTAAGGTCACTGAGCACGGCAGTAAGACTGTCTATTCCCTTATGCTTAAACCGCTGATACATTTTGGTATATTATTGCGTTCCAGTTGCAGTGGTGCGTCAAGTTAATGTGACCGTGTTGTACTGTATATGTTTTCAATTGTAATTTTCCATCTTTTTAGTAAAAGATGGCCCCGTGCGAGTTTCTTACGTCGGTTCTTCTCGCGGGGTTAGTTCCCGAACCGGTGGTAGGCACCGTAGTATCGACATTCGGTAAAGTTTTTGTAAAAAAATTACTCCGAATAAAAATATTTTGATTTGATTTGATTTATTCTTTGAATCACGGGAAAAGACATTGGATAATTTTCGTCGATAATAATGTACAGTTCCTGCGTAATAAACAATAATAATATTAGTCACAACGGAAGCCCGGCTAACATAATAACAGCTAACATTGTCTGTCACCTCTTCACTAAACGGATAAACCAATCTAGGTGAAATTTGGTATGAAGATACCTTAAGTGCCAAGAAAGGATATAGGATAGTTTTGGTCCAAGAATAATGTACAGTTCCTCCGCGATAAACGACAATTCTAAATTCCAACATCCTAATCAACAAATCTAGTAAAAAATAAAAAACATAAAACTAGAATTCCTACTCCCACAGCATTAGTCGTAGCAAAGCGGAATATTCAAGCTTACCCCAGAGACGTGGAATATGAGTGAAAAGCCTGTCATTACACATACTCGTAATATGAAAATAAAAAGTGTTTGTGTGTAAAATAGGCGAGCTCCGAGCAATTTCATTCTGTAGTGAAATAAAAAATGTGGGTCGCCCATTGTACTGTTTGTATGCAAAAGGATTTGATAGATGGCTGGATGTGGCTTGACACACTTTTAGATAAAATTATTCAATTAGAAAATGGATAAAAGTTTGTAGATATTTTTTATGTTTTTATTTATTGAATTTATTATTAATAGGTTGAACCAATTTTGGAAATTTTAGTTCCGAAATATATATATATATATATATATATATATATATATATATATATATATATATATATATATATATTATATTATATATATATATATATAATATATATATATATATATATATAAATATATATAAATATATATATATATATATATATATATATATATATATATATATATATATATATATATATATATATATATATATATATATATATATTATATATATATATATATATATATATATATATATATAATTTTGGAAATTTTAGTTCTGAAAGTGTGAAATCGTGAAAGTCCAGGGAAGGTTTATAGTGACACGAAGTTTACCGGGAGATGTATTAAATAGTAATAATAATAATAATAAATTCGTAATAGAAATGGAAAGGAAATATTTTTCTTCTATAAGTACATTGCTATTTTAAAAGCAATTCTTTGGTGTAAAGTAAGAAACCCTGTAAAAATGTAAAGTCGCAACTAACAAGTAACAAGTAAAACTAACGAACTAACAACTAAATTTCGTATAATTGCAAAACAATATATATCCATTAAACATACTCTTTGCCTACCTGTGTAGCTGTTTATACTTCAAAAATATTCAATTAATTGGTTGTCGTTTCCAGTAAGTTTTCTGACATCTTTACTCTAGGAGCTGGCGGCCGCAATTTGATGCGGTATCACGACTGCGCTGCGGCATCCAGCTCTTGGTCTAAAGCTGTAGTGCTCTGTTACAGGGTATTCTATAAGCATAGTAAGACAATGACGTTAATATATTGTAAGACGTGCAGAAAAGTATGCATTATAAAATTAAATGCTCAATTGATAACTGTAATCTAGGCGCTGTAAAGCATTCGTGTATTAACTCACAAAAAATTACGTATTGAGTTATGAATACAGTTATGGTCTTGGTCTTTTATTGATTACGAACAAGGCTGCATTCAAAATTCAACAAAAAAAAAAGACGGGTTGCACTCCGGGAGTGCCGGCAGAAGTGAAAACTTGATTATTAACGTTGTGCATTTTTTTTAACCCATTTTTTATTAAAATCGATTATTAAAAAATCGATTTTTTTAATTAATCGAAACCCTTACTATCGATTAATTTTTTAACCCATTTTTTATGAAAATCGATTTTTAAAAAATCGATTTTTTTAATTAATCGAAACCCTTACAATCAATTCGAGTTCGAGTTCGACACAAAACACTACTCTCCAACCGTCTTACGCTTTTTCTATGGTTTTTCGATCAGCACGAGAATCTGACGCGAGTTTCACAGTTTTTACCCATCCCACAAAAGTGCTCAACGCCGCTAAAGAAGTTTTCACTTCAAAAATGTTATGTTAGTACACAAATGCATAACAGCGACCATGTATGGCTTTGCAGTATGCACTAAGCAGTTTAATTCATGAAGCCCCAAGCGGCCACATCCGGCCGCGATAACAATGAAAAAGCTATTGTGTCTCGTTTTGCCACGACTGATGGGTTAAGGACGTTAATTATTTAACTCTATTTCTAGAAAACCAGACCATATAAAATCAGAAAATATACATATACTAGATAGTAAACTGCATAATGTATATTTCGGAAACTAGGCTTAATCAATGACGTCGTATTAAATTATTTCGACAAACCCAGTTCACTGCAGTAAACGTTAAAACATATTAAGATGATGTATTTTAACATTAATTTTTCTTTCATTTACTACAATGATAAAATTGCTTTTGAAAAAAACCAAGTACTTTTTTAAACGTGATATTTCATAGTGCTACGAAAACGAATCGTCTACGTAGAGCCCCGCTACGGCGTAGCCCGTAGACAGTTAACGCCAAGTTTTTACAATTCAAATTGTATTTTGTACATCAACTTTAAACTTCAGTTGGTTCACAACTTGAAAATTAAGTTAAGTAATAGTCCGCATCGAAATATTAAAACACAAATGTTATATTTATACTTAAGCAAATAATTTTGAATAGCAATTTTGAGAAGATAATTTTTTATGTCTTTTCATATATTCAATGCAAAAGGCAAAGTTGGCTAACTTAGTTATTGACTGTATGATATATCAATGCATAGGTTTTGTGTTATAGCTAGAAACTTCACACTCGAGCTCCTCTTATGACGAAGGCATCCACGAAAAAAGATTTCAAAACTTTTACCACTTGTGGGAATAAGCGTGGTGGCCACAAAGGAAGATCTTCCGACCGAGCGAGGTGGTATGCTCGGTCAGGCCGAAGCCCACTTGATACATTTCAGCTGTCGTATATATACCGACGCGCTCAGAAAACTTCGATATCGCGATGCAGGAATGTTAGGCGAATTGTGGGTACCGCCACACACTAAAATAAATAAATAAATAGGTAAATATATACTTATGCTAAAAAAAACTATTCAAGAAGCTTCTTTAGAATATAAATATAGTTACACTTGTACTCCGAATACCAAAAAAAATATTATGTTAAGTAGGGTAGTTATCGTATATTTTGTGTTTATTATACCAACTAAATGTTGGTAAGAGCTAAAGCCCGCAATATAAAGTATAATATCGAAGGCCGGCTTATAAATAACTTATAGCCGCTGTGATTCCCTTATATTAAATTCTGGCGGGATCTACCAGATTTATACTGTCATCATCATCATCATTATTATGAAATTGCAGATGTTTGAATGAATGATGAATGAATCATTGAAATGAATGACAAATATGAATCTAACAGTTTAGACTTGTTAATAAATATTATGATTGGTGACTAGCTGATAATAATGTTGTAAATAGTAATAACAATAGGTATATTTATATCAATTACACCTCTTCCAATAGATCTGTGTACCTTTTTATCATGAAGTGTAGTGTAAAAAAAATCACACATACAGTTTCTTATTTACAATATTTGTAAGGTTAAGGACATAGCTAGTACTAATTTTAATCATTATTCGATGCCGATGGAAATAAAAATACCAAATGGTATGCGAAAAATATGTAACCGAAAAATATAATACATCCAGAAAAATATGTAAAACATGAAAAATTTTTCATGCATCACCTGCCGTCAGAGGTGCCCAACTTTTTATTTCCAATATAGGATGTCTATTCCCGCGTAACAATCGCTGTCACTTGCCGCTGAGCAACAATTTCAATTACGACCCCCTTTCCCCCTTGTCCCCCTGCCCCACTGTAGGTGGGAGAGGGGTGTTGACAAGCGGTGTCCGAAGACACCCTTCGGTCATTAGGTGCAGTCGCAGTGCAATAGACGGTAATTTGTTTATTGTTTATGGTGTTTGTTTTGATGGTTAATGCCGTAATGGTTAACTGACTTACAGAAATTGAGGTTGATATTTTAGGTGCGGTTTTCTAGAAGTACCTAGTTATCACCGTTTTTACATAAAGATTTTTTTTCGCTGCTGCGATAAGGCCGCCATTAGACTATACCAAAAGTCTTAGATAATAATTTGACGATTGTTGCTACGAAAGTTGTAAATATACTTGGTAAGGCCACTTTTGCCGTCCAGTCATGTTAGATAACCACGATTGGAATCCGAATTCTAACCTGCAGCATGCCGACCAACAACAACAATATACCCTGTGATTCATGGTCAATCATTGATGAATATTATGGCCATCTTCACGTTTGTAATGGCTTGTTTTTTCCCGCTATCATAATAATCGCTCACACTGTTTCATCAAGGGGCAAGTGAAAATCCGCGAAAGAAAACGTCGGTGACGATATCAAATAATTTTTCACGACATTCGCATAACAAATTGTTCGGGAGCGCTGTAGTGGAAGTCGTATAATATTTACGACTGTCATAAAAGCCGGAGGAATACGAAATGCTAATACAATGATTCCACGTTAGCAACAGCTCCATGATTCTGGGTAGAGGAATTCGGAAACGGATATCAATTCTGACGTAAAACTATTATGGCAGATATTAATATTAGTAACTAGAACTTGCCCCAAATATGTAAACCTTAAAATCTGTAATATAAACTTTCAAATGCCTTTTCCTGCAAGTCAAATGATCTCCATATCCATGATCGGTTCAGCGGTAGAAGAGGCAAATAATGTAGATAGGCACATACATACTTTAGATTTTATAATACACATTGTAATTATAGTATTATGTACTTGAAACTTAGTTAATCCATATACTAATATAATAAATGCGAAAATGTGTCTGTCTGTCTGACTGATACCTCTTCACGTCCAAACCGCTAAACCGATTATGCTGTTTAGTATTGACATACTTTGAGTCCCGGGAAAGGATATCTAAGGACACTTTTAATCCTGTAAAAATATACGGTTCCCGCGCGACGAACGAATTTTGGCGCAACAGAGTTGCGGGCGTCATCCAGTAGGTTTATATTAACTGTTTATTTTCCGAATAAAAAAAATGAATCAATTATGCTGACACCCAACCTTACAAACAACTAGCAGTTAAAATCACAATAAAAATTAATGTAAGAACTTTAACAAGTCGAAGATACCATCAATTCTTGTAAAGTCTTAAAACGTCTTTCGGAATCACGGCAGTCATTTTTCAAAATGCCCTCCGCTTTAAACACAGTTGCATCGCACCCTTAAGCTTCGCGCACATTATGATGAGTCGCAGGGGAGTGGGCCGCTTTGGTGTGGACAAACGAATGGTTGAACGAAAGGTCGGACGAAAAAGTAAAGCCGTCCACCGTCAGCCAGCGTCGCCCACACTCGCAACATCAGAAGAGTAATAAAATTGTAAGCTGTAGGTGCGTTGTCGGCCTTTTAAGAACGCCCTTTTCTTGAAAGTTTTTGGTCATTGGTCTGGAAATACTGCTGGCAACAGTTCGTTCCAAAGTTTTACAGTGCGTGGCAGAAAGTTACGCGAAAAACGTACGTTGGAAGACTGCCACTCATCAAGGTGATGAGGATGGTATATACGTGTGGAACGATGGCGAAAAGTAAGTCAAAAATGCGGCCCATCGCAGCGTGCGCGTGCCTTTAGCCCTCTCCCTGTGATGCGAGTTTAATACCCCTGTCGAGTGGTTCTGCATTCTTCGGGGGAAGTCAGGGGTCCGCAACCGTAGGGGAGACTTTACGATTTTGTTTATAACGCGAGTGATGTATTGGAATTGCTCGTCCTTAAGGCTGTTATGTCTAAGTGCCTCCAGAATTTTTGTTGGAAGATTTTGTTTTGATTTCACAAGAGTGTGTGACTAATCTAATGTAGGTACTTAAGTTTATCGCGCAGTAACTGTTCGGGATAAAAAGTATCTACTTACCAAATTTCAGAATACAGACAGACAGACAAACTGATACTATTAGTAAGGATTCATACAGCACATATTATTATAATTTTCATCTCATTTTAACAGTTATTGTTGCAGTAAAATAATCAATTTCATTAAAATAATAAATAACCACTACGTACTAAAAACAAAATTATTTTCCGTTAATTTTTTAACTGCCGTACAAATGTCCTCTCAAAAACAAATCCCAAAAACGTGGGGCCAATTAATAAGTATTTTTCACCCCCATACATTACACTAATAGCGCGTGACGTCATAACTTGCTGCGCTCTGACGTCACGCAAAACAAGGGTGGAAATTCTTCTGGCATTTTCCGAACCCCTTGATTTGGTGCCCAGGGAAATGAGGCATTCAAGATTTATACTGCACTGTCATTTTGACGTTTGACGGCGCACTATCCATTTCGGTAAGTGAGGGGATCGAAGACATGAAACTGCAATTATTTTCTTTTATTTTAACAGTCTTCCAAGAATCAGGGGGTCTATTTTGCAATTTGTTTGCTCACATAGGTAACATCAATTACAAAACATAATAAATAATTGACAACGAAAAAACAATACAAGGGAATTGAATAATATAGGTACCTATTAGATATTTATTAATTCTTACAGCAGCTCATTTTTTTACTTGTTAGAAAAGTATACATAGAATGTAGCGATATTGCAAAAAACAGTATACGGTGTTTCAATAATAACAATATATTATTATCTAACGTTATAAATTATAATACAATAGCTACAAAACTTTAACCTACATAATAATAATAATCAATTTTCCATCAATGCTTTGCTCCATTATCCATATTTAACGCACTTGTTTTTCAAGTTTTGTATGTTAATATTTAGCAATAATATGTAGTGTTTATTGTATGCGGTAGCCTGTACTATAAAGTAGTGTCCACAAACTCTGCTCCACTTGTGAAACAGCGCGTGACTAGCGAGATATATTATAGCATCGCCAGTGACGTAACTATGTTCCAAATTAAATACTGTACTACTACTAATGTAAAGGTGGCTTTCGGATCTTTGCCGCGTGCGACCGCTACCGGTAAAAATTCAAATAAAATGCTACTTTATGACATAAACTATAAGTATAATTTTCTACTGACATTTGCGTGGCGACTGGCGACCGACGGCAGCATAAAAGCTAGTAGGTAGAGTAAAATGAGACCCATCGCCTATGTCATAAAGTGGCATTTCGTTTGAATTTTTGTCGGTCGCGGTCGCTCGCGGCAAAGATTCGAAAGCCACCTTAACAATTAACGCATCCGTGATCAAGTAGTTTAGAGTGTGGCTTAAAGCTCGGAGGTCGTGAGCTCAATTCTCGCTCTCGCAAAATGTTGTTTCCAAGTTTAATCACCTGATTGACTGACAAGAAATATAATCCATACATGTAACATGAATTACAGCATGTTGATCAGTACTATGAATAACTTTTTAAAAACCTAATCATATTTTTAGCCAAAGAGGTAACAGGAAAACATACCTTCGCATTCATAAAATAAGTAAGCACGAAGGAATATTATTAATCTACCAAATCAGCTTCTCAAATCATACAAGTCAGTTGTAAACTAAATCCGTGACCTTGTTTCGACATTTCACTGAAATTGAGTCTTTGAACTGTTAGCTCGATAGAACCGACATAATATTATACCCCACCTCAGGGAGACTCTAATCAGCACCCAAACTTTGATTACACGCCAAATATTGTTGTAACTGAATATACTTAACTATATTAAACTTAACTATAATATAATATGTAACTAAATTAAGCTGTGTGTATATAATTAATATTATAACTGGGTATGTCACTAATTGGAATATTGCTTCTGGTTTCGAGAGAAATATGCCTACAGCGCGGTCGACAAAGTTTTCTAGCACCGTAGAGATTATCTTTAATAATTATTGTTTTTAAGTAACAGTGATTGACTATAACAATATTTTTCGTATTTGGGTTTATAACTTCTCGGAAAAATCATTCAGCAAGGTCGTTTTGTCATTTCCGACGATGTCGCTCAGAATAAGGCGACGAAATATATTTCAAAATAAAACACCAAATCCTAAAATCTCGAGGAAAAACAAAACGAAATTCCATATTCCAAACATTTCAAATACGGGAAAAAGTTCGGAAAATATTTGAGATTAAAAATGGCCGCAAAATAAAAGATACAACCCGAGAATCGAACTTGAAGTCGACCGGCTTTGTCCGAGTCGAGAAGTCGGAACTTCGGAGTTTGTCCACTTCGGTACTTTTAAATTGTTTGCTTCAAAACTGAGTCTAGATTTTTACGTTATTAGGTTTAGTCTTACCGCAGTTTTATACAATACAAATCTTACTTATAAACCAAGGTATAAAAACCGACTTCCAAGGTAAAAACAATAATATCATCCTTTTAATATGAACTAAAAAGTATTAAATAATTTTTCCTAATCACCATATGTTTCCATATAAATTTTGAGGAGTTCCCTCGATTACTCATGGATCCCATCATCAGGTTACCACTTTTGTGAACATGGTACCAAATTGGAGTGAAACCTAATACAACAAAACAAAAATTTTGAAAATCGGTTCACAAACGGCGGAGTAATCGTTGAACATACACAAATAGAAAAATTAAAAAAAAATATCCACAGCCGAACATATTATAACCTCCTACTTTTTGGGAGTCGGTTAAAACTGAATAATATTATGATCCCATCTAATCGCACACAAAAACACCCATCTCTTTTACCTCTTTAAGCAATTTTTTCGACCGCGCTAACTGAAAATAGACCTTGACAAAATTTTAAAATATGAATTCATTTTCGCCATCAAAGTTATATTTAATTACATTTTTTATCCGGGCGTTAAAATTTTCGATACTTTTAATTAAGTTTATGAAAATCTAAATAAAATAGGATGAATTTACTGAATAACTAACTGGTATTCTATGTCAAAATATTCTTTTAACGATATATATATATACTTTATACATAATGCATAACATACATCATAAGCATTGTATATGATTCAAAGTGTTGAAAAATTAGAGGGGCGAAGTGTAAGAGGATGAAGCATTATTCACCACTTTTCGCCCGTTGTATAAAATATGCCCATGAAATGTCATTCAGGGGCTCTTGTGTCGTTACCCAAAATATAAACATTTTTACCTACATACTTGCACATTATACCATAATGTACCTATATTTTTTATTATGTACTAGCGACCCGCCCCGGCGTCGCACGGGTATAAAATATATAGCCACTGAAAAAATGATTAAAATCGATAGCCTACGATCCTTCACGTGGTCTACTTCTTATTTGTGCCAAATAACATAAAAATTGCTCCAGTAGTTCGCGAGATAAGCCCTTTTAAATAATTTCCCCCGTTTTTTCCACATTCTCCTATTAGTCTTAGCGTGATAAAATATAGCCTGTAGCCTTCCTCAATAAATAGGCTATCGAACACTGAAAGAATTTTTCAAATCGGACCAGTAAGTAGTTCCTGAGATTAGCGCTTTCAAGTTTGCCCTTTAAAATAATTTTCCCCGTTTTTTCCACATTTTCCTCTATTTCTTCGCTCCTTTTAGTCTTAGCGTGATAAAATATAGCCTATAACCTTCCTCGATTAATGGGCTATCTAACACTGAAAGAATAATCAAAATCCGTTGCGTAGTTTTAGAGATTAAAGGGAACAAAGGGACATGAGGGAAAAAAAGCGACTTTGTTTTATAATAAGTATAGATTACGAAATTTTATTTACATACCGTATATATTTTTTACATTCTTCCTCCATAATAGAAAACATTTATCGTTTATAAATTATGTGTGTAATAAATAATAATATAAAAACATGTTTACAGTCTTATAATTCCACATCAACTGAATTTATTTTGTAAATACCTACAACCAGATACTTAGTTTTAATTTAACAAAGAGTTCAACAGGACACGTATGAAGCTTATGTCAAAATTTTCATCAAAGTTAAGTAACTTTTAATCCCTTTGAGTAAAGCCTTTTTTCCAAGTAAATACGAGTGCATTCGAAAACTTCAAACACAACGGCATAAAAATCGTATTTATAAAATATACGTTAACGTATCTTATTCTAGTACCTAAACGTAAAACTACGTTTTGCGGAATCTGGCCGTACAACTTCAGACAGGATCCCACCGCTTGACCATTATTTAATAGAAACTTTCCGGAAACCTCTAAACTTCCCGGGAAAAACTTGATCGTACTTTCCCAGTGTGTTCATTGCGAATTCATGTTTTAATATGTTTTACGTTAAAATATGTTTTAAAATTGAATAAAGTTGTTGTGAAGAAGAACTTCTTTATTGTTGAAGAAGTTGTAGAGCTAAAGAGTTTGTTTATTTACATAAATTATTATTATCAATGTGTGTTGTTGTAGAGCTTACATTACACAAATGTGCATTAAGAACAAGTTGACATTTAGGACCTTTAAAATGATAAATTTACGTAAATGTGTTTTGATTTAAGGGCTCCCACACAAAAATGGCGAATTCTCATCTGATCGCATCGTAATGTCATTTTTATTATGAATTTTGTCGCAGATATTTTGTGATTCGATGCGAATTCGCAGTTATGTGTGGGAGCCCTTACATGATATTTTAAGACATGAATGGATTCAATATTTCTTCTCAAAAAATTTTGCATTATTCTAACTTTTGAAACAAATCATTAATACTTTACTATCGGTTTTTTTTTGTGATCGGTCCATATGACACGCAAAGAAAATTGGACCTTTTCAAGTGATATCTTACTGTTACTCACAGGTCTACCTATTGATCGTCCTCAAATCCCGTCAAGTATTTTCTTTGACCCCTGAAAGCCTCTCCAAGTTCAAAGCCTATAAGGATTTCTTTAGGGTTCCGTATTCTAAAGCCAGTCTTTTACCTTTCTATTGTTAAGACTTCACTCATCGACCGTATGTTTCTCACAATGCAATGCCCTAGCCCCTATAAACTGCCAAGTAGGTAATATTTTTTGATAAGCCTGCCCCTAGGGCCGCTAACCCCAACCCGCGGCCCGCGGGCCGCATGCGGCCCGCCGGGACTTTATTTGTGGCCCACGTGATGTTAAATAATTTTGAAATTCACGCTCACCGGCAAAATAACGTAAAGTCTACGTGATAGTCGTTTATTTTTTCCACTTTTAAATCGTTAATTTTGAAGAATGTTATTTTTTAACCCTAAAAAAAATGTTTGCGGCCCGCGACACCAAGACCAAAACATGTTTGTGGCCCGCATGAAAAACAGGTTGGGGACCACTGTCCTAGGGCCTAGGCCCTAGACGATCAAATGTATTGTCAATATATTCACTCCTAAATTTTATTGAACAGTTTATTTGACAATTAGATTGAAGGCGCGTGATGTTCAATATCAACCCTAGACGGTCAATAATATTACGCAGTAATACTAGTACTGCCGGGACAATATCATGAACCCCCTTACTAATAAAAATATTTCGTATTCGTGCAAAGACGGAGGACGCTAAATATTTGTATTAGTAAATAGCTTGGATTTGTAAAGGGGAAAATATCTAACAAAAACTAAAATGGCGCGTGCTCATACATAAATCATTTTTAATTCCACATCTAGTGTTACGCAGAAATCTAGACATACATAAAACATGTCCAATTGTGTACGACGCTGAATTATACATATACATTATACATCTTATGGCGTAACGAGCGGCTGTGTTGTCGAATGGTAAGTGACACCATTGTATAGTGTTAACTATATCCCTCGTTATAAGTTTACTAAACACAATAGCACATATAAAATAGCAGTCTCCTACCATAATGGGTTTTTATGTTGTTTTATATTTTGTATTAACCATCTGTATTTCTACTTACATTTGAACAATCAACAAAGACATAAGTATCAGAGATTTTTATGACATTAAATTGCGATCAGATTCTTATACATAAGCGCAGACATAAGGTAAATTTCCTTCCCCTTCAAAATCTAGGCAATTCCTTTGTGCGCCTTATAATTCAAGACGTGAGTGGAAGAATAAGGTAAGTAACATGAAAAAACTTCCCGTTTTTTTGCTTAAATGGAGGCTTTAGGGCCGGAAAAATTATTTGAAACGGAAAAACTATGGATTATATTATGTGTAGCCAGATATATTAGCTATGCTATGAAGTAGATAAGTTACAACTTTTATTAAAATAATTAGGGAAAAAATGAGTTATTGTCCGTATGTTACGAAATGTTACTTGTTCGATTCTTCCACTCACGTCTTCATTATTATTTGACATAGTATTATTAGGAATGACGCCTATATTATATCCGCAACCCCTAAATAGACCTGCGGGATTAGCTAGTTTTGAGGTGTTAAGTTTCAAAAATTCTAAAGTTTCTGAATTTTTGCACATGGATGGAGTGATGTCTTATTACTTATTAGGTTATTTTTAAATTTTGTGTCATTTCTGATAATAGGTTTTTGAGAAAATCTAAATTTAGTAGTCGATTTTTTAATATTTGTACATAACTAGCCAGCAAAAACTTAACTTAAAAATAACAATAGCATCATATCTAGATTAGTCTTCGAATTGTAGGTACCTAATTTGAACCATTTTAGCCCATTGGAACCCGAAATATTGCCAGTTATTTAAAACACTATCTAAAAAAAAAATTGAGTTTCTGAAATCGCAATAATTGGGCTCAGGTCTATTAAATAAAGCCATAGAATAAATTTGTGTCAGATTCATCCACGATATTTCGAGATTTTAATAATTTTTATTTTTGCAAGCTCCAAACACTACGAAAAATATATTTTTAATTAAAGGCGTTTACATATTCAACATCCTAAAGAAGTAAGAAATATATATTTTCATTTTGAGTCCTTTTCACCAATTGCTTTAAAAATTAGATACAAAAATATGAACAGTATTAAAGAACCGGACGAGTGCGAGTGTGAGACAGAACTCTGCGCAGTTCTGTTCTACCGCTTTTAGGGTTCCGTACCCAGGTGGGTAAAATGGGACCCTATTACTGGGACTTCGATGTCTGTCTGTCTGTATGTCTGTCTTCAGGCTGTCTGAGATACAGCCTTCAGATAGACACACAGACCCGCTATGGATAAACTTCTGTTTTTTTTTTTAATTGTGTATTATCTATTTCGCAAAAGCTAAATAATAATGTTTTATCCGTGCGCTACGCTGATAGTGATACTGATGGTTAGAGTCAAATTGTAGGTACATCTGTACCTGTCTGCTGATATTAATTTTTGCTTGCGTATGCGTATATATGTAAAAAAATTGATTGTGGCAAACGAATGCGCTTTGAAACAATCAGAATTCGTTTGATACAAATCTCGCAGTTTAGGTGGCTGAACTATATTGTGTTATTGAAATAAGCTACTCTTGCTACTTTCTAGCAGCTTTCCTCACGTAAATTCCGTTGAATACCATAGACCGCCTCACATTTTGTAATAAAAATAGCCTATATGTTAATGGGTAATACTTTAATTAGATGTACTGTAGGAATCAAATTATCTCAATCTAATCGGCAGTTTTTGTGTACAAAGCAATATGAATTTTGAATAAATACTATCTAGTTAATGGAATCAGGCGTTACTTTTCGGAAATCCATAGCTTAAAATTTAGTTTGTTATTATTTTTAGCAATATTCCGCGAAATAAACTTCCACCTTTAAGTAAATGAGTGAGTGTACGCATAGGCATGCGTACAGCACCTCCCTCTTCCCACACTGCCTATGCGTACACTCGCATGCAAGAACTTGCAAACACCACACAAGCAATAATGTTGGCAAATCCGTGCAAGGCCCCTCACCACCATGCAGGTTGAAAACCTCGACGCGCGTTTCGCTCCAACACCGGAGCATCCTCAGGATGTAGACTCTACGAACAACGTCCGTCAAGTGCCGCCATCGGCCAAAACACCGCCTTTTATACCCTATCGAGCCCCGCTACTACCCCCACTACCCTCACCAGTACCCCCGAACATATTAATAAGCGGTGACGTAGTCAAGCAAGTTTGGTCATTCAACAATGCAAATCTGTTATTTTTCTTTTCTTTTATGATCTCTAATTGTTCCAACACGCTCAGCCGAAAGCCTTTATCGCATTTATGTAAAACTTTATAGGAATGGCCATCGGGCACGGTATGATTACTATCTAAAAGATGTTTAGCAAAATGTGACTTATCAGGATGACCATTCCTATAAGCCGCGATATGTTCTTTATACCGAGTCTCAAAGCTGCGTCCAGTTTGACCTACATATACACTATCGCATTCAGGACAATCGATCTTATAGACACCGGACTGATATTTTTCATCAATCCGGTCTTTGTTATGACATAAATGATGTTTTAAAGTATTATTTGTCCTGAATGCGACATGCATATCGTTGTTTTTCATTATTTTGGATAAGCGTGCAGATACCTCTCCCATGTAGGTCAAACTGGACTTATATCTAACTACCTCCTTATCAATAGGACCTGCGTACAAAAACTTAACCAGTTCTTTCTTGTTTTTATTTTTCAAAATATTATTAATAATTTTTGGACTATATCCGTTGGATATCGCAATTCGGAAAATGATATTAAGCTCATTTTGATAATTATCTTTACTAAGAGGGATCGATAATAATCTATGAATGTAACTATGAAAGGCCGCGAGTTTGTGTTGCCAAGGATGACATGACGATGCATGAATAGTAGTATTAGTATATGTCGGCTTGCGAAAGATTCCAAAACTGTGTTTATTATTAACTCTAGTAATAGATAAATCGAGAAAATTTAGGGTGTAATTATCTTCACATTCTAATTTGAATTTAATTTTAATATGTTTTTTATTTATTTCTTTAACAAATACGTCCAGTTGTCTCTGTGTACCCGTCCAACAAAGAAAACAATCATCTACGTATCTAAAGTAATATAAAATACTTTTATTAACGACGATATTTCTTTGTTCAAAATCGTCCATAAATATTTCGGCCATCAAAGGACTTAAAGGTGAACCCATAGCTAGACCGTCGTCTTGAACAAAGAATTCGCCGTTAAATCGAAAGTAGTTTTGTTCCATGCAGGTTTTAGTAAGAGTAAGCAATTCATTACTTTCACCAGGAGGTAAACGTTTTTCTAATGCATTCCTTAAAATACCCAATGTTTCCTTACGTGGAACATTAGTGAATAAACTATCGACATCAAATGAAACTAATTTGCAACGAGGTGGTAAAGTCACATCTGTAATTTTGTTGACTAATTGTAGACTATTTTTTATGGCATAAGGTGGCCGAAATGAGAGCTTTTCTTTTATTATGAAATTAAGTGACTTTGCCAGTTCGTATGCTGGTGCACCTATGTATGAGACAACTGGACGCATGGGAATATCAGTTTTGTGAATCTTTGGCAAGCCGTACAGTGATGGTGCGCGAGGATTCATTGGGATGAGTTTTTTCTTTGATGATTCAGTTTGAAAGAAATATTGATTATTATTAATTGCTAATTTACGCTTAGCTAAAAACTTGTTTGTTGGGTCAGAAGGAACCCTTAGAAATTGTTCACCCTGAATCACGTCATTAACTCTGTCCAAATAATCGTCGCGCTCCATCACTACTACTGTGTTACCCTTATCCGCTTTCGATTGAGATGTAATTTTAAATTATCCCTAACGGTAAACCAATGACGTGTCTCTTCGTTAAGCCAGATAGTCTCGGCTTTTTTGATAGCAATATTGGAGGCTCGGCTGTGCGTGTTGGTTCTTACATTAATATAATTAGGAACGATTTACTTAAAGGTGGAAGTTTATTTCGCGGAATATTGCTAAAAATAATAACAAACTAAATTTTAAGCTATGGATTTCCGCAAAGTAACGCCTGAAGACTATCTGGCTTAACGAAGAGACACGTCATTGGTTTACCGTTAGGGATAATTTAAAATTACATCTCAAAGTTCTTTATACCGAGCTCTCTTTTAAATTACATAATATCGAATTCGGTCGCTTAGATGAAAAGGCACGCCATTTCGCAGCAATCGAAGTGCACGCTAAATATTTAAGTCAAAAGAAAAAGCTTCAGACTTTGGTAAATAAAAACAGGATTGTCCAATCACATACAGAATCCAGGTCTGAACCTTTTTCCTTCCACCCTCGCGTCAAAAACTTAACCAGCGTACAATTTGCCAAAGATGAGATGACACTTTTGGAAAAGGGTCTTAAATATAATATTACTCCTAATATTAATCAGAATGCTTTGGAAATGCTTGCGGTGGATTCGGAAATAACTATCGTAGTTAATAAGAAAGATAACATGGTTAAGGGCCTACTAGCCAACGAAATCAAAGGTACTCCTTCCGGTTCCTCTTTTAACCCCGAAAGAGTGGCTTTGAGGTCATTAAAACAAACAATAGATAATAATAACTTAGTAATATCGAAAGCGGATAAGGGTAACACAGTAGTAGTGATGGAGCGCGACGATTATTTGGACAGAGTTAATGACGTGATTCAGGGTGAAAAATTTCTAAGGGTTCCTTCTGACCCAACAAACAAGTTTTTAGCTAAGCGTAAATTAGCAATTAATAATAATCAATATTTCTTTCAAACTGAATCATCAAAGAAAAAACTCATCCCAATGAATCCTCGCGCACCATCACTGTACGGCTTGCCAAAGATTCACAAAACTGATATTCCCATGCGTCCAGTTGTCTCATACATAGGTGCACCAGCATACGAGCTGGCAAAGTCACTTAATTTCATAATAAAAGAAAAGCTCTCATTTCGGCCACCTTATGCCATAAAAAATAGTCTAAAATTAGTCAACAAAATTAAAGATGTGACTTTGCCACCTCGTTGTAAATTAGTTTCACTTGATGTCGATAGTTTATTCACTAATGTTCCACGTAAGGAAACATTGGGTATTTTAAGGAATGCATTAGAAAAACGTTTACCTCCTGGTGAAAGTAATGAATTGCTTACTCTTACTAAAACCTGCATGGAACAAAACTACTTTCGATTTAACGGCGAATTCTTTGTTCAAGACGACGGTCTAGCTATGGGTTCACCTTTAAGTCCTTTGATGGCCGAAATATTTATGGACGATTTTGAACAAAGAAATATCGTCGTTAATAAAAGTATTTTATATTACTTTAGATACGTAGATGATTGTTTTCTTTGTTGGACGGGTACACAGAGACAACTGGACGTATTTGTTAAAGAACTAAATAAAAAACATATTAAAATTAAATTCAAATTAGAATGTGAATATAATAACACCCTAAATTTTCTCGATTTATCTATTACTAGAGTTAATAATAAACACAGTTTTGGAATCTTTCGCAAGCCGACATATACTAATACTACTATTCATGCATCGTCATGTCATCCTTGGCAACACAAACTCGCGGCCTTTCATAGTTACATTCATAGATTATTATCGATCCCTCTTAGTAAAGATAATTATCAAAATGAGCTTAATATCATTTTCCAAATTGCGATATCCAACGGAAATAGTCCAAAAATTATTAATAATATTTTGAAAAATAAAAACAAGAAAGAACTGATGCAAAGAATATTGACTGGGCACCTGTCTTTGATGCTGACCATATTGATAAAAAATTGAGTGAATTTAATACACTACTAACACAATTATATGATAAACATGCTCCAATCAGGCCAGTTAAATTAAAGCAGTTACCTGCTCCTTGGCTCACAGAGGATCTGAAAGCTTTGATTAGGCAGAAACACTCTGCAAAAGCAAAATTTAAACGGACCAATTGTAGTGTTCTACGGGAAAAATATATAAAAATAAGGAATCGCTGTAATAAAATGTGTAGGGATGCCCAGCGTCGTTACATCCACTCCTCCGTTGAAAATGGAGATCCATGTAAAGTCTGGAAGTTTTTAAGGACACTTGGGGTGGGCAAAAGTGCTGTCGACAAGAGTTGCCCAATTAACGCCAATGTATTAAATAAACAATTTACTGACGCCACTAGTTCACTCAATCCTACTCAGAAGGCCCGTACACTCGATCATCTTGCCAATTTACCTATCCCCGGTTCCTCATCCTTTGTACTAAGTCCTGTGACTGCGGTAGATGTCAAAAAACACATTGCATCAATTTCTTCGAATGCCGTAGGTGATGATGGAATCAGTCGTAAGATGATCATCCCTATTCTTGACTCTATCACTCCTGTACTGGTCCATATCTTCAATCACAGTATTGATACTTGTGTTTTCCCCAGTGCTTGGAAGGATGCGTACGTAATCCCTTTACCAAAGACCTCTAGGTCAAAGTTGGTGTCTGATTTCCGTCCCATCTCAGTCTTACCTTTCCTCTCTAAAGTTTTGGAACGGTTGATCAGCCATCAGCTTACCAACTTTGTAACTGAGAATAACATTCTAAGCACCTTTCAATCAGGTTTCCGTCGGGGGCACAGTACCACTACGGCATTAATAAAAGTCTCTGACGACATTCGCTATGGTATGGACAATAAACTACTAACTATGTTGGCGTTGTTAGACTTTAGCAATGCATTTAACTCAGTCGACCATGACATTTTGCTGAGTTTGCTAAGGTCTATCAATATATCACCTGCCGTTGTTTGCTTAATCCGTAGCTACCTCACTGGTCGACGTCAGAGAGTTAAGTTGGACGATTCTTTTTCTGATTGGGACTTTATCTCTGCTGGTGTGCCACAAGGAGGGGTCTTGTCCCCACTTCTTTTTGCAATTTTTATAAATTCGATTACAGCTTCCACTTCTTTACGGTCACATTTGTATGCTGATGATTTTCAAGTTTATACCCATACCTCACTGCTCAATCTACGTGGTACTATTGGTTCTTTTAACAGGGAATTAGAGTTAATATATGACTGGAGCAGGCGTCACGGCCTGGTAGTTAATCCTATGAAAACTCAGTTAATTATTATTGGCAGCCCTGGCCTTGTGTCTAGGATTGACTGGAACAGCTTGCCTCCCGTACGCTTAAATAATGTAGTGATTCCTTTTAGTAAGTGCGTAAAAAATTTAGGTGTTTATTTTGATGACACATTATCTTGGTCTCATCACTTAAAAGAAATTAGCAAAAAGATTTATGCAACCTGGTTCTCTGTCTGTCGCCTACGTTACCTCTTACCTATCCCAACCAAGATAAAGATTGCTGAATCTCTATTCCTATCTATTCTGGATTACGCAGATGCTTGTTTGACTAATATCACCGAGGTTCAATTAAATAAGCTCGAGCGACTTCAGAATCTTGCAATAAGATTTATCTTCGGGTTAAAGAAATTCGATCATGTGTCAGAATTTCGAACACGTCTGAAGTGGTTGCCCATTCGTTTTCGTCGAGATGCCCGTATTCTATCACTTGTTTACTGTATCGTATATGACCCTAATTTACCTTTATACCTCAAAGAAAATTTTTTATTTCGCCAAGCCACTGTAATGGAGTTACGATCTGCGTCAAATTTTCATCTGGAAATGCCTGTGCATCAAACCAAATACTACGGTTCCTCGTTTGTTGTTACCGGTATTAAGCTCTGGAATTCCTTGCCTAAGCATATAAAACTTGCAAAAACATTAAATGCATTTAAAAGTCTAGTCAAGTTACACTACTTAAATATTTGTAAAAATTATTCATGATTAAGTATTATGTTATGAGTTACACTTAAAATTATTAGGATGTCCGTGTTGTTCAATGTCATTATTACCTACTTATTTATATAAATATAGTATTATTTTATGATATATTTAGTATTTATGTATAGTATTATTATATATTATATGTATATTTATTCATATAATCATCAATATAGATTTGTATTCTTTTGTTTGCACATGCACGCTTATCTCTACTACAATTATTTCACCTTCGCTCGTGGTTGCCTGGAAGAGATTGCTACCTAGTAATAAGGCCGCCATTGTGACACTTATGTAATTTCTTGTTTATATTTGTTTGTATTCTCTCTGTATTGTGTGCACAATAAAGAATATTTGAAGAACTGGTTAAGTTTTTGTACGCAGGTCCTATTGATAAGGAGGTAGTTAGATATAAGTCCAGTTTGACCTACATGGGAGAGGTATCTGCACGCTTATCCAAAATAATGAAAAACAACGATATGCATGTCGCATTCAGGACAAATAATACTTTAAAACATCATTTATGTCATAACAAAGACCGGATTGACGAAAAATATCAGTCCGGTGTCTATAAGATCGATTGTCCTGAATGCGATAGTGTATATGTGGGTCAAACTGGACCCAGCTTTGAGACTCGGTATAAAGAACATATCGCGGCTTATAGGAATGGTCATCCTGATAAGTCACATTTTGCTAAACATCTTTTAGATAGTAACCATACCGTGCCCGATGGCCATTCCTATAAAGTTTTACATAAATGCGATAAAGGCTTTCGGCTGAGCGTGTTGGAACAATTAGAGATCATAAAAGAAAAGAAAAATAACAGATTTGCATTGTTGAATGACCAAACTTGCTTGACTACGTCACCATTTATTAATATGTTCGGGGGTACTGGTGAGGGTAGTGGGGGTAGTAGCGGGGCTCGATAGGGTATAAAAGGCGGTGTTTTGGCCGGTGGCGGCACTTGACGGACGTTGTTCGTAGAGTCCACATCCTGAGGATGCTCCGGTGTTGGAGCGAAACGCGCGTCGAGGTTTTCAACCTGCATGGTGGTGAGGGGCCTTGCACGGATTTGCCAACATTATTGCTTGTGTGGTGGTGGTGTTTGCAAGTTCTTGCATGCGAGTGTACGCATAGGCAGTGTGGGAGGAGGGAGGTGCTGTACGCATGCCTATGCGTACACTCACTCATTTACTTAAAGGTTTATTTTTAAGGTTTATTTCGCGGAATATTGCTAAAAATAATAACAAACTAAATTTTAATATAATACTATCTTGAAAAAATTATACGAGGTCGGTGGTACGAGCTGGTGCGAGTATGATAGAGTTCGTCCCTAGGGTTGTTACCTACAAATTAAATAATATTATTACAAATAATATTAAGTATAAGACCTATGTTTTTTCACGATTGCATTATTTTACCATTTAGAATAAAACATGTTAATTTGATATATTTATTACACACCCTAACAGCTAGGAAACGCAAAAATTTCATTGACAATACTCATGTGCCCCTAGCGGCGAATTTAGGATATCTGGTCTAAAGGCTTCTACAGATTGCGCAAACCCGGTCCATCAAGTGAAGTTGGTTTTCGCAAGTTTGACATATGTGCCTCGTGTTCAGGTTGTACTATCAGAGAAGTTGATTCCTATGCAAATGGGGGATCTAAGTAGTTTGGTCGCATTACGTCAAACTCAGCCGACAGATCAGATACAACCGATAGAGGATGCAGAGTGAAGCTACATCTCGGCGTAATTCCAAGGAGTCCAAGCTGTTTGAAACACTGTGGCAGTCAACAATTCGAGCGGCCCTGCGTTGGATACGACCCAGAGGGAGTAGTTGGCATTTTGGCGTTTGGACTTCACTCGATATGCTAACGCCAAGTATTTCAGTGCTAGAGGAGATGGTTAAAGATGTGCCCTCAAAACGAGGATATACGACCATAAGTGGCTTTTAGCGATGAACGCGCAGACTTGTGTCACGGCGGGGTTAAATTAGACTAAGTTACGACTACCACATTCAGAGACTTTCTCCAATGAATTATATATTGTGGACATAAGTTCGTTTCGACTCTCAACGATATTTAGCCGAGAAATATTGGGGGAGCCGGTATATACAGCATCACCTGTACTATCATCCGCATAGCAATGAATGCCGTTGGTCTGTAACATTTCACTGGTATGCAGTATGAATAGGGTAGGCGATAGCACACAGCCCTGAGGGACACCAGCATCGCCGTCAACTACGACCTTTATGCTTCTATCTGCTAAGAAACTTGGGACCCACTTGCGTAATTTCTCGGGCAGCCCGTTTGATGGAAGCTTCGAATGCCCAAGTGTCAAATTTGATGGTCCAGGTGAACTATCAAAACTGTCAAATTTATACAAAGTTAATAATACATAGCTGTGGACCATTTTGACAGCTGTCCAAGTAATCCACATTCCACGCCTATCTTCACTTTGGACTGGATCTCTCCGTCTGTAGAAGCTATAAGGACAACAATGACAATTGGTGTTACTCAAGTTGGGTGATCTTTCGAGGATGTTTTTTTTTTTTTTTTTCATTTATAAAATTGGAGCCGTCTATGGGCTGTTCGCCCATAGCCTTTTATTGTTATTTTATTATTTATATTTTTCGCACCAAGGATATTTGATATAATATTATTAATTTTAATTAATTGCAGTCCATCACGCCATGGACTTTTTTTTAAATAGATATATAATAGAATAGATTATATATAATATAATATAAACATATAATAAAACTTTCGAGGATGTTAAGAAGATATCATTTTGTGACGAACTTACCAGCTGCCAGCCAGTGGAGTCACCGGACCTATGTCCTCCATAAAGTGACCATGTGTGAAGTGCCAGAGGTAGTTAGTGGGAGAAACAAAGCGTGTCAATTCCACCAACGTGTCTGGGTTCCACATTTAAATAGTTTGACTGATTTTAATAATTGAAAACAGAGTAAACAGGCGCTGTGTTTCGCCGAAAGAGTGAGTTTACCGGAGGCCCAATCCCCTACAACCCTAGAGGGAATAGGGTTATAGGTTAGGGGAGGGACCCCTAACCCTATTCCCTCTTAAAAGGCCGGTAACACACCTGCAGCGTTGCAAATTCTGACGTGTTTGCGACGACGCGACGGCTATACATAGCTGATATTTATTCACGATGAATGACGATATTTTAATTACTTTTCTAGAAAAATATGAAGAACTTTATAGTCTAAAACTTCAACATCATCATAACCAACTGAGGAGAGACAATATTTGGGATGAAATTGGGAAATAATGAATTTCGTTTTCTCTTGTTTCTCTTTCCTCTTCTGATAAAATACAGCTAGTTACAACAATATCCTCGCCACTATCCTCTATAAGTAATGCAAATGCACGTTAACAGGCTATGACGGACTAAAAATAACTAAATTGCCTATGATGAATCCGAATGCAGTGGACGCACCCCATCGGCATTTCGTAAATGACGAAATGCCGATGCGTACGCTCCGATCCACTGGACGCGCAGCTTTGACCGTAAAACTTAATAGGTAAATTGCGATTTGCGGCTTATGATTTATGACGTATTAAAAAAAACTACTTATCTTTGTCCAAACGCCTGATGGCAACCCTACTTGCAAAGGTACTCAAACCAATTTGTCAGTTTTATTTTACAAATAGAATAAAATTCAAATCATCGAACAGTGAACAATAAACAGGATTTTATGCGGATTACGTAGTAAGTAGTTTTTCTTCAACAACTTAAAATAATACATATACTTTTTAAAATCTACTGTTATTAAAATAAATCATAATAGTAGAAATTTTAGTAAGTATTAAAATATTGACTAAGCTCTAGGTTTCGAAATCAAGTTGAATATTTGTGAAAATAAGATGCAATTTTTTTTATTTCTTTTCCGTCGAAAAAAATATAAAATATCGTATTTTCTCTTACACAGGCCCTTCAAGATATGATGTTGTATCTATGTTAAAAAATAAAATAGTTTGTGGCCTATTTAACAAGTATAAAAATCAATTTCTCTTTATTTGATCCGTCAATTTCTCTTAAAATCGGGGCTGAAATGGAACTAAATTTTGAAATGTGGTTTGCATAGACCTTTTAATTGTAAATATGTAAACTCTAAAAACTTTAATTTCTTTTTGTAGCTTTTACGGGATGTTGAAAGCAAAAATATAAATTTCTTCAAAACTCGTGGATGAAAATGACACAAAACTTTAACAGTGTCAGACATCAACAAACTAAACCATATTATACCGTTTTTACAAACTCTAATTTTTTTTTTTGGACGCAATTAAGCGACGTTTCTAATATTTGCTAATTACTGGGAAACCCGTGGATGAATCTGACACAAAACGTGTCTGCACATCAGTTACTGCCCTAGCAATATCCCAAAACCTAAATTTTAAACTTTAATATTTTTTTCAGCCTATAGCGACCAAAAATGAAAATTCCTAAATATCTTTGGAGGCTGTCGACCAAAATGACACAAAATCATTTTTTAGGTTTACCTAGTGGTCCCAAAACTATACGCAAAAACTTAGAAACTTTAGAATTTTTTAAACCAAAAAACCTAGTCCTATCGGTCTAAAAATCTTAACTTTTCAAAATATATTCTTATTTACCTCAATATACGGAACTTACCACGTGTTTTCCACTTTATAGGGTAAGTAAGTCAATAAGCGAGTGGGATGCGAAGATCACAGGGAAATCTCGCCCGGGGCGGGAAATTGGTGATCCGTGCGTGTCATACTATTGACAGGTGACATTTATAATGTATAATATGCTTACACACCTTTATAGAATTGGGAGAAGTCAACGAATAATAAAAACTAAGAAAACGTAACTCCTATACTTCAATCGTTTTGAATTTGGTTCTCAAGGTTCTTTTCGCACACTTAAATAATATGGCAATTATAGCTACGAAACACTACATTCAAATTGACAAAATAAAGCCGTTGACTATAATTATTGTCACTTCTATAATTACACAAAATTCTTGCGTGTATTCGAGTCTCTTTTTGCATAAAGTATGCATGTATTCGGGTCACATTTCCTAGAATCGGAACAAATTTTTTGACACATTTTATGAAATTAGGGGGCAAACGAGCAAACGTCACCTGATGGAAAGCAACTTCCGTCGCCCATGGACACTCGCAGCATCAGAAGAGCTGCAGGTGCGTTGCCGGCCTTTTAAGAGGGAATAGGGTAATAGGGGAGTGTAGGGATGGGAAGGGAAGGGACTAGGGTAGGGGATTGGACCTCTGGTAAACTCACTCACTCGGCGAAACACAACGCAAGCGCTATTTCACGCCGGTTTTCTGTGAGAACGTGGTATTTCTCCGGTCGAGCCGGCCCATTCTTGCCGAAGCATAGCTCTCCCACGTATATTTATTATTCGTAGGGGAAAATAATATAAAATGCTAAAAACTTTTGTTGTAACCATAAAAAATTCCACTTTTATTATATTTTAAAATTCGCTTTTGTGTGTTACAACATTGTTGTGCCAAAATTGGTTTGTTGCACAGGTAACGTTAATTTTTCTTAAACAAACAGTTTGTAAGGGACAGTTCTTTTCCAAATTATTTCTTTTTAGAGAAGGTCCTTAATAGTGGTGTTCCCAGAGCGTAAAAATCGTGCTAACCTCCGATTTTTGCAATAGTGGATGAAAATTGAAAAGAAAAAAGGAATGTGTAGCTGATAACATAAATAATAAAGTTTACCTATTGAAAAGTTGTGCTTTTGATTTTTAAATTATTCTCTTCCACTTCAAGTAAACTCATAAACTCTAAAATTTTGAAGAAAATTTGCATATTTCTTTCTTTTAAATATATAGCAAAATAATAAAATATATAATAATTTTTTTGATCTGTATCGTTGCTTATATTCCAAAGAAAGAAAATAAGTTGAAAAAATATATAATTTAGATTTAAAATTGATATTTTTGTATGTAGATGAGATACCTCCAAATGTGCTTGTTGTGTGCCTCGCCAGGTAAATGTCGTTCCTATTGTTCTTTGGTTTTAAATAGGAATTTATGGGATATTAAAATATGCAATGTTAATTCATGTAGTTTTATTCTCAATAATATTTATAAAGTGAAATAACAACCATGCTGCTATGGTAACATCTATCAAAGTCCTATTCATAGATAATGTAAAATATGTGTCAGTCCTCCGCCGCTATTCCTGATGAATGCCTGGCGCAGGCAAGAGCTGCTCTAGATGCCGGCGCCAGACTGTCCCTGCATCGGTTCGGACCTCATAGTGAAGTTGGCCCAGGCGACGTGAAATAGTTCCAAATACCCATCTCTGGGAGCCGTAGGCCCTAACTTGGACTCGGTCGCCTGGCGCGAACATGTTAACGGGCGGCGTCTCGGTGCTGGCCCTCATTGTAGACGGCGGCGTTTTGCGAAGCATCGCGTGAAGCGATGTCCTTATGTCGCGACCAAACATCAATTGGTACGGACTTTGTCCATCGTTGTTGGGGGTGCGTCTCAGTCGCGTCTTGACTGTTACTAATTTGCTTAGTAGGTCACCTTCCTCCCCCTCCATTGCGCGTATGGCCTTTTTGATGGTCTGAACGTAACGTTCTGCTTGCCCGTTAGTAGCGGGATGATATGGGGCGGACGTCCTATGTACTACTCCGCATTTGTTTAAGAAACTCGTAAATTCTACTGACACGAATTGACGTCCGTTGTCTGAAACGAGCGTGTATGGAATTCCAAAGATGGAGAATAATTCTTTGAGTTTCTTAATACACCAAGAACTCGTGGTATTTTTTGTTGGTAGTATTTCGACCCATTTAGTGTATGCGTCTACGATTATCAAAAGCTGTTGGCCTTGGATCGGTCCGGCGAAATCGACATGCAGTCTTTGCCAGGGTCCCGTCGGTTGTTCCCAATGATGCAGCGGGGCCTTAGGGGATTCGTTCTGTTGTAAACGGCACGCTCTACATGACTTCACTTTCTGTTCGATGTCTCTATCGATATTTCTCCAGTAAACGTGACTGCGAGCTAGAGCTTTCATTTTGACTATGCCGCTGTGCCCGGCATGGAGTTCGTCTAGCACCTGCCCTTGTAAGTTTTGCGGTATGACGACTCGAGTTCCCTTGAGGATACAGCCGTCCTGAATGGTGAATTCGTTGTCGTTTAAACCTATTGCGCGTAATGATCTGCCATTTTGTAGGGCATCTTGCAACGTATTCAATTCCTTATCTTTCTGTGTTTCTTGAATAATGATATTTGGGTTTATGTCCAGAACGTTGATTTGGGCGCGTTGGTAGATGCAATGTTGGTCTTCGTAAGTTTCGCGTACGTTATCCACTGGGAATCTTGACAGGTAATCGGCGTTGCCATGTTTGGCGGCGGCTCTGTATTCGACTTCGTAGTTGAATCCCGATAGAAAATGTGCGTAGTGAAAGAGCCTCATGGTGCTTAAGGCTGGGAGTGTCTGATGCGGATGGAAGATGGAGGTAAGCGGCTTGTGGTCGGTCACCAGTGTAAACTTTCGTCCATAGCAGTAGGGGAAATTTTTTTTAATACCCCAGTATATAGCTGTGGCTTCCTTGTCTATTTGTCTGTATTTCTTTTCACTTGTTGCTAGCGTTCTTGACGCGAATGCCACTGGTCTTTCTGATCCATCTGCGAGTCTGTGTGAGAGTACTGCTCCTAATCCTACAGGTGAGGCGTCAGTTGCTATTATTAATTGCTTATTTGGATCAAAATGTGCAAGAACTCTTTCGCTGGCGATTTCATTCCTTATATTGTTAAAACTAGTCTCGCATTCAGGTGACCATATGAATTTGTTTTCTCTTTTTAGTAATCTATTCAGTGGGTTTGCGAGTGTTGCCAAACTGGGGATGAATTTATTATAGTAATTGGCGATACCGAGGAAGGTTCGTAGTTCATTTCGGTTCTCGGGTCTTTTTGTATTTAATATAGCCTTTACTTTTTCTTTATTTTTGTGCAAGCCATCTTTGTCTATTGTGTGTCCTATATTTTTGAAAAATTGGCATTTATCTCTGTTTACTCGTAGGTTGCTTTCTTGTAGTTTTTATAAGACCTGATTCAGTCGTGATAGTAGTTGTTCTGCTGAGGATCCCTGTATTATAATGTCATCGAAGAAGCACTTGACTCCTTCCAATCCTTGTAGTAGCTGGTCCATAAATTTTTGCCAGAGGCTTGGAGCGACCTTAACTCCAAACATTAGGCGGTTTACCTTGTACGTTCCTTTGTGCGTACTTAGGGTTTGCAGGGTAGCGCTTTCATCGTCCATCACCATGTTGAGGTAGGCTTGGGTGATATCCAAAGTGCAGAAGAATTTACCTCCGTTCATTTCAGCAAATATGTCCTCAATTATAGGTATAGGGTATTGTTCATCCTTAATCACCTTGTTTAGGGTTACCTTGTAGTCGGCACATAGGCGGATACTACCGTTTGGTTTTACGATAGGAACGATCGGTGTGCCCCACTCTGAATGGTCTATTTTTGTGATCACTCCTTCTCTACTTAGCCGATCTATTTCCTTGTCAACCCTCTCCTTTAAGGCATAAGGGATCCTTCGTGGCTTTATGAAAATAGGCTGGACACCTTCCTTCAGATTTAAATGGGCTTTGTAGTTAGGTATCATTCCTAAATCAGATTTGAATACCGTATCCGAAAATTCTTCAAGTAGTTTATCTAATTTAGATTCGGCCGTGTGTATTACTCGCATATCCGCCAGATCAATAGAAACCTCCTTCATCCAGCTTCTCCCGAATATAGGGTCTACATCTTGATTAATAATATATAGTTTTCCATTAAAATGCTGGTTCTTGTAGAAGCATTTAACGTAGGTTACTCCAACCGACTTGAAAATTTCTCCTGTGTATGTTCTAAGTTTCATATCTGTTTTGAAAATTCTAGTTTTAATGTTCAATTCCTTGTAAAGCTTGAGCGAAATAGAAGACAGAGTAGCTCCGGTATCAAATTCCATGTTAACCTGTTTATTTTCAATTTTGATAGGAATCATGTATTTTTCTGTGATTTCGCTTTTAATAAGGTTAATGTCACCCAGGCTCTCGTCACTACTCGTGTTGGGATCGACTTGGTTTGTCAGCGGGTTCCTTCTAAGGCAGACGCGTGCCAGGTGCCCTGTTTTGTTGCATTTTGAACAGATTACGTTTAAGGCACGGCACTCCCTTGAATGGTGGTCTTGCTTTCCGCAACGGTAGCATTTTCCCTTTAAGTCTCTTACTGTGATTGGTGATCTGAGTTTGACATTCAAATTTGACGAAGTAATTGGCCGAGTTTGTCTACTTGTAGGTGTTATAGCGTTTGTGATCCATGATGTGCTTAAATCTTGTGACATATTTTTATTTTCGCTCTTCCCCATTTCTATTGCCGAGGCAATTTGAATTAGCTTGGCAAAGGGTGGCGTGTCTCTTTCTTGAAGAATCTTTGTCCTGATGTCGCTGTCTCTCAAGCCACGGATGAATTGCAGCGATAAAAATCCTTCTAATGTTGATTTCTTGCAGCTTTGACATTTGAATTCACAATTTAGTGATAGTCTCTTCAATTCCGCTGCGTAAATGGCAATAGTTTCATTTTCTTGTTGTTGACGAGAGATAAATCGATGATGTAATGCCCACGTACTCGGTTTAGGGTCTAGGTATTCATCTAATAGGTCTGTTAGTTCCGTAAAATTCATATTGATTGGTTCATCAGGAGAGCATAGGTCGTAGAGTTTCTGATGGAGAATAGGAGGTAATGCCGAAAGTAATGTGTACACTTTGAATTTCGCATCTGTGATATTGTTCAACAGAAAGTATACAGCTAGGCGCTGGGTGAAATTCTTGAAAGTTTCGTTTTCTTCTAACGCTTGAAAGATAATTTTTGGTTTCGATTCTGCTGGGCTGTTGGTAGCCCATTGTGGATTTGACATTGCTTGTGTTGATGTAAGGATTTGTTCACTTTGATTGGGCATATTTAGCAATTTGGTTTTCAATAGTGTAAATTTTTCTTCAATTTCGTACCTGATTTCCATTTCGTTATCAAATTCGTCATCAGTAATTTCCGATTCTATTTTTAGTTGTACTTCTTTGAATGACTGTAGATTTTCTTGCAGGGATTGCAGTCTTGTTTGTGTTTCCGCGTGAGTTAGAGTTTCGTTCGAGTTTACGTAATTTTCTAGTTTTGTAAGTTGTGCGCGTGTAGTAGCGCGTATTTTTCTCCATTTCTTCAATTCTGCTGTCGACATTGTCGCCAGTTATTGGATATTAAAATATGCAATGTTAATTCATGTAGTTTTATTCTCAATAATATTTATAAAGTGAAATAACAACCATGCTGCTATGGTAACATCTATCAAAGTCCTATTCATAGATAATGTAACATATGTGTCAGAAGTTTGAAATTATTTTTAGGCTTAACAAAGCCTTCTATTTCTTAATGTGTATAACTTTTTAGCTCTTACTTTATTAAATTTTTTGAAAATGTAGCACAAACTTTTCACGGATATTTCGAAGAAAATCTGTATTTTATTTCTTTTGGTTAGGTTTTTACAGAATAAAATTGATTTTTTTTTTCAGTAATTAAATTTGCTAAAACATAATTAAAGGAAAAAAAAATAGAAATTAGGTTAAGAACTGATATTTTTTGTATTCAGGTAAGCATTTTCCAAACATAGGTCGCAGCATGCGTCTTTAGTATGTACGTGAGATTTGTAGCACCCAATTTTTTTTCTGGCTTTAAATAGGAAGTTTAAATATATTTCAAAGACTAGAAAAAGTCTTTCATTTGTCGATGCATTTAATGTTTTAGCTCTCACTTAAATAAATTCTCAACAAATATAGAAAAATATTTTCGGTCTATTTTACACATTTTTGGAGATATTTAAACGTTTTTAAGTACTTAAAAGTTATCATTTCTCTAAAAATTAAATACGCACAACAAGTAAGTTTAACACACTTTTCGTTACAACCCTTAAGTCCACCCAAACCCTTTTATCTTGGTTACGAGGAGCGTTAATCTCTAAAAACTTTGCAAAAACCTTATAGTTGTATTTAGCTTAGCAAAGCAAACTTTCTTTTTTAAAAATTGTGTATTTGGTTAATTTTCAACGTAAACAATCAGATAAGAGTCATTAAATAACAGGAACAAGAAAAAAAAATTTATCTGGACCGGTTTTATATGGTGAAATATTAATTTTGGTAAACTTTGCAAGTTATAGTGTAAAAAAGAAAATGACACCTCAAAAACATAAATCCATTCACTATTACAACTTTCGGAGGTTAAAACCTCTGGCGACTGCACTATAAGTATCTCTGTACCAAAATTCACCAAAATTGGTTCAGTGTTATGAGGTAACTGAAACACTCTCGCACTTCGAGTATGATAGTATTCCACAGTCAGGGGCTCTCAAAAATTTGCGCCGCGGCGCCCTGGTGCGCCTTGGAAAGACAAGAGGGGCGCCGTAAGTCGATCCTCTATCATTATCCATAACCACAAATATTATAAAATAAAATTATAATAATATGAATTATTGTACAAAGCAGGCAGATGATTAAATTTATTATTTACTTGCTTAACAGAACCGAACTATAATAATTATTATTAAATGTGTTTATTTATGTACCTATATATTTTTTGTAATAGCTAGGTAGAGTAGGACGCCGTGACAAAATATTGACTTGTAAGTGCGCCGCAGGCTGAAAAAGATTGGGAACCCCTGCACAAAGTAAATATTCACAAAACTCGACTCAAAATCTTATACTAAACTCCTCAGAACTAAAGGCTGTCTCAAATACAGGAATGAACTAAAATTAATTCAATCCACCATAATCCTGGCTTTATCTCGGTAAGCCTGTGTAAGGCGGAGCTTGGCTTACCTGTACAGTGTTACCTGTAAGGTGGAGGTGTAATCACCTGACTCTGTTTACACTTTAAACGACTTACCTGAGGTAAATAGAAGTTGGAGATCTGTAAAAATGTTCACTAATATTTAAAAATGGGATTCATGGGTAATTAAAGTTTAATTAAATTATTAAAATGTAGCAAAACGTTTTGTTGCGTCTCTGTTAATGTTAAAAATATTATAATGTTTGGTAATTCATTTAATTTACTCTTAATGCACATAATATAGGTACCTACATGACTTGGTAGCAATATCAACCAGTCAACACATAGGGGTTCCATCATCCATGATTGTATAGGTGCCAGTCAAGTTAAGTAATTTAGTGATACATGGTGATGATGCTTAATCTCAAGGGCCAATAAAACAGTAACGGCACACGTACGTTTTTTGCACAACAAAAACATCTGATCCACTCAAATATGTAGAAGCCACAACGGCCTAAGGCCTTGTTTATTATTTACCGCCAGGGGATCAAGGTTAGCTTTAACAAATCAAACAAATTACTTTGCGCGTATTGGTTCCTGAAATAACAAACACTAACCCTCTTAATAAAAAGATATTAACGTAACGTATAACTATTTAAGTTCACTGTCTTTCTGTCGCACTCAGATAATAATTAATTACTTAACTGTTTAATTGAATGAAGTTTTTAAATATACCCCATTCATTATCTGTCAAACTCTTGATTAATTAATTACACTTAAATAATAATTAATAGTCGCCTCTGAGTGCGGCAGTTTGTCTCTGATGTGACATATCGTTGTCCATCGTGGGCAATCACAGACGAACATGACCCTCTATCTATTTATTCCATCATGGTCCAACATGGACACAGCACCATATTTTAATTATCATGTTTTGACAATTTTCTGTTTATTCGATTTCATAATCATAATATAATACATCTTATTGCAAAAACGAACTTTTTTGCAATAAATTGTGCTATTTATGTTTGATGAACATACTCATTGTGTTTCCATGCAAGGAAAGTTTGAGTTTAAAGCATTTTCTTGCATGGAAACACAAAGATTTATAACATGAGGCAGCACGCTTTGCGAGCACAAAAATTGCTCACTTGATGTAGGGAGACAAAGGTTTAATTTTAACTTGTGCAGACTATACCTACGATATACATGTCCTGTCTGTAACGGAAGCGGACTCTTTTGTGGTAACCCTCCTATTGTCCCGCGAGTGCTTTTACCCCTAAACGAATGCCGTTCAAACATGATACATTATTGCAAATACCTATAATCGAATATTAGCTGTACATTGTACAACTACACCACTATTCTATAATGCGAAAGTGTGTCTGCAAGTAATTAGTTATAGCTCTTACTCTGGCGTTTGATTAAGTATCTAGGTGTATGTCTGTCTGTCTTTTACGTTAATCATTATTAATATATTTAACGTTACCGCTAAATTGATTTTGATAACAGGTATGAAGATCATATTTTTAATGGAACAGACATAGGATTGTTTTAATGGCGGAAAAAGCACAGTTGCTGTGCAATAAAATAATTTCGTTATAATACCTGCTTTCTGTACAAAATGGAAACATGTACTATCAGAGAAGTTGATTCCTATGCAGATGGGGCCGACAGATCATAACTAACATTAAATTGACATGATTCGACCAAATGACGTTGGTCTTCCAACTGCCTAGGAATCAATTTCCTCGATGGTACATGGAAGAGAAACGTAAAAAGTTGATGGTATACTAGGTAAGGCTACGACATTGTAAAAATTAACAATTAAGTATAAAGTTGAAGTTTAACTGCGATTAATTACGCTACTTTTTTGTCCTGCCAGCCGTAGAATTAACCGGAAAATTACAATTAGCGCTGGTTTTCCCGGAGACCGCGATAAGGGGAGAAAAATTAGCATTAATTTACTTACAAGCAGAGCGGAAATTAACGTGTGCATTGTTCGTTTTGTAACTTACCCCTTTGTTTTCGTCACAAAAAATACTTAATGACTGCTCGGTGACGAATTCACGAAACATGTAAAGGAACACGTTGGCCTATGATGAATAACCAAGATTGCGGCAGCTGTCTACACTCTACAGTATGCTTAGCGTCAATCATGGGCAATTGTAGACGAATAGCCTTCTCTGTTCGTTGCAGGTTGTGTCTTTATATAATGGACCAACGTCGAGAGGGCGCTTAAAATGTATATTTGTGTACCAAATGTAGACTAGTTGCACACTGCATATTTAAAAGTTTAAGGGCCTGTTTCACTACTTCCTTATAAGTGCCAAATAGGCTAGACCACCGTCCACCACATAACTTGACAGATAAAGTATGGAGAATCTGTCAAAAAAGTTGTGAATAGCCTATTTGGCACTTTATCAGAAAGTGATGAAACAGGCCCTAAAACTTTTTTTAGCACTTAGATTGTAATGGCAATAAAATAACCCTTAAGCATCAGACTACGTTAATAATTCAGTAACTATAAATTAAAAAGTATTAATTTGAAAATATAGCCAAATAAATTGGAGTTCCTTAAACTTAACAGTGCCTAGTAACATTATAAGCCACATGCTGTATTATTAATGTTTTCTTGCTAAACGAAGAATGTTCTTGACGGCAGCCATTTTGTCGACGTCAACAAGATGGCCGCCGCGTGTGTACGAGCACGTAGAGGAAACGACGTCGAGCCGTCAACAAAATGGCCTGTCATTTCAAACCTTTTGTATCGCCTTCTGTCGCTTCCTTGTCCGTTTGTCTGTCGGAGTATGAGACAGCTATTAAGTTTGTAATTACTAGCTGCAACAGAGGAAGTACTAATCGCTAATTCTATGATCGCTACGAGACTAGTATGTAGAGTTTCTGAGTTGATGCTAAATTAATATACTAGAAACGTCATCTAACAATATATGTACGACTAGACTAGTGCCAAATAAACGAATTGTTGCAAAACGAAATTACTGTGAACTTCTACTAAGTACTAGGTATTAACGTAATTCTACTAATGATATAAATAAATAACGAAAGTGATTACTTTTTTACATAAAATTATAAATATATAACATAAATAACTTATCTAATAGAAACATTCATACATACAATGAACCCTATAAAATGTTTTACCCTTGTACTTGTATGTATTATGTGCCCTTGTCTACATTGGGAAAGTTGTTTCAAGAACAACAAAGATTGCAATAGCTTCATTGTGTAACTTGCAGTAAAAGCTAAGAGGGACTACTAAAATAGGCATCAAACACAACCTGTAAACTTTATAGTGGAACAAAAAACGCTAACATATCTAACAACAAATGTTTTCTAAGGAGATTACAGATCTCAGAGTTCAGTGACCCTCCAAAATTGATATTAACGATATATCACGTCCTTATCACTCCTGTTTCCGAGGTCCTGTAGACGCGATTTACGACCCACTGACCACAGATACTGTAGATTTATGCATCCGGGGACCACGGAGAATACCACCCCTACATGTGTACGATTTGCAGAAGTATCAAAGAGTATAGTATATAACGCCGCATCTCCGTTGCACCGAAATTCATTTATCGCGTGAAACCATACATTTTTATTAAAAAAACTATCTTATGTCCTTTCTCGGGACTCTAATATACAAAATTCAATGTTTGGTACGGAGATTTTCAGCGGTTTAAGCATGAAGAGAAAACAGACAGACAAACCTTCGCATTTATAATATTAGTATGGATAAGGATTTTAAGGTCTATTACTAGTAGACGTAAGACCTCGAGCGAGTTTCTCACGCCGATTTTTCTCACCAAGCTAATTAGTTCCCGATGGTAGGCATCATTTACTTGACATTCAAAAAATGTACTTAAGTAGGTATATTATTTTAAATGAAAAAAAATGAATTTATGTACTACTTTCTGTTGCGGTATCAAGATATTGTGGGAACAATGCGTGGAGGCCAAAGGAAGATCTTCCGACCGAGCGAGGTGGTATGCCCGGTCAGGCCGAAGCCCACGTGTTATATTTCAGCTGTCGTATATATACCGACGCGCTCAGAAAACTTCGATAGCGCGATGCAGGAATGTTAGGCGAATTGTGGGTACCGCCACAATATTTTCACGTGTGCGGTGTGAATGAAAGATATACGAGGTCTCTTCTGCATAACATAATTTGTACGTGCTTAGTTTCCAAGCTATAGTAAAAATCTAAGGTTTTTAATGCAAGAAATTAAGAAGGAAGAAGCGAGACAGTACTTCAGTCCGGACCAACGCCTACAACTCTACAAGGCGCAGGTTCGGCCTCATATGGAATATTGCTCTCATCTCTGGGCAGGGGCGCCAAAATACCAACTGCTCCCTCTGGATCGTATCCAACGAAGGGCCGCCCGAATTGTTGACTGCCATAGTGTTTCAAACAGCTTGGACCCCTTGGAATTACGCCGAGATGTAGCTTCACTCTGCATCCTCTATCAGTTGTATCACGGGGAGTGCTCTGAGGAATTGTTCGGAATCATACCACCTGCAACTTTTCGCCATCGTCCCACGCGAAAAACATACCATCCTCATCACTTTGATGAGTGGCAGTCTTCCACAGTGCGTTTTTCGCGTAACTTTCTGCCGCGCACTGTAAAACTCTAGAACGAACTGTCACCAGCAGTATTTCCGGACCTGTACGACCTGCAAACCTTCAAGAAAAGAGCGTATTCCCTCTTAAAAGGCTGGCAACGCACCTGCAGCTCTTCTGATGTTGCGAGTGTCCATGGGCGACGGTAGTTGCTTACCATCAGGTCACCGTTTGCTCGCTTGCAATTGCCCTTATTTAATAAAAAAAAAGAACACCTACTATTCTATAATTTTGTAAGCCCATATTAGATTATGTAGCTGTTAAGACGATTACAGTGGGGAGCGGGATACGAATCCACTACCCGGATATTTTGTTCCGTCTCAGTAATTATGTTTGGATCAAGAAACAATAAACAATTCTTATTCTTCTAAACCTCCCCAACTAAAACTCAACTCTATGTAGGGGGAATAGGGTTGCAATTCACGTGTAGAGGGAGATAAGGCCCCGTTCTGACGATTAGCGGGTATATCTGTATTTGCGCCCCCGTTTGGACTACGGATAGGGATGCGAGGGATGCACACCCCTTATGTTTCATTAACGTTGAATCGCCATAGATTTAGGAATACGCTAAGTAGGTTTTGATTTAGGTCTACTGTTTAGCTAGATGTTGTCCGCAACAAATATCCAAATATGTATAGCCTTTACTTTTTAAGTTTAAAAATGTTAGCAGGGTAACAGAAACTTAACACACAAAATCCTGATTCACGATTCGCGCTATATAAGTTTCTAAAGTCGGCAATGAGTATATCTATTATATTAGTGGGTGTTGGCCTGACCGAGTATAGCAGCTTGCGGGGTCGGAAAATCTATCTTCGTATTATAATATAAGCATGTAAGTACCGATAGACAGTAGACACTGGACTTTGACTACTCTTACCATAACCACTTCGTTAGCGAACATGAAGAGGTAACAGAATATAGTAATTATATTATGTAAATACTTACACTGTGCTGATAGACCTCAGTCTATGACAGTAGTCAACCAAATTTTGTTGATTACAGAACCCTAAAACGGAACCCTAACCAGCTGATTTTTTGTATATTGGTAGGTTAATAGTTATATAATTTAAGAGTAACGATGTCCTACAAATAAAACAATTCATATTTCAGGACAATCAAGTCAAAGTATGAGGTCCTTTCTATCTCTGTTAGCTACTACCACTTTCGAGATTTTTCGAAAACAAAAATGTTGTTCGTCTTATCAAAATGTAGCTACTCACAAAAAATTTGCTTGTTAGTAATCACAAAAAAAATTGTTCTAGGGCTCCCTCACTACAACTCCTGTCCTATCTACCTCTCCCCACTCTGTGGCCCTAGTCCAGGAGCCGTCGACACAATGACCCCGCGTAAATCTCCCGGACACCGGAATTCATAAATTATGATTCACTTCTCGCTGGAAACCTTTTTATGGCGCGGTGGAAAAGCGGCCATTTTTACCGCTGTCCTAGTATGTTTAGGGGACCCCTGTGTTTTGTAACATGGAGGTTTGTAGGATGGTACTATATCTTAATGTAACCATGAATCTCTATAGAGCATGGCGATTCCAGGTGTTTAAGCTACTACTAATAATTGAAATTTAAAGATTGTATACAGAACTGAAGAAACCTTTATATGTAAGATTTAATATATTGAAAACGGTTTTTTTCTATACATAAATATTTATGTAGGTACTGAAATAATCTAGGCAAGATGTGAATATGCACAAATGCAATAAACAATAGTACTTAATTGTGTGTGTGCTCTACCTATGCAATTGTGTATATTGTATGGTGTAGACCAGTTACAAATATCTACGCTATGTGGCGTGGAGGTCAAAGTTACCCAGGCGAAGTAAGGTAGTATTTTTGTTTTTGTTAGAGTGGCTCTTATGTTGTTGTCTGTTGATGTAAAGTTCATATCACACACAAAATAACCAAATGCACTATACGGTAAGACAATATGCAAAGAAATTCGTGAAAACAGAAATAAAATGTATTTTATTACCAGCATACTGATGTAGGTACAAAAATGTTGATGCGTTATAAACATACGCGTTTCAATTTCCACCGATGTCAAATAATGTACAGTGCACCTCATAGTCCTTATGACCCAAGCCATAAGGATCATCCGTCGCCACGTTGTCGACTGTACATTGTACATTATTATACATAAACAGAGATACGTAAATCTTCGGATGCAGAACGTCATAAAGTTTACGAAGTGTAAGAATCCTCACTTTTTATGTACAAGTTTATGAGAAATTGTCCTTACTGTGTGGCGCAAGTCACGAAAGTTAGCATACAAGGTACGGCCATAACAATAACGATATTTTGATGCTTTCCAGCGTTACGTTACGTGGTCTTTAAAAATTTAGAAACGCGAGAAATGTAAATAAATAATACAGTGGCACTCGGGGATTGCCGCGGTAAAAGCATTTTCAGGGGGGTCTACAAATTACGTGAGGTATTTTTTTTACTTTTTGATCCCCTTGGTGACATTTCGTGAGATTTTTTTTCCCCAAATCTCACGTGAGATTTTTCAAAATGTGGGTTTCATACGTAAACTTTTGGTTTGACAGTCAGTAGATTTTCTTTCGAACGAATTTGTGAATGATCTTAATCGTATCAAAGCGCTCGGAGTGCGCAGGCCTAGTTCCAGCAGGCCGCGCGCATGCAGTGCACTATTTACACGAATCGTTTCGACGCACTTTTGACCCCCCTGTAGCTCAGTGTCTATTGCAAGTGCAAAGATAAAATTATACCTACGTAATTATATACTAGTACTTACGCAGTATACCAAATTTCATAGATATAGCTTCGGTAGATCCTGAAATATCTCCCTGTAAAAATAGCTAATTTTGGCACTCACTCACTCACTGACCGGTAATCAAAACCTCCAGGCCACTTCTAATTGTCCTAGCGTTATGAAATTTGGCACACAGGTCGTGTGTTATATGTAGATTAACAAAAAATTAAGAAATTTTAGAAATCGGCCAAGCGTGAGTCGGCACATCTACGAACTTTAGAGGCTACTTCCAAATATCCTAGCGTAATGTAATTTGGCACACAGGTCGTGTGTTATATATTGTATATTAACACAAAATTAAGACATTTAAGAAATCGGTCAAGCGTGAGTAGGCCCATCTACGAACTTGAGATAAAAATTCTTATTTTTTTTTTTATTAAATAAGGGGGCAAACGAGCAAACGGGTCACCTGATGGTAAGCAACTACCGTCGCCCATGGACACTCGCAACATCAGAAGAGCTGCAGATGCGTTGCCGGCCTTTTAAGAGGGAATACGCTCTTTTCTTGAAGGTTTGCAGGTCGTATAGGTCCGGAAATACTGCTGGTGACAGTTTGTTCCAGAGTTTTACAGTGCGCGGCAGAAAGTTACGCGAAAAACGCACTGTGGAAGACTGCCACACATCAAGGTGATGAGGATGGTATGTTTTTCGCGTGGGACGATGGCGAAAAGTTGCAGGTGGTATGATTCCGAACAATTCCTCAGAGCACTCCCCGTGATACAACCGATAGAGGATGCAGAGTGATCAGTGAAGCTACATCTCGGCGTAATTCCAAGGGGTCCAAGCTGTTTGAAACACTATGGCAATCAACAATTTGAGCGGCCCTTCGTTGGATACGATCCAGAGGGAGCAGTTGGTATTTTGGCGCCCCTGCCCAGAGATGAGAACAATATTCCATATGAGGCCGAACCTGCGCCTTGTAGAGTTGTAGGCGTTGGTCCGGACTGAAGTACTGTCTCGCTCTGTTAAGAACACCAAGCTTCTTCGAGGCTAATTTGGCCTTACCCTCTAGATGATATCGGAACTGGACTTCGCTCGATATGTTGACGCCAAGTATCTCAATGCTAGGGGAGATGGTTAAAGATGTGCCCTCGAAACGAGGATATACGACCATTGGTGACTTTTTAGTGGTGAACGCGCAGACTTGTGTCTTGGCGGGGTTGAATTGGACCAAGTTACGTCTACCCCATTCAGAGACCTTCTCCAATGAATTAGAGACAAGTTCGTTTCGACTCTCAGTGACATTTTGCCGAGAAATATTGGGGGAGCCGGTATATACAGCATCACCTGTACTGTCATCCGCATAGCAATTAATGCCGCTGGTCTGCAACATGTCATTGATATGCAGTAAGAATAGAGTAGGCGATAACACACAGCCCTGAGGCACACCAGCATCAACAGACTGAGTTTCCGAGCATTCGCCGTCAACTACGACCTTTATGCTTCTGTCTGCTAAGAAACCAGTGACCCACTTACATAATTTCTCGGGCAGCCCGTATGATGGAAGCTTTGATAGCAGCGCTTTATGCCAAACCCGATCAAAGGCCTTCGCAATGTCCAAACTAACAGCCAATGCCTCTCCCTTCGACTCAATTGCCTGAGCCCAACGATGAGTCAGGTACGCCAAGAGATCACCAGCCGAGCGACCCTTACGGAAACCGTATTGTTTGTCGCTTAGTAATCCCTGGCCGTCCAAGTATCGAAGAAGCTGGCTATTGATAATGGATTCCATTATCTTCGAGAAGAGAGAGGTTATAGCGATTGGTCTGTAGTTGGAAGGATTTGAGCGATCACCTTTTTTGGGGATAGGGTGCACCAAGGCTGTCTTCCAGGAAGCCGGGACGATGCCAGTGGAATAGGAGAGCCGAAAAAGACGCGTCAAGACCGGAGCCAACTCTGGAGCATACTTTTTCAACACAATAGGCGGGATTCCGTCAGGCCCACTCGACTTTTGGATATCAAGGGAACGGAGGGCTTTTCGCACTGAGCGCTGATGAAACCGAATATCCGACATGATGCTCGTGCATCGCGGTATGGTCGGCGGTTTCTGCCCCCCGTCATCCAGGGTCGAGTTTGACGCAAAGAGCTTGCCCAGAAGGTCGGCTTTGTCTTTTGCGTCCTGGGCCAACGATCCATTTCCTACGTGTAGGGATGGTAGGGTTGGCTTGCAGAAATTTCCTTCAATAGCTTTGGCCAGAGACCAGAATGCACGGGTTCCCGAGGGGAGGCGCTCAAGTCTCTTGCCAATTCTATTAACGTGCTGTTGCTTTGCCCGAGTAATCTCTTTCTTGAGGGACCTAGAGGCAAGGTTGTACTCCTTTTTATATGTGCTGGTATTTAAATCCCGAGCAGACACTGCGTTGGCCCAGGATTGGTAAGCCTCCTGCTTCCGGCGAGAAGCTTTTTTTGGGGGATGAACCAAACCAGGGACGAAATCTGCCGCCAGTTGGCACTACAGAGGACGGAATGAAAAGTTCCATCCCCTGCATCACCACATCGGCAACAGAGTTGGCAGTGTTGTCGGGATCATCCGGCGAGAAGCACACGTGCCCCCAAGGATAGGATGCAAAAAACGACCGCATCCCATCCCAGTCTGCTGACTTGTAGTGCCACACACGACGGTATTTAACAGCACGCTGTCTTAACACCGTCGTAAGTGGCACAGAACTCCTGACAAGGCAATGATCCGATGAACCAAGTGGTGCGGTTACGGATATTTGGTAGCCGTCAGGATTTGAAGTCAGCAGGAGGTCCAACAAGGAAGGATTTTGACCATCCACATCTGGGATTCGCGTAGGCGTAGTAGCCAGTTGTGTCAAGTCGTTCGCAAGGGCAAAGTTGCAGACAGATCTCCCCGCATGATCAGTTTTACTGGAATTCAGCCAGTCGGCGTGGTGGGCATTAAAGTCGCCAAGTATTATGATCTCTGCGGATGGGATCTGCTGCTGCACAAAATCTGAAGCAGCTCGCAAGTGCTCCAAGAGTAGGTCCGTCTCGGGGTCACCACTATGGGACCATATAGGCACGCATAGACGCGAGGGTGGTCGTCGCAATCTATGTGGAGAAATAAGATCGACAGGTCCATGACCTTAAGATTGCTGAGGCGGCGAGAGCTGATATCATCTCTGATGTACACACACACTCCAGCTTTGGGTAGAAAGGAGTGCACGAGATAATACCCTGGGTGGGAAAGGTATGATGTGTCACTCGGAGATGATATCTGCGTCTCGGTTAAAAAGAGCAAAGCCGGCTTTGCCGTCTCCAGGTGGTAATGGACGGCATTAAGGTTGGAGTGTAATCCCCTGATATTACAAAAGTCCATGTTTAATATCGAGGGGGGTGCCTTTGTGTTTTTGCTCTTGCCCCGAGCAGATTGGAGCGCAGTTTTGCCCTCCCCAGAATACGAGGGGCAGCCTGGACGTCCACGTTCAGTTCCAGGGGTTCCTGAGCATGGACGTCCAGAGAGGGTTTCTCGAACGCAGTTGGTACCCTCCTGGGGTAACAAATTGTTTTTCAACTGCGGCATTTCTAGGGGGATAGGGGATTGGGCCACCGGTAAACTCACTCACTCGGCGAAACACAGCGCAAGCGCTGTTTCACGCCGGTTTTCTGTGAGGCCGTGGTATTTCTCCGGTCGAGCCGGCCCATTCGTGCCGAAGCATGGCTCTCCCACGGACAAATACCGGCGTTCAGCCACCCCTCCTGTGTCACCGTGAAGAAGCTCACGATGGCACGGGGGAGGTGCCCAGGGACACGACGTGGACGGACCGGTATCGCCCCCAAAATCGGTATGTACTAGTGACACAATGAGAATACGATAAGGAGGGTGGGAGGAGGAGAGGGATATAAGATATTGTCATGTATAATGCACACTGTATAGCTTAATAAATAAATACTGTTTACTTAAAAATTTGGCTTCTATTGATAGTTTAACAAATACCACTAGCGGCATCTATCGAAACTATTGTTTACATCGGGCGTGGCACAAAAAGAAAACAATAAACATAGGTATGACTTCTTAAAAAAAAGTATTGAAATCCCACCAAAAACATACCCGTTAAAATAGGGCCTAGTTCCTATAGGCTGATTTTTGGCCTAAAAAAAGAGTTGAAATCTAATCCACTGCCAAGTTCAGATGCACTTCACCGATCATAATCATCTTCATCAACAGCCTGATCCATAATACTTCTAAATTTAAACCTGCCAAGTAGGTTTTTGTGCTATACTGCTATACGTAACACTTGATTAATAATTATATAATTAGATAATATTTATAGAATTTAATTAACCAGCCAAGTTTAAATCCCCCCCCCCCCCCCCCCCTAAACACCTCACGCAATTTGTGGACCTTATCAACTTTCGCAATTATAATTCGCATACGTCTAGTCACACGAGCACAAACACTGCGCTGAAGTCTGGCAACTGTTATTAAAGCATATTACTTACTTTTTATATCAGAAAAATGTACGTTTAAAAGCTACATAGATAACTCTAATGCGTGAACGGAAACGCAAACCAAATCTAGTGTAAGTAACTAAACGGAAAATAATGCGACGTAAATTACTCGCTCCTACTTATAATTTACTACGTCATAACATTCCGCCTCAAGAAACTACTGTAGAGTGACGAATTGAATGTTCATAAACACGTGTCGTGTCGTGTCCTGACGTCACTCGTGATTCGTGAACGACCCCGCACGATAAAACAATCGTAAAACATTAGGGCGTTACAGTGCGACAATCATAATTCATAATATTTTATTGAATGTAGCTTGGCTGCCTTTTAGTGCAATACTTTTTAACACTTATTTCCTGTTTATAGTAAATACAAGCCATACCTACTAATATTATAAATGTGGAAGTATCTCTGTCTGTCTCGCTTTCACGCCAAAAATACTGAACCGATTGTAATGAAATTTTGTACGCAGATAGTCTTAGTACAGGTTCCCTAGAACATTTTTGACGTGATAACGTCTTATAATTCGATATGGGCTGCGCGCCCGAAAAACATGACAGTTCATGCGGCGTTACCTCGCTGACAGCTCTGAGGCGTTCCATTTACACTTTCAAGTCTCTCAACAACCGTAAGGCCCACCTGGGCCGCGCTCTTTGTTTCGATTATATTACGTATTTCGATGACTTAGAGAATACTTTTGTATGAAGAAGTTTGGTTAGTTATGACCTTTGATACATTGACCACACTCTGAATGAAAAATAAATAAACAATCTGTGAGCTATTAGTATTATTTCGGCTATTCAAAATTGTGCTCTATTTCCTACGTGTCAAGGTATGGCTTAATATATGAAGAATAAAGTATTTGTTTATTTCTTCTGAACAAGTCACTTATTATAGTTTCGAAAGTTTATAATTGAGAAACTAATATCACATCGGACTAAATACTATATTATGATGGCTTGATAGATAGAAAATTTAACATATATTATAATGTAGTTCACACAAACATAAAATATGGATTATATGTATATGATATTTCATATTACATTAATTTTCCAAAGAGGGTAGGCCGGGTGCCATTTTTTTTGCACATTGACCTGCCAACTTTTTTGCATAGATTTTTCCCGGAACTGAGGGGTTAAGGCTATGACGTTGTCACGTTCAACTATCGTCAGTAAACCGACTTTACAGACAACCGATTTTTTTGACTTGTTTACTATCAAGCAAATTTTTCGTAAGTAGAAGCTACTTACGAAAAATGTTGACAAGACCATATAAGACGAACAACAATTTCCTCTGTGAAAATTCTCGAAAGACTACGGTTTGTATGTATTTCTATAAAATGCCCTGCGCAGCTAGCGACACATTCATAGAAAACATAGACATACCACGGGCTCACAGGAAACCGGCGTAAAACAGCACTTGCGCTGTGTTTCGCAGAGTGAGTGAGTTTACCGGAAGCCCAATCCCCTCTCTTAAAAGGCAACGCATCTGCAGCTCTTCTGATGTTGCAAGTGTTCATGGGCGACGATAGTTTCTTTCCATCAGGTGAACCGTTTGCTCGTTTGCCCGCTTATTTTATAAATTAAAAAAAATACGTGTCGCGACGACACGTCGTCTGCTGCAATTTCATGTAGCCGGCTTCCAACTGTACCTTAATGTAATGCAAATATTAACAACCCTAGTCCAGAGCCTGAGATAGGAGATAGGCTACTTTTAACTAGAAAAAAAAGCGTTGTAAGGGGGTGTTTATATGCGTAAGTTGCTTTTTAAGTTAATTTCAAAAATTCGTACCAGATGAATTTTTGGAATTAACTTAAAAAGCAACTTACGCATATAAACACCCCCCAACGCTTTTTTTCTAGTTAAAAGTAGCCTATCTCCTATCTCAGGCTCTGGACTAGGGTTGTTAATATGTGCATTACATTAAGGTACTTGAAAGTAGACACAAATTTTTAGGACCCGTACCCAAAAGGTAAAAACGGGGTCTTATTACTAACTAGTACTAGATTTAGATATCAGGTGTCAGTCTGTCTCCACTCCCCAGGCCGTATCTCAAAAACCTCTATAGCTAGACTTCTGAAATTTTCACAGATTGTGTATAATACTCTGTTACTGCTATATAACAATTAACAACAAATAAGACAAAATAAATTTTAATATATTTCGTTTTATTTGTTGTTAATTGTTATTTAGCAATAATATTTATATTAAAGGGGGCTATACCCTTACAACAAACGTTATTTTATTGCTATTTTTGCTCAATGTCAATAATGGTCAAAGGTAGGCACTTGAAATGTTCACAAAATGCTCAGTTGGTCTTGGTCTCATTAGTCTTAACTTACTTCTAAAATCTGTGGTCTCATCACTTGCTTTAACCCTTAAACATAGAATGGATGGATGGTTCTTTTACCCCTCTATCTGTTTAATTCTATATTACCTCCTCTAGATCCTAGTGCATTTATACGTCTTGAGGTTACCATTTCAACCAATAATGCAAATCTAAGGGATTAAATCTAAATAACTTTCAAATAAAAGACGGAAAATCGTCGCAATTTCATGATTCATTCCCTAAACGTCCAAAGTAATTAAAGTGAGTATTTTTAAAGTCTGGCCGATAAAAACGCGATATATCTCCCTCTACATAAAAGGGGTTGGACCATGGGGTCGTAATGGGGTCATTAGCAATTAAAGTTGCAAATGCGCGGTTAAGCAAAAAGGAGTACGGCGGAAAAATTGATTTTATACTAATGAAGACGAATGATGCATTTGTTGGTCTGCGTGTATTTACGTGTATTGTTTTTAAAAGGAAATAAAAATATTAATTACTAGATAACGCCAGCGACTACGTTGCTGTTCGTTTATCGCGCAGGAACGTAAATTTTGTATCCTAGGTCCTTTCCCGGGACTCAAAGTATCTCTACAGGTACCTACCAAATTTCTGCAAATTCGGTTTTGCGGTTTGGGGGTGAAGAGGTACAGACACATTTTCGTATTTATAATATTAGTATGAATATTTAGGATATTGCGTGACGTAGGTGTAGGCTATAGCAGGTATAGCCCGTATAGCTAAGTTTGGCAGGCAAAGATATACAATGGTCATGACTCATGAGTCATGACGTAAGCGTTACATTATATTTCAGAAGAATTCTTTCAGTAGCTCTGTAGTAAACAGCTCATGTGGCTTGATTCCGGCATTGCCCAAAAAATCTTCATACTAGAAAAGATAACACGTGACTCAATGTCGAAATTACCCTAAACAACTCTGTAATGATGACCACTTTCAAGCTGTCAAATCTATTTTTGTTGGTCGCAGTAGGAGCAAAAGCACAGTTTTGCAGTTATGACAGCTACAGACGACAGTCAATGTGTCATTCAGTCTTAAAGACGCTTGATGTGTCATGGTGACTCAACAATGAGAGTGAATCAGGGTACGCTTAACTTCAGTAGGTAAGATAAAATAACTATTGGTAACTCGTGAAAATTTTAAAAGCTTATTTATTTACCACATACACAACTTTTACAGCTCTACGCGAAAGCCTTTCGTGATCTTGGGCAGCCCTCATCCATCCGTTACCTTCTTCAAAGCGCCTGTCCATCGAGCAGCGGGTCCTACGTTACGTTTGCCTGATTGTAGTTTCTTAATCCCTGTTTTTTTACTTACTGCGATACATTGTAATGGTAATTTTTAACTCTACACCCATGTACCTACCTATATTACTTAAGGTATTATTATTCTATAGTATCTACGTTGTTAATACTCCTATTCAAAGTATAGTGAAGTGAAAAATTACCCGCAAATCTGCAATTTGTCGATAACGCGCGTTTGAACAATTATCGATTTTTTATCTTTTCCACGTGGAAAAAAGAGGCGATATATGATATCTGGATTGCCGTAAGCCCGACAAATCCGGTCTAACCGTAGGTAAAACCTCACGTGCCTACTCCATATTTTAGTGATGGGAATATGTGCATCGATAAGTTTATTTACCAAAAGGCTATGAATATGTGCGTCGATAAGATTTCGATCGACTCATATTTAGTAAAAATGTCTTTATGCGGAAAAATACAGTGTATCCGTAATTAACCTTTTCTAGACTTATGTAAGTCTAGAAAAGGTTTATATTTTCATAGAACGTAATGTATTTTATAGCTTTTGGCCGTTATCACTTACGTGAACTGTTTACTTGTTCAATGTTACAAATCACTAAAATTATTGTTGTTGATAACTGAAAATAATAAAAAAAAAACGATTCTTATCATGCTAAAACCAAATGGCTAAGCATAGATTGCTTCTTATTTATACTTAACAGTCACAATCTTTTGAGTATTTCTTTTGCTTTTTATACACAATTATATTTTGATTCTTTAAAACAATCGACTACATCCCATCACTAGCAGCCCCACAGATATTCGGAATTTAACCGGTATGCCGGTGACGTTCGGGAAATTCATAAATATCGTCACCCCCACAACCCGCCCCGCCCCGCACGGTACACCCGGGTATACCCGGCTCGCGGATATTATAACCCGCCTGAAATACAACCGGATAAAAAAGACAGGTTGAACAAGTGGTTCCTTGCGCGCCAGCCGCGTATTTCTAAGCATTATAAATCCAATGTTGGACGTTATTAGTTAATTGATAAATAACCATGATTGATATCACGATAGGAATTAGTGTTTGTGTGTAGCATAATTACAATCGACATCCATCATATTATGCAGTCATAGATTCGCTAAGCATTCGTAATTCATCATTCACTTAACTTTAAATAATGAAAGATTTTGACATAAACTTCATATTACATTCTCTGTGAAACTTATTAAGAAAATAAAATATACCGTACTTAATTGATATATAATCTTGAGTTTGCCTTGTTGAAGTTTCAATACCAAAAAAACCTCAAAGGCTTTTCTGCGAAATGTATTGGTCCATATCCGTACCGTGCATTAGATAACTTATATTTTTACCGATGGATCGAATTGTCTAGACTTTGAGGAGCTCGACAACCTACGGCGATACGGGCAAGGGGCTTATACTTTAGTAATTAAACTTTTTAATGGACTCTTTATTGTTTTCAGTAATTAATTTATTAGTGAAAATCCATTATAATATCCAATATCCATGTTATTAATAATATAAATAGGTACGAAAGTGTGCCTTTCTGTCAGTCTGTCTGCCTGTGACCTCTTAGCGCTTAAACCGCTGAACCGATTTTGCTATAATTTGGTATGGAGATACTTTGAGTCCCGGGAAAGGAGACAAAATACTTTTTATCCCGAAAAAATGAGCGGTTCGCGCGATAAACGAATTTTGGCGCAACGGAGTTGCGGGCGGCATCTTGTAGATAAAATTTATTATTACAAATATTATGTAAATTATACAAGGTGTAACAAAACTAAGTGATGAAAAATTGGTCTTTCAGCGCTGCTACTTTCACAGTGAACTCTCCACAAGGAAGACGTACACACCCTGAAGTATAATATTATCACTTAGTTTTGTTACATCCTTATAACTAGATTTAACTGTGAAATATTAACAGCTAATTAAAAAAAAACTTTGTATGAAGTCAACCATGTCTGATATGAATAATCAGGCTTATTAAAAATCACCGCACAATTAGGCTGCAGTGCGGTGCGGTTTGCCGCAGCCGCGACAGTATAACTGATTGTTGTGAGTTATGATAATTAACCTCTATTGACAGTCGGGTCACCACGTAAACTGTACTAAATTATGTTTATTAGTCTTTTATGTTTAGATAGCGACCATTCGCAGGTCGCACCATAGAAATTTGCAATGTATACCTTGAAATGTATTGCACGTTCCATGTTCATCATGTAGCCATTGGATTATGTAGCCGAAATACTCATGCAAAATACATGCGAAAATATATGAAAATTTCCGAAATTTGCACTAAAAATTAAATAAGCACAAAGTTGTCGAAATATACATAATTATTATAGAATGCCAATAATTAATAATTCTTCTTTGTAGTAAAGTGTAGTTGAGGTTTTTTTTTTTAATTATTTTATTCCGATTTTATTTAGTGTCATTTATAAGGGCACCAGTTTTCTAAATACCGTGATATTCCAAATACGAGGCTGTTGATATCCAGTTGGGTGTGAAGTCTGAACAGAGTGTGGCGACTGGCGATACAATTAGCGACAAACTCCTGCATCGCGCTATCGAAGTTTTAATACGCGTAGCAAAACGTAACGCGGAAAAACACACGGTTCACAGCATTTCTCGTTATTTTTGTGTTCTGTGGTCTGACTCTGTAAGTTTATTTCACCACTTGCGGGTCCGTCTTGACCCGCAATGAATGACCCGCATTACCATACATCTAACTCACGCCCATTAGATGACAACAATTTATGATAATTGGTGCCTCCGATTTGCATAACCGCTGCACTCCCAGATACTAAATATACTATATTATATGTCCGAGCCCCGGCAATATATAGTTTTACTAATTACGCGATAAAGTGTGGCCGACATAAACTTTACTGAGCAATGCCTGAGCATAATTTTGCATATAAAATAGTTGTACAATAATTTATTATTGCTTATTGAATACTAGATGACGCCCGCAACTCCGTTGCGCCAAAATTCGTTTATAGCGCGGAAACTTATAAACATTTTTCCGGGAAAAATTATCCCTAGATGTCCTCTCCCGGAACTCAAAGTATCTCCATACAAAATTTCAGCAAAATCGGCTCAGTGGTTTGGGCGTAAAATGTAACAAACAGACAGACTATTTCACATATTTATAATATTATTTTATGGATTTTTACCGTGTATTTACTGTGTGGCTCCGACTATTACTTAATAAGTGCTTATTTGTTAAGATCTCTCTTATCGGACAAAGGCAGTACATTAGTGAAGTCGCCATGTAATTTATCACGGCACCATTAATCTAGCGGGAATTATTGAAACGTCTCCTAATGCCTGACTCCTTACCTACTCTCCTACTCTGCCTTAGTTATTACGAGAATGGTCCCAATTTTGTTGATATAAAGGTCATTTCAGAGGTAAAATAAAACTGAAAGGTAACAGATAACTAATATGTTATTGGGGGTTCGTGGTCTATTTTTTGACCGACTTCCAAAAAGGAGGAGGTAATCAAATCTTTTTTCTTTTTTTTTTGTATGTTCCACGATTACTCAGCCGTTTGTGGTCCGATTTTCAAAATTCTTTTTGTGTTGTATAGGGTTTAACTCGAATTTGGTACCATGTTCACAAAAGTGGTGATCTGATGATGGGATCCTTGAGGAATCGAGGGGACTTCTTGAAATTTGTATGGAAACATATAGTGATTTCGATTTTTTCTGTAGCATTCGAGGTAAATGCTACCAAAACGTAAGACTTTGCACCAGGTTATACCCTGAATCCGAAGGTACCGAACAGAACTTTTGAATGCTTATAGGTACAGGTTCGGGGATTTCGGCGTTGTTTAAAGAACTGAAAGCATAAGCTAATACATCAATTTGATTAATCATCATCATCACAACCATCATTATACCATGGGTCATCACACTATGACGAAATTATTGGTACTTTTCGTGATATTTTGCATCGAAGCAGACGTTTTTGATAATGATTTCGCTGTTTGTGGACCGATTTTCAAAATTCTCGTGTTGTTGTATAGGATATAATCTTAATTTTGTATAACAATTACGAAAGTGGTGAGCTGATGATGGGATCTATGAGCAATCGAGGAAAATCCTTGAATTTTATCAAAACACTCATAGTGGTTAAAATGTTGTTTCTAGTAAGTTAAACATATGTTACGAATAAAAGAAATTTTATACGAAGATGTCTCTTGGTCCAAAGGCACTGAACAGAACTCCTGAATCTTTAAAGATAAAAGTATGGAAATTGCAGCATCGCTTAGATAACTGCAAGCATTTACCACAATTTCGCTTACAGTGACACAATGTGAATAGTTAACATTCGTATTGGTTATTTACGCATAAAGCCTAATTTTGTAGATACTTAACTAAAAAGAGTAAAATTATTATTTTTAACAAAAAATTAAAACCGACTTCCAAGGTAAAAACAATAGTAATATGAACTAAAAAGTATTAAATAACTCTTACCCTTTAATAGTGCCTTTTTCAGAATTCGTCTAAATCTCAACTATTTCTGTACTGTATACTACAATCTTCATTACTTTGAAGTCGGTACCAGTCCCAAAAGTTTCAGATAATCTGACATTACTGAACTCACGATTAAATTAGCTGGTACCGACTTCAAAATAATGAAGATTGTAGTATACAGTACAGAAATATCCATATCCATACTAATATTATAAAATATGCAAAAGAGTGTTTGTCCGTCTGTCTGTTTGTTACATCTTCCCAAACCGCTAAATCAATATAAGTAGAGATACTTTGAGTCCCGGGAAAATATGATACTTTTTATCCCGGAAAAATGTAGTTTTCCCGTGCGATAAACGAAGTTTAATATATTATTTATTTTTTAATAATTATGTTGCTGTCCCCTCTAGGCTACGAACATAACAGTCACATAAAGTGGATGGTAAATTATGAATATTCCATTGCCGGTTGTATATCAGAACGGGCGATAACGACGCGCAATAAAACGGTCGTGTAACACGTAATGAGCGATTATGTGTTCCGATTTACGGGCTATTTGTAGGTTGACTATATTTCTGTTATTAATGAGGGAATCCACAATTTGTATACAATGACGAGGTTAAACTCAGAGACTCCGAGTGAAAAGGAAACAGGGGAAGAGTATATTACTACCTTTGCTCCGAGCCAGAGGTCTCCCTTCATCTTACGGATTTTGCGATCACCACACGTGTCCTGACTTGGCAGAGTCCTATCCCGAGTTTAATATCTTTTACTCAACCCAAAAAAGTGAACAACGCCGCTAAAGTAGTTTTCAAAAAGAAATGTACATTGATTCTGCAAATCAAAATAAAACAAATAATTGTAACAATCTACATTCTGCACCATGGTCACCCTACCTCTATGAAATTGTTCTTTTACAGATTATGCTCGATAAACCATTATCGGTGGCGTCAATATCGTACGACTTATCGTTGGCTGAATTATGTCGCTACTTCCTAGCACTATTGACAAGACGAGATTCGAGTGGAGTCAGCTAGGAGCACCGCAGGACCCCCACATTTTGCCCGGTCTATAACTAGGGCATCGAGCCCAGGTTTTCCCGATTAATCTCTGTAAAAAAATCCGAAAAACCTCAAAGACCCCGTTTTCATTTATCATATACCCGAAAACCCGGGTTTTTAAAATTGGGTCCGGTGCCCTATATAGTGTTATACACTGGCAATGCGAAATGGCAGAATATAACCCACCCCATAGTTGGTTGTTAATATATTAACTAAGTTCCCTGTACTACCTGTGGTTTGTATTTATTAATTACTGGTCTAAGTATCTAAATTAAAAAAAAAATAACTAATTATAAAAACTAAAATCGTTACTAGTATCATAGAGTACTAGTATTCTGAAATAATAATAAAAGTTATACAAGAATTGAATGAAAACTTAACTGAGAACAGTGAAATCAAAAAAAATTCCATAATAAAAAAAACCATGGCAATTGAAACAATAAAAAGTTAATAAAACATATTAAAAGCTAATGAAATGCCAATTTATTACAAAATTAACTTCGCAAACTCGATAACAAATAAACTCGACGTAACAAAAATTTCGTATCTCCGACATTGATGTATCATGGTTAATAGATGTCGCGGTCCATAATAAATTGTTAGTATACGTATTACATAAATTGAGATACCGATTTTGATTTTGTTTCAGATGCTGATGCTACTGTCAGATGTAATTCTAAAGTGCTTAGCAGGTGAGTACTTTAGAATTACAGGGCTTAACTTTAATCTAACAATATCCCTTTATCTCTCCTAGACTCTTCTTACATAATAAATAAATCAGACATAAACAGCAACAGGAATAAGAGTAGCATAATCTGTCAAATTACATGTTTTTATTGGAGCGAATTACTTACCTCCTCAGTTTTTACCCGAAACATAGTTTTTTATAGGCATAAGAAAACAAATAGGTTGTTTGTTTATAATTTTATATTGTATGTCAATGATTACCAATCAAAATGGCGGAACAAGAAAATAACAACCCCGCGAACTTCAGACGCTAATCTATCGCACAATTTAATTTACAAATAAGTTGAACATTTTCTTTCGATCTGGGGCGCCTTCAAATTCCTGATCAGTTCGAAAACTTCCAAATTTAAATTATATTGTGTATTGTTTCATCAAGGAATACGTCGCTTGTTCCAATTTCGAAAATATAACGAGACAATAAAAACTTTTTTGAAGTGTGCTAGAATATATTCAAGTCTTTTCAAGGCAAAGACATATACGCGGACGGAGTCGCGAGCAAGGGCTAGTATTGAGTCAAATTTACTTTTGTACCATTTACCTACAAAAAGTACGTTACGATAAATGAAATATTTCTATCTTCATAATAGTCTAACTAAACTATGTATAATTTTATTTTATTTCAATTGTACCTCCTATATAAACAGTATTGCAATGTTATGATAACATTTATGATATTATTTCAAAACTATAACCTCAATTATACATAATAACAGATAGAAATTCATTACAGCCTAACGGCACCGACCTATATGGGCGTAATGATCAAGATTCATTGATCCATCGATCCCAAATTACTGGACGTCAACTTTGGTCCTCGACCGGATCTATTATGTCGAGAAAGTTCCACCAAAAAAGGAAAGCTTTCGTACTTTCGACTGTTCATACAGTTTCATAGTTGTAGTCGTGTCGGAAAGACGATTTTATATGTAATGTCCAGTTTTTAAACATGAATATTTCGCCGGTAAACTTATCAAGCGAATCGGTATTAAAATACGAATTAAATATTTGTATATTATTAGACAAAACCTGTGAAAGTAGAGGAACAAATAAATAAAGTAAGTATTCAAATTATTTCACACGGTCAATAATCATACACAATTTAAAATTTTAACAAAATAAACTATCGTAAGAAACGTGCTCAGCAAAAACAATGTGTCTAAAACTAAACATTTAAAAATATTATTCATATAAACTTAAAAAATATTGAATCGCAATAATAGAACAAACAACTAGGTACCATCGTTGCATTGTAACTAAAAAACTGGACATTACAGCAAAAGCCTGGCCTTGACCTGCAACACAGTAAGCCATATATGGAGCGTTTAATCCACTCGTTGGTTTCGACAGCCATCTGACTGATCATGAATACCAGTCCTAAATTAGGACTCGTAATACAGACATTCAATTAAGCAAATCTCATTTAAATGCACTGATACACAGATTAGGAATGCTGACATGGGAAGGAATTACTTTCTATTAAAGAATAAAAAAGACACTCAAAATACAACAACCTTATTATATATAACAACGATAGAACAACCTTATTATACTCGTATTGTATATAATTATAAATCATAATATTATTTAGAATTACTTTGTTTGTGGAAATCTACAGCATTTTGTCGATTAATATTTCTAGCAATATCTCGCAAAAATAACCACAACTTGTGAATAAATGAAACGCTGGCATGCGTTATAGCTAGTGATGGGCCGAATGTGGTTTGAACCGAATACGAACTTCGGCCGAACATTCGGTAAAAATGAAAAGTTCGGCCGAAGTTCGGCCGAACTTCGGTTCAGTTTCGCCGCCCTTTTTCGTGTTGTGACTTGTTTACGCATTTGCTGCAAATATTGCTAGATGTGCCCGCCCGCACTCCGCACTTCCCCGAGGGGCCGTTAGCCAGCTAGTCATTTGTAAAGTAAAAGTAAAGTCGAAAATTTTGTTTTTTAATTAAGTAAGAAAGATTTCTAAGGCTGGTTTGGTTAGTAAGAAGAGCGGTTAAATTTTGTGTTTTGTTTGTTTAAGTAACCAAAGATTTTTGAGACTGGTCTATAAAAAGACAAAGACAATGGCCAAATCGTACCAGGTGGGCGGTGGCGTCCCGATATGCCATTAGTAGCAAAAATTCTCTAATATTTTAATGCATTGAAAATCATTAGAAATGTTTCTATAAATCACAAAAAAAAGATCAATATATTATTTTAGTTTCGTTATGTTCTGACAGCCGGCGATCATTCGCATTTGTTCTATTTTTTGGGTAATACTCTAGGAAAAATTGAAATAATTAGAAACGAGATCGCCGAATATACATTTATAGGCTACACCGCAGTCGGGAAAAAGGTAGTTCTTAAGTCTAACCTCAAAATAATTGTAAATGTTATTAATTATTATAAAAAATCGTGGCTATTTAGACATAATTCTAGAACGGAATTATGTTAAGAGCATAAGAACAACCAAATATAACTATAGTTTATTTTGGGACATCAAAAATAAAAGTCGAGTCCAGCTCCTATACAAATTTGGCCATGATTCTTTAAGTTTTTTGTTTATCACGTATGATTACTTTTTCTATTCAATTATGTAACTGACTATGAATAAGTATAGTTTTTGTATCAGACTTATTTATTTCACTGTTACTGCAGATAATATGTTTTTTTCATTAATTTCTATTATGATAGTGCAAGTATATTTAGTGCCGAATGTTCGGCATTTTAACCGAAATTCGGCCGAATGACGAAGTTCGGTTCAAGCTGCCGAAGTTCGGTTAAACCGAATGTAAAACGAATTTCGGCCCACCCCTAGTTATAGCACCTCTCCCCCTTCCCGTGCTGTCTAGTGGCTATAATGTTAGCAACAGCTATCCAAGATCTTAGTCTAAGCTCCAAAGTCTGACGCTCTCATGGTCCAGTGATTAAACTCCAACTGGGGCTTTGCGGGTTCAATTTCTACGTCGAATCAACAAAAATATTGTTTCTAAACACCCGTTTACCCTATGTAATAAAAGGGATACATTTGACCCCCTCCTTTACCCTATATAAAGGGTCCTAGCCCTATATCTCACATTACGAGGTAATGCAAGGTTTCAGGGTTATGCCTTTATGGCCCTGTTAGCTTCGAAAATTGCCCTTCTATTGTATCCAATTGTTATTAATTAAAAATTAACATTTATCTTTTATATTGTCGCGCCTAACGAGCTTACCCAAATTTTGGGGACGTCCGCAAAAAAATATGTAGGCTAATTATATCAAAATTGGAACCGTGTTTGAAAATTAATTGAAAATAATAATAACTTATTTTTAACTAATTTAAAACTTAAAAAGCTTTTTATGCTGTTCGACAGAGTTCAGACTAGATTGATGTTCAGGTTCAGGCTGGATTTAAATATAACACGATTCTACTTGGTCATCAATAAAATATACCACAGCAGTTGAAATGTCGGAACACGTGGTGGGGTATTTTCCCGTAAAAATCCTGAAATTAATTGAGTCTCTAGATCGTATATTTTATTATCTATTGATTGTTTATACAGAAGAAAAATTAGGCTATTCAGAAAAAAATCACTGAAATCACAGAAACGCATTGAGATTCGAACCGTAACCTCAAAATACAACCTGCATTACAATTACGGAGGTTTTCGCCCACTTCTCGTAGTTAATTTATTTTATTGCCAAAGAGCGTATGTTTATTACCCGTATTGGGATTTATCCGTCCCGTCGCCACCTTTGTGGCTGCAGCTATAAATATCCTGGATTGTGCTCCAATTCAATGGAGAACGTTCTCCGTAAAGATGTGATAAAAGAAGAAAGAAAGTTGCTCATTCGGAGAGAGATTTTAGATACGAAAAACAAGTTTAAGAGAGAGTAAGTATCGCTGTTAGTACACAAGTGTGTTTGTCGTTTATACATATATCATCCTGTATATTATGTACAGGGTGATAATTGTTTTCATTTCGGGATATTGCAGAATACACACCTGAATGTAAGCAACTTTTCCTTAAACAGTAATTTTATTTGGTTAGAATCTGGTGAGTCTTCTGATTACTATAGGTCTACCAGGATCTGATGGCAAATTTTGATGGCAGAATTCCAAAAAATATCCTTGATCATTGGATAAATTTTTATATTTGCATGTTTCATACACAGAATCAGCTGCTATAAGAAAAAAAAGAGGATCAAAATGTTTTATTCCAATAACCCCGGTATGGCTAGAGTCAATTTCCTTTCTCACTTTTTGCCATCAGATTCTGGTAGACCTATAATAATACTACTGCTAATACTTTCATTTCGTATGACACTGCCACCTTTAGCTATGTCTATTAGAATTATAGAACATAAGGGCCATTCTCACCGACATCAGTCTAAATTCAGCGGGCGACATGAAGCGGCGGCAGACGGCGTGTCGTCGCGACACTACTTTTTTCTTTGTATTTCTATGAAAAGTGTCGCTAGCTTCGTGAATCGTGTCGCTAGCTGCGGAGGGTATTTCATAGAAATAAATAGAAATAGTAGTGTCGCGACGACACGTCGTCTGCCGACGCTTCATGTAGCCGGCTTCCAACTTGTACATTTACCGTCTCTTTTAAGTCCCATAAAACCTCTTAAGCGCCCTCACACTCGCAGTATTAATTCTGCGTTGTCTGTGGCTTACGTTTTTCACTATCGCTTAGTCGCGAGTCGCGACAGATGTCGAGGACTCTTGTGCGAAGTGCCCTCAAACACTCCCTCTGATTGTGCGATTGTCGCGGTCTGTATTTATGTTAATATTTCAATATAGCTGGAGGCATGTAAAGGGCATTAGATAGGTAAATGACTCCGAGAGAGCTGAATACTGAATATTAATTATGCCCTTTACGCCACCACGATGATAGAATCTTGAATTTTTCAAAGTTTTTACTACTTAAATGAACAATCTCTGGAAAATTCGAGTTTCAATAATCCTGATTTCATCATGGCGTGGTCAAGTTTCCTTGACATTTCAAGTATTTCCTTCAGATATTGCTAAACTAAACCCCAGGTTGTTAGTTCGACGACAACTTCGGCGAAGGGAAATGAAGAAAATGTTAAGTGCGCTACGCAATGTTATGTACGCATGACCAAATAAACAGCTAATATTGTAGACTTGTTTAATAAATTAAAAAACGCATGTTGATTTAAAAACTTATCCGAACATATTAGTAACTCGTGTAATTTTCAGAAAACCCGTTACAAATTCTGGAAAAGACTTCTAGAATTTATTCAAAGTGTTTCTAGGAAAATAACTTTTGCCTTGAATAGAAACAAGTCTTTATGCTTTCAGCTAGAGCCAATAATATTATTAGAAAGTCAACTTGCAAATTGAATATCCAGTATATAAACATGTTCAACATTTTAAATCCACCAACTTAGGTGTCCATATTAATTAATGACTCAAGTTTCACTTCCAAACCGTTTCAGCGAGTCCGTGTTAACATAACTCCACACTTAACTGCCATTAAGGGACACAAAATGTGCCTTATTTAGGGCTAAGTACACTCTTGCTTCGGACACATGTAAGGTATGTACTGACATACTTAGCGTCTACTTTATTTTGAGCAAAATACAAAGCCAAAAGTCAGGCATTTCTAGTAGTCTATGGAAATTGAGCAAAACTTTACAACTTTCGTTACGAGGGCTGCCTTTTAAAGCGACGCCTTGATAATTTGGCTGTAGCGATATCGATTTTTCTCAGCAATGACTAAAGCTAAGAAATTAAAGTTCATTGTCAGTATTCATCATGTCTCTTCATTGAATTACCCTTAGCATAACACGATTGGTCAACTTTTATAACACAGAATAATCAAACAAAAAGACCTCTGTAAAAAAAGGGATTCTAATTTTTCCAATAGAGGAGAGTGATTTAAGCTTTCTTAACTTGTACATAGATTGGTCCAAGTATGCACTTTAATTTGCCCATAGCTTATATGAAATATATATATATATATATATATATATATATATATATATATATATATATATATATATATATATATATATATATATATATATATATATATATATATATATATATATATATATATATATATATATATATATATATATATATATATATATATATATATATATATATATATATATATATATATATATATATATATTGTTTTTAAATTACGCGACAAAAACCATTGTGTCGCTTACACCCTTTCTATTTTTTGCTGTTTCATTGCTTGTTTTTTAGCAATCTAAAACATATCCAACACGGTTTTTTACTTAAACCCGAAGTTTTGTCGCCTATACTAATATTATAAAGAGGTAAACTTTGTTTGTTTGTTTGTTTAATTGTAATGAATAGGCTCAAAAACTACTGGACCGATTTTAAAAATTCTTTCACCATTCGAAAGCTACATTATTTACGAGTAACGCAGGATACTTTTTATTTTGGAAAATATAGGGTTCCGTAAGATATTTGGGTTTTTCTGACACAAGGTGAAAAAAATCAACCAGAAAAGTTACTTATTTTGCGTACGCTGCCTAAACTATAAATGATAGAACCATACAATGTTCTAAGTAAATGTAGATCTTATAAATATCTACAAAAATGCCCGCGACATACTATACCTATCTATGGCAAGTGAGGCACAACAACCATTTTTTTATTTAAAAATCTTGATTTTTTTGGACTACATTTAAACGCTTTTATTTTACTCATGCTGATAATCCTTATCAAAATAAATTATTTCATCACTAAGTACAGTTTGTGTAGATAATATTTGGTGTTTAAATGATTAAAATTGGACGTTTAGTTTAGAAGTTATGGCGAAATTAAAAATTGCGTTACGCCCGTTTCGAAGTGGGCGCTACCAAGGCGGGGGTGCGCAGTAGCGAAGATTATGACCGGTCCTGCAGCTGGTGAATTAGCTCATATACCCGTTGCATATACCAAGAATACCAATGATCCCTACATAACAGCTGATTTGCCTATACCCTGCAAAAGGCTCCAATTCCCTGTGAGACGTAGCTTTTGCGGCGGTACCGACTAATGCGGGCCACGGGTAGTAATAATGAATACAAGTCAAAACTGCTGAATCGATTTTAATCATTTTTTCTGTAGATATATATTTTATACCCGTGCGAAGCCGGGGCGGGTCGCTAGTTTAGAATAAATACAGACAATCTAATACATTATCACCATTTATAGTTTTTTTAAGAATTCTCCGAGATATTTAATATGCTTTTGCATGCGTTCAAACCAGTTTTTAAAACATATAAGTAACAGATTTTCTTTCGGGGTATGAAACCCTAAAAAACTATTAAAATTTGCACAATTTCGAATCAAGGATTGCCATTGAACATCATGTAAACTACATAATATATTAAATAAACCCAATACCACCTTACTATTGCTTTATTTATACAATTTTGGCACTAACGTTAAAAAAACCTTTGTCTAAATATGTAAGAAAAGTCACATGACTGTCTAGGATGAAACTTTCTATTAAGTATGTAAACAGTGCAAATATTTTAATTAATTCAGGTCAATATTTAGTCCTACAACTACCAAGTAAACAAACCTAGACCCTGAAGCATTTAGTAGTCTATCGTATGCTGTTCATCTTCCCCAGGCCATTACCCCATCCGCGCTGGGATCGGGAAGCCAGGAAGTTGTACATCAGATGATATACTGCTGTTGGCTTCGTGTTATTACCTAGTTCTGTAAGCATGTAAATTGTTATATATAGTTTTGTAACATAGATAGATATAGATAGATGGAACTCTTTATTGCTCACAAATTACTAGTTCGACTAACTCATAGACATACCTCGCTCGTTGCGCCCAAATTTCGGAAACTGTATTTTATTTCTGGAATGTCAGGGGCTCAAAGTATCTCTATGCCAAATTTTATTGAACTCCATTAACCTATCAAGCCCCATAAGGACACCGGTGACCGCGACAACAATAGAATAACAATAGATTTCCAAGAATCCGCGATCGAAGGATTAAACGATTGAAGCGTAGAAATACAAACAGACAGACACACGATTTTGGATTCACATTATTAGGGATAACAACTAGAAACTTCTGATGATGAGATGATAATATTGTGAAAATACTCCTAGAATTCTCCCAGAACATTCACCGTCAAAATTCTTCTAGAATTTTGACGTCATCTCGTCATCAATAATAATTAGTTTCTTTCTTTTTTCATACTGTCCTGGTTTATTTGAGTAGAGACAGAAAGAGTGGGTCTTGTGTATTATACATACAGCTGGTCACTTCATTAACTTCTGTATAGCATTACATTCAAAGAAACCAGCAACTGCCACCGACATAAGCAAGCTTTGCGATGTTGCAACGACTAAACAAAACATAATCCCGTCGTGATTTAAATATTTCGCGGCCATAGACATAGAGTGTAGACAAAGCGGCGTGTGAATGAGGCTCGTTTGCGCCATGTTAGGCGAGCGCCATTATAGGCACAATAGCGGCCCCAAAAGGGAACGTCACTTGATTAGCGAGACGTGTCCCACACGGGAAGTGTTGCTTTGTCTTGTATTTAGAATAAACACGAGATAGTCGGTTCGAGGAATACTAAAAAGTGTGAAACGTACTATGAAGTAAGTATAATTATACGTGGGAGAGCTATGCTTCGGCACGAATGGGCCGTCTCGACCGGAGAAATACCACGTTCTCACAGAAAACCGGCGTGAAACAGCGCTTGCGCTGTGTTTCGCCGAGTGAGTGAGTTTACCGGAGGCCCAATCCCCTCCCCTATTCCCTTCCCTTCCCATCCCTACCCTCCCCTATTTCTCTATTCCCTCTTAAAAGGCCGGCAACGCACCTGCAGCTCTTCTGATGCTGCGAGTGTCCATGGGCGACGGAAGTTGCTTTCCATCAGGTGATCCGTTTGCTTGTTTGCCCCCTTATTTCTACTTAACTTTGGAGAAGTTAACCTCCGTGGTCTAGTGACTTAAAGCTCTGTCTTAACACCTCCGTTGGGGGTACCGCAGACACAATAGATTTTCAATTGCTATGCGGCAGCCGGCTGCCGCTTGGGGATTGATGGGTTAACGTCTTTTTCGACTCAAAAATCGTAAGTTATGTTCCCGAAATGAAACTAAGATGTTGGTTCCATCTCTGTTTAGACTTTAGGACAACCATGGACACCAAAATTATTTAGTTAAATACTTGTTGTTCTTCGTAGCATAAAACTTAGGATGCTAAAACGAAATCACTTTATTTTCCTCACTATCATGTTAATTTAGAGAGGTTGATTATTTTGTGGATAGAATAAAAAAATCATAAAAATAAGTGATAAAATCTTAATTTCACACAAGAAGCAAAACACACAAACACTTAACTTAATCCAGAAATAATCTAATAAGAATTCAATTCAAACCCCAAAACAATCTCTGTTGTTTGTTACCACATCACACAGTAACCATACATCTTGGTAAATTCACTTATAACCCTATTACGACCAGTTCGAGATCGATAATGAGATGAGATGTAATCGAGTTATCGCCTGATAGTTTTGAGTCGTGATTGGAGCAGGGGAAGCTATGTTAGTCTTCTGTTGTAAAATATTTTGTGTTCCAAAGTTTTTTCCGAATTTCGAATGTAACTTATTGTGAATGTAGTAGGGGAAAATTTTGAAAAAAATTGACCACAAAATATTTTCACCACAGAGGACTGAGATCCTCTGTGGTGAAAATATTTTGTGGTCAATTTTTTTCAAAATTTCCAATGTAAATTGATTAGTGATGGGCCGAATGTGGTTTGAACCGAATACGAACTTCGGCTGAACATTCGGTAAAAATGAAAAATTCGGCCGAAGTTCGGCCGAACTTCGGTTCAATTTCGCCGCGCTTTTTCGTGTTGTGACTTGTTTACGCACTTGCTGCAAATATTGCTAGATGTGCCCCGCCCGTACTCCGCGCTTCCCCGCGGGGCCAACCATTAAGGAGACCAATATAATTTTGCACTTTTACTGTTTTCCATTTTCATTGTGTGTTGAGTGTTCTGAGTCTGACATGGTCTGACTAGGTAAGAGAGACTTCTAATGGTTGGTTATTATTGTTAAGAAAAGTAGTTTTTTTTTTTTTTATTAAGTAAGTACTTGAGAGATTTCTATGACTTCTTGAGAAGGGCAGTAAAAGTTTTTTTTATTAGGTAATAAAGACTTCTAAGGCTGGTTTGGTACGAGCCTGTCCAGATGAGGCGTTTTACGCGCGTAGTCCATACGCGCGTTTCAATTTCGAGCCTGTCCAGATGAGGCGTTTTGCGCGCGTTTTACGCACGCCTCTATAAATGAGTATATCAGACTTATTTTATTTTACTCTTACTACAAATATGATTTTTTTCATTCATTTCTATTATGATAGTGCAAGTATATTTAGTGCCGAATGTTCGGCATTTTAACCGAAATTCGGCCGAATGACGAAGTTCGGTTCAAGCTGCCGAAGTTCGGTTAAACCGAATGTAAAACGAATTTCGGCCCACCCCTAAAATTGATCAAAAAAATCTATGTGTATTATAATATAATACGTTTTCCTAGTGGGCTAGAGGAACGCACTGCATGCTTTTCTCAGAAAGGGTTTCTTTTTACGAAAGAATAGACAAAACATAAGTTTGATAAGAAAATCGGTTATTTTGTATTCCTATTCTTTCGGATTTCTATTATAGCTTAATAATTTCCCTATCAAGCCAGTAATTTGATTTGCCAGAGGAGACTGAGTTTAATTTTTACATTGTATTCCTATAATTGAAATACGGTCGCGAATTGATGGGGAAATAGCTTTTATACAAACTAGTTGATCTGTTTTCTATTTTATTTTTTATTAGTGCATTTTGGATATAACGACTGAAGTATGGTTATAAGATAAGTATTGTTATCACTTATCAGTCTAAAGTCTCAACTCTGTTACTAGTTTTTCATTAGTGATTACAAAATAAATTTAAAAAAATCGGTTGTCTGTAAAGTTGGTTTACTGACGATAGTTGAACGTGCCTTCCCCCCTCAGTTCCGGGAAAAATCTATGCAAAAAAGTTGGCAGGTCAATGTGCAAAAAAATGGCGCCCGGCCTTCTTTGTAAAATTAATGTAATATCCTTACATACAATCCATATTTTATGTTTGTGTGAACTACATTATAATATATGTTAAATTTTCTATCTATCAAGCCATCATAATATAGTATTTAGTCCGATGTGATATTAGTTTCTCAATTATAAACTTTTGAAACTATAATTAGTGACTTGTTCAGAAGAAATAAACGAATACTTTATTCTTCATATATTAAGTCATACCTTGACACGTAGGAAATAGAGCACAATTTTGAATAGCCGAAATAATACTAATAGCTCACAGATTGTTTATTTATTTTTCATTCAGAGTGTGGTCAATGTATCAAAGGTCATAACTAACCAAACTTCTTCATACAAAAGTATTCTCTAAGTCATCGAAATACGTAATATAATCGAAACAAAGAGCCCGGCCCAGGTGGGCCTTACGGTTGTTGAGAGACTTGAGAGTGTAAATGGAACGCCTCAGAGCTGTCAGCGAGGTAACGCCGCATGAACTGTCATGTTTTTCGGGCGCGCACCCCATATCGAATTATAAGACGTTATCACGTCAAAAGCACCAGCTTGTGAGTATCATAGAGATCATTCATCATAAACATATAGTCTGTCAAGAAAGTCATGACAGGCGGAAAAATTTTCTAAACGTAATCACGCTTATAAGGTGTATTTTTTTCTTTGTATTTTCACAGAGAACGCTTATTACATTTAAATATTGTCACCTTGCACATTTTTATCTCGAATTTATAAAGTTCTCATATTTTTTATTTCATTTAAAAATTTTCACGCCTGTCATGACTTTCTTGACAGACTATACATTACGCTGGACTTGTCATAACACCACCAAATAACAAAGGTCTGCCTATGTGTAAGTACTCACATACGGTTTTGCTCGATCGAGCAATCACGTAGAGTAAAAACTACGGCTCGGGCTTTCGTTTCACACACATTCAACATTGCTCGATAGTTTTACGCCAGTTCGAAGGAAATTAGGAAGAGTTGTGTCAAAAAATTTGTCAAGCCGGCTCGATTCGAGCCTTCAAACTGGCTCGATGCGAGCCTTCGAGCTGTGAGTTTTGCGGTCCACACAGTGGTTTTTGCTCGATTTCGAGTAAAACTATCGAGCAAAACCGTATGTGAGTACTTAGCATATGAATCAATTGCTACGATAGCACGAGTACGGTCAAAATATTGTTTGAAAGTATCACCATGGCCACTGTATGAGTTTATGACGTCATAAAGTGCAAGTCGACGCGCTAGACGTCACCAGTACCCGCCGTGACAAATGCGAGAGGGGTGTGGCGGTAGTGACAGCGGGTGCAATAAGCTAAGCTTAAGCGTAAATAAAGTTATCACGTGAGAGTATAAAAAATTAATACAGAATAAATTTAATGAAAACCATACAGCATTAACTTCATAACATGACTTTTAGATTATAAGTTTACGATTACAAGAACTTTTAGTATTAATAAGTTAGAGCAAATAGTAGATGTAATTTCAATAAATAGAATAATATATTATATTGTGTACTTAGTCACACCAAAACTGGTTCATCATATAAAAAATCCTTTAATAGAAATACTTTTCCTTATTTGGATTCCTTCTCTTTACCCGGGACTCAAAGTATCCCTATTTCAAATTGTATTAAAAATAGTTCAACATCTAACAGACATACACTTTTGGCCTTCAAATTAATAATTATTATAAGTGTAGACTGTAAAATCCTCCAGTTACTAAGATATTTATGTAATTTTGTAAAGTAGAACTCTGTACATGGCACCACACCCTCACATTTATATCAGGGTCTGTTCCTGACGCGAGCGGTCGTGATATACGGAGGACTCCAAATACTTTTACAACGCTTTATAGCCCTTGATGTGCTGCAAGTTATGGAATGTTAAGCTGTTTATGTATGAGGCTATAAGATCTACGAAATTTAGGTTCACTTTCTTCTATCTAAGGTGTTCTAATGGCAGTCAGTCAGCTGATGTTCAGATTAGTAGTAGTAAACTATTACAATTTTCTTCGATTAGGCATTTGCCTAACAATATCTACCTTGCTAATTTTAGCAAGGTAGATATTGTCAACCATCCATACTAACAACACATTTTAGTTTGTCTCCTTTACGCGTTTACGAGTTTGCCACTGAAACTATTTTGGCGAAACTTGGTATGAAGTTATCTTGATTCCCGGGTAAGGGCATACGATAACTTTTATACCGAAAATGTCAAAAACGGAGTTGCGGTCAGAATCTTGCATAATACTAGTCGCTCATAATGATTCGTAAAAACATTAACAAAATGCGTTAGCTTTGTTTTGAAATGTGTACCAAGCCGTCTTAATGACTACTCATAAAACATTTCCATAAAACAAGAACATTCTTATTTCATTATAGACCTGGATCCCAAAAGGATAAGACATAACTTACTTTCTGGATGGATGAAACCATAGATTCTTGGTAGTGCCTCGTGTACTTAGAATACCTGCGAATTTGTGTAGCTCTAAGTGTGACACCTGGTCAGGTACCAGGTAACAAAGTTGACAAAAAATGAGTCTTACTTTACTTATTTTCTGATGGCTAATATTTATATATAATTTGTAGATTATTGTTTTGAACTAGTATCATGTAGTTTAAGACACTTTTCAATGACCAAAACTATTATCAGACGTTTTGAAAATAACTTTGTTGCTATTTTTTTTTCAAAGGCGTTAATTTTTTATTTTATAAATTAATATAATACCTTAGAAAACAATACGATATTGCAAGAATTTATTTACTACTAGCTGTTGCCCGCGACTTTGTCCGTGTCAGCATACTGCATAGTATAATAACAAAGATGGGTAATTTTCCCCTCTTTCCTTACCCAAAGGGTAAAAACAGGACCCGATAACAAAGATATTTCAGTCTGTTTGTCTGTCTGTCTGTCCATATCCAGACTGTACCTCCCCTTTGTAACATGTAGTGAATATTATTAAAGTATTGATACAATTGAGTATTTTTTGGTCATATACCTAGTCAAGTGCCTACCTGTTAGACCCAGATCCCAGAGCGATAAGACAACTTACTATCACAATATGGATGAAACCTTAGGTTCTCAGTTATAGTTACTTATGTACTTAGAATACCTTCGAATTTATGAAGCTCTACATGGAGCTATACTCACTCTCACTCACTCACTCATAATGTGTAAAAATGTCTGTCTGTCTGTCTGTAACCTCTTCACGCACAAACCGCTTAACCAATTTTGCTGAAATTTGGTACGGATATACTTTACTTTTTAGGAAATATGATACTTTTTACCTCGGAATTTTGCGAAACGAAGTTGCGGGTGTTATCTCGTAATTATTTAATATTGAAGTATCAACAAAATCAACAAAATCATTGTAATTTTCATCGTTCATCCAATCACGACACTGCCTGTTTCAGTCATCATCCTTGTCGTCATCAGCTAAGGTAACACCGCGTTAAAGTAAAAAACCGTGTTGGATACGTTTTAGATTGCTTGTTTTGTATTGCGGCCGGGCCGGTCTCTCATTGTAAACAAGCAATGGAACAGCAAAAAATGGAAAGTACGTAAGGGACAAAATGGTTATTGTCGCGTAATTTAAAAACTATAAATACATTTCATATAAGCTATGGGTAAATTAAAGTGAATGCTTGAACCAATATATTATGTAAAAATTTTGGAAGCTTAAATCACTCTCCTCTGTTCACAAAATAGAGATTTTGTGAACAGAGGAGAGCCCTTTTTTTACAGAGGTCTTTTTGATTGATTATTCTGTGTTATAAAAGTTGACCAATCGTGTTATGCTATGGGCAATTCAAAGACAAAGACATGATAAATACTGACAATGAACTTTAATTTCCTAGCTTTAGTCATTGCTGAGAAAAATCGATATCGCTGCAGCCTACAGCCAAATTATTAGGGCGTCGCCTTAAGCTAAAACGGATAAGTATACTTTAACCCCAGGGCTCAAAGTATATCTGTACCAAATTTCAGCAAAATCGGTTAAGCGGTTTGGGCGTGAAGAGGTTACAGACAGACAGACAGACATTTTTACACATTATGAGTGAGTGAGTGAGAGTGAGTATAGCTCCATGTAGAGCTTCACAAATTCGAAGGTATTCTAAGTACATAAGGAACTACTGAGAACCTAAGGTTTCATCCATATTGTGATAGTAAGTTGTCTTATCGCTCTGGGATCTGGGTCTAACAGGTAGGCACTTGACTAGGTATATGACCAAAAAATACTCAATTGTATCAATACTTTAATAATATTCACTACATGTTACAAAGGGGAGGTACAGTCTGGATATGGACAGACAGACAGACGGACAGACTGAAATATCTTTGTTATCGGGTCCCGTTGTCATGTAAAGTAGTTCTTATTTGTCAACGAGCCGGCGTTTCAATACACAACATGGTGACAGCGGAAAAAAATATATTTTAGAAAATAAATAAAACGTGTAAATTCCATATTGTATTTACGTGGAAAGTGTTGCCAAACGTATTACTAATACTCGTATAATACAAGCATGGAATACGCTCGCCCGCCGCCAGAGCTCTGTTTGGGAGGCAACTCCGTCAGCCGGGCTGACGCTTGGAAAAGATGGAAAACCCAGTTCCATGTTTTCATCAAGGCATCGGGGATGCATAAAGAAGACAGCGAGGTACAGGCTAGTCTGCTATTAAATCTCATCGGCCCGGACGGGTTCGATATATATGAAACTTTTAAATTTGAAAATGAGTCCGACAGAGATGACATAAAGATTTTAGAGAAAAAATTCAACGAACACTTTGGAGTTAAAAAGAATATCACGTTAACAAGATATCGTTTCTTCACAAGATGCCAGGAAGTCGGTGAGACTGTAGACCAGTACGTGACTGCGTTAAGGCTCCTTAGTAAAACTTGTGAGTTCAAACCCCTGGAGGACGAGTTGATACGAGATCGTATCGTGTGTGGCGTTCGCGACAAGACGCTCCGCGATCGCCTGCTGCGGCATGAAGACCTGACTCTCGATAAAGCTATTGGCATCTGTCAGGTCGAAGATGTGACGCGGGAAAGCAGCCGTGTGCTAGGGCCATCTCGTGTGGACGGCGTGAACGCACGTGCAGTGCGTTTCAGCAGCGGCGCTGGAAGTGGCGGCAGAGGGAACCGCGGCGGACAGCGGAGCTGGCCACAGCGGGAGGAATGCGGCGCGGTCGGCGATGCATACGCCGGTGTGCCGCGACAGAGCTTCGGGAAAACGGCTACGTGTCGTCGATGTGGAGGCGGGTGCGAAAACATTGAGGAGTGCCCAGCCTTAGGTAAACAATGTTATATATGTAATAATAGAAACCATTACGCTAGAATGTGTAAGGTGCGGAAAGTACATGATATAGAAGTAAAAGAGCAATTGCAGCAACCACAAAATGTGGACGGGGAGGCTGAGGCTGTATCCGCTGTACATAATATTAATCAAGTTAGTTATGTGTTGGATGATTTGTCGCGGATTCATGATTTAGGCATTTCTTATAAAGATAATATAATTACTAGTGTTGATCGTTTACCACAACGTAATAATAATATTTTTGTAGACAAGGAGGTGTCATCAATACCGAAAGCCGCCCAGAAAGTTTCCATTAAAAGATCTAAGTAGACGCAGTAAAAAACCAATAATAAGTCAGAATTCTGTATCAAATAGGAGTTGGAATAAAATTAGTATAAAAATGTTTAAGTACGGGAAGAAAACGTATTTGATTTTTGTAGATTATTATTCAGGTTTTGTTAATGTGTGTCCTATAGGAGATAGTACATCTTATACGGTTATAAATGCTCTAAAGGAGAATTTTGTGCGTTACGGTACACCAGAATGTGTAATAAGTGACAATAGTTCGCAATTTTTAGGTCGCAACTTTAAAATTTTCTCAAAAGAGTGGGTTTTTGAGCATAAACCTTTGTCTCCATACTATGTTCAATGTAATAGAAAAGTCGAGAAAGCTGTAAAAGCCGTTAAGGAGGTTATTAAAAAAATCTATTGGGAGTAACACTAATATTAATGTAAATTCGTTACTATATAAAATGTTCGAGATAACCTAGATAATACTTCTAATGTAATGATGGAATGTCGATTGAGATATAGGCTCAAAGGACGTTCCATTCTTTTGAAACACGTCGGTTGATAGTATGATAATATGAGGAGGAAACTGAATATTGTGCTTATGATAATGATCTGGTTGATGAACAAAATTGAATCATCTTATTCGCCTTCTCATACGCAAGCCATATAATCCTGGATAGAAGTTTATAAGCGGTTTAATTTATGAGTGTATATTTTGGGAAATTATTATGTTGTACAAAAGAAATTTAATAATTAACTTTATTTTCTGTAGGGGAAGATGTCATGTAATAAGTAGTTCTTATCTGATTTAGAAGAAATATATCAGTTGTCAACGAGCCGGCGTTTCAATACACAACACTTTGGGTAAGGAATGAGGGGAAAATTATCCATCTTTGTTATTATACTATGCAGTATGCTGACACGGACAAAGTCGCGGGCAACAGCAAGTAGAAAATAAATTCTTGCAATATCGTATTGTTTTCTAAGGTGTTATATTAATTTATAAAATAAAAATTAACGCCTTTGAAAAAAAAATAGCAACAAAATTATTTTCAAAACGTCTGATAATAGTTTTGGTCATTGAAAAGTGTCTTACACTACATGATACTAGTTCAGAACAATAATCTACAAATTATATATAAATATTGGCCATCAGAAAATAAGTAAAGTGAGACTAATTTTTTGTCCACTTTGGTACCTGGTACCTGACCAGGTGTCACACTTAGAGCTACACAAATTCGCAGGTATTCTAAGTACACGAGGCACTACCAAGAACCTATGGTTTCATCCATCCAGAAAGTAAGTTATGTCTTATCCTTTTGGGATCCAGGTCTATTAGGAGCACAAGCAGTGCGTATCGTAACAAAGGTGCAAGACTTAAATCTGTCATCTCATTAGATGAGATATAAAATCGTAATCCGCAGCTGTGCTCAGTTCAGACATCATCGGGATCCGTGGGGCGGAGCATGGACATAAAGTTGAGACTGAGCAATATCATTAACGTCTAAAATTGAATGTTGCTAAACATTCGTGTGTCATCCCACAAAAAAAAATACTTATTGAGTCATAAATGCAGTTATGTTCTTTGGATCATTTAGATTTTAGAAGAAGACTGCATTCATAATTCAACAAAAATATTGTGGGTTAATACTTCACAGCGACCAGATGTAGGGGCAGGGATAGAAAAACGTTAAAGGTATCTGATGACTACACTTCACTGACTCTTCACTCATCCACTGTTAATCCACTCCGCATGCACAAAAAATCTTCAATCAGTTTTGCCAACATTAACATCTTAAATATTTCAGCTTGACAATATGTTGTAGATTTAACTTTAGCTTCCTTTCTTTCCTCATCACCTTGATGAGTGGCAGCCTTCCACAGTGCGTTTTTCGCGTAACTTTCTGCCGCGCACTGTAAAACTCTGGAACAAACTGTCACCAGCAGTATTTCCGGACCTATACGACCTGCAAACCTTCAAGAAAAGAGCGTATTCCCTCTTAAAAGGCCGGCAACGCACCTGTAGCTCTTCTGATGTTGTGAGTGTCCATGGGCGACGGTAGTTGCTTACCATCAGGTGACCCGTTTGCTCGTTTGCCCCCTTATTTAATTAAAAAAAAAAGGCTAAAAATTTGTGCAATGTTGTTAACATTATTGATACAAAAGTGTGTCAATCTGCCTGTCTACGTGCTTAAACTTCAAAAAATTAAAAAATTGGTAAGTATACCTATAAGTCCCAGGAAAGTTGTACCGAACAATTCACATTTAAGTACAATTTACACAGAGCCAGTACTGGCTGCCAATAAGACTGGCAGCCAGTATTGGCTTGACATATGCCGCGTGTGAACAGTTTGGCCTGGCTTGAAAAACTATTCACACGCGGCATATACCAAGCCAATACTGGCTGCCAGTCTTATTGGCAGCCAGTACTGGCTCTGTGTAAATTATACTTAAGTCCCGCAACTTCATTGCGTCAAATAAATTTTGACGCAATGAAGTTGCGGGACTTAATATGAACATTGAACAACTATTGCGTCGTCGTTCTATCTAAATAGTAGAGCAGGACACTGTTTTAAATTTTTAAACTTCCTATAAAAATTCTTAATGCTCAGCCCGTGCTCTATATCCCCGGTAAGACATAAATCACATAGAAAAACAATGGGCAGACGACAATTGGCGCGACCATTGTACACCGCTCAGGTTCAGGTGCGGAGATTTACTGTGCTGCTGCCGATCGATATAGCTGATCTGTTACTGGCTGTAGACCACAATGGTAGCTGGCAACACAGATAAAAAAGATAGCGCACGGCCTTTAGAAATAAGGTCAATTTATATAACATCGTCGCGAGGTGTAGCTATGCATTTTTAAATTTGGAACAGGTAGCCAGCAGGTAACAGAAAAAATTTCAACTCTCTAGCTATTACCGTTCTAGAGTTACAGCCTGCTGACAGACAGACGGACAGACAGACATCGAAGTCTTAGTAATAGGGTCCCGTTTTTACCCTTTGGGTACGGAACCCTAAAAAGACACTCAAAATTCTAGATAGAACAACCTTATTATAATATTGTATAAATCATAATAATATTAAGCTGCGATGTATATTGACTCGGAAATCAAAAAAAAAAAAAGGCCTTTTATATAGGTAACACGTTTTGTATCGCTTCTTTATAGAATCGCCGATCAAAATGTATGGAATTGACATAAGTTTCAATAATAATAATATTATGAAGTTGACGTTCGTCTCGTGTATTGTCAATTCCATACATCTATAAAGAAGCGATAAAGAAAACGTTCAGGCTAGAGGCTCGGTTTACGCACACTTACATGCATTAATCTAAACTGCTTCACAGTAACTTTCGTAGCGATTGGTCGACTATGCAGCAGTTTAGTTTGACTTACTGGAATCACTTTGTTCTCCGTAGACCTCTACCTTTTTTCGGTCTGAGGTTCAAATTAAAATATTTAAAGCCCCCATAAGTTACGGTAATTATTATCTATACTCCGTTTAATATTTTAACAGTAGTTTATAATGATCATAATTTTTTTACGCTAGCCAAGCAAAAGCTCCAAAACCGGAAATCAGTCCATTATTTTTTGGAATAAGCTTCGTATTTGTTTTATGTTTTCGCCGATCCGGTGTCAATTTAACTTTCTTATTTGTTGAAACATCGTTAAAATGACTAATGATTGTTTTGACGGCGCCTTAATTTATCCGAAACCGAATATCTTTGACTGAGAGTATTCGAAATAGGGATGAGTAATTATCGTAGAAGATTGAAGCTGTTTTCGATACCATTATTATCAGACTAGTTTATTAAAATGTCTCATTAGGAAAGTGAAATATAAACGATAGAAAGGCGTATAAAATAATTATATTATCTATTCAAGACATCATCATTTAGATGATGCATAAAACAAGTTCAAACTTATTAGCTGCATTCTACGGTTGGCACTTGGCACTATGCCATGTTAGTTGACCATCGACGTCATTCATGTGTAATCATAGACCAATAATTATGTGTTCCTAACACTTTTCTAATAGCTTTTATTTAAATCCTTCAACATGAGCCAACGTAGACAGACTTTTGAAAGCGCAAGCATTTTTTCAATTTCTGCATCAAAAACAATTTTCATTTTATTCCTAACACTACGCTAGCAGAATAACAGATAGTGTTAAAATATAATAAAGCTTGTTTTTCATAAGGAAATAAAGTCACAGCGACTTCATAAAGAATTTTATATTTCAAAAGTGGAGTTTTCTTAGATATGACTTATGATCGCAATATTAAACCTGTCTCAAATAACTGCACTTTTCCATGAAAATCTGACGGTTACTAATGACTTTAGAATAGTTTTTCTTACTTTGGGTTATTTTAAGGGTATAACGGGCTTAGCGATAACTGATGATGCTTTATTTTAGATTTTAACGGGTTTCTTACAGAAGATAGGTATTACGTAAGCGTTCAGATCCTAGTGATTTGCACGATTTTCATAAACTATCAACTTATCGCATTACCAAACTAATTAATTTTCTATCCCATTGAAAACTTCACTTTTGAAGAGTAGATACTTCGTTCTTATTTGAAGTCATCAAATTAATATTTGCTATAATTTAAATCACAAATTATTTATTTGAATTCAAATGGTTTAGGTAAGTTACACGTACAAATACGTTTCACATATTTTAACACCTGCAGTTGGCAACTTTATTCATCTTCCAAATTTGACTCTTCGACAATCACTCGCTGCCTTTTAGAATCATACAGGGGATTTCTGAAGGAGGCTCTGGACAGACCTGTGTTGACACCCACACTGGAGTCTCGTGAATCTCGGCGAGTCAAAGACACAATACTCTCTGATCTCTGGTTATACCTCAGCACAGCAGAACGTAGCAGCCTCACGTCAGGCACTTTGTAGTAGTACAGGTATACGGTCCCCATGAACGCTATCACAAGCAGTAGCACAGTCATAAACGTACGGCCGCCTATCCCAGCCTCATCCAAGGGACTTCCACTTAAAAGGGTCTCGTGCAAAGAATGCTTCTCCATCTTGTGACTGATATCATTGATAACGACCGCACTGGTGCCCGAATATTCCCCCTTATCAACGACAACTACCTGCACTCTGTCGTCTGGCAGTCTTCCTATATGGTAAACAAGACCTTCCTTCCCGTAGCTAGTCACGACTGAATCGACGAATCCTTCAAAAGACAGCAGGTCGAAGCTTTTGTCAATACTGAACAGTATGGAACCGCCGCAAATCTTACAGCAGTGCCCGAGCGGCTGGATGGGGTCGACACAGGTCGGCTTCGGGCAGAATTTTGACGAGCAGTCGACCTTGAGGATTTCATTCTGACACGGGCACCCGGACACCGATTTGCAGTTTTCAAGTCGAATCTCTAATCCGAGATCGCCAAATTTATTCAATACAAACTGCTGAGGCCCGCTAGAGCTCATCGATACGAAGTCGAGAACCTGATCCTCATAGCCCAAGGTGGTCCCAGCTATCCTTATCTCCCGCACTCGCTGTGTCTGGTCCGGAAGGAGTAGAGAAAATTGTGCCTGCTCCGGAAACTCGACTATATCCTCGAAGCAGGGTATTCTCTCCGCATCAGGGGTGGCCTCGTTGAACTTAGGAGAGCTCCATACGTCCGGTTGCGCCCACGAAGATATCGACTTCTCCAAGTAGAAGACGTTCCCCTCGTCGGTGCAGTTGGAGTCAGGTGACGCTCCGAAAGAAATCTCCGCGTTCCCAAACAACAGCTCACCTTCCATGGGCAGAACCAGTTCACTGATAGCTATATCAGAGTCTATCTCGATCGAATTGATCGTACTTTCGGGGAAAACGACCGTCTGCTTCGGACAGGGCAGCTTTCCATTTTTGAAGCTCGTGGGCAAATTGAAGCTGGTATTCGGCAGCCATATTACCGTCGCTGGCGTGACACAATGGAGTGCGCCGATGAAAAAGGCGGAGAGAAAGTACGCGTTCATTTCACTCGGGTCGCGGATCAAGTGAACAGATTGACGTTAATTGATGCCACATGATCCGCGCCTGGTGACGCGCCCGATATAACTCAATATCGGAATCAAATTACAGATGGGCGGATCTGACATGTTTTCATTGATCTGCTGGTACTTTGTACCCGTATGTGATGCACCAATAAATTATATGTTACGTACTCAGATATCGACATTAATATTAGACAAATCTCATTATTAATCTTTCATGAAGTGTAAGCTTATAGAGAATTAGATCTGAACTCTACTTTTTTTACGTTTCTTACTGAATCCTTTATGAGTACTTGTATTTGTAGCTTTGTTACCCTTTATCAGCGACTTAGAAAACGGTTTAAAAACGTGGAAAAATTGTAATAAAACATAAAGATAGCAGTAGGAACCCTTCACGCGGCGTCCCCACGCAATTTCGCCGTAAAGCCGCCTGCTTACTGTTATCTAACCATCAACCATATTGTGCGTTTCTGCGAGCTTGTTACGATTACTGAAGCACCGCGAGTTGGAAACACACGGACTGATATCGTGAGGAAAACTGCTGCGGGTGGCGTTACGGTCATGAATAACGATCAAAGTGAACTTCGAGAAAATTGTCCTGGAAGGAGAAGAGTATTTCCGGCACTGTGATGTAAGCTCTAACAACTGATAATAACTATGTATTTCGTTTATCAGAAAGAATGGCAATAATTAATTCACAATTACAATATTTTATAACTGACAACTGCAGCTACCATAGGTACCTTGGGCGTAAGATAATAATTAGGCGTATTAATATACGTAGTCAATAATTATATCCGCTGGTGTTAGCTATTAATATTTCGAGAATGGCTTGTGTGTTGTAAATTGAATTTAAACTACAATAAGTAAGTAAGAAATTTAGAAGAAAATATAATTAACATAACAACATTAATATACTCGTAACTCGAAGCCTATTTACAGAGATTTAATGAATAGATACTGTCAAGCACTTTCAGCTAAACATTTTACGACATAAAACTGCCACGTTTTCTCTAGCACCTATTTCTTATTATTTTTCTTTTCTTCACAAAATCTTGTTGTGTCCTTTTTTCTTTTACCGACTACAAATAACATACATTTCCGTATGTTTTCACGTTGAGGCTTTTCCTGCAATAAAATTTGCATAACTACGCTCCTTGGCGCGGCTGCAGGCTCTTATTAAATTTCCACCCCAAGTCATTAATGGTTTGTAGTTAACCACGTACTATAACTCATAAGGCATCAGGTTCCGTACTTTTATTGCATGGGTGAGCCACGAATCTCTGGCGCAGCGTGACGTCACAGCTTTATTGAGCATCTCTTAGATTAATCTCTGTTTATATTTAGTTCCTGAAACTGGGGAGTAGTCTTGAGATTGGAATTGTTAGGTAGTTTCGTGAAAATCTGAGAGATTAAGTCATTTTTCCTACCCACACTACTTCACAGAATCACACCTAAGGCACTGTAATGATTTAAAAAGTATCATTTATTACGAGTATATCACGACCAAAGTTCCTATTGTTAACAAAGAAACATCTCTTATTAGCCGCAGGCGAAACCTGGTTTCTATGTGCTAATCGGGAGCCTAAGCTACCACTATGTCAAATTTTAAAAATTTCTAAACAGTTTTTGCCAGGAGAAACATTATATTTGGTACGTGTAAACTTTCGTCTTTATATCATTACGTTTGTGTGATTTCTGCGCAAAACAAGTTGTGGCCAACATAAATCTGTACTTACAGCTACTTGGCAATAACAACTGAATAGAGCTATCAATACGTTGATGCTCGTAATAATAGTAATCTTAAATCCACAATAAATTCCCAATCACGACATAATGAAAAACCTTTTAGCGTAGGCCGTTAACACACACTAGCTAATCTGTGCTGTAAAAGTATAAAGTTTATGTGTGATAAACGTGCGAAATATTTGTGACTGCTAATACGATCGCTTTATACCATCACTAAACCTGTTAGTGTTATAGTGTTAGTAACCCTTTTATTCTCTTGCATATAAAGGATTATGACGTCATTAGATAATCAACGTAAACGAAATTGATTCAGAGCCGACCTACGTTATTTGGTGGCGTTATGTCAATGTTTGTCTCGATTACGTGAACTCGTGACTTTGGTTAAACACAAATCATAATACTACCAAATTAAGTAGATCTACTGTCTCCCTGTTAATGAGTTTGCAAATAGTGCATAATATAAATATAGACTTAGAAACTTAACTGTAATATGTAGAGTAAGGTTTAAATAACTCTATTTTCGGAGCTTGGCCCAGGCCTTATTATTTTGAATATTTGGAAGAGAAAGTAGAGATTTTACAGTGCATTCTGAGTCTTATTTCTTTGACATAAAGGTGCTCTCAGACGTAAAATAATTATGTATGTACTTCCTTCCCTTCATACCTCCGAACGTTCAGTTTGAAGGTATTGTTCCTTATAAAATAATCACCCCGACGTGAGACGTCAATCGATTCCATGCAGTGAAGTTGATGGGAATTGGAACGGGTTCGAAATTTAAATAAGTCGTTTCAGGATTTCAAAATAAAAAGTAGCCCTTAACTTGAGTAGCTTAATTTTTTTGAACCGATGCAGCAGTAAAATTGATGCGTACCGCAATTTGAATAAGCAGTAGGGTTTCAAAATTAAAGCAGTTTTATAACTTGAATAATGTCTTATGTCTTAATATTTCTTTTTATCCGATGCAGTAAAATTGATGCGTAGTGTAACGTATTCGAGAATAAAAGGTATAAGTAGGCGGTAGCTTTCTTGAAGAATATTCTATCGATCAGATGCTGTGAAATTGCTTCGAAAATTTGAAAACTATTCGATTTTCGAAGTAAGAATTTGTAATTTTAGGTTGTAATTTTTATGGATTTACTTTCAAAAAGTAGTGCATTTAATTCCTTAATAGAACTATGTTCGTTCCCTCTTCGAACTACGACACCAATCTATACTGCCTGTCTTATGCACTGCAATGAGCGGGTGACGCGACAAAGGAACCGATTTATCAAAAGGTCAGGACTAGAACCTGCATTCTATTGACTGGAGGTCCCTCACCCCTATAGTGTAAGGATAATATCTAGATATACATGGTATAGACATCCTGCAAGTACTTTCAGAGACGTTGATTCATAGGCAGATGGCGGATCTACGTAGTTTGGTCGAGTTATGTCAAACCCAGCCGACAGATCACTTACATTGAATTGACACAATCCGTCCAAATAACGTATGCCCGTCGACTGCCTATGAATCAATTTCTTCGATGGTACAATGAGTAGTAGTTTCTTTAAAATTTAAATAGTTCATAGTCGTTTTATAAATGAACGTGTGTCTGTCTGTATATTACCTTTTAACGCTTAAACTAGTGAACCAATTATGATATTTGATCAGGCAGATACTTTTAGTACCGCAAAAGGACATAATATAGTTTTTGTCCCGAAAACAATTAATATTATTTCAGTTTCGTAATAGAAGGCAAAGGTGAGTAAATATTAAATACCTATAATCCTTTTTAACAACCGTACCTATAAATAAGTCTTGCTTTAAACAGTATAGGATTGTTTAACCGTAGTCGTTTTATGCACCACGGGGTGCGGTTGGATTCACATTATCTTAATTGTTACAAAACTTTACATTGTTTTATGCTCATCATCCACGAAGAAATTCAAACTCTACTGCTTTAATATAGAGTTTAAAATCGCTTGTGTTTAATCATGTACAGTCACCCGCTGAGCAGTCGCGGTGATCATAACAAAATATCATCGTGCTAACCCGGTACAGTCGGCGACGTATGGAAAACATGGTACGCCATTTTGAACCATATTGTATACCCAATAAGAAGAAAATGCAGTGAGCTAGATCTGTCATCATGTGCACACCCACAACCAACATTGTTTTACTTAAATGCGCATTTGTTAAGTACAAATGTAAAGCCGTGTTTAGACTATTTGAAAAGTGTGTGTGTGCTTTTCAAAGCATTTTTATCAATGTTACAAGAGTACAACTTAAGGTCCTCATATACACGGAGACCGTTTGATCCGATAGGAATGAATGCATTCTGCATTCATTCCTATGAATTTACATTTATAACGTGTTTTACACTACTAACAACATCATCTCTGTAGTTACGTTTAAAGGAATTTGAACGAAAAGTTCTTCTCAGAATACATTTTTTTAGTTGATCGACTATTCTTCAATAACTTATGAAGTCTTCTTAGCCGTGATAGTTTTCCTTTTAAATTCAGCATATTTCCTACTCCCTTGAATTTTTTCACATTTCGAGAAGCAACCATGTAACGATTTTTTCCACTTCAAAACTTCATATTTCACAAATGGATCCCTAAATCGGAAAATGATCTATCAACACTCATAATATAATATTTAAAAAACCTAACCAACTACACCCCACACGCTGAGGAAAAAAATTCATCCCCGCTTGATGTGTAGGGAAGGTACTTTAAAAAAATTTTAAAGTTCTTATTACCATTTTTATTTGTCAGCATCATTAATATATCCATTCATGATGAATTACAGCTTTGTAGGTCCTATAGTCTCTGAGCAAAACCGCGGACAGACAGACGGACGGACGGACGGACAGACCGAAACTATTAGGGTTCCTTGTTGACTACAGAACCCTAAAAAGGATATTATATTACTATACAATCAGAAAAGCATTCACTTTTACCATGATACCTTCAGTTAGCTTGGTTTTGTCGAAATCCTACCGATTTCTTATTTTGTCTTACTGCATCCATACTCATCAGGGCGAGCGAAGCGATTCCTAGTATATCCGACAACCTGTACATTTTGTGGTACACTTTACGGAAAAACTATCACGCCTTTAACATAGTAATTTTTATTTATATTTAGATGAGTTATCATCAGTCAGTGAAGGTTTTTTATATTTAGATCATGTGTTATCATCGGTCAGTCAAGGTGTGACGACACGAGCCCTCACAAAGCTCAACTTTTAGCTAGTTGTTAGCCAATATAGGAAACACCTGCAGAACAGTTAATAAAATTCCTATTCATTAGAAATTAGCAGTAAAAATCAAAATAAGTTAGTGTGTGCCCTGCCTTACAAATCGGACCCCCCCTGCACACTGATGTATCGTCCGCGCCACATGGGGATGGTAATTCAATATGCGCTTGTATCTGATGACGTCACTGATTACTGCGGATTTATTGTTGACTAATAGAACGGTTACAGCAATGAGAAACAGTCTATTTTAAAAAAACTAAAGCCTGATTGTCCAGTCCTTTGAGTTAGTCCAGAAACTGGACGAATGTCCACAGCTGCTTTTAATTGTGGCACTTCACATGGCTATTTGTATTTGCGTATTTGATGTATTCGCCCCAAACAATCACCATGTGTAGACGGTATGTTTGACAAAATATTAGCCTTATATTTTGCCTATTTTACAAATATTACTAATACTAAATACACGTATCCGTAACTTTGTCGGTTTTTGACGCACATCAAAATAATCAAATAGGCAAGTAAACAAAATCAATTAGTAAAAGTTTGGTATTTGACGTCCATGTGTGGAAGGCCGTATTTGCCTTTATTTGCTTGGTTGTATATATATACGTCAATAATTTTGCCAAATGCAACAAATAGCCAATAGCAAATACCAATAGCTACGTGAAGTGCCGCCATTACAGCAGTTTATATTTCAATACAACGTTGTTGATTGAGTTTGACGTTAACCGAACAAAAGCGCTAGTGAAAAACCTGAGAAACTTGTAATAGGACGACTTTAATGATTACCTCTATATTAACTCTCAAGCTCAAAACCTAAAGCATACGTTCTTTTTCGGAACCCAAAGTATCATCCTGTGAAAATCGGTAATTAGACAGAAAGAACCATCTATACTTATAATAAAATCGTAGAGGTAAAATTTTTGTACATTGAAAATAAACTTGAAAAAACGAGTCAGGGGCATGTTAGAGGAGTAGTAGAACACATTTTAACTGTTTTTGAAATTTTTGTTTCTCTGTCTGTTTGTCTGTTTGTCTGTTTGTACAGGCTAATCTCTGAATCCGCTGGACCGATTTCAATGAAATTTGGCATGGTAATACCTTACATCCCAGGTCAACATCTTAGATACTTTTTTTTAACCGACTTCCAAAAGAAGAGGAGTTAATGTTTACTTTGCTGTTTGTGGTAAAATTTTCAAAATTCTTTTTTTTTTGTATAGATTGTTAACCCGAATTGGATACCATGTTTACAAAAACGGTGACTTGATAATGATTTTTTCGGGATAGGGAGGTATCGACGGAACTCCTTTACAACAAAAACATTTCAGTCATTTTCACTATTTTTGAAAAAGTAAGATTTGCACCAAGGCATATCCCAGGGTATAGGGCTTCCGAAGGTTCCGTTGCTGAACGGAACTCCTGATTCCTTCTAAGAAGATAATATTATATTATGTAAGGGGGTTCAGCATTGTTTAAAATACTGGAAGCACATGCCGCTATGTCAATTACATTAATCATCATGATCACCACCATCATTACACCATCGATAACCACATTATGATGCTTTTATTAATATATTTTTTGTATTTTTTAACATTAAAAGGATCAGAATCGAAATTGATAATAATTACCGTCCTCGTCACTGTGCGATTTCTTTGTAAAATTATTCGTTTATTAATTTAAGGTAATTTGTATTTGATGCTATGGTTGCGAAAGTGGAAATTTCATAATTTGGGATCCATGAGGTATTGAAGAAACTCCTAGAATTTTAGAAAGTTTGACTTTTGCAGTTATGACCGCGAAGGTGGAAATTTCATAATGGGAACTATGAGTAGTGTAATTGAAGTGACTCCTCGAAATTTACAACGACACACAAAGTGGTCGATATTTAAAACTTTTCCCTAATATTCGTAAACAATTATCCAAACACTGGATGGATATTGACCACTGCGTATCTCAATTCGTTACCGGATATAGAAATTTTAAAGTCATACCACTCATACCGTAGACTGTAGAGTATAGACAGTCATACTTTACGGATCTAAATTACTAGCATCGCGCATCGGTCGAGCACATAGGTAAAATAATAAATGTGCTCGACCGATGGCAGTATGTTTGAATAAACCACTCATCATGTTCTCTGGGAGAGTTTTTTATGATTTGCCAAGACGAAAGAACTACAATGCATGCACTGATGTCGCACATAACTATCGTATAGTTGTGTGCGACATCACCGCATATATACACGATATCACCGTAGTCCGTAGACTACGGTGATATCGTGGACAGCGCTATGCCTTCAAGCGTTTTGTCACAATTATTATTGGTAACAGTCTAACATAACAAATTCCAATATTAATAATTTAGCTATAGCTTAGTAGTCACAATTATTATTATTATTATAGTTTATTTTCGTGGTGCTTCCCCTAAGTTATTTGACATTCGGTCACTGCAACTTTTTGCTGTCTCCACTTTGAATAGAAAGAGGAATTACAATTCTTCATACTTCTATTTTCTTCTGATTAATTTCGTTGCGGGTCCCAAACCAGTTTGAGCATGTCCTTCGGGCTCCCTGAGATAATATCAAAGGGTTCTCATGGTTGTATACCACTGTCGATTCTGGTGATACAGGACATACAGTGGTGGGAACGTGTGGTGGCCGGTGGGCCAACGCTCATAAAGAAATTACCCTTTAGGTAAGTAAGTAAACAACTTCAAGCGTTATTTTATTCTGGTTTAATTGTGGGTTAGGAATCTGAAGAGTAAGAGGTAGGTTAAAGAGGGATAGATGCCTGCATTAAATCCCGTCTTCTGTATCTATCCTCTATCTCCGTCACATGTTCCTTTCCCCTGTCCTGTGGCCCCATCCCCTGTCCACGCCAAGCGGTCTTCGAAGAAAGGAGTTTTCAAAACGATAAGTATCTGTGGTTCAAGTTTCCTAGGTCTTTGATGTAAATTAAAAATTTCGTGTGTAATATAGATCCAAATAAAATAGTAGTAGATGGGTGTTCAATTTTGTAAGCCTGTATTATAATAACATGCATTCACCGCGTGGACGAAGTTGCGGGCAACAGGAATGTTTTTTGTCCCGGAAAAATGTGCGGTTCTCACACAATATACTTTTGGTTTGCGCGTAAACTATTCAATCGATGTAGGGGAACAACTATAAACTATAGTCCACGCGGACGAAGTCGCGGGCAACAGCTAGTTTATAATATTAATGTTTAAATTTAAAATAAACCGGTGGTATATAATACGTAGATAGGTGTAAAGCTTCATACGTTCGTTTAGCTCTGATCAGAGTTTGCTCACAGAATTTGATTCTGGCGCAAGTTGGTGAAATGTTTGACACCACGTGTGGAGTTAGAACTTGAACCATGTTAGGTAACTTGGAGTTGACGTCACCGCAGCCAGTGTACACGGAACTTAAGATTCGGAAAGGTTCCGTAAGTTACACACTGGTTAGAAGTTAGATCTAGTTTTGTTCGAAGTTAAACGTAAAGATTGCACCAAATTAGGCTCATTAAAGTTTTAAACATAAAATTTGTCGCTAGTCATTTATTATTATTTTTAACAAAAAATTAAAACCGACTTCCAGAGTAAAAACAATAATTATTATTATAATGAACAAAAAAATATGAAATAATTCTTACTCTTAATAGTGCCTTATGCAGAATACTCCTAAACCTCTACTATTTCTGTACACAATCTTCATTATTTTGAAGTCGATACCAGCTAAGAATGGTGAGTTCTTAGACAAAATATTTTTAATTTTTTAAAATTAAAAATATTTTGTCTATTTTGTATATTTTGACTGGTACTGACTTCAAAATTATGAAGATTGTGTACAGAAATAGTAGAGGTTTAGGAGTATTCTGCATAAGGCACTATTAAGAGTAAGAATTATTTCATACTTTTTTGTTCATTATAATAATAATTATTGTTTTTACTCTGGAAGTCGGTTTTAATTTTTTGTTAAAAATAATAATTTCACTCTTTTTAGTAATTTAAGTAATTGATAAGGTAAATACTAATGTGTTCTACTAAGTGACTTTGGAGCCAGGATACACATTTATGATATGAGAACTATAAAGTTAATATACCTAGCGCCCTCTCGGAATAGAGAATTGCATAAGCAACTCCAAGAATATACTCGTATCACTATATAATTAATAATATAAGCTTGGCGTTAATCAAGCAATGATAAAATTAATGTTCATGTGCCTATCTTTAAAGGCTCTAGAGTTCAGTTCAGTGACTTTCTTTCTATCACAACACTCCTGGAAAGTCATTAGCTCACTATAATTATTGTTCATTTAATATTATGCTTAAACTACTTAGAACTACGTTAATATAACTATTTATTTTGTCCCAATAACAAGGAGTTTCCTACATACGGACATACCTCATAATTCATAGATCTCATAATCAAATTGCTAACTTGGTAACCTGATCACCAAGTTTGAATCATTTACTTTGATATAACAATATAACACCAATATAATTTTTGAAGTAGTTCAACAAATTAAGAGTAATGATTTAATGATTCATGGTGCGGTGACTGGTGGTAGTGGTGATGATGATGAATGTAACTTGCATAGTAGCATATGCTTTGAGTTCTTAAACCAAAGCCGAAACCCCCAAACTTGTATCTATAAGGAATCCGGAGTTCTCTTAGCACCTTCGGAACCAAGGTATATCTTAGTGCAAAATTTTGCTTTTTGGTAGCATAATATGCTTAGGATACTTCTCATAAAATCGAAATCACCATATGCTTCCATATAAATTTTGAGGAGTTCCCTCGATCACTCATGGACCTTATCATCAGGTCGAAATAATAAAATAATTTTTAAAATAGCTTAACTTTCTACAGAACAATGTTTAAAGACATCCGTGATCCGTTTTGATCTAAAAATACTATGAAAAATACCTACCAATTATAATAGGGTCATAATGTGAAGGTGTATGGTGGAATGGTGGTGATGATGATGATGATGATTAATGTAATTAGCTTAGTAGTATATGCTTTCAGTTCTTAAAACAACGCCGAAACCCCCAAACATGTATCTATAAGGAGTAAGGAGTTCTGTTCACCACCTTCGAACCATGGTATATCCTGGTGCAAAATCTTACTTTTTGGTAACATATGCCTAGAATACTTCATATGAAACCAAAAAAACCATATGTTTCCATTTGAATTTTGAGGAGCTCCCTCGATTACTCATGGATCCCATCATCAGGTCACCACTTTTGTGAACATGGTACCAAATTGGAGTGAAACCTAATACAACAAAATAAAAATTTTGAAAATCGGTTCACAAACGGCGGAGTAATCGTTGAACATACATTAAAAAAAAGACATATCCACAGCCAAACATATAACCTCCTCGTTTTTTTGGAAGTCGGTTAAAAATTACATTTTTTTCTTTAATTTGAGGTGTCAAGCGATGTTTGCAATTCCGAAGACTATCGGGGGCTAATAATAATTATTCTCATGTCACTGCTTGTTGCTGAACTCCTCCAAAACGGCTGCACAGGTTTTGCTAAAATTTTGTATTCTTATCGGGTAAGTCTAAGAATCGACCATCATCTATTTTTCATACATTTATGGCTAAATATCATAAATTGCTAGGTCAGTTCGCCTGTACATAAAATGGCCTTTAAAGCCTAAAGTCTAAAGTAATGAAAATAAGACATTAAAAGCAATTTTCGGGGATCCGTCCGAAATCACGTAAATATGATTTAATTTAACGTTTTCATTCGCGAGTGGCCACTCGAGAACATTTGAGGCGCGGGACCTGTATGAAAAAGCAATTAGAATAATGAATTTGAGGGGAGGGGACCAGTTTAAGGAGACCTGTGGTACCGTATTATATCTGAGCCCAGGTAGATTTAGTTATGACGGTACCCTCTACTCAAGATTCGCAATCGCTTACGTTGGAGGACCTGGGAGTGAGTTTTTTAGACACCTCCTTTGTTAAATCTAAGGTGCGTGGAGAGGCAATCCAAGAATAATCGCCTTTTGTGAGATAAAATAGATGTCGGGACTTGGTGTAAAGATTTAATAAATTGCTATTTATAATTTAATTATTTTTAATGTATTTAATATTATTGTTTATGGAAAAAAAAAATAGTCAATTTTTGATATCGAAATCAATAGTTACCTAACTTTGTAGTTGCCAGATATTTCGTAACAGAGATGCGAAAATTACCGTATCAGTTTTAGTGAGGCTGTACCCTTAAAATTACACATAAACAGAAATGTTTATAATATCTTCTTTGAAAAGTATATTCCCTTCAAACCGGAACCTAAGAAATGATTAAACATTATGCTATTTTTACTCGGAACCTCAAAAATATATTATTTAAACTAATGATCAACATTAGAGATTTCGTAGCGCTTCTACGAACCTGCTACGAAACTTCGGAAATACTTTAAACACCTTTATTATCTTCTGATATTTTACCCGGAGTTAAAAGGTATAAAAATTAAAACTCAATCAAAATATACAATCATAAAACGAGTATTAATCCCCAATAACATAATATACATTTCATCAGGAAGCACTCAACGTAATGACTCCGAACCTTACCAATAAACTCGAATTAGAAACCCTGTACCATGATTTCTCAATTAAAGCGAATGTGACCCTCCAAAGCAATTTCAACCTTGAACTTAAACAGATAGAGTTCTATTTTAAAATTTCAAAAATTTTCTTTTTATACAATTTTGAATTTTTGATATACTATACCTGGGAATGCCTCAAAGTGATAATCATAATTTGCGCAGCTCTTAGTCGCTGATCGATACCAACGTTAATAAATAATAATACTTTTGAAAGTCTTTCATATTTATAAATTCATAAACTTAAAGGAACACTTCGAAAGTTTTCGCCAGTCTGGGTTAAAGTTAATCCTGGGTGGGATTAACTTTAACCCATTAAGTAGATGTGGTTATTGAAATAGAGATATTTAAACAAGGGTAGAATTTAATCGCAAGTGGGTAAAAGTTAATTCTACACTTCAAGAGATCAACTAAATTAGTTATCGTGTGGGAACCGTACATTTTTTCAGGATAAAAAGTATCCTATGTCATTCCCCGGGACTCAAAGTATATACATATTAAATATTAAATTTCAACAAAATCGGTTCAGCGGTTGGGGCTTGAAGAGGTAACAGACAGACAGACACACTTTCACATGGATGTTAAGTCAAGCTACGAATAATTGTCATGTAAAATTAGGCTATATAAGAAAAATTGCCCCCAAATACTCGTAAATGTATGGCCGAAAACATAACCAAAGTTACAACTTTGGGCCGTTAAGTACAAGATGATACATTATAACCTTAATTAATAGGACCCGAACAAGTTCCTACCCGATTCCCAATTAATTGTTAAGGTTAACTACACCCTTCCTGGTGAGACTGAAGTTAGGATTTTAGGGTTTTTAACCGACTACAAAATAAAAGTTCTTTTTCTATAATACTTTTCACGCGCTTTCGTACGCACAAATAAAAACCACGAACCATACACTTTCTGTTGCGTTGCTTTTGTATTTGGGACATAGTGCGTCCGACTGAAAATTGTTCGGAAAACGCACAAATAAACTCACACGGACGACGCAGATTTTTATTGCGTTGCAAGTCGCAAGTTGGACGCAAGTTACGTAGTATCATTGACGAAAGTCCTAATAACTTGACGAATGACGCTATCCCTTTCCTGGACTATTTTTTTTCAAACAGCGTTGCCAGATTTTCTTTGTGCCAAGTCGGGACTTCGGAACTTTTTGAGTGAAAAAGCGGGATTCTTCAGTCAAAAGCGGGACAAAGTAAAAAACTTAAAAAGGTATAAAATCAAAAGTTTTTTGTTAAATCCGTCGATCACCAATTCCTGGAAATCTTTTGTTATCGCGGCCCATATGGGCCTTACGAGGCTTGATGGGTTAAAATAACGTTTACGTGACAATAGGTAGCAAAAGAAGCCAAAGAAAATCCACCCCTTTACCTCCCACACTCTTATCTTCATTACGCACCTTTCTTTCTTAGCACGCTGCACGTACTATCGGGCTTTTCCTGAAAAGCGGGACTGAGCCTGTCCCGCGCGGGACATTTAATTTTGATGAAAAAATCGGGACGTCCCGCCAAAATCGGGACGTCTGGCAACACTGTTTTCAAATCATACCTAAATTTTGCATAATAAGATGACAAACAGACAGACATAAGTACTACAATATTGAGTTAATCCAGGCCTACGTAACATAGCAATTAGCAAGCCGAAATACCCCAATCAGATTACTCTGATCCGATCACAAAAACTGAGCCAATTTCTCTAACGATTTGCATTCATCAGCTGATTTCTATCTATGAGCAAGAGATACTCTGTAGGCCATAGACTGTAGAGGATTTGGATAGAACATAATATAAATTATAATGCCTTCTGTTCCTACTCTCTCAAGGGCCGCATATTTTTAGAGTAGTTTAATTTGAGGTTCTACAATGGGTTTTTCGAACGCCCGACTCGTATATTCTGGCAGTTTGAAAGAGTTGGTTTTAACATAATATATTTTATTTGCCTATTACTTAATATTAATATTACTTACCTGAAAAAAGTGTTTCGACCTTATAGAGACTACAAGTGTTTTTACAAAATTTTGTGTCTGGAGAAAAAACTCTCTAGATACCTCATACCGCGCATCTTTCAACAGTTTTTGTTTCTGGATTATTTTTGTTATATAATTATCTAAAACCTTAGAGCTTATATAATATAGATAATAATAATATAAGCTCTTTAAGAAGCACTGATTACTAAATAAATAAATAGTAATTATAAGACAAAGTATTTCAATAATCTTGCGAATCACAACCTTTAACCAAAAAAACCCTTATGTTATTTTCCGAATAACACAACCGGAGTACGGTAATTTATATGAAAAGTGGCGTTAGTTATAGCCGCTATGACGCGTACAGTCGCAGCACCTTCGTCATATTCGCCTCATTTCCTCACCTATTTCACCTTTTCACAAGAAAACTCTCCATTTTCATTCCTATTCAAAAACCCACGATGCAATTTCAGCCTTATATTTACTAGCTAAGGTTGAAAGTCCATTGGGACAGATAAAAGGCGTCACTTACAAAAGGCCACTGGATAAGTATCACGGAGGAGTAACCCTTTAGTGTTTTCGCAAGTTCCCGACGTACTCGTAAACAAGTACACGGGTACTTTCGTACCCAAATTGCAAATAAAGTTTCGTAATTCTTCGGACGTTGGACGTTGAGGGTTAATTTTTTAAATTCATTTTGGTAGAGAATTTTTAAACGATTTTTACGTTAATCTGTGGCATAGCTCAGAAACTGAAAGAGATTTAAATACTCTGCTTTTTTGTTTAAGTCGTAATCAAAATGTGAAAGGTGTTTCTAGCCGAAATTCAACATCATTTGAGCGTTTAGATAACTTTCCATAATATTTTACATCGTTAAAGGACCGGTTTTATTAGGCTTTTTTTCTTTTCAAACATTTTTATTTGCAAAACTAGTCTAACAGTACAGCGACAATAAAATATGATTTTTAAAGCGTTGAAACCATGTTGTCGGCCATTCCACGTTACAAATAGCACCAATATATTTAATAAATTTCCTTCCTAGTACTAACAACTCCATAACGGTCATAATCACCTGTCAATATGTCACAGGCGACAGTATAGTAGGGGAGGTAGTGCTAGCGTATGCAAAGCCATTTCATACCGACCAAATTTTTGTCCAGCGGTAGCTTAATATTTATCAATCAATATAATCAGCGTCAGTCGCCGCACCCGTGGTGGAATGTTAACTGAGAGTATTTCAAAATTGTAAAAAAAATAGTTGCGAAAAGTGATTTTATACCGAATGAAACTTTGATGGATGATTATTGAGGTCATGTTTAACCAGAAAATCACCGTCAGCCGTATTGCAGACGGGGGATTCAACGTCAGTTGCGTTACTGAACATGTAAAAATTTTTTGAATATAAAGTCATTTTATACCGTAAAAAATTTATACAGGTGAATGTTTCTACTTTGTAAATAATAAATAAAACCGTCAGTCGCTAATACGATGGTGGAAAAACCGTCAGCCAGCGATATAAGTTATGACCAATATAGCCCTACTTCGCGCTCAATGTATCCTAGGGCGTCGCGTAGACGACATTTCCACCCGCAAACATTCAGCTGACGGCGATTTTCGTTTGAATTAACCATAAAATTATCTCACATAGGAATTTTAAGTAATTAATTCGATAGTCAATACTTGTGAAGAAGAATTATATACATTTTACTTTAAAAGCGCCATCTGTTGTTATATACTAAAACTAAAATAACACCTACCCAACCTAAACGTGTATAATCTAGATATGAACCTTTATTGGGTGCGAATTGGGATCTTTTTAATGTCACTTCTAGGGATGTAAAGCGGTAAAATTACTTTCGTAAAATTCGGTAATATACGATATTTTACGTAAAATATTATATTTTACGGTAAATTACGGTAAAATTGGGTAAAAAACAATTTTTGAGTTCGTGGCATAATTTTCATTAATAATAGGAATATAAGCAGGTTACTTAATGCACGTCTAGTGCAGTCAGTCAAAACAAAATAACTTCCAGGCCTGGTTTGAAGGTCCAATCTTTTTTTAGCTAATTTTGTCTAATTTTTTTTAATTTTTTTTTAAGAAAATGATAAGGATCTTTGCCGCAAATTTGATTCTCTACAACTTTAGTCCATATAATTTTTATTGTAAAATCAATATTAACGGAAATAACTGCAAAAAACAAGTCAAAGTATAATTTCGACCTGTTCGATCTGTATCGCGATTATTGTCAAATAGGCACAGAAAAAAAAATACGGAAATAAACTTGTAGCTCATTAAATTAACCACAATTAAATTTATTAAGACTTCGCTGCCTTTCCGTCTGTCTGTCTCCAGACTTCAAGAACGGTAATAGGTAGAGACTTGAAATTTTCAGATATTATGTATTTTGTTTTCCTCTATAACAACAAACACTAAAAACATGTTATATTTAATATATAACAAACAGGATTTTAGTGGCCTTTTTTGCTTTTTATCAAAAATAGCAGCACTATTAAGACAATTAAAATAAGCATAAAATATTTAATTGTATTTGTACTTTAAAAATTAATAATAAAATTAAAATAAAATAAATATTTAGGGGGGGCTCCTACGAATAATAAAAACTAAGGAAGAGTAACTCCGTCAAAAAACATGCTCCAAAATACTTGTCAAAAAAGTGTACCTTAGGTACACATTTCAATACATTTGTAATATTTAGGTGGCCTTGAGCGGTATAAAGGCTGACGTTAGATGACAGTTCGAAAGGAACCAAATTTAAAACGGTAATAGTATGGGAGTTACGTTTCCTTAGTTTTTATTATTCGTAGGGGGGCTCCCATACAAAAAGCACAAATTTTTGTCTATAATGGTACGGAATCCTTCATGAGCGAGTCCGACTCGCACATGGCCATTTTTTTAATAATGATTCAGGTGTAGGTTGTGCCGTAATTGTTATAGAGTCTAATTCATGATCAGAAATAATATTCAGTTTTATCCAGTCGCTTGGGTCTCGGTACATTTACCATAGGTGTAGGAGCTTAAATATTGATTTTGTGGCGGTACCCACAATTCGCCTAACATTCCTGCATCGCGCTATCGAAGTTTTCTAAGCGCGTCGGTATATATACGACAGCTGAAATGTATGACGTGGGCTTCGGCCTGACCGGGCATACCACCTCGCTCGGTCGGAAGATCTTTCCTTTGGCCTCCACACATTATTCCCACATTGGTGACCCTCTACAGAACACGCCTCCGTCATCATCAACACTCCCCGCCCCTCCGCACCGCGCCAGCCAGCATCGCCTCATCGAGTACCTCGTCCACTAGCCGCAATGTACCGCGACCTGGGCGACTCCGCTTCGGCATCATCGGGCTTTCTCACTACACCGACCGGTCAGCAAGCAGAGCACATCTCTCCTGGTCAGCACGTAGCATCGGCCCCGCACGGCAGCTTATCCGACTCACTGGATCCCGTGCAGCAGCTTACAGTTCCAACTCACTGGGACTCACTGCAACAGTTCCGACTCACTGGAACTCACTGGCACTGGCGACTCAAGCGACAAGACTTCAAGATTCGACCTCCAGTCTTCGGGGGGGAGTGATGTTCCCACCCACAATTCGCCTAACATTCCTGCATCGCGCTATCGAAGTTTTCTAAGCGCGTCGGTATATATACGACAGCTGAAATGTATCACGTGGGCTTCGGCCTGACCGGGCATACCACCTCGCTCGGTCGGAAGATCTTTCCTTTGGCCTCCACACATTATTCCCACAATTTCTAAAAAAGTCATAAGGATCAAATTTGTAGGAAATCACCTACAACTATGTTTCTATTCTACAATAATTACTTTCGCTAAATTCGATAATATTTGACATACAAGCGAAATTATACTTTGACTTGTTTTTTGCGTAAATATTGATTTTACAATGAAAATTATAATAATTCAAAATGTAGAAATTTTAATTTACAACAAATTTAGTCCTTAGCAGTTTCGTAAAAAAATAAAATAAAGGAGATATAGATAAAAAAAGATTGGACCTTCAAACCAATACGGCGGCTATTGGCTAACGCACTCGTCGGATTTGGTCGAGTTTTTACTACTACTATTTGTGACCTCCTCTAAACACTGGTGCAAAAAAAATTCTGACTATAATTAATTTCAGCTTCCCATACAAGGCTGAACTAACCTACTGGGCTAGTATGCTCTGTCGAGTGACGTCAACAGCTGTCAACGAGTCGCAACAGCGCAAAATATTATGGCAAACAGCGCGTATCGGCAACGTCGCATCGTGCAACGTGCACGCAATACAAGATGCAACTTGCAACTTGCAACACGTTAGCCCCGCCCACCGTCATACTACCATTCACCATACATACGTAGCCGGTAATTTTACCGTAATTTATATAAATTACCGTAAAATACGCGTATTTTACCAGCGTTTTCGGTAAAATTACGTAATTTTGCAACCCTAGTCACTTCAATACGATTCCCAACATCAACTTTGAGATGCTCTCAATTTTTATTCCACCCATTATGAAGTGGCTGACGATCAAAGCTGTTATGTATTAGTGGAATACTATTATTGTAACTATTTTCGCTCGGTATGAAATTACTTTTTTAACTGAGCGCGACCTCCCCTACTAGTATAAAGTGTTCGCGTTAGCGCTGCACTGCGCAACCCATTCTCGCCCTAAGCTCTAGGATTAGACTAATGCGGGCGTTCTATCTACGTCTGAAGTTAGAAATCAGCTTTTACTGGACGTTAAGGAACGTTTCAATCACTGGTTGGTTCACAGATTATAAAATAGTTACGTAAGTTCAACCTCTTACGTCATCATGAGTTGGCCCCTATGCCACTTGGCCACTAGAAATATTAGCCTCAAAACAGAAGTTCCATTTAGTATACGAGTTGTAAAAACAAAAGATATTCACCGTCCGTTCCGTCCATGTTAGTCCGAATATTTGACGAAATTCACTTTTCACGCGTAGCCGTACATTTTTGCGGGATCAATTAACTATCTTATCTACCTTTTAATATGTGACACAAAGTTTCTTCAAGCAGGTAGACCGACACTCTTTTGAATCAAATTAATAAAACAGAAATGATTATTTCTAATTTCTATTAACAACAGGGATCTATGTGTGTGTATTTTTAGGATTGAAATAAGAAAACTGACTGCCGAACGTTAAAAACACCTAATTATAATGTGCCTAAGCTTAACAAAAATGTTGTAACCTTTTCCCAAATCACTGCAATCTTAGGGCTGGTTTACACGTATTAAGTAGATAAGTAGTTAACTAAATTTTAACTTAATTTTAAGTTACTTATTGCATGTAAACACAAAATTTTGTAGTAAGTAGCAAGTTAAAATTTAGTTAAGTACTAAACAAGGAAATTTGAATTTTGACTATTTTCTGTTAAGTTGGCAGGCGGGGCTTGTCACTTGACAAATTTCGGGCAGGCACTTCAAATTAAGTTAAAATTTAATTACTACTTATCTACTTAATACGTGTAAACCAGCCATTAGTGAGAATACAAACTTGTAAGTTGTACCCAACACCCTCCTCCGATCCGTCACGTCACGTCATGTCACGTCGCGTCACGTCACGTGACGTCATTAGTCCCCGCCGGCCATTTCTCAGAGGACGAAGGACGCGACTTTTATTGGCCTCCCTCTATTATAATGACGGCTACATTTTTCTTGAGATGACCAGACAGATATTTATTTTGTTTGCAGAAGTTTTGTGGCACAGGCATTTGTTATGTTACATAATATTGTAGACCAGGGATTCTCAAAGTGGGGTACGCGAACCCCTAGGGGTTCGCCATTCGACGGCAGGCGGTTCGAGGCAAGATTTACGTAATGGTGGCTTGATAACTTGTAGGCACGCGCGGCACTCTTTTGGCACTTTACGTGTTACCTTTTATTCAAATAAAAGGGGGGGGGGGGGGAGTTTCATTAGTTAGTAAGGGGTTCGCTGCCACCTGGAAAGGGCATTGGGTAACTTTGTATGGACCTGTGGCGTCATTTTTTTTTCCAGCGGCCAGGGTTAAAACCATTACTATTTTGTAGCACTACATTAGAGAAACATATACATATTAGTAATAAAAATTGTTCTAAGTAATATCGGAGCTGAGCTATGATTATTTTAGTATATATATTTTTGCACCTTATGTTCACAAAATCAATAGTAATTAACATTACTTTATGGAGCTATCCTTAACAAACAGATGTAGAAAGGGTATATTAATCTGTTGGATATATATTTCTCACTAGCTATTGCCCACAACTTCGTCCGCGTCAAATAAATGAATAATTTTTCATACATATTTTCACACTGGGTTTAACTCTCGTCCGACTAAAATATAGCCAGACTTGAGACTATCTTTCATTAGACAGTGGTTTCAAAGGGCCGGATGCAATATTAGGCAATTGTAATAATTATTGTTCTTGTGTATTAATGTGTTGTGGGTAAAATGACTCTAGGGTGTTGTTCCCATAATACAATGTCGATTATTTCAACCATTTAGCGAATTTTGGCCATAGTTTGATACTATAATACTTATATATTCTGTGCCATAGTGCAGTATGACGCTGGACGCCTCCTTTCGGCAGAATTTTCAGTCTAGCTTTTAATCTACTTCCCGGCTCATTATAGAAGTACAGCCACAGGAATGTTTTATAGATTATTTGCTATTTACTTACACAAAATATATATATTAAAAAAACAAAACGGCCCTCTTTAAGAAATTCGAGAAAAAATGGATTTGCATTTTTTGCAAAAGAAAAATAAATAGTTAAAAAATCAATAAATGACGGCGCGTTGTTGTACAGTTCGACAAGGCTTTAAATGAATATGTCAATGATATCAATGGGCGCTGCTGGTAAAGGAGAACTGTCAAAAATGACGTTTTTGTATGATAGAAGCGTTATTTCTTTTTCTCGCCACGTTCATATACATAACAGCCTTGTCGAACTGTATGTTGAATGGTTAAGTAATTCTTCTAAAATGTACGAATAACTAAAATTAAAAATAAATGATGAAATGAATAATTATTATGCTTGTATCTATATCTACAGGTTGTAACAAAACTAAGTGATAATTCATTTTTTTTTATAAAATAAGGGGGCAAACGAGCAAACGGGTCACCTGATGGAAAGCAACTACCGTCGCCCATGGACACTCGCAACATCAGAAGAGCTGCAGGTGCATTGCCGGCCTTTTAAGAGGGAATACGCTCTCTTCTAGAAGGTTTGCAGGTCGTATAGGTCCGGAAATACTGCTGGTGACAGTTCGTTCCAGAGTTTTACAGTGCGCGGCAGAAAGTTACGCGAGAAACGCACGGTGGAAGACTACCACTCATCAAGGTGATGAGGATGGAATACTTTTCGCGTTGGACGACGGCGAAAAGTTGCAGGTGGTATGATTCCGAACAATTCCTCAGAGCACTCCCCGTGATACAACCGATGGAGGATGCAGAGTGAAGCTACATCTCGGCGTAATTCCAAGGGGTACAAGCTGTTTGAAACACTATGGCAGTCAACAATTCAAGCGGCCCTTCGTTGGATACGATCCAGAGGGAGCAGTTGGTATTTTGGCGCTCCTGCCCAGAGATGAGGACAATATTCCATATGAGGCCGAACCTGCGCCTTGTAAAGTTGTAGGCGTTGGTCCGGACTGAAGTACTGTCTCGCTCTGTTGAGAACACCAAGCTTCTTCGAGGCTAACTTGGCCTTACCCTCTAGAGTCTAGATAATATCGTAACTGGACTTCGCTCGATATGCTAACGCCAAGTATTTCAATGCTAGGGGAGATGGTCAAAGATGTGCCCTCAAAACGAGGATGTACGACCATAGGTGACTTTTTAGCGGTGAACGCGCAGACTTGTGTCTTGGTGGGGTTGAATTGGACTAAGTTACGTCTACACCATTCAGAGACTTTATCCAATGAATTCTCTATTTTAGACACATGTTCGTTTCGACTCTCAATGACATTTAGCCGGGAAATATTGGGGGAGCCGGTATATACGGTGTGGCGGTACCCACAATTCGCCTAACAATCCTACATCGCGCTATCGAAGTTTCGGAGAACGGCAAGATATATGCAACGTCTGAAATGACGTCAGTGGGCTTCGGCCTGACCGAGCATGCTATCTCGCTCGGTCGGAAGATCTTTCTTTTCGGCCGCCACTAACAACGTTAAATTGGTGACCCCGACGTGATACCGCCACAACAGCATCACCTGTACTATCATCCGCATAGCAATGAATGCCGTTGGTCTGTAACATGTCATTGATATGCAGTATGAATAGGGTAGGCGATAGCACACAGCCTTGAGGGACACCAGCATCAACAGACTGAGTTTCCGAGCATTCACCGTCGACTACGACCTTTATGCTTCTGTCTGCTAAGAAACTTTTTTGTGATTTGCATGGGCAAGTGCCCTGGCGTAAAGATTTCCCCATACAAAAACAAAAAAAAATCTTCTCTTTCAGCGCTACTACTTTTACAGGAAACTTTATACACGGGACTCATACACAGTACACACACTAAAGTATTATCACTTAGTTTTGTTATACCTTGTATACTAATATTATGCAGCTGAAGTGTTTGTGTGTTTGAAAGTGCTAATCTCAGGAACTGCTGGTTCGATTTGAAAAATTCCTTTTGTATTGGATAGTCCATTTATCGAAGAAGGCTTTCAGCTAATAAATAATGCAGTTTTTTGTATTTTACTGAGTATTCATGTTATGATTGAATTTACTTTTAGTTGAAAATACGAACTTAAAATGCCTAATATCTCGGCTCCGATATAGTTTAGCTATATGTCCCCCATAATAAAGTTTACTGCTCTTGATATATTCTTTCATAATATGCCGGTTTGATGAGTGGCCGCGAGATTTGAAAATTATGCCAATACTACCCAAGCCTCTTTAACAGGCGTTCGTGGAGCCGAAAGTTTGAGAAACCCTGTTGTAGACTTTCAGCTAAAAGGTTGTTACTTGTAATATACCTAATTATTATTACTAATACGTCTTTTAGAGTCAAAAATAAACCAAGGCGACAATATAATAGGATGACTGCCAACATTAGGCTAGTATTTTGTCTTGTGGTTTAAGCGTATTAAGAATAGATTACGTAATAACTATTTAGTAGTCTGTGTTAGAAAGAGATTTTTCTAGTCTAGTCAATAGTCGTAAATCGCAAGGCTTTTTCCTTCATTTTAGTTTTTAACGGACTCCCAAAAGAGTGGTAATGTGCTTTTATGTTCAGCTGTCTTTGATTTTTTACTCCGCTGTTTGTGGACATTTTACCTCCACATTGTACCTACTTCGTAATTAGATATTTTATACCCTAATATTGAGTAAGAAACCTATAATATTAGGTATGATTCATACCTCCTTCCGAACAACAGTTCAATCACAGTAATATGGGCCATTAAGCGATTTTATTACAGTGTTTATCCCTACTGTGGTGGAAGCCAGTGTTACTAGCTTTGGGGGTTTGCCCATTTTAGGTGAAATAATTCCACGTTTAACTTCGATGTGTAGAGACAATAGATGATGTTAATAGAGTTATTACCTTATGAGTTCAGTTAATAAAGCGGTATCTTATATCTTTAAACGGATATAGGAGGTTTCGGGGGCGATAAATCGATCTAGCTAGGAATCATTTTCATAAAATGTCATTTTACGTGTGTTTTTTGAATTTTTTTAATACCGAGCGAAGCTCGGTCATATAGCTAGTGATATTTTAAGAGTCCTTCTACTTTAGGAGATGTTAAGAAAAAGATTTCTATTCCAGTTCCTTGATCCTAGAAGTGTACATAAAATATCGATTGTCTTGTAATAATTACTAATAACCATTACCAAACTTTATCAGTAAATGTTAGTTGTGGTACAAAAGTTGTAAATTTCTTATGTAAGAGGCAATGTCAAGTAATGTTTAGAGTTCTTCGTTTGTTTTTTAAATACTTTTAATATATTATAAGACTTTTTTTTCGTTATTTCAGGGGTTTTTGATGAGGGGTAAATATTTTTGAGAGTTGGTATCACTGTCGGCGCGGCGGACAAACTTCGGCCATCAAATACCGACTTCTACCGATTCCCAGAAACTTCCAATGTCTTCCGATTCGGGGTAATAATAACGTGTATATATGTGTATTGTTATGAATAGGTTTTGGTTTTCATTTTTATGTTTTTACTTTTTAGTCTGATTGTCATATAAGTCCCTACATACTTTCGTTGTAAGTAGAATTTAGACTACCGGTATATTAGGTCCATTGATTACAGTCGTGGTTTTACGTCATACAACGTTTTGTGCTTGTCTCATACGCCAGGAAAGTCGCACAAGTAAGCACAAGGGAAAAGACCTCGAGGCCGCAGTCCCATGCGTTGGTTCGATCAATCCGCATCACACTTGAGTCCACCGTCAACGATGCTCTTTGAGTTGCCGAAGATAGGAATAGCTGGAATAGTAACACCGTAAGAAGAAAGGTCATAGAAGGGGGAGTCACGACCCTCAGACATGAGGAACACGACTAGAGGAGGAAGGAGGAGGATTAAGCACAGTGTTAATCTTTTTAATCGTAATGGCTTTCATTGATGGAACGGCTGTTTGGAAACATCTGTCAGTCATGGTTGGCTTTCCTCCAAACTGTGCTAATAGCGGTTACCTACGTTATTTGGTCGCGCTACGTAAAACTCAGCCGTCAGATCTGGACCACAATAGACATAACTACCAGTATTTCGACTGCAAAGAAACGGACACGTTTCAATATCTGTTAAATTCGTCGGGTTTCACTAGGATTATGAACGGAATGTGCCTCGCGCTGGCTGATATAATTTATTTTTAAATATTAAAAAAAAGATTTCAAAATTGAATTCTGACAATTTTAATCGCATGTGCCAAAACACAAACAACAATACGACCAAAGAGGAACACGTCCAGCGAATATATCAAAGTTTTAAATTCGTAGGTAACAAGTCAACAACCCTAGCGACGATTTTCGTCATAATACGTCAAATTTAAAAATTTCAACATCAGTTCCAAGTCGGCATACTCTATAATTCTGTCTACTCTGTCTGGACTATAATATTGAATTAACATGGCCTGAGTGGGCCTGACCAAATGTCATAGGTCCGTCAACTGCCTATGAATAAATCTCTACGATGGTACGTTTTTGGAGTGTTAAGCTCAGACAAGCCATTTGGTTGGATGGACGTACCGTCGATGCTAAGGGAGAAAAATATACACCTATTAAAAGTGCACCACATGTTTTAACAACGATGATTATAATATCAATTCATACGGATCAATATTCCAATTGTAGGTATATTTCACCCGCGGGGATCCATTACTGCAAATCATGCGCCGGACAAAAATAATAAAACGCGGTTGTCAAGGGAGCTGCCTACGATTTATTACGCAAACATTATTCATACGTCATGAATGTAAAAACAGTTGGAACCGCAAGCAGACTGGCGTTTTTTCCGTTACACTTTTAGCGGGTATCGCGGACTTCTACCACTAATATGTAGAACTTACTACGTCCGAAACAATGGAGATTTGCCATCAGCACCAGCATTTACCTTGGATTTGCTTATGGCCGCTTTTAAAATAGTTCCAGCGGAAGTATACTCAAAATTTTCAAATATTATCATAAGTCTCTATAATTTGTCCATGCCTCTACCTTTCAGAAGACAAAATTTTACATTATTTCAAGCAATATATTCGTATAAAATCTCTATCCAAACTTATCAGTAGAATGTTACAAACTACGATATTGTTTGTCTCTATGATCTGCCTTCTTGAGTAGACAAAATACTACTTTTATTTAAACAATATTTCCGTAATACTCCAGCTAAAACTGTCCGTATATTACGTACTCAGACATACAAATAGCGATCGCTTATCAATCATTTGTATGCTGCCGGCGTAGGGAATGGGCTGGGGCGAAAATGGCCGAACGTACACGAACACTCACGAATGGAGTGCAGCTGACTTCATTAAATTGCCATTTGACAGATACGAAGTGTTTTGTGCAAAGTACAGTCTGTAAAGAGTAGACGCTGAACTAAATCTTTTAAACGTAATCACGATCGAAGGGTGTTTTTTGGCTCATATTTCCACTGACAACGTTTACACATTATTCATTTATATACTTAATAAGGTTTTAATGTGATAAAAAATACTTTAATTAGCATTTTTTGAGAGTTAATTTTGTTTTATTATAATTTAATATTTTGATGGTAAAAAATAAAAATGATGCCTATTCGTTACAACTTACAATAGAAAGGATTATTCGTCTTAGCGGTCCTACAGTCACACAAAGCTATTATATACACAAAATGTAGGTAGATATGTAATGTAGGTATCAAAACGTATTTAAAATTTTTGAACTTAATCAAAAGGTAATTTGTCTTATTCAATTCTTGTTCGGACCGACGACGATAAACCGTAAAGCTGTGAATTTCTATTTTCCCGCAGCAAAGTTCAAAAAGAAGCAAATTTTCTTATCTTTCCTTTAAAATAATCAGATTAGCTAATTCAATTCCATCGTGGACCAGCGGGCTTCATTTGATTTGTGACAAACTTAATTTGTTTAAAAGTCACTGCGGTGGAAAATGGCCTCGGATTTCAGATTTCTTCATTCATTTCATAATTAAGGGACATTTCTTCGTAATTATTCTCGCGGTTATTATATTTCGAAATACGAATAAATTTCTCAGACGTGAAATCGAGATTCCAAATTTGAAATTGGGTCATTACGATTCCGTTTTACGATTTATTATTTTTTTAACTGTTCGGCAATGGCATTTCGTTTAATATTGTTTTTAATTTTGTGTTTTTGAATTTAGGCAAATGTAATAAAAGTAAATTAAAAGTAATTAATAAAATATCTCAAGAAAGATCGCTATAGCACACCAATTCCAAAGAGAAAAATGTTCCGTAAAAAGGAAGTGGAAATATACCACGGGTGTACAAAGGACACAGTTTTCCTGTTATGCAAAACACCTAACAATAAATTTGTGTTACGGTATTATAAAAGAAAATGGCGACCTAAAACGCTTTTTCGATTATTATTTGTTCAGTTATTTTCGTGGCGTCACAACAGAATATTTTTATGGGTTCAGATGATACGAAATTTGGGTATTTTGCTCTTTTTGATATTTTGGTACAAGTTTGGGTATATTTTCTGGGAACTTAGGTACATTTTCTTTTTATTAGGGTGGCTATAATACCTTGGCTTTACCTGCATCTCTACCTATTAAACTATGCTAAACTCTGCTACTTTTCTATACTAAGAACACAAAAATGACCATATTATGTACTTATAAGTATTATGCTTTTAACTGATGTCATAATAATCTTTAATACACAGTAATGAATACTTAACAGGTGCAAATACTTATCATCAAATCGTATCCCTAAAATAGCGATTGTGTAGGGGACATACATATTCAAGCACATTTTCGTCCCCACACTTAATATACCGAAATGTATATTTGATGGACCCAAATGTAGCCTGCATAAAAGGTTTCTGAGGACATGATTAAGGGAGTCTGTATGCAGGGCTCGGGATAAACAATAGAATTTAATTCGAATTTTCTGTATATTGAGGGCGATTGACGATATTATATGAAGGCTTTATAGGATGTGTCGTTGATTATGAAGATACGGCAAGCATCAAAAAATTAGTATACTTTCTGAAAAGTTATTTATTTATGTTAGTGTATAGGCGTATAAAATAAAAAAATATTAAAAGCCGAGCATAGAATCTTACGACTATTTCGAAGACATTAAGAATAGACATGGCATGGTAAAATAATCGGCCAAGTGCGAGTCGGACTCGCGCACGAAGGCTTCCGTACCGTTATAGAGTAGTAGAGTAAATTGTGTTTTTTGTATGGGAGCCCCCCTTAATTTTTTATTTTATTTAAATATTATTAATTATTTAAGCACAATTATATTTAAGGCCTTCGTGAAAGTTTCAAGTGCCTACCTCTTATCATTATTGATTACGAGCAAAAAAGGCCAAAAACATCACGTTTGTTGTATGGGAGCCCCCCTTAAATATTAATTTTATTTTTATTTTAGTATTTTTTGTTAAAGCGGCACCGGAAATACACAATCTGTGAAAATTTCAGAACTCTAGCTATAGCGGTTCTTGAGTTACAGCCTGGAGACAGACAGACGGACAGACAGACATCGAAGTCTCATGAATAGGGTCCCGTTTCCACCCTTTGGGTACGGAACCCTAAAAATTATGCTATTGGCTATTGAAAAATTATATAACTGTAGCCAATAGCCATAATTATATATACGGGCACTTTTTTCTTACATAAAGAGTTTTTCGTGATCCTTTCCTGAAGAAACCTTTGGTAGTACGTATATGAAAACGTTTATTCTCATAATAATCCCAAAAGAACAAACGCATTCTTGTCCACAATAACCCGAAAAACGGTAAAGATTCCGGAATACTCACATCAAAGATGTGAATCCTCTAAGGTCAAGGTTTATTATATAATATTTTCAGCGATCTTGACAATAAAAGCTATAAACCCTGAGGCTGTAAAGGAATCTGAAGACTTTATGATGGCCGTCGGCGCTGATCCATCAGGCGAGTTTGAAATAGTCAAATAAAGGATGAGAGCGAAAGAGGGAATTGGGGCAAACGATGTAAGGGAATTAAGGAACACGCACTTTATATGTATTATGTGGAAAATCACTTGCAACGAAATTCGTTTACAGAGGACTAGGAGAAAGCATACGTATAATATGTTCTATCCTTTGTCCTTTTCGGAGCCTAAAATAAAAAATTCTCCATACCCATCTAAATAGGTGTGGCGGTACCCACAATTCGCCTAACATTCCTGCATCGCGCTATCGAAGTTTTTAGAGCGCGTCGGTATATATGTCGCAGCCAACTGGTTTAAATAGCCGTTTAATCAAACAGCTAGCCCTTTGATTGAACAACGTCATTCAATCACACGTCTAGCTTTATAATTGAATATTTCAGTCGCTCAAAACGTTCAACACTACAGCTGATTCAAAATCAGCCGTTTGATTGAATTAGTTCAGCGTTCACCACCGCGGCGCTAGGTGCGTTTTGTTTACAATATGGCGTCAACTAGCTGGTATTTTGTGATTATATTAAGATATTTTTCGTAAATATACGTTACAAGTGTTATTAAAGTGACAGAATTTATGGGAGCACATACGAGTGAATCAAAATTTAAACTAATATTCGAGGAGAAATTACGGGATTATGAAATGCATCACCAAGGTATTTATTGTAATTTTGTTCAAAATAAGTTAGAATACAATAATTTATTCTACTTGTTATCATTACATTTGTGTAATAATTACACTAAACTAATGGTCACCTTAGTTAATTTGCCATTTAACCAGTTAGCTAAGCGTCATCTAGCTGTAGTGTTGAACGTTGCAGTCAACAAGTCGGCTAAACGACGTATAGCCGTGTGATTGAATGGCGTTGTTCAGTCAAAGGGCTAGCTGTTTGATTGAACGGCTTTTTTAACCAGTGGACTGCGACATATATACGACAGCTGAAATGTACCACGTGGGCTCCGGCCTAACCGAGCATACCACCTCGCTCGGTCGAAAGATCTTCCTTTGGCCTCCACGCATATTCCCACAGTGGTAACAGACAGGCAGAAACGTTTTCGCATTTATAATATTATGCTATCAAGCAAGCCATATTAGGAATATTGGCGAGGCCGCCAATTTTTCCTGATTTTGCAATTATTTTTCTCCGCCCTTTGTATTTTAAAAAGTATTGTGTTTATCTTATGCTCGAAAACTGATTCTAACGAAGAAAACAAAGTACTCAAGCATGCATTAGAATCATTTAAGTTCCAATATTATTCTTAAATTATATTTACAATTAAACATAAAAAAAGGTAAGAAAATAGCTTAAAATATACAATCTGCCGTGGAAGAGGTGCACTTTAACTGTCGCTGTAGCAGTAAGTATGACAGATTTGAAGATAAATCTGATATGTTATGAATACTTATATAAATGGCTATTACCTCATTTTATTCTTATAGTATTTTAAGATAGCTTTCTTTATAAACTTTTTTAAATCAAATGAATCGTTAGAAACATCAATTCTACCCCACATTTTAAACGTCATCAATAATACCGATTTATTGTTATCGTTGGGTGTTAGGGAAGGTAAAAGAGAGGTGGCAACGCTGAGTTTTTACGTATTCTATGGAAAATCTCGTAATATCCGCCATTTCTCGACAGTTCACATTTGAACCTTAGTCGGTGGTTTGTACACAGTTTTTTCAAAGGAAGTTTTTTTGTGATACAAATGTAAGTACATATTACTGTTTCACATAAAACTATCAATGCATCATGTGAGTTGGGGCCATGTTTGGGGCTATAATAAAAACCACAATGTGTATTAATATTTACAGAGATAAGTTTGATTTTCTCAACGCTATGATAGTCTCTACGCTATCATTTTGGTGCTCCAACGTCATATTTCTCAACGCTATGATAGCGTAGAGGAATAAATTCGCTACAATTTTGGTGCTCCAACGTCATAAGCAGCGTAGATATTCGCCAATTTTCTTTCTCTCGCAAAATTTTTCTGCGTCATATCAGCAAAAATTGGCGGCCTCACCCATATTGCACATTTAGTAAACGAAACATCCAAAAGATGGTACGTCAATGGAACGCGTCCAAAAACTTGAAGAAAAGTCAAACATTTTAAGACGATGACTCTTGTTTACTTCCGAAACTCCCAAATGCCTCAAACAAGTTCCAATTTCTTTTTTAATTTTGTATTTGTGTTGACGATAAATTATCGCAAAGGGACAAGATTAAATTTCCTATAAGGGCTAACGAGCTCACGAGGCATCTAATGATAAGAAGTTAGTGACATAAAAAAAGTCTGTTATGTCGAGGCAGTAAAACAACTAAAGATTTCTAACTTAGTACTATAATATATTATGAAACGACGTTTTTTTACAATTTATTTATAGTCAAAATGGAATAAGATGTCATCACTCATCAGCGATCTTTCTAGTCTAGGAGCGATGAGAAAAATGCGCACTGTATTACGGATTTTAATATTTTTCACCAACAAAGTTCTCATTTTAATAATTTTATTTACATCAAAAAGTTGTAAATAGTTATACGACTTAGTTCGGTCAAAAGCTACATAATAGAGGCTCCATATTTTAATACTCGGCATCTTTTATCATTAGCATCAGATTACCTTGGAATTCAGATCAGACCGAATTGAGATTCAATTAGCTACGATTAAGATTATGATTACTTCGATCAGATAGCCGCCATTGTAATTTGGCCTCGTTTCATTGTAATTTGGCCACTTAAGAAACGAATTCAAAGATCGCCTTTTGAAATTAGTAGAAAAAATATATGTAGATAACAGACCTTCAGAGCTACGGGATCTAAATATCGCACCCCCGGTGCGACACTGTCACTTTTGCAAAAAATGCAAAAATGAGTTAAATATCTAAAAAATGTCCTAAAGCACCCTTTTACTTGGTATATTAACGTTACTTCTGTAGTACGCATAGTTTCCGTATGAGGACGTGAGTGTCATTGCCGTTTTGCTGCCGGAGCAACATCGTTTTATTGATCAGTTGTGCGCGGTCCTCCTGCCAGTGCATTTTGATTCTGGAGCAATAGTGACCTAAAGTTGTGACATTATTTCCACAATATTTAAGCATCTTCCAATGTTTAGTTTTGTACTAATATGACCTTTGTTGATAAATGACTTTGTTTCTCCAATCCTTACGTTTTTTTAAATAAATGTGCCACATAATACATAAAAATTAATGAATTTTAATCGATACTTTTGAGTGTTTTTACCTAAAATACATTTTTTGAGTCTTTCTTAGGTATGGTATGAGGCCCTATGTTCTTTGTTATTTCAAGTAATCTTTTTTTCTGGTATCTATCTTACTAGAAAATCTCTGAAATGTATTTAACATTGCATATTATAGTCACCGTAGATAGATTTTATGTCAGAAAACCCTGGAGACCAGGCCAAGACCAGAATAATCTGGTCAGATCAACCCAATATTAAGTCGATGCAACTAGTAAAAAGGCTCCAGGAGAGCAACCAGTCTCTAGAAACCGACCAAACCGTGTAGAGGAGTTTCCATCAAGTTGGTCCTTATTATGTCAAAACATTTTGTAATCCAGCATTGAAATGTGGAAAATGTGGAAGGTTGCTTTTTAATGAGTTTGGGAGATTAATAATAACGGTAAAACTTAATGGGACGAATAATGGCTCTCCAGAGGTGATTGAAGATGGTATACTCACCGTAGAATTATCCGAAGAAGTGATTACAGTAAATCGGGATGAAATTCGAGTCGGGATTTTTATCAGCACCAGCATCAGAGACAATTTCTTAGTGATACGATGGTTGCTTTTTCATGACTTTGTGAGATTGACCACAATCTCACAAAGTCATGAAAAAGCAACCTTTCGCATTTTCCAAACTTATTCAATGCTGGATTACAAACTGTTTTGACATCATAAGGGTACCAACTTGATGGAAACTCCTCTACATGGTTTGGTCGGTTTCTAGAGACTGGTTGCTCTCCTGGAGCCTTTTTACTAGTTGCATCGTCTGAATATTGGTTTGATTTGACCAGATTATTATTCTGGTTTAGGCCTGGCCTCCAGGGATTTAAAGATTGTAGGCATATAACTTTTCTGTGGTCATAGAAAAGCAAATTTTTTCGTAGAAACAAAAAAAATCCGGAAAGTTTTTTAGGTTTTATTAAAGGACATAAAATAAGCTATCATTATTTTATTGAATATCTTCAAAAATCCTAAAAAAAAATCATAAAATACAAATATCCCTAGCCTTAGTTGATGTATGTTTTTGAAATTTGACATCTTTAGAAGCTCATAGCATGGGAATGATTGGAGATAGCTACATAGTGTAAATGACATAGTTGTAGTAAATTTTATTAGCTTTTATTATGTAGAAGACACTTTTTCTTTACGACGTACCGTTTTAAAGATATGAGCCAAAAACTCAAAAACGGGAACTTTAACCCCCTCCCCCGGCCTCAGCTCACCCCCTAGGGGCAGGGACTTTTAGTATGTTTATCTTCTAGGCATCCTAAACACATTTCTGAAGAAATTGTTTAGGTTGCAGCTCACGCAATCTATACCTGCTTTATTAAGTGGACTAGTACTAAACTTATGAAGAAATGTTAAGAAGTACAAAGTTTTTTATGTTTATTTTAAAGAGTTTTGACTTGTTTTATTTTTTTCGTTAATAACAGTACGTATTTATAATTTAAAACAAAACTTAGTAAACAATTTGTTCTTGTTTTCTTTTTAACTCATGGTGTCACAACTACAGTTATAATTTTTCGTTAGAGCCACAACGTCACTTCTGAGGGGGTTGGAAGTCTTAAATAATTGTATAGTATATATTTGACAATATAAAGTGATTAATATTTATCAAAAAGTAAAGTTAAAAGGTGACGTTGTAGTATAAGCTATTTATCTCATCTATATATTCTTAGGTCATTGTTTTGTGAGGTGTCAAAGTTTTAAATGCTTCTCCTGAAAAACTACATTTTTGCATAAGTGGATCACTTGGATGACAGTCACGACTAGGGAGTGGATGCGAAAGATCTGCGAAAGTGTTAGAGCCAGTCCACACGGCGCGCTGCGTCGTCGCAATGCACACGTCATGATGGACAGCAGCCCCCAGGACGAAGCGGGAGGGGGTGTTAACATTGATACGGCTTCGTATTTAACGCTGCGATGGCACAACGCTCATGTGACCGGCTATGCGTCAAAATATTTGCGTTGCGACGACGCAACGCAACGCACCGTGTGGACTGGCTCTCACTTGGACGATATTGGTGTCTGTTGGTGTGGTTGTGAAACAGATGTCTCCTAAGTGACACTAGAGATAAAGAAAAACAAATGGATTATTTAAAAAATTTCACGTTTAAATTTGGACTATTTTAGCCGCTACTTCAATTTACAGATTCTCAAATCTTTTCTGTCAAATTGTGCCCATCTGTGAACTCACCCTTTAGTACGTTAGAAGTTAGAACTAATATAATACTAAATGGAGATTAAAGCAATGGATACGATTTTAAGTACTCAAAAGTAATTTGGTTGCAAAGCACATGCCCTAAACAGCTACAATATTCAATTAGCGGCGCAAACAAGGGCCCTTTTTACTCTCCCTCAGCCCTCAGTTTGCTGAAGGCTTAGCTCTGTCCGATATGTATAGATTAGAGTGTATATTGGAGAGATTAGGATATACATACGAACAAAGCAGTATGATTTGTCGAGGCAAAAGTGGCAAATTAGGGAAATATTGAATTCCTATTAATTGTTACTCTCATAGGCGATGTACGTAATTTGGTCAGCTTAAGTCCAACCTCAAAACATCGACTAAATATATTCTATCTATGAATTCTTTTTTTTTTTCTTGTGTTGCTTCTACAGTTGTTTGAGCCCATGTACTTTACACTTAGTTTCATCTTTTACTTTACTTTGGGTTCTCTTATTGTACTTACATAAGGTATTTAATAGTATTAGAAGGTATTTCAACTTTCAGCTACGATAGAACAGCCCCAGTGAACGATAAATCGCAACTCGCAAAGTATCGCGGACGTGTTTTTGTTTCAACTTCCAAAGCTTTGCACATACGTATTATGAAATTTTCATCCGTTCAGCATTTTTGTTCAACGAATTCTTGTTTAATACAAAATTTATTGGAGTTTGGAGAGTAATTGTGAAATATTTGCTTTCAGTGATAATGTACGTTGTAAAGTTTTGCTCGGTTCTAGCCGTTATCGCAAGTTTTTGACGTTTTAAAATATAGTTCTATCTTTGGTTTCGTGGATTTAATTTCTGTTTATGACCTGTATTTTTTTTACCCATTTTTTATGAAAATTGATTTTTAAAAAATCGATTTTTTTAATTAATCGAAACCCTTACAATCGATTAAATTTTTAACCCATTTTTTATGAAAATCGATTTTTAAAAAATTGATTTTTTTAATTAATCGAAACCCTCACATTTTTTTTTAACCCATTTTTTATGAAAATCGATTTTACAAAAATCTATTTTTTTAATTAATCAAAACCCTTACTTACAATCGATTAAATTTTTAACCCATTTTTTATGAAAATCGATTTTTAAAAAATCGATTTTTTTAATTAATCGAAACCCTTACAATCGATTAAAAAATATCGACAATCGAAAAAAAAACAATCGATTGTTCGATTTATCGATTTCGATGTTACAACACTACTCTCCAACCGTCTAACGGTTTTTCGATCAGCACGAGCATCTGACGCGAGTTTCACAGTTTTTACCCATCCCACAAAAGTGCTCAACGCCGCTAAAGAAGTTTTCACTTCAAAAAAATATATTGTTTATTAAAATGTTCATTAAAGTTGTTTCTTTGTAGTTGTTTGTTGAATTACCTAATTTACACTGAATAATAAACCATTATGTTACCATTATTACAACATTCTAAGTTCAAGCACATAATGATGATGATTATGCTGCTAAATGATGATGCCAGAGTAGACAGAATAGTTATGTCTATTGCGCTGATGCTGGGTCCAATATCAATATTCACCAAACTTGATAACTCATTACGCGGCCCGTGTGACGCGTTTGTGCACATATGCGTGAGAGCGGCTGATGTACAGACAACTTTTAATGCGAATTTACACAAGGTATATTATTTAAAAGTTAAAACTTTTCAAAGTAAATAAAGATGAAATTTTATAAGTTTTAGTGACAAAATATAGCCTATAGTTGGCATCATAAGAATTAAGAAGTAATGTAGCTGTACAAGCAATTTCATTACCTTCCTCAATACAAAAGAAATCTTAATAATTGTAATAATAACAAAACAACTAATGACTTATTTCACTGTTGTACGTGTATCGAACTATCTTGCTGACTAGTGACTAAACTGAAGTTAAAGTAAATACTGAATAAAAGTTAAGATAGTAGCCTACTAAATTGTGCTTTCAATAATAATAGATAATCGTTAATCACAATTGAAAATTAGCTCAGTCGATAGAACTACTCAACACAAAACATTTAAATGTTTTGTGTTGAGTAGTTCTATCGACTGTCTACTACTCTATCTCTGCCCTACTACTCTATCTCGCTCGTTTGTATAATTTAAGATAGTGACAGAACAATAAGTCATCGCGTGCACGCAAGCACCGCACACGCGAGCCCCCGGCGATGCATGTAATAAGGCTACTGTCTAACACCTACTATTGTTCTAGTTCTGTTACAGTGATTTACTGTGATTGCTTATATTGCTCATTTAACACGCGCACATTGTGACACGGTGGAGTAGGCTTCCAAAGAAGTTTCATGAAAGAACGCAATAGCAGAGATTACTAAATAGTTGGCAATAGGTTTAGGTAGTAAAACTTGTATGAAAAATGGGATCCCCCGTATTTATATTAGACGAAGATGAAGAACTAACTTTTCCGCCATGTTTTCACTGTTCTCTGTAGAGTATAGACTCAACAGATTAGTCTGCAAAGCGACGTCAATTATGGGCAATTAACGACGATTATTCTACATATTCATAATAGCCTATATTTGTCCATCATTGACTAACGTGCCATTATTTGGAATATATAAAACAGTTTCCACTGTCCCAGACATAAAAAGTATTTTAGGAATGAGGAAAAATGAAAATATAGATGCATTTTCCGTAACTTTTCCTGGAGTGACACCACGGCGGCGCGGCTACACCGAGTAAACTTGGGCGAAGTGGCGAGTGAGTTTGTTACTTTGTTAGTAATGAGTTGCTTTGATATCTGAACTGTCTGGAATATAATCATAACTGTATATAATATTATTATTACAATTTCTATATAAAACTAGATGATGCCCGCAACTCCGTTGCGCCAAAATTAGTTTATCGCGTGGGAACAGTACATTTTTTCGGGATAAAAAGTATCCTATGTCCTTTCCCGGGACTCAAAATATCTCTGTACCAAATTTCAGCCCAATCGGTTCAGGCGTGAAGAGGTAACAGACAGACAGACAGACAGACAGATAGACAGACAGACAGACACACTTTCGCATTTATAATATTAGTATGGATGTTATTATTACTCTAATGTGTTTGTAGTAGTATTAGACCGCGCTTAAATTCTTTTATTGCGCGAGAAAGGTTTATGTATTAACAACTATAATAGTTAATACTAAACCATCGAGGAATTTGATTCCTAAATCCTAGGTAGTTGACGGACCACACCTAGGTCATTTGGTCGGCTTATTGTCAATTAAATGCTGTAATTGGTCGGATAGGTTAGACTTAGAGGTCTTCTTGATTTGACTTAACGTGACCAAGTTACTTTACAGGTCTATTCATCTGCCTATGAATAAACTCTGATAGTACATAGGTACATACATACATACGTCATCACTCACCTTCACCTGTACATATTTTCAACTTCGCCGTATTTTATAGAATTCTAATTTGTACGTCCGACGTCCGACGTCCGGCGTCCGACGTCCGTGCAATTCACGTTGATGTCCGATAAAGTGTCGGACGATGCAGAGTCGTAAATCGTCCGTTAAGCCCCCGCTACACGGCGCGACTTATCGCCCCGACGCGCGACGGATGGACCTATCCTTCAGGATTGCAAACGATTGTGTTGGTGCTCTCGTTTTTGGCATTTAAAAGCTGTTTAAAGTGCAAATATGCTTGAAACTACGATAAAAAATGGTATGCTCTTTCCGCCTGCTTTGAATAATATCTGTAGACTGTAATTATGCTGTATCCAACCTACTGTTTAGAACATAAAAAACTTACATACTTAGCCGTAATATTGGATTAACAGATTGCAACAAGTCGTTATAAAGTGTATTATAGTTGCTACTTGCTAATAGGCTGAACTGTTCTTAATATATTGAGCTAAAGTTCAGAAGGCAAATCAAGGTACAAAACTGCATATATAATGTGAAAAAAATCTATGAAATTCTATGCCATCTTTACGTGTTATTTTGATTATACTTTGTATCTATATACCGAACTAGCAGGGCTCCAGCACACTGCAGGTGGTATGTAGTTATGAGACTTCAGCTCCACACTAGCGTTAGACAGGTGAAAAACGCGCTTGTCAAACTGTCTGCTGCGCCGGACCTATACACACGGCTGGATAACTTATCGGCTGGAATTTAACCCAACAATTTTGGGAATTGAAACCAGATCAGCTACGCTGGAGTGATTTTAACCCATCAATCTCCAAGCGGTACCCGGCTGTCGCATAACAATTGAAAATATATTGTGTCTGCGATTCCCACGATCGACGTATTAAAGTGCCCATTAAGTGTGTAGTGCGCAAGAGCTCTCTATCTTTACTACATGCCCATCATCCGACGCAAGGCTCATTTTGAAAATCACGTGATTTGAAAATCAGCTAGCAGTTTTCAAATCAAACTACGACCCCAGGTCAACAGCAAGCTCTAAGCCACAGTCCAGTGGTTAAGGTTTATCACGATTCAAGAGTCGAGACGGACACTTTAGGAGTGTAAGTACTGTAGATGGAAGTTTTCACTGTTGATACTTGATCTGTGCGACACAGTAGTTGCACTGGTTTTTGATAAATCAGTTTAGACTTTAGACAGATTTTTTAAAACCATTGCATTCGCAAAAATCAGCTGGTTTAGGGCTCCCACACAAAACTGCGAATTCGCATCGCATCGCAAAAATCTGCCACAAAACTTATACTAAATGACATTGCGATGCGATGCGATGCGAATTCGCAGTTTTGTGTGGGAGCCCTAAATCAGCTGTTTTTGGCGAAGTTTTATATGAATAGTGAATTCTCCTGTCCGTGTGTCCGTCCCACCTGAAGCACGTCCGTGCGCGCGACAGTCTCTCTCGGCGATATTTTTGAGCCGCCAGCCAGCGCCAAACTGACACCTATATAACGAAAACTGCTATCTGATATTCCGTTTTTAGGGTTCCGTTGTATAGAAAACCTCATAATTTCGCTATGTCCGTCCGTATAAGTTTGGTAATTATGCACGTAAATGGAAGTAATTTTGCGCAGTTCTTATAGTATTGCAAATTTTATTTTTATACTAAAATCAAACACAATAAAATTAATAATGATGGCGGAACCTCTCGGTATCAACTACAAAATTTATATATGGTATTAGGTACCTACACTCTACAGGGTGCAACAAACCTAAGTGATAATACTTTAGGAGTGTATGTGTGCCTTATATAGAGTTCACTGTGAAAGTAGCAGCCCTGAAAGATATATTTTTTTGTGATTTGTATGGGCAAGCGCCTCAGCGTCATGAGTTTGCCCATACAAAAGTTAAAAAAGTGACTCTTTCAGCGCCGCTATTTTCAGACGCCATCGGCCATTGTGTCCGGGTTAAATATTGCGCTAGTCTTGGTGGATTTGTCTGTACATGTTTTTCATATTGAAAAGGAAAACTTCAGCCAAAATCTCGAGATATCTCACTCTCGTGTGTAGTTATATTGTCGATAGATTTTGACGACATATCTACACGAGAAAAAATGTATGTCATGTTAGGGTCAATAGAGATGAAGAGACAAACCAGTTAACATCGAGAAAACATGTAGTCAAAATTTTCTCGTTTGCGCATCTTAGGCCGGCAGGTGTCTAATAAATAATATTGTGGAAATCATCAGATATCCTTACTAAGATAACACAAATCATAACACAAATAAAGAGAAACATAAACATATCGCCAAAAATACAAGAATAAATAATAAACAATAATAAATGTCAATGGAAGTAATCCGTAATAAATGATACGAGACATGTGTTCGGGCGTTATCCCGCCACAACACATTACAGGCCGCCATCTTGGGTGATTGGCCGCCATCTATTCTGCGGAAATGCCGAAGACAAAAAATTAATGATAGACGGAACGGGAAAATCTTTGGATTCATTAATCCTTCGTCTATGCCTGGCTATATAATATAGGGTATTGACTATTATAAGAGTACTTTAAAGTATAGGTCTACCAGGATCTGATGGCAAATTTGGATGGCAGATTTTCAAAAAATATCCTTGATCATTGGATACATTTTTATATTTGCATGTTTCACACACATAATCAGCCGCTATAAGGAAAAATGTTTTATTCCAATTACCTACCCCGGTATTGCTAGAGTCAATTTCTTTTCTCACTTTTTGCCATCAGATCCTGGTGAATGGTATAGTGGTAAATGGTGACTAACCGCCGCGCCGTACTCAATGATGATTAACCTTCAATTTAATGAAGAGTTTGACAGATAATGTAAGGGACTTATGTCAAAATTTTGAATGAATTACATTAAAATTTAAATCTCATTAAAGTAAATATAAAATAATGTTCCACTCTGAGTGCGGCAGTCAGAGACATTTAATGATGATTAAACTTAATTTAATGAAGAGTTTGACAGATAATGTACAGCTGGTCTTATGTCAAAACCTTCATTTGAATTTTTAATACAGTTAAGCTAGGTCCAGTTAAGTAACAAATATTCGTATCTGATTGCGGCAGTAAGTAATGTTTTTGTAAACTTCTTACAGTTTTACCGATGGAAAAGGTATTTCACGTTAAAAACCCTTTTGATCTGAAACCTGTGCACGCCGGAAAGTACTGAACCCGGAACAAATAAACATAAAACTTTTCGCATTCATGGGGATTATATTGCCCAACTTTTAATTAATACTGTGTAATGGATATGTGGAATCTGTATAATACATGTGTCTTTAGTGAGAAAAAAGATCTTATCTTGTAAAAAATGTAATGAAATAAAATTTATAAAAAATTATGTCCAAACAGCAAATTGATAACATATTTTTGAATCGTCCTTGTAGAAGAACCGGCATGAAAAACTTACACGGAGCCATGTTTAAGCAAAAAGGGTGGGAAAATGGTTGTGGAAAAACGAGACACAATAGCCTTTCTATTGTTATCGCGAGCACCGGTGCTCGTACGGGGCTTGATGGGTTAAAAATGTGTAAAAATATTAATTACATTACAGTAGTGTACGAAGCAGCCTTTAGTTTGACTATTTTCCATAGTTGTGCAATCAACAAGATAAGTTATCATAATAAAATTATCATTGTAGCATAATAAAATTATCATTGTAGCAAGTCCTAGCAGAATCGCTCTTATCAACTTTAAGGAATTAAATTTAACCAATCACCAATAAATTGATCTAAATTCTGTGGTCCGCGCGGTTTTGAATTTGGAATACATTTTTTTTCACCCATATTCTGTGGTCCGCGGTTTCGAATTTGGAACATAATATCGAATTTTTTTTCAGTGACGTCTGTGTCACTCGGCACGGACCACCTGGGCCGAGCACGCGAGCTCGCGTGACGCACGCGATGTAGTGATAGTTGGAAGCGCCTCCGAGATAATATACTCTCTGATTATGATATAAGGCGCGAGCGGAGTCGTTAGGTTGAGGTTTTATGTGGAGCACAATGTAGAGGGGTTGTGATAGCGTTTGAATTTGGAAACGGTTTAGAAATACAAGTTCTAATGTTTTGCGTTCCTGTAAAATTAGTTCTTTACCTTGGGTTTTAAAAACATTACAAAAAATGTTTCTCAACCGAAATGTTCTATAAAACCGAAAGTCATAGAGGCGACGTGAATATACAAGATGTTAGTGTAAACACCGTTGTCCTTGAAACCATCAAATGAGCCCGTTAAAATGAACAACTTTTTCTATGAGAACAGTGCTGGGAACTCAAAAAATCCGTCGTCATACCCATACAAATTGCCGATCCGGGCATCCGTATGGGTATGAAGACGGCATTTTTTTTTGAGTTCCCAGCATCGTTCTCATAGAAAAAGTTGTTCATTTTGACGGGCTCATTTGATGGTTTCAAGGACAACGGTGTTTACACAAACACACTGTATGATCTAAATCTACGAATAATAAAAACTGCGCATGTCACTAAGTTCATGTAGTGAATTAGTGACTGCTGCGTCTACCTGAACATACAGTTCAGGTAGAGGCTACCACTTAGTTTAGGTGGTGACAGTTTAAGCTGTGCGTCCACTGGATCGGAATCGGAGCGTACGGAGCGTACGGAGCGTCGTCATTTACGAAATGCCGATGGGGTGCGTCCACTGCATTCGGATTCCGCATCGGCAATTTAGTTATTCTTAGTCCGTCATAGCCTGCGTGCATTTGCATTATGGAGGATAGTGACGAGGATATTCTTGTAATTAGATGTATTTTATCAGAAGAGGAAAAGAGAAATAAGAGGAAACGAAAGATATGGGTTCTAATATAAACTAAAAAAGATTAATTTACGGAGAATTTCATACGTTATATCCTGATTTATTAGAAGATGAAAAAATATTTTTTGGGTACAATTCATATGAGTCGAAAAAAGTTTTTTAATTAGATTGTAAAGTTCTTTTGTATGTATTGTAAATTCATATTTTTGCACTAAAGTAATTAAAATGTCGTCATTCATCGCGAATAAGTATTGGGAACAAATATAATGACCACCAAAAAATGCACTGATACCCTAAACTTGTTTACCAAAACAAGATAAGTAACACCAAAAAAATAAAGTCTAAAATTGCAATACTACCAGCTATTTTAGTCATGACAACACTTCAAATTGTAATCGAACACCAAATATAGTAAATGATCACCAAATATAGTAAATGATCACCAAATAAAGTAAATGATCACCAAATATAGAAAATGACCTCCAAATAAAGCAAATGATCACCAAATATAGTAAATTATCGCCAAATCCTTGTGAGCAAATCAATGCAATATTTCTGTCCAAACAAATCACTACGATTGACAAAAAATGTAAGCATATTATTAACATAAATAATCGGCCAAGTGTGAGTCGTGTGGAGGGTCCCGTACCGTTTATAGAGCAAAATTAGACCCAAAATTGTGTTTTTGTATGGGTTGGGACTTGGGAGCCCCCTTTAATTTTTTTTTATATTATTATTAATTATTGAAGTAAACATATAATATAATCAAGGCCTTTGCGAAAATATCAACGTGCCCACTGGTTGCCATTATTGATATCGAGCAAAAAAGGCCAAAAAAGTCACGTTTGTTGTATGGGAGCCCCTCTTAAATAATAATTTTATTTTGTTTTTAGTAAGTACTTGTTGTAATAGCGGCAACAGATCAGATATACACAATCTGTTAAATTTTCAGAAGTCTAGCTGGAGCGGTTCTTGATATACAGCCTAGAAAAAGACAGACGGTCGGACAGACGGACAGACATCGAAGTCTCAGTAATAGTGTTCCGTTTTTAGGGTTCCGTACCCAAAGGGTACAAACGGGACTCCTTTACTAAGACTTGCTGTTGCTAAATAAAAATATATTTGGTTATGATTTGACATTAAAATGCTAACGTATAATGTTGGTGATAATTTACTAATTTTGGTGATCGTTTACTACTTTTGGTTTAACAATGATTTATTTGGAGTCATTTTGCATAAATAGGATAGCGAGATAATAAATCTTTGGTGATCATTTTACATTAAAATGCTAGTATAATGTTGGTGATCATTTACTAATTTTGGTGATCATTTTACATTAAAATGCTAGTATAATGTTGGTGATCATTTACTAACTTTGGTGATCATTTACTTATTTTGGTGATCATTTACTATTTTTGGTTTAAAGATGTTAAATCTTTGGTTACCATAATACATTAAAATGGTGGTCTGTATTTTGGTGATCATTTACTATTTTTGTCTGTGAAATGTTACTATTTCTGGTGATCAGTTAATTATAAGCCATAAGTATTTACGTAGAGCCGTCGCGTCGTCGCAAACACGTCAATACTTGAAACCTTCGCAATCCGAATGACGCGTTCACTGCGGATGACCGATGACGTCATCGGCATAAATTCTCAGGCGCAGAAATGCCGATCCAGTGCATGCAGTACCATACAAATCAATACAAAGCAACAAATCCGTACGCTCCGTACGCTCCGATTCCGATCCAGTGCACGCGCAGCTTTATACTTTACAGTTTACAGGGTAACTAATACCAAATACATATGATTTGGATGATTCTTTTAGTGTTAGATAGCCCATTTATCGAGGAACGCTATAGACTATATTTTATCACGCTAAGACTAATAGGATCGAAGAAATAGAGGAAAATGTGGAAAAAACGGGGAAAATTATTTGAAAGGGCTAACTTGAACGCGCTAATCTAAGGAACTACTGGTCCGATTTGAAAAATTCTTTCAGTGTTAGATAGCCCATTTATTAAGGAAGGCTATATGCTATATTTTATCACGCTAAGAATAATGTGGAAAAAACGGAGGAAATTATTTTAAAGGGCTTATCTCGCGAACTACTGGAGCAATTTTTATGTTATTTGGCATAGATAAGAAGTAGACCACGTGAAGAATCATAGGCTATCGATTTTAATCATTTTTTCAGTGGCTATATGACTTACGAAAAAATTCTGCCTAAAAGTTTAATCGCAAAATCCACTATTATTCAGATCACTCAGGTGCCTAAGTACTTTTTTATTGCGAATTAAGTAATTCAAAATAAATCGAGGAATTTAAATCTATTTCACTCTAAACGGTGAAAAGACTCGCCATTTTAGTTAAATTAGTTAATCCTTTTAATTGAATGTTCTGGATCGTCCCGGGCGGGTTTAAGATCGAATTAGTCGTCACTTGGGCACGCTTCCAGCACATACGAAATGGTAAATGGTATATGGTCGTATAAATGGTAATAGCACAGAAAAACATTGTTCTCACATTTACCAACTCTTGCCCGCTTAGGTTTTATAGTGCTTAAGTAAAAATCTAGATTCACTCCGTTAGAGTGGGAGATAAAGTCCTAAGTAATGTTGTTTATTACCTTGTTTAACTGAAATTTTGTTAATTTAACGGTTCCATTCAAAGACATTTAATTATTATTACTTAAGTTTAATCAATGTCATACTTAATTAAATAATTAAGAGTTTGACAGATAATGTACATGGAAATAATGTCAAAATCGTTGTTAAATTAAAGTTAAGTAATCACCAAAGCTGGGTTGCTTCTTTAATTTTTTTAATGTCTAGTTTAAAAATGCACACTGACCCCATCATGTTAAGTACTATGAACCTACCCTAAGAACGAAGTAAAGGCTATAAAATAGTTACAGAAACTATAGAACCTATATGCAAAAGGTAAGAAATGTCTACCTTACTAGAATATTAGCAAAAATAACACTCTAATCACACTATCATAAAAATAAATAGCTAGGGTGGCAACACATTTGGCGAAAACAGGACGGAAAGCAGGATATTTATGTCCCATTACTGGCGCACGCCTGGCGAACTTATTGTACTATTTTGCCTGAAGAAAATCCTTATGTGGGCCACTTATAAGAGTCATTTTCATACAGTTCCGAAGTGAAATAAGTCTGAAAAGCTCTAGCACAATATAATTGTACACGGTAGACTATCTGCATATTAGACGGCACGAATCGTGCACGTGTACACATCGTTATTTCAGAAACTTGAAGAAAAATAATGCAATATTGCATCGCGCACATGTAAAACTTGTCTCTATATTGAGTGACTATATTATTATTATTTAAATAGTAATTATGGCTGAGTTACTCTTCTACTTTTTAACCGACTTCAAAAAGGAGGAGGTTTCTCAATTCGACCTTATTAATATTATGTTCTTTTTTTATGTTGTTCGCGGATAATTATTTTAGATTAAACTAAGCTATGCTATTTTGAGCGAAAAAGATGGTGAAGCTTTTCCGCTAGCACTAACGGTCGGACTTATAGACTTTAATACTTAATATTTAACTTTAATTTAATCTTTCAGGCCCCGCGCGAGCACCGGTGATCGCGAGAACAAAAGAATACAATGGGAATTCCTAGAACCTCCGATCGAAGGATTAATGGGGATTTTCAATTTTGACATAAGCTCGTCGATACATTTTCTATCATACTCATAATTTGATTAAATTAGTGAAGTAACCATTAAAGTATATATTTTCGTAAATTTTACTCGTGTAGGCGTAGCTTTTCCTCGGCCTTATTTTCCTCCACCTTACCCTTTTTTTATTTTATTATATATCATGTTATAAGTTACTCTACTATGTGATACATGCGCTGTGGCAGTGCACAAACAAGAAAACTTCTCCTGTCAAAGTGGTGAATTGAAAAACACGGCATAAAAAGCGGGATTCCACCGCATTACCATTTATATGGGCGAACTTGCCGCGAGCTGGGCTACTTAAAATGCCTGTAAAAACTAAAATTACCCTCCTCCATTGAGTTTCACTTAGAATGAGGCTCCCAGGGCGCGATTCTCAAGCGTAGAATGATTCAATTGCAGGCTATCTCACTCACGTGCGCACATGCTCCAGTAGTTTGAACAGCAACATTTTTATCAACATTGTCAAGAAAAGAACGTCGGCAACATCTCATTATTTCTGCATTAAATAGTGTGGAGGACCAACTAGCGTCTAACCAAAGTTTTTTAAGTATAGCCTATAGGGTGTCAAATTATCGGCCAAGTGCGAGTCGGACTCGCACACGAATGTTTCCGTACTTACGGACGGACGGACGGACGGACAGACAGACAGACAGACAGACAGACAGACAGACAGACAGACAGACGGACGGACAGACAACAAAGTCTTAGTAATAGAATAGGGTTCCGTTTTTACCCTTTGGGTACGGAACCCTAAAAAGTAATAATACTTTAGGGTGTGCATGTGCGATATAGAGTTCCCTGTGAAGTTACTAGCCCGGCGCTGAAAAAGTTAATTTCTTAGTGTCGCCGCATACGCGCCACACGCGACAGCCACAAACGCCGCCACAATTCACAAGAATCAAGACGATTGGACGATTGTAGCGTGTGGGGCGTTAACCGTATGCGGCGAGTCCATATAAAATGTATGAAAACTACAGGTAATATGCCGGTAGCGGCGTTTTGTGGTTGTGGCCGGAGGCCCGTGTGCGGAAACCCTTAGAGTTCCATACCCAAAGAAAAAAATTAATTTTGGTATGGGCAAATGGGCGTTTGCACACTGCACGATAACGCCACGACACGATACCACAGAATAGAGGGCCACCGCACATATTATACAATTTCAAGTTGGCCGACTATCGTACAAACTAAATTGCGTAGTGTCACTTATGTAGTATTGAATGCACCCAAAATATTCTCCTTTCTTTTCGCCTTCGTTTTATTAGTGCCACAATAAAAGCGTGCTTTTTACGCATTTTAACACGCACGTCGCTAGGCTAGCAACACCGCGGCACCGTTACCAAATCTAAGCGGCTGGCAGCGTACACGATGAAGTTGTCCAATTAAATTGTGACACTACGCAATTTAGTTTGTACGATAGTCGGCCAATTGTATTATATGTGCGGTGGCCCTTATCTATTCTGTGGTATCGTGTCGTGTCGTTACCGTCGCAGTGTGAAAACACCCAATTCATAACGTCAGGCCATTTCTCATACAGAGTGATAGAAGTCAAAATTAACTCACCTTTCAGCGTTGCTACTTTCTCAGTAAACTCTATACAAGGGTCACAAGTACTTTCCCGTCTTGCTACACAATTGCAATTAGAGCATAATATCTCAAAGTAATATACTGTTCATTATGAAAAACTACAAAGACTTTCTAAAATTAAACTTGTGCGAAAACTATCAAACCTACCGGAGGCTACTGGCTAGCTCGATTACACAGTGACCCAGTTAAACCGTTTTGCATACAACTTAACCTCTTTGTTTGTTGCAAATTACTTTTGATTTCAATCTTATTAATCCTTCGATTGCGGATTCTTGGAAATCTAATGTTATTCTATTGTTGTCGCGATTGTCGCGGTTATGGGGCTTGATAGGTTAATTGCTAGATTTTTTCACTGCTTTGGTCGACTCTACATATTATACTCTGCAACTCTACATATTATCTTATCTGGAAGAAATAACTATTAGAGATACCTAAAACCACCTGGTATTTGCAGTTTATTTTATAGAACTTTAGTTTGTTCATTAGTTCGTTACAAAAATTAATTTTCTATCTATCTTTATATTTTACGCGCTCTATACCGAGTGTGAGTCTATTCCACAGATTACTAAATAGTAAATCGTTACTACTAGGCCAGTCATTAAAGCCAAAACCCGAAAGAAATTAGTAACTTGATAAAATTTTAGGGGGTTGTTAAAGAAGGTAAAATAACTTACCGTGTGATTTTGCAGCGTTCTGGGGTGTACAGAAAGGGTTGAAAAGGGGTGAAAAAGGTTTTTTGTTAATAACATTGCGTAAAAAATTAGTAACACGCTGCAAATTTGGAATTAGGTTGTTCTTACCGTTTTGTAACGTGTATTAAATTTGCAGCGTTTTGCAACATACGGAACATTGTTTATTATTAAAAAACAATAAAATTTGTTAATAACAGGGGTAAAAAAATTAGTAACACGCTGCAAATTTGGAATTAGGTTTTTCTTACCGTTTTCTAACGTGTATTAAATTTGCAGCGTTTTGAAACATACGGAACATTGTTTATTATTAAAAAACAATAAAATTTGTTAATAACAGGGGTAAAAAAAAAATAGTAACTCGGTGTAAATTTAGAATTAAGTTGTTCTTACCGTTTTGTAAAGTGTATTAATTTTGCAGCGTTTTGCGACATACGGAACATTGTATATTACTAAATTGCTGTAAATTTGATATACGTTAGAAAACGGTAAAAACAACTTAATTATAAATTTGCAGCGTGTTACTACATTTTTTTACCCTTGTTAATAACAAATTTCATTGGTTTTTAATAATAAACAATGTTCCGTATGTTGCAAAACGCTGCAAATTTAATACACGTTAGAAAACGGTAAGAACAACCTAATTCCAAATTTGCAGCGTGTTACTATTTTTTTTACCCCTGTTATTAACAAATTTTATTGTTTTTTAATAATAAACAATGTTCCGTGTATTGCAAAACGCTGCAAATTTAATACACGTTACAAAACGGTAAGAACAACCTAATTCCAAATTTGCAGCGTGTTACTAGGTTTTTACGCAATGTTATTAACAAAAAACCTTTTTCACCCCTTTTCAACCCTTTCCGTACACCCCAGAACGCTGCAAAATCACACGGTAAGTTATTTTACCTTCTTTAACAACCCCCTAAAATTTTATCAAGTTACTAATTTCTTTCGGGTTTTGGCTTTAATGACTGGCCTATACGTCACCTATTACATGGTCAGACTTTTATTTAAATATTGCTTTATGCAAATGAATAACCAACATACTATTACAGGGCAAAGATTCCTTAAAAACAAAAAAATATATCTGCAAAAGTAGATTTTCACCTATTGCACTTCAATATTCAGTAATAAAACATTTAAATCAAAGTGTTTTCAGTTTTCACAACCGTTTGAACATTGAAATGAACACTTGTGGCGAAGGAGCAGACATCAGACAGAACAGTAGACTGCTATACGGCAGACAGTAGACAGGTGTATGACGTACTCGCTCATTTACCCGGCTTCTGTCCAATTTCGTGTATGAAGCTTCATAATGCTTCGTAGATGTAGGGAAACTAGATGTAACATTTTGTTTTTGTGGCCTGAAGGCAGGTCTGACGTCACTGCAACCCTTAAGGATGAAGGATCTATTGTGAATTTGTGACTCCTTTGCATTTACGAGTAGGTACTGCTCATAAATTGAACGATGTGGTTGGGGTTGGTGAAACGAACTTCCTTTGTTCCTTAAACTTTAAAGTGTTCCTTGAAACCTAAAGTTTTAGAGGAATACCTTATAAAATAACTGTACTAGGATAGTCCCCTAAATAATACCCCTTACTAAAATAACTGTACTAGGATATAGTCTTGACTGCCTATAGACTTCTGATAAGCACCACGAATCTTAAATAGCACAAAGATCTTTCCTAAATAAAGAGGAAGAAGTTAGTTAAAGAAGTAGCCAAACTTCATCCCCCTGTGAAATGGAAGCTTTTTTAGCGGTGTCATGTAATTTTTTGGTGGGGAGAAGGAATCTAGTCACGTCCCTAATGTCAGATTGAAAGGAGACTGCTTACGCGGCGTAGGAGCGGAAGTAACCCTAAAAACCTCGCGGCAAAATATTATTTGAATGCTATTTTTTTTTACAGATTTTTACTTCGGTCGGTACAAGTTATATTTTTAAGTTATCTATTATTTACTTTGATAATCTATATTATAGAGTATTAAAGTATTATGTATACTAGTTAAAGAGACTATAACTATACATACGAAGTGAGTGCGGTAATAAATAATATGTATTGAAACATACACGCCTCACTCTCTATTTAATAGCTAGAGTCTATTTCAGTCACTTCCAGTAAGGCTGCAGCATCCCACCATATTTCCCCAAGCATGAGTTTTGTGAAACTTAGTGGAGTGTTTGTAATTTTCAGTAGAGAGTTGCGTGGCTTTTATGAGTTTTGTTCTGTCTGTACTCTGTACTCTGTGTACTCACAGTGTTAAGTGGCATGCCATCACTCACTTTGACTGTTTAATGCGCGACTAAGTTCAGAAATCGCCTTTGAAGAAGGTAAGAATTTGTAGATTATTATTTTAGATCTCGTAAGTCGTAGTATGAACACTTGAGAATATATTGTTATTTAATATAATATTGTAATTTTGTGTTCTTTATTTTTTTGGGTATTTTTGTAGTAATTTAACATTGTGTTGTGAGTTGTGACATGTCACATGTGTGATTGTCAAAATAAACTTATTCAGCTGGGAACAAATTATTATCGGACGAACGTCCGCGGACGTTTTCATCGGATGCGGCTTGTTTCTATCTGATCAATACAAAATACACTAAAGTCTAAGCTGTGCACATTGTCTGACATAAGTCGCGGACGCGACCATGAGCGTTCGGACGTCCGAACGAAATCTGGCAGTCCGGATGTTTTTGCATCCGCGGAAGCCTGCCATTGACATAATATTATAGGTTAGGTCTTTGACGTCCGCGGATGAACCGTGCACATTGTTAAGCCGTTATTTATCAGATAGAAACAAGCCGCATCCGATAAAAACGCCCGCGGACGTTCGTCCGATAATTTGTTCAAGCCTTTATTCTTCTTATTCTTATATTTATTTATTTGAGCAAATGAAGGCTTCTTATCTTCACTAGTATTTAAAAACAATGTCGCTTTCCGAGCCGCTGCACTGTCTGTCTCTAGTACTTAAGTACTTAAATCTTTTAAACTACTTACTTTTAACAGATTTTGATGTATTTTTTTAAAGAAAAAAGAATAAAGAGATTTAAGAGTTAACCTTCCCATTGAATCGCTTTTTCAGGCCTAATTTTATAGAATAATCTATATTATGGCAAAATAACGTTGCTCAACGTCAATTTGGAAAGAAAGATAAAATGCCAGCAAGATTTCGCAATTTTTCTATACTTTTTCTACTAAACCTAATAAACTTTATCCACTTCAAAACATTTCATTCCAAACGGCTTTGATATGATTTTGGCAAGTTACAGTTGATCGTTCGAAGTTGTACAACTATCCTGAAAGCATTATGCAGCGTGTTTAGAGTTTAGACTGAAGTTGCCGTTTGTTAGATGTTCAAGCACTTAGTTATCATGATGAACATCGTCATTTTAATCCTTCGAATTTCGATCGCGGATTCTTGGAAATCTATTGTTCTCGCGGCCCACTTGGGCTTTATGGGAGTTGAAGCGATCTTGATATCGTGTTTATCAAGAGTCCAAATGGACCGAGAAGACTGAAGAAATGAACGTTACATACTCCCAAAAAAGATATTTTATCTGTTTGAAGATAACAGCTGATAAAAAATATTTTACTTGCTATAGATTATATATTAAATGAGGTCAACTTGGGGAAGTCCGTCTGGGGGATAAGTCCATCTAGCGGCAATAACTTCCATATTTGAACGACTAGTTTCATATGGCTCAGTGGGTAAAACAGTACTGCAGAGTTAGTTTGATCTAAGAAACAGACATGTCCCTTCTAACTACATGTTATTATAACGTTGTTTTATTTTAAATTACGGATTACCCATGTCAAAAAAATTATTGTTAGCCCTGAACCCAAACACATGCCGGACTTGCCCCGATTATTTATTTTACTCAATAAAACTAAATGAGGCTTTAAGATTATAACAGTATAGTTTCTTCTTCAATACCTCCTACCTACAGATGTCACTATCTGGTTTTTAGTCTGTTTAGTGTACATACTAAACAGACTAAAAACCAGATGTACATGTCTAAAAGCGATTTCCGACATACGATGTCGGAAATCGCTTTTAGACAGACTTGCCCCAAAGACCGGGAAAGTCCGTCTGCAAAGGCCCCTCACCACCATGCAGGTTAAAAACCTCGACGCGCGTTTCGCTCCAACACCGGAGCATCCTCAGGATGTGGACTCTACGAACAACGTCCGTCAAGTGCCGCCACCGGCCAAAACACCGCCTTTTATACCCTATCGAGCCCCTCTACTACCCCCACTACCCTCACCAGTACCCCTGAACATATTAATAAGCGGTGACGTAGTCAAGCAAGTTTGGTCATTCAACAATGCAAATCTGTTATTTTTCTTTTCTTTTATGATCTCTAATTGTTCCAACACGCTCAGCCGAAAGCCTTTATCGCATTTATGTAAAACTTTATAGGAATGGCCATCGGGCACGGTATGATTCCTATCTAAAAGATGTTTAGCAAAATGTGACTTATCAGGATGACCATTCCTATAAGCCGAGTCTCAAAGCTGCGTCCAGTTTGACCCACATATACACTATCGCATTCAGGACAATCGATCTTATAGACACCGGACTAATATTTTTCATCAATCCGGTCTTTGTTATGACATAAATGATGTTTTAAAGTATTATTTGTCCTGAATGCGACATGCATGTCGTTGTTTTTCATTATTTTGGATAAGCGTGCAGATACCTCTCCCATGTAGGTCAAACTGGACTTATATCTAACTACCTCCTTATCAATAGGACCTGCGTACAAAAACTTAACCAGTTCTTTCTTGTTTTTATTTTTCAAAATATTATTAATATAATTTTTGGACTATATCCGTTGGATATCGCAATTTGGAAAATGATATTAAGCTCATTTTGATAATTATCTTTACTAAGAGGGATCGATAATAATCTATGAATGTAACTATGAAAGGCCGCGAGTTTGTTTATAAATATATAACCGCGGAATATTGCTAAAAATAATAACAAACTAAATTGAAATATCTTTGCCAATTTTTCTAAATATATTTGCCACACAATCCTTCGATCGTGGAAAAACGAGAAACAATAGCCTTTCAATTGTTTTCGCGAGCACCGGTGCTCGCGCGGGGCTTGATGGGTAAATAATTTGTAACTTAACCCATCAGTCGTGGCAAAACGAGACACAATAGCTTTTTCATTGTTATCGCGGCCGGATGTGGCCGCCCGGATACGGGTGTCAAAAGACCGCTTCCGATAACTTCGTGGGGTTATTATAGGGCATGAGATATATCCATTGGTGCAAGTAATTTTCTTTAAATCGCCAGTTTTTAAAATAGTCAAAATTTTCAACACGCAATGTATAATGCTGATGTAAATGCGCGATAATATCGCTCGCCAGTGGAGCCCCGCCGGCCCCGGGCTGCGCCAGCCCCCCCGCGCCGCCCGCGCCAAGTCCCGCGCGCGCGGCCCTGCGCTAGACAAAACAGCTGATCGTGGTGTGCCCTAGGCCCTAGCCCGTAGGTAGTGAATAAACCACCAATATTGTAATGATTATTAAATTACAATTGTTTTCACGATTTCATAAAATGTTAGAATTTATTAATTACCGCTTCTTAGGTTTATTACTCAAAAATACTCAGTTTTTACTTCCGGCCAAAAAGGAAAAGTAATCATAATTCACATCCGAATCAGGTTGTAAAAATACAATACACAGTTACTATGGAAAAAAATACTTGATAACATGTTCACTGACCTGTGATCAGCTGTCTGCTTTTATGAAATGCAGTTCGAGCTGTGCTCCATCTAACTCAATGTAGATTGCAGAGTTTTTCAACACGAAACAAAAGTAAACAGGAGACATTCCAATTCTTATAAAAACACTTTTTACTGCACTGTTTAAACCGCACTATTGTCTATCGACGACGATGTTCACCCTCGTTCCATAAAGGTTTACGAGTATTAAAAGTTCATTCACATTTCATCGCACATTCTTCGGACGTATCACGTGAAAAAATAGTTAAGAATGTCACAAAACAAGCAATAAGACCAGAACATCCGTAAAATTACAAAACTTAAACAAAAACTTCACAGTACACCAGCGCGGCGCGTGTTTACAGCAGACTAAATAAAATTAAAGAAAAAACTTTGTTAAATAATAGGGATGTATCCCTCTGCATATTTTGAGTTATCGATAATTTTTTATCGATAAATCGTTATTAATTGTTTTACATACGAGTAAGTATTGATTACAGTCAAACTAAAAAAAACAAATACCTACTCAATGTTAAGAATAGCGACAATAATAATTAAAAGTTATTTAAAATTAAATAGGTATTATTAAAGTATTTTCATTGCATGCGTAAACGCGTATACGCGCATACGTATAACGCATAACGCGTACCATAGTATAACAATCACTTTATCACGGTAATGTAGGTATCGAAATTATCGAATGCAACTTGACTATGTATCCCGATAAAATTTTCTGAATTTATAACCTCTTAATAGAGTTCATTTTAAAAATGAGATTACATCTACTAAATAATATTTATATTTTTTATTATTTAATGGTAATTTAAATATCGACTGAAATAAATAGTTTTGAATTTTAAATAGGGTACAACACTTAGATTGTCCTTGAAATGGATTAGCGACACGTGCGTTGTGCTAGGCAGAGCGGCGGCGCTTTGTCGGGTCCGCATACCGAAAGTCGATACATGTTTTTAAAGACGATTTTCGCATAATTAGACTTTAGTTCCAATTTGCATCTTGAGGTTGCAGGTTGTCCGTTGAGTTATGTTTAATTAATAAGCGTATTACGATCTTTTTAAAACGTATTATTGTGATAACTAAATGTGTAAAATGTAAATTAATTAACTATTATTTCTTATTTGTTTGCGTTAAAAAAATAAGACGTGTCGTGTAAGATATCGTGTAAAAAGAGATGTGTTGTTATTGGTGGTGTTATTGATTGGTGATATGGACTATTTTCAAAATGCATAGAGAGCACATTCAAAAATCAGAATTCAACATTTGTCACGTAAGTAATTAATTGCTAGTTTTTTCATACTGTATCGTCTGTAGTAGATAAAAAGCGATAATTGCAGATCTAGGTACTGTCCATCCACAATCATCGTTCTGCATAACACGGAAAATGTGTTATTATTTTTTTGTTTAAACTTTGTGTTGTGTTAGATTTCGTGTAAGAAACGTGTTGTTGTTGGTGGTATTATTGCTTAGTGCTAAAGAATACTTACAAAATGCATAGAGTCTAGAGAAATAAGAACACTTTAAGAACTTAACATTTTACACGTAAGTTTATTACCATAGTTTTACGTACGGAAGTTTTCATGCATCGTCTGTAATTTCGATAGAAAGCCTGACTCCTGAGATCCGCATTCGCATATCACACAAAATCGGTTTTGTTCCTTACGAATAACTTTTTAACTAATCGATAAATAAGTTGTTACTCATGCTCAGAAAGTTACTTACAGTTTTGTACATGGGTTAGAATTAAAGTTTTAACCCATTAATCTTTCAGGCCCCGCGCGAGCACCGGTGATCGCGAGAACAAAAGAATACAATGGGAATTCCTAGAACCTCCGATCGAAGGATTAAGGCCCATACAAGTACCGGTGATGGAGACAACTCTAGAATACAATAGCATTTCCAAGAATCCGCGATCGAAGGATTAAATTAGCCTAGGTAAGAGATCATAGGTCAAAGTTCTGAGTTACTTGAGAGAGTTGAATGTCATGGTTCTTGATAGGTTGGAAAGAGCATAAGGTTAAAAACTGCCGCGACCGTACAGTATGGTCGTTTACATTTGATATCAATGACTCGCGTCTTTTAGATTACGTATCGGGATAAAAAAAATAAAAGTAAAAAAAACATTTTAAATATTTTTTGTAAATGGCTTATGGTTTTGTCTGAAGGTTATTTATTATAAAAAATATATTAAAAAAAAAATTTTTAGAAAAAAAAAATTAAAAAAAAAATACATTTTTGTAATCAGAAAATGTAGTATAATAATACCCCAAAGTTATCGGAAGTGGTCTTTTTACACCCTGTATATAAAAATAAGTGGCATTTTACGTTGTCACTTTATAACTCAAGAACGGGCTCACCTATCCAAACCAAATTTTCAGGGTTTGTTCGGACTATTTAGTAGATGGTTTATGTGAAGTTTGCACAAAATCAGTCGAGTGGTTCTTCATTTATCACATTTATTGTAACAAATTAAGTAATTCAATAAATGGCGGGTCATTTTGTTAATGAAGATTTTTTAGACGGGGTTTGTTTTGTTGTATAGATTATAGGGTATGATCGTGGTTGGTACCATGTTCATAAAAGTGGTGAGCTGATGATGGGATCCAGGAGTAATCGAGGGAACTCCTCAAGATTTTAATGGAAACATATGCCGATTTTGCTTTTGTATGAAGTATTCCAGGCATATGTCACCAAAAGAATAAAGATGCCAAAAGTAAGATTTTGCACCAAGATATACCATGGTTCGAAGATGCTGAACAGAACTCCGAACTCCTTATAGATACAAGTTTGGGGGTTGGGTCGTTGTTTTAAGAACTGAAAGCATATGCTACTATGCAAATTACATTCATCATCATCATCACTACCACATCAGGGTCACCAATGTCACGTGATGTGTGCGTTACGCTCTGGAAGATTGAATTTGTTATGTGCAATATTAGTGAGTAGCTTTTATGCGCTTCGACTTACGAGTAACTTATAAATTGACCCTTAGTGTTGCGGTTACTAAGATTACAAATTTACAATTATTTGATCACGGGATCTATGAGGTATAGTATATTGTATAGGAAAGTCTTTCAAAATTGGGACTAACATAGTTCTATTAATGTAGTTTTAAGTAGTTTATGCATATTTTTATGATGAGTTTCCATGCGGAATTAGTGCTAAATAAAACGAAAGTCAGAGAACAGAACTCTAGAGCCTAATTATTAGAGATAGGTGTTTGAACATGTCATTTTCAGTATTGCTTGATAAACTCTAAGTATATACAGTAAGTATTTAATATCCTTGGAGTTTTTTAAGAAATTCTAAAGTGGTAGTGAAGTCAGCTGATTATGAGTTTTCGTACAATGAAGGTGTATCCTGGATCCAAAGTCACTAAGCAGAACACATGGGTATTTACTGAAAGCCTTATAAGACTATCTTAAAAGAGTGAAATTATTATTTTTTCAACTGGATTGTCCCATGTTTATATCAATCTTAATCATAAAGTATTCGATAGCTTTAAAAATTCTTATCCAACAGGCAACAACCTAAAATTGCATATATACATGATTCAGGGCCAGATTTATCATCAAGTTGGTTCGTTATTGCCGTACCCCGACGCTGATCATCAATTTTCAAATTTATTTTAAGTATTGGTGATGAAAATCGTGAATTGGATCAACGTTTTGCAATTATTTCTAATACAAGACGAGAAATTATTTGTGAGCTACAATGGTTTTTCCATCAGCATAACGCATTAGTTCAATTGTTTTAAATTTTTCACATGGCCAACTTTATGTTGCCTGTTCCAGAGTCGGTACACCCAGCCGTTTGTTTATCCAAATGTTTTGAATTAAATTTTTAAGAAGCTAGCAATTAAGTAATATATATATTTTTTTAATGAATCCATGTTCTAACTAATTTTTGTATTATTTCACTTTATACGTAGCGAAGCACGTACCGGGCCGCTAGTACCGTATACAAAAATGTTACATTTTAATAGTATAAGTAATTTAAAATAAAAGATTGAAACGCCATCTGGGGAGTTCAGTTCGAACTGTCTCCCTAACTAATAAGTGTTAATATTATGTCGGCGGTTACTTGTCGTTACAGTACAGAGTGTGTCTTATAGATGGCGCTACTACCAATAGGTATAAGTTTTTGACAACTTTTTTTAACCAACTGCCCCAAGAGGGTCATTGTTTTTCCGGTGTATGTAGGTATTGTATTTTAGCCTTTAAACGTTTTGTCATATTTGACTTCGAGAGGTATCATTATATTCGCTTATTTCGCCTTGGTCATGAGATTTACACAGGGTAAAACAATGGGATTTTTGTGTTATAAAAATTTTTGTGTTACAAAGATCTTGTGGGATTTGGGTTACATTGTCATGGAACCTTTGTATGCAATTACAGCTCAAACGACACTTTACAAGACACTAGACAGGCGCGTAAGCTACGCGCGCCAAAAAGACGAACTTACTTTGGCTTGAATAATATTAAATTATTGATTATGAAACAGTCCAACTGACTAGCGAGAACATTTTTAACTTCATTAATTTATGCGTTTAGTTCCGCCTGAGAAAGCACTAAAAATGATAAATCGCCGAAACAATTATAATTTACGTGATCCCCGCATAGCGAATGAGTTTGGCCGACAATTTGCTCGTCAGGGATAATCTAATAATGAGCGTTTTCAATTAGATATTATTAACTGACCCCCTACTGGTTGTTAATCATCCAATTTTTGGTACCGTTCAAAGTTATATTACAAGTAGATGACGCCCGCGCGGTATTTTTCCGGCATAAAAAGTATCACTTTTCCGGGACCCAAAGTATTTCAGCAAAGTCGGTTCAGTGGTTTGGGCGTGAAGATAAACAGAAAGACAGAGACACACTTTCGCATAATTTTAATTATAATATTAGTATGGACTATGGATTGGGTTTTTAACAGAGTGAATAGTAATCCAATACTTGAACTAAATAGTTACAAAACAATAACTTAGTGCAAGCTTTTCAATTTTCTCTCTTTTCACATCCTTGGGACAGCTTGGGAGCCGCATTTTGAAAAATCCCTTCCGATACCCGTAAAGACATACCTGACACCGCTTATGTTTTTACTTTTGTCTACGATCTGTGGTTTAGGTTGTGTGTTATTGTTATTAAGTAGTTATTACCTCAGTCAGTCATTCAGGATAACTTGGATTTTTTCAAATATATCTAAGATTTTAAATTACTATTTTCTTCGAGTTGATTTCTTCATCATATTTTCAGAAAAAAAAGGGTAAGCATCAAGTTGCATAATAAAAATAATCATTATGCTTAAAATTGTGATCGCTAGATGGCGATACTGACTTTTTCAGCGTTAAAATGTGTATTAATTACTTATTTAAAAAATTCTCAATTAATAAGAACCCACTCTTATAAACTGCGAATTTTTTTAATAACAAATAACATTGCGTATGGAAAAGAACTATAACGGATCCCTATCATTGTATCCGGTAGCGGCTCGGGCATTAGTTCAAGAGCCATAATAGATATTTACGGTCCGGCCATCCGGTTCTATCAATGAGAAGATCCCGTCATCATCATCACCTGTTCCTCACTTCACAATATGTTTGAACTTTAGGATATTTTTAATGATATACCGTAATGTTATGGACATAATATCAGCTACGCGCGTCGTAACTCGTAGGCCGTAGCCACGTAGTAGTCTACGCCACGCTACGCCAACGTTTAGCACTTTAACCTTTAGAAAATTGATGTAAGTATCGGTTTTGATTTTTTATTGAAATGATATATATGAAAACGATACAAAAGAAAGCTTCTTCTTGAAGGGCATGAATTTTTTAGGAAATATAAATCTGCTTTGTAGTTTTTGCCTGGATAAAGTTTTTCTCTAAGAGCAAAAGTTTGTTCGAGCAAAGCCGGTGATGGCACTAGAGCGGCGATATTATAAAGCGAGTAGTTACTATGCATTATTCAATTAGGCTGATAACACTTAAGAAGATTACTCGTAATAAAATTGTAATGTCTTGTTTCCGAGATGAGCGCGTGGGCAGACCGACAACGACCGAAATTCAAACATAATATGTTTGAAAGAAGAAGAAATTAAAAAGTGATATTCATTATTCTCTAAAATCAATAATTTTTAGTTGCGTCTATATTCTCGCAAGCCAGCGATATCAATTATTGAATATATTATATGGAAATATGAACAACCTTCTAGCTGCCGAATTTGCATTACAGGGAATTGTTAAGTCCTTGTATTTTTAAACTTAGTTATAAATCGAGACGGGCGGGACAGGAGGATAATTATATGCCTATCTATTAAGTGTGGGGATATTTTGTCAACTGAAGTGTACAATGTACATTATTTTTCCGGAAATCAATTATTTGTATTATTTGTATTTATAAATCATAATAGACCCAAGGGCCAAGCACGAATTTGAACTATTGGTAATCCTGTGTCAAAATAATTTATCATAATAATATTTTCACTTTCTTATAGGAACAATAATAAAGATAACAAACACAAACTCAAAGTTCAAACATCCCCAGCTATAATAAGAAACTTGATCAGGGCATTTAAAACAGTGATTAGGCAAGGTGCAATGATTCCATCAGGTGACCCCCGCTCGTTCACCCGTAAATCTCAATCGGATATTCCGCCGAGTGGGTTAACTCGCGAAATTGATGACACACTCCACACGACACCGCGCCGATTTCAACCCGTGAATGCAGATATGGGATAAACAAGACCCCATCATTTAAAAACAAAAAGTTAGATAAGTGCATAATATTATGAATTCAATTACTTATGTTTCTTAGCTAGTATGAACAGGCATCGAATTCTTATGAGATGTATTTTAGCAACAGAGTTAGTCTATTTACTAGACTATAGTACTAAGTAAGTATAAAAATTTAAACAAGTTTATTGAGGAGGAGAACAAGGAGTAGCTATAATTGTGTATCGTGGATATAAAATGTATCACATAGGTATACCGTATAACTCTTGATATTAGGTATAACTGCACAGTTTATTATTGCTCATTTCTCAGTATTATATTGTAGGTTATTACGCAAAATTAGAGAAGTAAGTCGAGTTTGATACAATATTATGGTTTACGACTTTTCTTTCTTTCTTTTTCTTCTTTTTTGGCAACTTGACACAAAGGATGTGTATGTTGTGCCACAGACAAGGTAAAAGGGTAAGGAATATGGCGGGAAAACCATATTCCTCCTATTATAATTTTCATCATCGTTTTCATGTATCGTCAGGTCTAAAGTCTAGTCAAAGTCTAAGTAAAAGTCAATACAGTCACAGGAGTCAAGTCGTTTGATTCAGTAAAGTGGTAGACGCTTTACTAAAACTTTCGATGGAGTTTTGGAGGGAACACAAAATAGCACGTTTCTGGATATTACATCACTTTCCTACACTTGTGCATGAACACGAATATCTAATGGTTAATATTCTACCAATATTACACATTAAAAACCCAGCTAACACAATTTTAGGAAAATAATACAAAAACACAACAGCACTCTTTCACATGCCCGCCAAAACTCGGTTTACGACTTATGAGTCACTCGACAAGTCTTGATAATATTGTGCAAAAGACAAGCGTAAATTCGCCGATTTTTAACACGATATTATTCATGCGTGACATAATATTTTTATTCAATTGCCTCCTTGCATTAAAATTATTATATTATTAATACACATCGAATAGAGATATTAATATACATTCAATTAATTTGCGCCCTACAATTTTTTAATAGATAGCGGCAATGCACCCCTCTGCAAGTAATACCGTGTTCAATTAGTCACGAGAGCTAATCCCGGGTCCCGAGGGTTTGACGGTTAAGTGTTTGAGTTTAATAAACCGTCTAATTAAGAGCGCGTCAGGACGGACGGGCGCAGTGTCGTGCGCGCGCGCGTCCCAACACCATGCTTCTCCTGACGCTGCTGAACGTGCTCGCTATAGCCACGGCCCGGCCCTTCAACATTACCCACCTGATCGTGCCCGAGGTGGTCCCACCTGGCCAGCAGGAGGTCGAGATAGAGTGCAGATACGACGCCAACTTCACGCTCCTCAACTGGTTCAAGGGACCCAACGAGTTCTTCAGGTACAAACCCGGCGTTGCGCCTAGCACGAGATCCTTCCCGATCATTGGCGTCGGCCGGGTCGAGATGATCGCCTGCGGCCCCACCGCCTGCCGCCTCAAGCTGGGAGCTCTCACCGAGGAGGCAACGGGCTTGTATAGATGCGACATCGAGAGAGACGTGCCACCGTATAAGTTCGAAACCAGAACAGCTTACATGGAAGTCCACGGCCACGAGCACAGACGACCGCTCCTCGAAGGTCTAGCGCAGGAGTTCGGCGAAGGAGACGAGATGAAGGCGTACTGCCGCGGCGCCCCCGACTCGGAGATCCGATGGTATATCAACGGACGGGAGATCGAGGAGGCGCGAGGCTCGGCTGCCTTCAAACGAACGAGTTCGCGACTTCTCTTCCTCGGTCTACCTCCCATGGTCACAGTGCAGTGTGCGGAATACAAGTTCGGGAAACTCTCCGGGTCCAATCAAATGAAGGCCGTGTGGAAGGACCTGAAGAATAATGACGAGAGAGCCCAGGAGCAGAGGAACAACTCAGCCTCCCGTCTCGTGTTCAGTTTCATGTTTATTTGGATACAAGTTTGTTTAGTTTATTAAAAATAATTTAATACTACGTTCCTGTTGTGTGAAGTGTGTGGAAATGTTGGATGTTGGATGTAATTTTTTATGAAAGTATTATAGGTAGACAATATTTATAAAAATAAAAATATTATATTGTAATAATTGCATATTTATTTATGTTGTGGGTATGTGGTAATAGATGATAGTAGATAAATAGATATAGTTTAAAGCAGGGGTTCCCAAAGTGTGCGTCGCGGCGCGGCGCCCTGGTGCGCCGTGGAAAGGCAAGAGGGGCCGTGACTCCATCATTATCCGAAACCACAAATATTATAAAAGAAAAATCTAATCTATACTTATAAAATTACATGTCCTGACTGACTGACTGACTGACTGATTCATCATCGCTGAGCAAAAACTGTTAAAGTCACAGCCACGAAATTTGGTGAGTAGGGTTGCTTTATTAAGTAGACACCCACTAAGGAAGGAATTTTGAAAATTTTACCCCGAAGGGGGTGAAATAGGGGTTGAAAGTTTGAATGAAAGTCCGTCATTTCTTGAGTTAGAAACATGAAACTTTATTTTTGGGTTACTGATTAAAAATTAATGGATACGTATTTAAGCGTTTTTGGAAATTCTACCCCCAAGGGGGTAAAATTGGGGTTGAAAGTTTGAATGAAAGTCCGTTATTTCTTGGGTTAGAAACATGAAATTTGATGTTTGGGCTACTGATTAAAAATGATTGGATACATGCTTAAGCGTTTTTGGAAAATCTACCCCCAAGGGGGAGAAATAGGGGTTGAAAGTTTAAATGAAAGTCCGTCATTTCTTAAGTTACAAACATGAAAGTTTATTTTTGAACTGCTGATTAAAAATGAATGGATAGGTATTTAAGCGTTTTTGGAAATTCTACCCCCAAGGGGGTAAAATTGGGGTTGAAAATTTGAATGAAAGTCCGTTATTTCTTGAGTTAGAAACATGAAATTTTATGTTTGGGCTACTGATTAAAAATGATTGGATACATGTTTAAGCGTTTTTGGGAAATCTACACCCAAGGGGGTGAAATAGGGGTTGAAATGAATTTAAATTTTTTAAATGAAATTTTTTATTTTAAATGAAAGTCCGTCATTTCTTAAGTTAGAAACATGAAAGTTTATTTTTGGACTGCTGATTAAAAATGAACGGATAGGTATTTAAGCGTTTTTGGAAATTCTACCCCCAAGGGGGTGAAATTGGGGTTGAAAGTTTGAATCAAACTCCGTCATTTCTTGAGTCAGAAACATGAAACTTTATTTTTGTGCTACTGATTAAAAATAAATGGATACGTATTTAAGCGTTTCTGGTAATTCTACCTCCAAGGGGGTGGAATTGGGGTAGAAAGTTTCAATGAAAGTCCGTCATTTCTTGAGTTAAAAACATGAAAGTTTATTGACGTTTGCGTTTGACGTTTGCTTAAATAGGGTCCTGTTTGTACCCTTTTTATAAGGAACCACAAAAAGGGGAAAATTATCCATCTTTGTTATTATACTATGTTAACGCGGACGAAGTCGCGGGCAACAGCTAGTATTAATTATATAAAGCAGGTAGATGATTAAATAATATTTGTTATTAGGTAATTATTATTTACCTGCTTAACCTATTTGTAGTAAGGTGTTTATTAATGTATCTTTTTCTAATAGCTAGGTAGAGCTGGTAGGGCGCTTGACAAAATATTGTGACCTGTAGGTAAAGTCTGCACCGCAGGCTGAAAAAGATTGGGAACCCCTGGTTTATAGAGTAAGAGCCAGCGACATCCAGACTTTTGTTACTTTATAAAAGCTGAAAGTTAACGTATTTATGACCCGTATCATAGAGGTAAGAACGACCACTATGGAGTTTCGGATGCGGTTACTATACTTAAGTATGAGGTATTTTTAGGTTTTGAAAGTCTACCAGACTTGAAGGTTGAAAGAGTAAAGCTCAATTTTTATCTCTCGTCTTCCACTGTCCAACCAATATCGAAATTTTTTTACAGTTGCTATTGCCACCTCTTTAAATTATTATTTTCGTTGAGGTGGTCTATCTGCCGCACTGACCTCCATTATACTTGTATAATGGAGGTCAGTGATCTGCCGTCTGGCAGTCCACAGAGGGAAACAACTACCAAAAATATCCGGCAGTGGAAGACGAGATATAACCTAATCTATGTCAAAAAGTATGCAAAAAGTGAATCGCAGATTATTCCTTCAACAATCAACATGCAACACTAAAAACTTTATAAACTTTTATTAACTAAGTATAAAGTATAATATTAAGTATATAAATATATTTTTATGGTTTATCACAATAATAATATACTTAATTTTACGAATTATGAGTACAGGTCTACCTGTATATGAATATATTATTTTATAATATAGTGCACCATGAATCGCCCCAATGCATGTGGCAATTTACTTTAATGATTAACTAATCCTTCAAGCCCCATAAGAGCACCGGTGATCGCGACAGCAATAGAATACAATAGCATTTCCAAGAATCCGCGATCGAAGGATTAAAACACTATCTTAAAAGCCAGAGGAGGGAGTTACAACGTTACAAGTGCGTTTAATTCCCGCAAAAAAATCTGCGTCTATTTAAGCCGGTTTTCCAATACTACATAAAGATTCTATAAATGGCATTGATAAATGGTTAATAATAATATTATTATGAAATGTTATTTTAACAACGTCATGCAGCATGCTTGTTGCAAAACATTTTTCTGTGAATGTGAAACTTGGAAAATGAGAACACGGTTTGTGAATCATTGCCGGCGCCCGGCGCATTCCCTCGCCTTAATATTACTAGTAAAGAAAATAATCTTTTTGCTAAAGTTTGGGTTTCCCGTTTCCGAGACGAGAAATAAATTACAAATTTTGTTAAAAGTTGCTTATAACTGATACCTAGTACCTTAGGGCTTTTGTGGTATAAAAATAACGGTTTGAAATAACAAAACATCTATTTCACAACATTATTTCAATATTTTTTTTACTAGCAATACAAACAAAATGGCGGCAAAACGTCGTTTGCATAAAAGTCAGTTCGATGTTTGACAGAACGCATTGCGCAAATCAGCGAAGTCGTGTGTGCATGATACGCGGTTAAACATGTTAAAAAGTTTTTCTGAAATTTTAGTTTTATGTTACATTTGGTGCCCAAATTGTTCTATAAGAACTGAAATATTAAGTTTTTCTCCGTCTTGATTAAGTGAGAAATAAATTAGTAAATTTTTGTAGTGAATAATTATATTGTTTTAGAAGGTTTTAGCATTATTTTAAGTCAACTCAGTTCTACAAGCTCTTTCACCATGCCTAAAGGAAAGAAAAAAGGAAAATCAGGTAAGAACTTTCACCATAAACTCAAGTAGGAACAAGAAAATCGTCTGGAATTTGCCAATAATGAGATCACGTTGCGACCTTGTGCTTGCAATCTTGTTTGGTAATGACAGCTCCACGTAAAACCCCACATGGACTTCGAATTCAAACAAATTAGCTTCGCAAACAACAACCAAATATGCTTACAAATCTACAAAAAAGATTGTAAACTGTCATGGTGCTTACTACTGTTTACCTACTTACACCAGTCTACTTTCATATTTCATAACATGTCACTTAGGTAATTAACCTTGGAATCTATTAATAAAAAGTTGGAATAGCTAAAGAGTACATTTTTGCTTCCTTATTGCTGTAGAATATGGTTGAAAACATAATATTATGCATCAAAACTTCCTACCATATGTCTTACAACTCTTACACCAATATGATACTTTTGTCTCTTGTTTTGTTGTATGCTATAAACAATTATTAAAATTACCATATGATAATGTTATTGAGGATAACAATCTCTTATTAACCAAAATGTTGGTAAACATCAACATTTCATATAAATGATGTTGCATAATATTAAACTACTTCTTAATGTAAGTAAGGAAGTTTAGAAGAAAGGGTCTAATACTTATGCAACATAACATATTATGCTGTTATGGGCAATTTTGTCACTTTCGCAAGCTAATCTTTTGCCTTTGAAGGCTCCACAGATAAATCAGTACAAGTAATATTTGTGTAACATTAAGTTTTCCTTGCAGATAAACCTGGAAATCTAGGTATATAATATTATTTAAAAAAAAACAAGTTTGATCTGTATTTTCATTTCTATATTCTTAAATTATATTATTTGAATACATTATGACTTAGGAGTTCTTATTTACATCAAATTATGACAAAGTTTAGATTTCCTTTTAGTTTCAGCATTACAACAATTAAATTATTACAAAACACTAGCGACAACAATAGAATACAATGGCATTTCCGAGAATCTCCGATCGAGGGATTAGATTAACATAGGTCTCTTTAAGTAAAATCAATAGATTCCTAAATACTATTAGATAAGTTTAATAAGCTTTCCCACTTTAATGCTTCAAGCCCCAAGCGGTCACATGCAACCGCGATAACAATAGAAATCTATTGTGTCTCTTTTTCCACAATCGAGGGATTAATAAAATATATGGAGCAATTGTTTTTTTTTTTTTTTGGTTTGACAGATTGTGAAATGCAAAGAATAGTGCAATAATGCAAATATGGTGATATACTTAACACCGGTATTATAGTCAAAATTAACTTATTAGTTATTACAGATCACAGAAGAACCGAAGTGGTGTACTCATCAGACGAAGATGCGGGAATTGATATGACAACAGACAATCTGTCTGAGACATCCGGACAGTCAGATCTCAGGAGTAACCATGATGAAGCAGGTAACTTGTTATTTTTTACCCAACTGCCAGGAAAGAAAGTTCAGTTTTATTATGCACTAGATTGAAAAAGATTGCTAATTAAAGAATTGCCTTGTTCACATTTTGCGTAATACAAAGTACTTATCAAAATTACCCGACCTTGATATTAATCTGTTGCCAAACAAAAACCAAACTAGTGATTATATTATCTTGAGATAAATTATTGAATGTCAAGTTATTTTGGGTTATGCAAGACCTAATGATAAAGAGTTATAAAAAGGAAAATGTTTTTTTTTATATGGATGCATTGACCTTTCATTGCTTTTTAAAAGTTTATAAGGAATATCACCTTTTATGCCCAAAGAAGCTCTGCATTGCCAGCCACAAATTAGTTCTTTTCCTGAAGCAAAGGTCATTGGCTCTCTCAACAGCATAATAATATCTTGATGACTAAGATGGATGGAGATGAGACTTACAGGTTTAAAACAAAATATATTGCTGATGGGTTTTAAAATATTATAATTTTACCTGATTATGTCAGAAGAGTTATCTTTTTCGATTGTATTTCTTTTGCACACTTGTGTCTCTCTTCCACAAATTATATCTCTTTTATAGATTTTTTTTTTCTGTCATATATTTTAGTCAGTAGGTCCACGGTAAGCTACATAAAATCAAATCAAAATCAAAATATTTATTTCTAAATAGGTTAACAAAGTTATCACTTTTAGAACGTCACGTCTACATGAGGCCTTACCACCGGTTCGGGAACTAACCCATATAAGCTGATCTCAGCATCAGTTTTAATTCTCCATCTTTTTAGTAAAAGATGGACCCGTGCGAGTTCTTCTCACCGGGTTAGTTCCCGAACCGGTGGTAGGCATCTTAGTTTCTATGACGTTCAAAAAGTGTATTCATGACAACCATGTCAATACTTGGATATTGTGAAAAAACTGTAGCAATGTTTTTGCATGCAAAATGTGGGCACACTGCTCAGATGAGTGAGCTCACTCATTTCGAGGGTGACACATTTTCGCGCAGACAATTGTATGGAATGCCTTTTTTAAAGGTTATAATTCTATGATTCATGATAGCTATTTGAATAAAAAGATATTTTATTTTATTTAAGTTTACTTTAAAGACCTCTGTGTTTTACAGAGAGCGAGATGCAAGAGAAGTTTGAAGAGAAAGTGATGGAGGTGATCGACGGTCTTAGCGCGAAGTCGGCGGCGGCGCGGGCGGGCGCGCTCACGTCGCTGCGCACCGCGCTCATGCGCCGCCATCTTGGTTCCCTGCTGTGCTCCCACCGCGCCACGCTAGCCGACCACGTCGCGCGCGCACTCAAACGCGGAAAAGACGCCGAGCGCCGCGCTGCCGCTGCTATAGCACCGCTGCTGGCCCTGCAGGTTAATATTTTAGACATATTAGGTCCCAACATAGCTCTCGCGCCGCCATCTGGGTTCCCTGCTGTGCTCCCACCGCGCCACGCTAGCCGACCACGTCGCGCGCGCACTCAAACGCGGGAAAGACGCCGAGCGCCGCGCTGCCGCTACTATAGCACCGCTGCTGGCCCTGCAGGTTAATATTTTAGATATATTAGGTCCCAACATGGCTCTCGCGCCGCCATCTTGGTTCCCTGCTGTGCTCCCACCGCGCCACGCTAGCCAACCACGTCGCGCGCGCACTCAAACGCGGGAAAGACGCCGAGCGCCGCGCTGCCGCTGCTATAGCACCGCTGCTGGCCCTGCAGGTTAATATTTTAGACATATTAGGTCCCAACATGGCTCTCGCGCCGCCATCTTGGTTCCCTGCTGTGCTCCCACCGCGCCACGCTAGCCGACCACGTCGCGCGCGCACTCAAACGCGGGAAAGACGCCGAACGCCGCGCTGCCGCTGCTATAGCACCGCTGCTGGCCCTGCAGGTTAATATTTTAGACATATTAGGTCCCAACATGGCTCTCGCGCCGCCATCTTGGTTCCCTGCTGTGCTCCCACCGCGCCACGCTAGCCGACCACGTCGCGCGCGCACTCAAACGCGGGAAAGACGCCGAGCGCCGCGCTGCCGCTGCTATAGCACCGCTGCTGGCCCTGCAGGTTAATATTTTAGACATATTAGGTCCCAACATGGCTCTCGCGCCGCCATCTTGGTTCCCTGCTGTGCTCCCACCGCGCCACGCTAGCCAACCACGTCGCGCGCGCACTCAAACGCGGGAAAGACGCCGAGCGCCGCGCTGCCGCTGCTATAGCACCGCTGCTGGCCCTGCAGGTTAATATTTTAGACATATTAGGTCCCAACATGGCTCTCGCGCCGCCATCTTGGTTCCCTGCTGTGCTCCCACCGCGCCACGCTAGCCGACCACGTCGCGCGCGCACTCAAACGCGGGAAAGACGCCGAACGCCGCGCTGCCGCTGCTATAGCACCGCTGCTGGCCCTGCAGGTTAATATTTTAGACATATTAGGTCCCAACATGGCTCTCGCGCCGCCATCTTGGTTCCCTGCTGTGCTCCCATTGCGCCACGCTAGCCGACCACGTCGCCGTGCTGCCGCCTCCATAGCACTGCTGCTGGCCTTGTAGGTAAAATGTAATAAATTATCTTATTATTCTTTTTCTATGAACCACTAATAGATTTTGGTATGGATGGAATTGGGTATGGGTGCATTTTTTTAATGCTTGCCGGGTCAGCTAGTCAATAAAATTCTTATTGTATATTCCAGATCGGTGACGAGGGCACAGAGGAATACATAAGCGAGGTGCGGCCGGCGCTGTTCGCGCTCGCCACAGACAAGTCCGCCTCGCTCGACACGCGCGCTGAGGTATACTACAAAATATATGCACGATTTTTTAGATAAATCTATTAGGGTCAATTCAGTCGGCAACGCGACGCATAGTTGCATTTCTAAATTTGTATGGATTTGACATATTTCGATGCGTAGTTGTATTTCTAAATTTGTATGGATTTAACATATTTCAATGGGGATTGTCCATTGTTTTTTTAATTTTGCTCATTACAAAAACATTTCGAGGAATAAGGTCAGTGATCGTTTTTCTGTATATAACGAAAAAAATACCCATTAGTTACTTATATTTTTGAACAAATATGTTTAACCTTAGTTTGACCTTCAATGGCGTTAAATTAGCAATAAATTCGACCAACATTACGTTTCGAACTTTTGGTAAGCTTCTCGTATCAGATCGTCATATTTCACATAATGAGAACTTGCATTTGACGAACCAGCCATTATAAATAAGATTGAAAGGAAATTTAAAACATACTGCACAAGTCAATTGGCCGCCGATGATGATGTCAGAGCGAAACTTTAAAAATTTATTGAGAAAAAACTAGCCAATGAATTTCAAAATTATTTAATTTATATTCTTAAAATACCCTATTTTAACGAAAAAAAATATAAAAAGTACATGTGATTTTTTTTGGACAATGCCCATTCCGTGAGACGTCATGCAAATCTGACAAATCCATACAGAAATGCATCTATGCGTATTTTAATTCATTATAATGACGTCATGCGACAAGTCACTCACGCTAACTTTAATTCCAGTGCTGTTCATCGCTGGCGGTGCTGTGTTATCTCTTGGAGGAAGACATATCCGTCATCATGGACGTCATGAACATGTACGAGACCATATTCAGTGGCAGCTATCTGAAGGTAATTTGCACCAGTATTAACAAACCGCGATTGCGGCTGTTTTGCTCAAACATTATTTTGGAATGAAGTTCCTTATGGCGCGTTCGGCGTTGCGAAAGGAGGCTAGACGGAACTATACTTGACCTCGGCACTTTTTTATTAGTACCTGCCTAAAAACATTTCAAATTGAATTAAAAAACACATTTAACGATTTAGCTGTAGAGGATATTGATGAGGACACAAATATAGATAATATTTGGACAACAACAAGAGATACCATCAAAGAAGTTGCACTAAAAACGCTCGGACGCAAGACCAGGAAAAAAAGGAAAGCTTGGTGGAACGAAGATTGCGAAAGAATTATTGAAGAAAAAAGGAAATATAAAATTTTGGCAGAACAGAATAGTAAATTTTTAGACAACTTTAAAGAATTAAAATCAGAATCAAGAATAATAATAAGAAGAGCAAAAAGAAATCATCTAGATAGTAAAGTTAGAAATATAAATACCCTTTGTCGGGCAAACGAATCACGGAAATTTTACCAGGAGCTGAGATCTTTTAAGAGGGGCTACCAACCTAGCTCTCAAATGCTCTTAGATGATAGTGGCAATCTTATAACAGATAACACGGACATAAAAAATGCTTGGAGCAATTACTTTAAACATCTGCTGAATTGCCTTCCACCTCATATTGTATTACCACGCACAACCAGTGACAACCACGCCGAATTGGAACCTCTATCTTTTAGGGAAGTCCGACAAGCAATTATGAAGCTCAAAAATAACAAGGCTCCCGGGATAGACGGCATACCATCTCAAATATGGAAGTATGGGGGAGAGACCATACAACTAAGATTATTCCACATTATAAGTAAGATCTGGCAAGATGGAAAACAACCAGAAGAGTGGAACATAGGCGTTATATGTCCGATCCATAAAAAGGGGTGTAAGAAGAGGTGCACAAATTATCGCGGAATAGCTCTTTTGCCAACGGCGTACAAGGTCTTATCATATGTGTTGCTTAAAAGGCTAGAACCTCATGCGGAACGAATCATCAGCGATTATCAGTGTGGATTTCGGCAAAACCGCAGCACAATAGATCAGATCTTCCTTCTGAAACAACTTATGGAAAAACGTTGGGAATACGCCCAAAGCATACACGCGTTATTTGTCGATTTTAAAAAAGCCTATGACAGCATTGACCGTAATTCGTTATACACGATCTTAAGGAACTTCAACATCCCTAAAAAACTAGTTGACATGATAATGGTCGCCACTAAGGAAAGCAAAATGAGAGTGAGGGTTGCTAAAGAGCTTACGGACGAGTTCGCGGTGGTCACAGGACTTAAACAAGGAGATGCACTGTCACCTGTGCTTTTCAATTTAGTTCTGGAATATGTCCTCAAAGAAGTGATTGCACTAGACGTAGGGCTACAACTGAATGAGAAGCATAGGTTGATAGGATATGCCGACGACCTGGCATTACTGGGTGAAACTCGAGAGGAAGTGGCCAGCGCGGCTGAAGTCTTAGAAAACGAAGCCCATAAGGTAGGCCTAAGTATAAATCGCGAGAAAACAGAATACCTCCACATTAAACGCTATAAAAACACGCGCACAAAACGAGAAGACCTGAATGTGAGAGGGACTTCTTATAAAGGGACGGACAGATTTAAATACTTAGGCTGCACCATTACCGACACCAACACGAGACAGGAGGAAATAAACATCCGCATCCAAAACACCTTACGATGCAGCGCGGCACTTCATGGAGTGCTAGCGTCCAATCTCCTAAGTAGAAAAAGTAAGATCGCCATTTACAAGTCTGTAATAAGGCCAATACTAATGTACGGATGCGAGACCTGGACGCTCACACTCGATGAAGAGAATAAACTACTGGTAGCCGAAAGAAAAATCCTCCCAAAGATCTTGGGCCCGGTGAAGACAGAAGACGGAGGAACTAGAATCCGAACCAACGCCGAAGTTGAAGACCTCATAGATGAGCCCAATATTATTGGCGTAACAAAAGCCCAGCGACTCCGATGGCTCGGTCATGTTGCAAGAATGGGGGAGGATCGCGCCACTAAAAAGGCGTTCCTTGGACGTCCGATCGGGTGACGACCTGTCGGCCGTCCACGGTACCGGTGGCTAGATATCGTGGAGTCGGACCTGCGCGATCTTGAGGTCACAGAGTGGCAAGAAACTGCGCAAGACCGCGACAAGTGGCGCAAACTCGTGTCGGAGGCCAAGATCCACTTTGGGTCGCTGAGCCATCGTAGTAAGTAAGTACCTGCCTAGAAGGGGCAGAGGGCGTTGATAGTATTCGTGTGCGTCAACTAGAATATAATAAATTTTGAGAATAAACAGCGATATATCTTAAAATAAAAATAAATAAAATAAAATCTACCGGACGCTTAAATAATTTTTATTACAATTTCACAAAAGTGTCGTTGTTAGTATTCCTGGGCGTCAATAGATGGCGTTTTTTTATAGCTTCGTTCCATTCGAGTGTCCCTTGACAACTCTCAAGTTTATTTATTTAATATTGGAACGACATCAAAGAAATAGTACCTCTGAGGTCTGCTCTGAGTATGAAAGTGGTTTAACCCTAGATAGTTAACCTTCTGGGAGACCCTGTTTAAGCTAACCATCCGTCGAAACGACGGGTATTAAAAAATGAGTATTTTATTGAGATTTCTTTTGGTTGGTTTGGACCTGGATTTTTTTTTTGGTAAAAATCTAAAAAAAACACAGTTTACGTCAAAAATAAATACACGCATATCAGTAGAAAAACTAACGGTAAAGCTAACCACCCGTCGTTTCGACGGGCAAAGTCTGCATATACCGAAAACTATGGCACTTACCTGTACGACGAGTGTGCCACTGTAACGACCTCACCGGCAAATGAGTTAAATAGACGAAACAAAATATTCGGACGCGATATTAAAAAAATATGGCGATATTAGTTTGCGCCGCCCGTCGATTCGACGGAGGTTAGCTATCTAGGGTTAAAAATATGGGCCTTATGAAAAACCTTGTAAGATAATACTTTGTGATAAGTATTATTTTTTAATAAAAAGCTATTTGTGCAGGGCTGAGGGCCGGGACACAAAAACACGGCACGACGTCGTACGGCGCCGTGTCGTGGAAATCCACGACGCGCGTCGTAAAAAACCACGACACGGCGCCGTACGACGTCGTGCCGTGTTTTTGTGTCCCGGCCCCACACCTTTTGTTACATTTCTCTTCTACAATACTTAAGGGCTGACATACCTTTTGTTACATTCTTCTACAATACTTCAGGGCTGACATACCTTTTTATATTTTCAGGGCGACGGCAGCGTGAAGGTGTGCGGCGACGCGGTGGAGTGCGGCGGGTGGCACGCGGCCGCGCTCGACGGCTGGGCGCTGCTGCTGCCGCTCGCGCCGGCCGTGCCCAGCGTCGCGCGTATGGCGGGGTTACTACACGCGCCCAGTCTAGAGGTACATATCAGCGTGAAGGTGTGCAGCGACGCGGTGGAGTGCGGCGGGCTTATGCAGTAATTCGCATACGCTTAGTTGCATGCACACAAACACCGTGCTGAGGTCTGACAACATCGCATCGACCGGTACAGCGGTGCGGCAACACCGCACTACTTTGCCGGTCGCTGTCAGGAGGAAAATTAACACCCTCAGGTTTCGTTCCAGAGTTTTACCGCGCACTGTAAAACTCTGGAACGAACTGTCACCAGCAGTTTTTTCGGACCTATACGACCTGCAAACCTTAAAGAAGATAGCGTATTCCCTCTTAAAAGGCCGGCAACGCACCTGCAACTCTTCTGATGTTGCGAGTGTCCATGGGCGATGGTAGTTGCTTTCCATCAGGTGACCCATTGCTCGTTTGCCCTCTTTATAAAAAAAAAACAGGTTATCTAGTAAAATATTTATAAGGCAACGTAATGATTTCAGGTGCGCATGTCGGCGGGCACGGCGCTGGCTGTAGCTGCGGAGGTGCTCGACAGCGACAGTGACGAGCCGCTCGACGCGCCGCTCGTGGAGCTGCTCGCCGCGCTGCGGGCGCTCGCCAGTGACTCGCACAAGTACCGCGCCAAACGTGACCGCAAGCTGCAGCGAGCGACATTTCGCGACATACTCAAGTACTTCGAGGTGAGTACACGTGAGATTTAATTGATTATGTTTCTTACGCCGCCGGGTCTTCTTCTCGAGCCAGTTTTTAAACGGGTGGCTAGCATGATGTAGACATTTACCCTCTGATTAATAAAAACTCACAATATAAGATATTTAAGCAATGCTTTGAATGTTAAAACATTATGCAGCCTTTAACAAGTTTTATTTGTGAGGGGGTCAGAAAATGCTTTATTATATGCTGCAGTCTTAGCCTGGACTCTGCAGTACAAAACATATTATGAAGACGCGTTCACTAGAAACATAATGTTTTGTATTGCAATAGTCTAAATTAAGGGTGTCGTGTCTCACGTGTGCCCTTACTGCTTAACACATCGTTAATAACCGCGTACTGACCAAGCGAGCAGCCTCGCGAGGCAAATCCTCGGTCGGTAAAGACGTGCCTCGCCCGAGGACGCGCTGCCTCTCCCAGGCGTGCCGCGGCCCGAGCCGAGCGTTGTCGGTTTTTGTCGATGCTCAAAGGCGCCTCGGTACGTTTGCCGCGCTCACTCAAGACGGTAGTGTTTTGCCTCGCTTATTCGTTGCGTGTTAGTTATGCGTTTCAAGTTAAACTGAGCGTCGATGCTGGCCAAGCCTTACGGTGGCTTGGCCTTGCCGCGCGAGGCAGCCTCGGATTAACTTACTAAGCTTACAGATCGAGGCCGCCTCGTGCGGCATGCCTACTGCGGCAAATGTCCGAGGCTGCCTCGCGCGGCCGCTCGCTTGGTCAGTACGCGGCTAATTAACAATATTTATATTCCAGGACGACGAAGTTCCCGAGCTGCGCGTGCGCGTCGGCGGCGAGTGCGTGGTGTGCGACACGTGGTCGTCGCGCTGCGCTTACGAGGCGCTCGCGGCGGCGCTCGGCGGCGCGTTGTACACGCTCGCGCCGCACTCGCCCACGCTGCGTGCCGCGCTAGCGCTGCCCCCCGCGCCCGCTTGCGCCGCGCCACCGCGGAAACTGAATAAGCTGCAGCGGGTCAGTATTATCGTTACTAATAAAATAGTGATGACTGATGGGATGGATATGCTAAACAATTAATTTTGTCCTTTTGACATATTATAACGATAAAATATTTTTAAACATAAGACGCTTAACAATATGTCACTTGACGTCAGTGAACATACGTAGTTTAGCGTCTTGCTTCATCTATATTTTTGAGATTTTGAGAGAACTTGCTCAAACAGCCTAGATGCTAAGAAACAACCCGTATGACCAAAGTGCAACCTCTCGATAATTTTATCTACAGCGACGTCGATTCCCTAAATTTTAATGACAAACATCACTTTGACAGATCCACTAGCTTTAAATTTTAATTGCCCATTTTAAGCAACAACAACTCACTCTTTAATATTGATCACTTGTTTTTCAGCACTTACAAAACACGGCGGCGTGCAAGGCGCGAACAGTCGCGCGGAACAAGAGTCGCGACAAGCGATCAGCCGCGCTCTCCATGTAAAGATCGACTACTGACGTCACGCCTAAAGGCTCGGCCACACCGCTGTATAAAGGCTCGACCACACGCACAGCACACTAGCGCCCTGTCCACGGCTGATTGAACAGCGATTGACTTATAAACAAGCAGCCTGCAGGGGTAAATATAGACCCCCATTTATCGACCATACACTTAGGCCTTATCCGCATAGTACCTCATACGAATAGTCTGTTACATCGTATTGAATATCAAGAGTAGATTGAATGGGCTATGTGTGATTATATGATTGAGATCATAACGAATATACGTCGTCGTGGACAGTCTTACCCCATATGCACACTACCGCACACGTCTGTAAAATACTTGTTTCGGTTTCTATCATTATTTCCTGTGTATATAATTTGTTATTATTGTATTGATAAAATTTCGATTAATTTTTGTGAACATTTGCGAGCTGATTACGTATGTAATAATTCAGTTTTGAATAAAATGTCCACTGCAAAACGTTACTAACAAACATGTTTTCCATGTAATTGAATTGAAAACTTTTCTAAGTAGTTGTGAACGCTAGCTACATAGATTTAGATGTAGTACCAAAGAATGATCTAGAACTCAGATGAGGACTTTAGGCCTAGCTCGTGTAACAAGATGGATTACTTCAAAATTACCGACTACACGCCATCTGGGGCCGATTGTGAAAAACTAACAAACTCATGTTTACCTTGATAAAAAGCAATAAGTCTTTGGGCACATCCCACTATATTCTACAGGCAAAAATGGGACTGGAGTTGATATATTTAATATATATTTTTTACATTTAACAAAGCCACTTTTATTGAAGTAATATTTTTACATGTTTATTCTTACTCTCAACTTGATCATGAATGTTCGTGTGATATTTTTGAGATTTAATTATAGATTTTCCTAGATGAAATCCCAAGCGGTTTTGTCCTCTCAATTAGTGTTTACAGACGCGATATAGGATCTCATTGACGCTCACAACCCTACTGCCTTTGTTATATTTTAATGTTTATATTGAAATTTTTGCTTTTACTAATAAAGTCCAATTGCTAGTGATGTAGTAGGTGTAAATATGATATAGGGTTTGGGAACTCCTGACAATTTCCAAGTCCCGGGACTGAAGACGAGAGATATTAATACGTTTTTGGTATACATTTTGAGTAATATGTTGTTACAAGGCCACCAGAATTAGCGAAAAATTCTGCAAAAATTGTGTAACAATGGCCAGACACTGCCCTGGATGTAACTTGCCAGTTTTACGTTTTCCCGAGACATCACGGGTTCCAAACCCTAAAATTATGATAAATATCAAGTTTGGAGTAAGGAAATTATTTTGTGGTTGATATATTACGGTTTTTATTTAATGTGCATTCGTTTAGTTACGTTTAGATTATGTTGTTTCTCTGTAAATATTATTTTGATTTTTTGGATTGCGGCCCGGATTTGTACTTTAACTAGGCTAGTGACAAAGTGTTGAAATAATATTTATTACGAGAATTTGTGTTTTATTTTATACTAGCTGTCCCGGCAAACGTTGTTTTGCCATTTAAAATATTTCTACTTCTTCAGTTGATACAAATTCTTACCCCCTCTTTTGTCCCCTAAGAGGGGTAGAGCGAAAAATTGTATACACCAGATGTTAAGTTGGAAAAAAACAGTTAATAATATGTCAAAGTAAGTCCATTAAAGAAAAAAGTTTGATACAAAATCTGACCCCCTCTTTGGTTCCCTTAGAGGGGTGGGGTGGGGGGATTCTTAGTTACCAAATGTTGAGTCGGAAGAAGATAAATATATCTGTGAAAACCGTATGCAAATCGGATCAGTAGTTTTCGTGTTAAAGCAAAAGTCTTATACAAAATCTGACCCCCTCTTTCGTCCCTTTAGAGGTGTGGGGGGAATTTTTTTTATACACCAGATGTTAAGTTGGAAGAAGGCAAATATATCTGCGAAAACCGCATTCAAATCGGATCAGTAGTTTTCGTGTGATAGTGTGGAACAAACATACAGACTGACAGACAGACAAAAAACTAGCTACATTTTTGGCTTCTCTAGCGATGTAGTGACACCCCCCGCTTATTATTTTTTGAATATCTTTAATGTACAGAATTTTCATTTCTACAGTTTTATTATAATGTATAGATAGCGGTCGCCCGCGGCTCCGCCCGCGTGGATGTCGGTTACCGCTGCAAAAAGCCTACCCAGGAAACACACGGTCAGCAAAATGATTTCCAGGTCAATTCACAGAAACATCGACGACGCAGTCATTTTCCGCAGGCTGCACAGATTGTCTTTCTGTGGATGTTAAAGTTGTTAATGATGAGAATATTTAAATGTAATTAATAATAAGTTTTCACCTCTGACGGTAGTCCCGGAGTGCAACCCGTTGTTTTAGGATAAATAACTAAATTTTAAACGGGCTTTGGCCCACCACACATTCCCACCACTGTATCTCCTGTGTCGCCAGGATTGACAGCGGCATCCAACCACGAAAACCCTTTGATATGATCTCAGGGAGCCCGAGGGACATGCTAATACTGTCTTGGGACCCGCAACGAAATTAATCAGAAGAAAATAGGAGGAGTAGGAAGATTCCAATTTCCCTCCCCATAAAAGCGGGAGACAGCACAAAGTTGCAATGACCGAAAGTCAAAGAACTTAAGGGGGAGCACCACGGAAATAAGGTTAATAATTGTGACTCCTAAGCTAAAGCTAAGTTAATATTGGAGTTTATTGTGTTTGACTGTTGCCAATAATAATTGTGGCAAAAACGCTTGAAGGCACGGAAGTTCCTAGCGCTGTCCACGAGATCACCGTAGTATGCTACTCCAGATGTACAGAATAGGTTGTTTAGCATAGTAGTTCTTTCGTCCTGCCAGAGACTGCACTCCCAGAGAACATGATGCGCGGTTTGTTCAAACATGTTGCCTTCGGTCGAGCACTCGCACATGGGTGATGCTACTAGTTTAAATCCGTAAAGTTTGGCCTTAAAATTTCCATGACCGGTCAGGAATTGAGAAACGCAGTGATCAATATCCATCCAATGTTTGGATAGCCGTTCACGAATATTAGGGAAAAAATTATAAAGGTTTGGTGGAACAGTCCCATCGTGACTGCCATTCGGAGATTAGGCTTTGCACAGAGTTTTCTAAAGGTTCAAACAGTCTTGCTATTTTAATTTTATCGCGAGCGCTTAAAAAGAACGGGTTGTCAATGTTTTTTTTATGATAGTAAATTGTCGCACGACGCTGAATCTCAAGGTCAACGGGTAAAACTCCGGCTAACACAGGTAAGGCTTCGGTGCTTGTGGTCCTGTAAGCTTTGCATAAGAATATAAGAGCAAGACGTTGGCTTTGTAGCAACTTGCGACGAGCCGCGCCGATTGTTGCTCTGTCGGCCCACACGGGGGCCCCGTAGCAAATGCTGCCAAGGTAAGTAGCAGTGTACATTAATTTTAGGGTTTTGAAGGAGAGGCCCCATGTCGACGTAGATATTTTGGTAAAGGAGTAAAAATTGCGCTTCGCTGTCTCACCGGTTTGAATTATATGTTCTAAAAATGTAAATTTATTTTCCAAGTAAAAACCAAGATAACAGAGTGACTGTTTGCGTTTAACGTTAATATTGTCAAGTTTAATGCTAGGGGAAGATATAAGGGACCCTTTTAAAAGAATTTGGTAAGTTTTATGCGCGGCGAATTTCAGGCGATTACGTTTACCCCAGCTCGATATTAAATTAAGACTATCATTGGCTTTAGATTCAATTTCGGAACGTGAATTTGCATGAACGATGAGAAAACCGTCATCGGCGTAGCCAACTAGTACGCACAGCGGTGGTAGGGGAAGACTTAATAAATCATCAAATCCGAAATTCCATAGTTTTGGCGAGATAACAGAGCCCTGAGGGCAGCCGCATGTTAAATCTTTGGCGTGTGTACAATGGCCAAGTCGAAGCTTAGTTTGACCGTTAAAAAAATAAGAACGTATTATGGCATAAATATTAGAGTAGCAACCTCGATTTTTTAGTTTTAATAATAACATCGGCCACCAAGCATGATCGAACGCGCCGGAGATATCTAATGAAATGGCGACCACGTATTTAGATTCCGAAAGATTTACTATTTTTCTAACTTCCATAGCCGCGTCAACAGTCGATTTCCCGGCGGTGAAACCGAACTGATGACTATGAAATTTAGGGCCACCGGGTAGCAGGCGAGGTACGATGAGACGTTCTAGTAATTTACCTAAGCAAGGCAGTAACGTTATCGGACGGTAAGATTTTGGGTCGTCAGGAGGTTTGTTTCCCGCTTTAGGTATTAATTTTAAGCAACCGGTGCGCCAAATTTTTGGAAATATACCTTCTGCGATACATCTGTTGTAAACATGTAGAATCGATGAACTGGCCGCTAAGCACGCTTGTTTTATCATAGTATTCGATATTTTATCCTCGCCCGCAGATTTTTTTATAGGCAAAAGGTTTACTATTTTACTAAACTCCACCGAAGTTGGTAAATCTGAGGCCGGTGTATGTATGGGGTCTAGCATTCTACTCCTAATGTCGCGGTGGTGTTCATCATCCGAGGAGGGCTCGTCGTCTGGGATGAGAACGTTTAGATATGCCTTTGCCGTTTCGTCTAAGCTACAAGTGTAAGAGTTGTTAATTTTAATATTTGAGAAAAAGCTTGGCTCATTACTACTACCGGGTTTAAGCTCGTGGTATAAAGAGGACCAAGGGCCCTCTTTATCCAGTCTATTCGCGGCATTCTTCAACATATTATTTTTCGCTAACGTAACGGCGGCGCGATAGCGTGACCTTGAAATGCGTAGGTTATTCAAACTAATTATGTAATTATAATTCGAACGATCGTGGCCAGATTTACGAAGATTATTGATTTTGCGCCTGGCCCTTCTAAATTCCCGACGAAGATTAAGAAGGTTACTGTTCCACCATTTACAGTTGTGATCTTTTTTAAGAGGTCTACGACCCAAGGCTACATCGGCACAGTAAACAAATGTGTTTGTCATAATTTCCGCGCACTCATCGACGTTTAAATCCGGCCGAGTGAAGTCTCCGGCATGAGCGGTAATGAGGGAGCGGAATAAATTCCAATCGCCGTTCTTTACGTTGTATTTATAGTCATTAGAATTGACTACGGTATCACTCGGGACCGCACGAGAAAACTCGTACACCAATAAGCGGTGATCACTACATGACGCATCAGGTAGGACACGCCAATGCCTAATCTGGACGTACGCGCTGGATAGCGTGACGTCAATCGACGATTCGCCCGTTGGGCTACTATAGGTAGGTGGTGCATCGGGGGTGTTGTGAATTTGGAGGTTAAACTCCGCAATAAAGTCTTCTACAGCGGTACGACGGTCGCGGTCAGTGTACCTAAGCTGGCCGTGCCATAAGGGCGAGGATGCATTGACGTCGGCGCCAATAATAATTTTATCACCCGCGAGAGATTGTAATACGCGGCGGAGTTGATGTAAATGTGGGCCTACGGTATCCGCGTACTGAAAGTAGCAGCTTACAACGTATAGTCTAAACTGAGGACACGATACCTCGGCTACCGCACAATGCGACGTCGAAAGGTTATTTAAGGCCGTGACTGAAAATCTAGACTGAGGTGTGTATATACCCGCGCGAGCTAAGTTATTAATTTGTATCATTTTCGACCGAAACGACGCGAGTTGATATTGTTCTTGAACAAGTACTAAGTCTAAATTGTGGTCAGAAACTAACTTTTCTAATTCTAAAGTCGCGTGCTTGTTATTATGGAGGTTTAACTGTCCTATATTTAAACTATCCATACCTAGTAGTTAAAATAAGTTGCTCCATTTTGCTTTTATATGTTGGACAGTCTGGGGAGCCCGTGGGGTGGTCGGAAGGTTTTTTATAACGTTGGCAACTACCACAAACTGGCTTAAAATTTTCTTTATCTTTGTTGGGGCACGACAACGAGCTGTGTTTTTCGGCACAGTGATAGCAGCAAGGATTAGGATCGCGACAGAATTTAGCGACGTGCCCAAACTGTTGGCAGTTGTCGCAGCGGACCAGCTCAACGTCGTCCACGAAGCGACACATCGCCCAATCGATAAACAGTTTTTCTTTTGAATTGATCAGGTGTTTACGCACAGCGGGGTCTAATTCGATACCTATCCATTTCCTGTTGTTGTAATCTTTATTTAAATTACGACGTCTTACTATTTTTGTTGAACGCAAAAATTGTTCTTGAGACATATTCATTTCGCCATTAATATTTTGATTAAAAAGTGCGAGAAGGAAATTATCATCCGTCATATGTTGCGGTACATCTTTTATGAGAATACGTGGGTTACGTCCTTTAGGCGACTCGAGTCGCAGACCGGCCGATTTAAGCGCTTCCACGGATTTAAGTTTATTAACTTGCGACTCGCTAGTTAGTCGCAAGATCACACCCGAATTAGCTGTTTTTTTGACGCCGTGAAATTGAAAACCGTCGGCCGGGTTGATGACTTTCATCAGAGCTTGTTTTGTCTCCGACGATGATTTTAATTCCCCCGATTTTTCTTGTGTCGGATAGGCAATAACGCAGGGAAGCGGTTTTCGGGTCTCGACTGGCGGCACTGACTTCGCAAGTCTTAGTTTAAGCGCGTCCGAGTAGGAGGTAGAAGGCGCGGCGGCAACTGTTTGTACGACGGGATTAGTTTTGGCAGCTATCAATTCGCGTTCCATATTAGCGACCTTGGTTTCCAAGGAGGAGTTCTTTATGGCGAGAAGTGAGACGATCGTAGTTATTTTTTGAGTCATACTCATAATATCGGACTTGTTGGCAAAATTATTACGGCGAGACACGGTGTCGTTTGCGAACTCGTTTATTTTGGCTAAGTACGAGCTAGCTTCGCGGACGAGCTCGTAATAATTGCAAGCATCGTCGGATCGCGGCTTGTGTCTAATAATGACGTAACGGGGGACAGCAGAGGCTCGTCCCTAGTGGGTTGGTGACGCTTCTCCACAGGTGACAAGGAGGAAGGAGATAATTCCGACAACAAACGTTTACCGGACGAGAATGTCGGAGAACGAGGAGTTTTATCGCTTCTATTAAACGGGTTTGTATCTTTATCTGGCGGCATATTATTTTGGCTCGACATTGTGAGTTAATATAAAATTTGAATGTACCAATTACACTTATTTAATTTAAGTTAGAATGAAACAAAAGTTTAGCTTAATAATCACAGTCAGCTGATCGCAAGGCCGGCCGGCGCCGCGCGAGCGGTACCGACACACACAATATTTTACCTACCTACAATTCCCTACTGATAAAAGTGAACAAAGAAATTTACTTACCGAGTTAAATCCAATAAAGTACGAGCAAATGTGTTAAAAAACTTACAGTACACGTAGATTACACCGTTACCTAGCTAATTACACACACTCAGCACGAATTTACCGATTTAAAACCACCGAAAATAATTTTTTATCCCGGAGCGCACGTCAGACGATGTTAGCCGTACGGAGGCCGCGGGGGGAGGGGATAAATAACTAAAGCGATTTTTGTAGAGCTTTTCTATAAACAACATTAATTGACGTTAAGTTATTTTCAGGTAACAAAATATACTGATGGTCGGGATCCCCGACTCGTGATAGAGCAAAACATTCTTTTCATAAATCTATTCCTACTAATTAATTCAATGTTTGGCCCTGGGATTTACATAATATTTATCGTTAGTGCAAAATAATTTTTTACAGGAAATTGGAGCCTTTTGAAGGGTATAGGCAAATCAGTAGGGATCATTGGTATTCTTAGTATATGATCCAATTCACCAGCTGCAGGGCTGGTCATAATCTTCGCTACTGTGCACCCCCGCCTTGGTAGCGCCCACTTCGAAACGGGCGTAAATCGCAATTTTTAATTTCGCCATAACTTCTAAACCAAACGTCCAATTTTAATAATTCAAAGACCAAATATTATCTACATAAACTGTACTTAGTGATGAAATAATTCATTTTGATAAAGATTAATAGCATAAGTAAAATAAATGCGTTTAAATGTAGTCAAAAAAAATCAAGATTTTTTAAATAAAATAATGGTTGTTGTACCTCACTTGACATAGATAGGTATAGTGTGTCGCGGACTTTTTTGTAGATATTTAAAAGATCTACATTTACTTAGAACATTGTATGGTTCTATCTTTTATAGTTTAGGCAGCGTACGCAAAATAAGTAAATTTTCTGGTTGATTTTTTTTCACCTTGTGTCAGAAAAACCCAAATATCTTACGGAACCCTACATTTTCCGAAATAAAATGTAGCCTATGTTACTCGTAAATAATGTAGCTTTCGAGTGGTGAAAGAATTTTTTAAATCGGTCCAGTACTTTTTGAGCCTATTCATTACAATTAAACAAACAAACAAACAAAGTTTACCTCTTTATAATATTAGTATAGACTATAGTAAACCTATAGGTGCTCCCAGACAGAAGTGATATAACGTTAGATAACATTTTTGTATGACATTTTTTAACAAATTATAACAAAGTACACATTTATTTTTTGACATGTTTTAGCGTATGTTACACGAGGTTATAAAATGTTGTCGTGTTACACAGTTATATCTATACATATAATAAATCTGTAGAAATGTCAATTCTGTACATTAAAGATATTCAAAAAATAATAAGCGGAGGGTGTCACAATATCGCTATAGAAGCCGAAAAGTTAGTCAGTTTCTTTGTCTGTCTGTCTGTCTGTCTGTATGTTTGTTCCGGCATCACACGAAAACTACTGATCCGATTTGAATGCGGTTTTCGCAGATATATTTGTCTTCTTCCAACTTAACATCTTGTGTTTAAAAAAATTTCTCCCCACCCCTCTAAATATCGACACAACATCTATTACAATCTAGTGCAATTCCGATAAATATTGTAAAAGTCGTAGCAATGAAATTTCGTGACAAAAATTTAACGTGTAAGGCATCCAAAATTGAGAAAATTCCTTCTCTATAGGCACGGGTGACTATGGTCGTGGAAAGTATGAGGTGGTAAGTAAAAAACACAGCACAAATAACAAACAGTACAGACATCCGGTCCTTGAAAATCAAGCTTGCTCAATACAGAGGTAAGTTTGACGCGTGTACTACGTGATTCTGCATTATTTTGCTGCATCAATTAATAAAATACACTAGTGTGTGCACGCCTTAGAGTATCAATAACAGTGTGCACGCTCTCATTTCGGATGGTCTAGTACAGGGGTCACCAAATGGCGGACCGCGGTCCGCATCCGGACCGCCCACCCATTGTGTGCGGACCAAGCATTTTCGAAGATGAACTTAGTTACAAATAAATTTCGTTCTCGACTTACTGATGAACATCTCCAGGATTTAATTCAATAGCCTGTTCCAATTTCACTCCAAACAAGCAATAAAATTTGTCACTTTTCTCATTGATAATTAATGTAAATAAATTTCCGTAATCACTGCGAATGTGCGGACCGCGAAGGTCATGTCATTTCTTAAAATGGACCCCGAGAGAAACTAATTGGTGACCCCTGGTCTAGTATAAAGATGTTCTACTGTACATTATCTATACTGTGTGAAAACTTGACAAGTAAAGTCTGTAAATAAAATCGGCGATACGTAGGCCCCGTGATTGCACTGTAAAATATCCACCAACTGATAACACTGGAGCTGTACAATGTTTTGTCCTTATCTGTCAAGATAAAAAAACATGCTTGTCAGACAAGGATAAATCATTAGTAAGCCTACGAATAATAAAAACTAAGGAAGAGTAACTCCGTCAAAAAACATGCTCCAAAATACTTGTCAAAAAAGTGTACCTTATACTGCATTTACACATTCGCGTTCGCCATTCGCCTCGTCATCGACGAAGCATTCGTACACGAATGCTCTCGCGAACTACCGTTCACACATTCGTGGGGTGATTCATTTTGACATTCGCACACGAACATGGAGGACGTGTTAATATGATAGCGACGTTGAATGAAAAATATTATAAAATTTATGATAGCGATATTTTGGGTTCCAAATGAGCTCTTCCTTTTTGCAAAATTCTAGGAATTCTAAAATTCGCACTCCACTCCATTTTTATTACATAATAATAATAATACTAAATACTAATAATAAATCTGTATTGAAAACCAAAATATATTTCCTTATTATAATATTAGCCCGCCAAACTGCATAGTAGTTTGTCGGCGGCGATATAATATTTTTGTATAAGTATGTATATGTTATATCTTAAATTATGACTTAAGTTTACACAAAACGCACACGTATGTGGCATTAGTAAGAAAAAAAGAAACGACTGTAATAACTAATAACATTATTATAATAATGTTATTAGTTATTACAGTCGTTTCTTTTTTTTTTAACATTATAACATTATAATATACAGTTATACACTGTACTAAATAGGCTAATTTTCAGTACAGTGTACATAAGTCAAATATGTATATGTTCAGCTTTGTACAAGTCCTGTAGGGTCGGACGCTAGCTGTAAACTGAATGCAGGCGAATGTGTAAACAGTAAGTTCGTATTCGCTATTCGTGCCCTTTGATTCGCGTCCGAAAAACCGCTCCCAACGCGAATGCCACGAATCGCGAGGCGAATAGCGAGCGCCTGTTTACACATTCGTGTTGGTTATTTGCCTCGTGATTCGTGCGAATGTATAAATGCGGTATTAGGTACACATTTCAATACATTTGCAATATTTAGGTGGCCTTGAGCGGTATAAAGGCTGACGTTACATGACAATTCGAAAGGAACCAAATTTAAAACGGTAATAGTATGGGAGTTACGTTTCCTTAGTTTTTATTATTCGTAGGTGTAAGCTATCCAATTTGCTAAAGAAAGCAGTTATTGCCTTGTAACAGCTTTCTAATTTCTGCCTTTTATAACTCTAGTATTTTTATATGATGTCACAGGCATATCTTTGGGTGTAAATGTTGATATTTTCAGTGCATTTATTTCAATTGACCAAATGATACGAAAATAGACCTTACAAGTAACCCTAATCTACCAATACGACACATATAATGAGCTGCGTACGCCAATATACTATAACTATTCCACTGACATATAATATTGTCTTACGAATACTATTTAGGTAATCCGAAAAAATATTTTTATTATATCCAACGATAAAAAATGGACAATTCGCGGTAATCCATGGTCCGCTCGCGTTGAAAAAACAGTGAAGTGATAAAAAATCTTTAGTTTACATTAACGAATTAGAGTGTAGCCATGGACGTATAAAAAAGGCGGACGGAGTCCCACTATACACAAAACTGTGTCCTTCAGAGTCGGCCAGCTGACTGCATGTACACGGTCCGCACGCACACATTATTACGCTAGTCCAAGGTGGATACTCCATACCATTTGTTAAACTAATATGTATTCTGTGATACCATTTGACAGGCGTAAGAATGTGTGCGTGGCCGACTCTGAAGACACAGTTCTGTGTATAATAAGACTCCGTCCGCCTTTTTTCCTACGTTCATGAGTAGCGTTTAGATGTGTAGTATGTATGAATGGTTTGTTGATTTTTATTGTCTTCTCAACGCGAACACACTATAGCATTTAATTACAAAATACAACCATTGCGAAGTTATCTACTCGCTCGTTAAGGCAACAACGAAGGCAGTCCATAATACAAAAATAAGCTTACGCGTCTGTGATCTTATACATCTGTTTCGATAGAAAATATCAAAGTAAATACCATTATTATATAAGGTAAGATAGAACATAATTCCTATTCTTCACTATTTTCAATGTCTCTATAATTTATAAAGCCTGACTCACACTAGCGATTTGGGACTAAGGCCGTGTTTCCACTGACGCGGAGCGGAGCGGCCTCAGCTTAGCGGTGCCCGAATTGACCAATCGTGCTATTCCAGCGGAATGACAGCGGAGCGAAGATTTCGAGCATGGTGATTGGTCAATTCGGGCACCGCTAAGCTCCTCTCCGCTCCGCTCCGCGTCAGTGGAACGCGGCCTAAAAGATTATGCGGCTAAGGTCTCGTTAAACTGAAATTACATTCCGACAATCTTGATTAAAAAAGCTATAAGTAGCTCTTAGTGCGTCAACTTTTATGCAAACTTGAAAATCTATGTAATTTTTTTGACATTCACTTATACAAAATCTCGCCGCAAATCGTTAATGTGACAAATGACAAAGCTATGCTACTAGCTAACCTCATAGACGCTTTATTGTCGAACAAGATATAGGAATTAATCTGAGTTAACTTCTTTGGTCAAGCTTTACTATACGGGTAACTGAGTAATAAAAATAAGCACATAGTTATGTATTAAACCTACTATTACCTTTAGAATAAATTTAAAGAGTAAAACAAGATAATAAAATATAATCACCGTGCGTGTATGTACAGCAATATGTTTACGGAATGTGTGTCTGACGTCTGTAAACACAAGTCATTATAAACACCTTTTCACAATCATACTTTATAATACAGTTTTTATACTTTTCTGTAACCGCTGCAGAGTATGCACTTATTTAGAATGGCTTATATTTACTGTCATGAAACAAAACAAAAAACACCTAAAGCTAGTGACGAGCAACTGAAAAAACATTCAACACTTAACAAATATAACAAGCTACCGATAACACTAGTGTAATTTAGACTTGACTTTCTTCGACAGATTAAGGGTCAATTTATACTAGCGCAGTGTCGCGCATCCGCGCGCACTTTCGCGAATTATTTGCTTGACCACCGCTTTTTGGTGCGCGCGTATTCTCGCGCATCCATACGTCCACAAGCGAATCTACGCGTCATCACTGTAGGCACTCTGACGAATCCGCGCGCATTCGTTCCACTTGTTGCGAATTTTACGCTTCGACGCGCTTCGCTGCGCTTCGACTCTGCGCTATTATAAATTGACCCTTTGGATTTGCTTACAACAGTTTACAGTAGTCCTCTAAATACAAGACTAGTTGACATAAAATTTAATAAGAAATATCTCCAGTCGAAGTCTAAATTCAGCATATTATAACTAATAATATAGGCGAAATGTCCAACTAAGCCAGCAAAATTTATATTTTTGAGCTTAGCCATGGACTTCACCAATGTAGTATACTAGAATGAAGACAAGCGCCCTCTATTTCTTAAGTTAGTAAAAGTGAAAATACTTTATAATTATTTTTGCACTTAAAATTTTTACAAACTTAGAATTTTTCGTTTCCAGACGCATCCAAGAATATTTGTGCATCCTATATTCAAATGGAAGTAATTAAAAAATATATTTTATCTTAACAACTAAGGTGATATGCAGTGTGCACTAAATAAATTTAAGAATACAAGCTATTTTCTTTGGTATGTCACTACAACTCTGTTTTGACAAAGTTCATAAATGTACCTGCATTTTATGACTACAAAATATATTACACTTTATAGGACGAAGTAGAGATACATAATATAAATTTTACAGCTGGCAAAATTATTCAGAATTCTTTTACAAACCAAAATAGAAAATTATTTTACCGAACTTGAATTCTGATAAGTTTGCCAGCATTTTTTATATTTTACCAAGATGCAATCGTATCTAAATACTTAACATCTAAAACTACAAATTGAGCTTTCGCTAATTTAAAGTTTATATTTCACATAACGTAATGAATCAAGACAGTACAAAAGCTACAAGAAAAAAATTTAAACTGAGAAACGTTCTGCCAATTTGTCCTCTTAATACTTTTAGCTATAAAATAATAATTGTGGTTTTTATTGTTATTGAGCAGTAGTGAACATATTACAACAATTTTTTTAAGTGCTTCGAACCTACTCTAAATACTTAGTTTAATAGCTACGTCTACAACATAAATTCACTTATTTAACGTGCCATAAAGATATACAATGGCACAAACATCTATTAGGTCGATTTTTGTTTACATGTACTATCAGAGAAGTTGATTCCTATGCAGATCGGGGACCTACGTAGTTTGGTTGCGTTACGTTAAACCCAGCCGACAGATCACAATTAACATTGAATTGACATATTCGACCAAATAACGTTGATCTATCAACTGCATAGGAATCAATTTCCTCGATGGTACATTATGTTCAATTAGAACAATAATTAATAGTGTGTGCGTCTATTTTCTTTTAAGATGACAGTGTACTTGTCACAGGTATTTTGTATAGCGTATATTACAAAGCCTTACATGTAATAATCACAACCAAACACAAGTTGCAACTTTATGGCAAATATTTACAGACTCGCTTCGCCGGACTAGACGTTTGGGACATATATAATATTATATATTCCATTATTTAAACACCAACACATGCTACATACAATAGATACATAGTTGACTTGCTTACAAAAATATGTAGTTGTAGTAATTCTAATTTGTAACTAACATCCAAGTATTAGTGCGTTAAAAGACAATGTTTTAGGGGGTGTATAATTTTGACTTGTATGCCAATGAACATTGCAATTTTGACTTCAAAATCTACGCACGTTATGTCAACAAGATATACAAGATGTAAATGTGCGTATATCTCGTTTCGTTACACTAGGAATAACAGTGACACGTATATCATAAAACTTATGATTATGTACGATTACGTATGTCTACTAACAGCTAACACTTTAGTCCATTGTATCACATGTTCTGTATGACGTAATACAACTCGACGCACCTGTAAATAAAAATAAAATTGAGAAGGATTTTTTATAAAATATGAAATATTCATAAACATATTGCCAGTAATCAATACCACTGTGTCATGGCATTAACTGCCAAGACTACAAAATTATAGAAGTAAAAAGACCGTACAAGCGAGTAAAAACAGGCGTCTGACAGCAGATATTCCACAATATCAGCTGCTGTCTGTCAGAAATTTTGTATACAATAGAAGACGTGAGTAGAAGAGGCAGATAAGTAACAGTTAAAAATTCGTCGTTTTTTTTTTGGATTAAATGGAGCCTTTAGGTTCGGAAAATGATTTGAAAAAAAAACTGTGTATTTATGTTAAGCCAGATGATGGAATTTTTCAAAATTTTCATTTTCAAAGTTTGTTCAAATTATAAGGGAAAAAATTAGTCTTGTCGTATCTTATAAAATGTTAGTTATCTGGTTCTTCCACTCACGTTTTTCATTATTTTTTTACAATACTTACGAGGGCTAGTCGTCGAGGCGCGCGCGTTTGAGGTCCGGCTCGTCGTCGTCGTCGCCCCAGTCCCAATCGTCTTCGGGCTCGTCTCCCTCCCCCTCCACGCCATCCGCCTCCCCCTCTCCCCCCTCGCCTCCCTCGCCGTCGCCGCCCGACCCGCACTCGCCCTCGCCCTCTTCGTCATCCTATAATCGGTTATGGTTTAGTTTTGTTATACAAACATAATGTTATTTGGTCGCTTAACGTCAGATCCAGCCGACAGATCATATTTAAAGCCCCCGCAGACTACAGACTTTTTGTCGGCCGATAGTTTGACCAAGTTGGGGTTTCAGTATATTATTATCGGCCGATACAAATCGTTTAGTGTGCGCACCTTCAATCTTCATACATCTTCGTACTGATTCAACTATCGGCCGACTAAAAGTCTGCAGTCTGCAGGGGCTCTTAATTCATGAAGCCCCAAGCGGCCACATCCGGCCGCGATAACAATGAAAAAGCTATTGTGTCTCGTTTTGCCACGACTGATGGGTTAATGATGAGTTGACATAACCCACCAGAATATCAATTATAGTTAATTGACATAACTCGACCAGACCAATGACCATCGTTGGAGGGAAACAGCTGGGTACAGTGGCGGTACAGTCGCGTACAGTGGCGGTACAGTCTCGAGCAGTGGGTGTATAGTCGTGTACAGCGCACGTACAGTAGCGTACAGCGGCGGTACAGACACGTACAGTGTTGGCACAGTCCCGTACATTGGGGCACAGTCGGATATAGCGGCCTTACAGTCGCCTGCAGCGTCGCTACAGTCGCTTACACCGGCGGTACAGTCCCGTACAGAATCGGTACAGTCGCGTGGAGCGGCTGTACATATTCGCGTACACTGTCGATACTCGATACAGTCGCGAACAGTGGGGGTACAGACTACAGTTGCGAACATTGGGGTACAGACGTGTATACCGTCCGTAAAATCGCGTACTGCAACGGTACAATCGCGTACACCTGCGGTACAGTCGCGTACAGCGTCGGTACAGTCGCGTACAGCGGCGGTACAGTCGCGTACAGCGGCGGTACAGTCGCGTACAGCGGCGGTACAGTCGCGCTCACCTCGTCGCGGCGCATGACGGCGATTGGGGCGCGGCGGTCGTGCGCGGCAACGCGACGCTCGATGAGGAACGACACGTACTCGTCGTACAGCAGGCGGATCAGGTGGAACGAACCGAACGACGCCGCCGACCTGCAAGTTACAAATTATTATATTATTTGTCGTGAGTCAGGCCCTAGAACACGGGTCACCAAATGGCGGACCGCGGTCCGCATCCGGACCGCCAACTCGTTGTGTGCGGACCATGGAACCCACCAACTTGCACTACAGAGGACGTAATTTAAAATTAGGAAAAGGGCGGGGCGAAAGGAGGCGAAGAATAAAGTTTATTTCCGTAACTACGAGTACCTTACCAGCAAAGATAATTTCATTTCTCAAAATGGACCCTGAGCGAAATTAATTAGTGACCCCTGCCCTAGAAGATAAGGGTAGCAACAGCGACTTAACCCATCAGTCGTGGCAAAACGAGACACAATAGCTTTTTCATTGTTATCGCGGCCGGATGTGGCCGCTTGGGGCTTCATGAATTAATTGGCTTTTAGGGCGCTTTCCACTGAAGCGGAGAGGAGCTTAGCGGTGCCCGAATTGACCAATCGTGCTATTCCAGCGGAATGACAGCGAAGCGGAGCGAAGCGGAGCGAAGATTTCGAGCATGGTGATTGGTCAATTCGGCACCGCTAAGCTCCGCTACACGTCAGTGGAAACACGGCCTAATATTTACTTAAAATATCTACCAGCGTCAGCTCGCGTATAACAAGCGGGCAGTAGAATGACCAGTCTAACAAGTAGTGTGTTTTCGCGGGTTCTGGATCACGATTCTGGGTCCACCCCTCCTCCCCGCTCGCGGCTCGCAAACTTTCTCGATCACTTTTTGTCGGTTCGAGTGGCGACATCGCCTAAAAAAAAAAAAAGAGTTTGGTGTCAAAATATAGGTTTTCGGCCATTCCCGATCGATATATGCGATCCGTTTCTGCGTATTTGCACTAGTTTCAAAGTTAGCTTTTGTGTTTAACCCTCATTATCTACTATCACCACGCTCCATTGTTCCTTCATAATTACAATCGCTACTTATTGCATTGTTATGCTCGCCTCAGTGTCCTATTGTTCGACCTGGCTTATCGCTTACGTCACCTTGCTTTCTTACAAGATATTAAATAAATATGAATGATTATTTTTCCGACCCAAATATCGACCAATAGAATTGCACCATTCGACGTCGCGTGGTACAACCTACATGGTATTATACTGATAATTTTTTGAAAATTTTCTCTGGTCGTTGCTATATATAAAAAACAAAACATGATCCAGTCAAATTAACCACACGTCAAACTGACAGGTTGAATTCAATTGTGAAAATTGGAGATTTTGCATGAAAATGAGTCGATTTGGAGTTTGTTCTCTGTCCACCATCGATAAAAAAGTCAAAGGAAATGTTCCCATTAATACGGAGAAGGCAAAAAAAAACAGTTTGGAACCAATTTACTACTTTTTGTACTGAGAGGGAATACACATTGAGTGCTGAAACGAGTGAAGCGCAATTGGCAAACATTATGAAAGATTACGCTTACAATATGAAGAAAATGGATGGAGAAGACTATAAGGAAGGTACAAATTCTTATTTGTTAACTGTACATTTCGTCTCATGGTGCAATTCTATTGGCCGACATTTGGGACGGAAAAATAATCCCCCGAATACCACACGAGCTTCAAAATTATCTGGCATTTCCCTCAAGGTTCCCTGCAAACAAATAAAGTCGTCAAGTTTTTCAGGAAAAATCACTCGCGCTTCGCGCTCGTGATTTTTTAACCTGAAAAACTTGAATCCTTCATTTGTTTGCAACGAACCTATCGGGAAATACCCGATAATTTTGAAGCTCTTGTGGTATTATAAATGATAATTAACTAATGAATTATTGCAAATTAAAAGTACCCGAGTCATCGACCACCGCCGCCACGCTCGCCGCTGCCACCCGCATCTCGCGACTCGCGTCGAAGCGCAAGTGTAAACACAAAGCTCGCAACACACAAGCGTGCCCTGCGAGTCGCGAGCCGCGCCGCGAGACGGGTCGCAACCTCAAGTTTACACTCTCGGCTCGTAGCACGTCTCGCGGCTCGGCTCGCGGCTCACGCGCGAATGTAAATCATGTATTACAAGATTTTAAATAAATAAAACTTGATAAATTTTTCATTACATGTATTTTATTTCATTAAAACATTTATTGCGCGCTCGAGTGTAAATCATGTATTACAAGATTTTAAATAAATAAAACTTGATAAATTTTTCATTACATTTCATTAAAAAAACATGTATTGAACATACTGTACAATATTATATCATTACACAAAGTGTTGTTACTAAATAACTTTTGAAACTCTACTAAACTTTCCCCATTGAACTTATAATACAAATACATTAAACTATACTCTCCACAAACCTTGTGATATCGCATAGGGGCGCGCCCAAATGAGTCAAAGTATTGACCTATGCCATTTTCATTTATGTGTATTGCTATCCAGTGGGATCCAGGTTTATTATCAGGGTCCAAGTTGCTAATTATGTATGTAGGGGTTTGAACATATATAGGTAGACGATTCGCAGCGTATACATTATCTTCTAAACCTTTACAAATTCTTCCCAAATAATTACGGATCTCTATTGTGTTCATACTGTATTACTAATACTACCATTAAATGCTGCATTATCTACAAATGCTATGATACATCTTTTGGGCATTTGCACCAGGGATATATTATAAGGCGTTTTTTCTTATCAGTGGAGAGTTGTAATGTCGTAAACGTTATTCACAATTCTTGAGTCATCCCTTAACACAGAGGTTCCCAAACTGTGCGCTGCGACGCCCTGGTGCGCCGTGGAAAGGCAAGAGGGGGCGCCGTGAGTCAATATTCCATCATTATTCGAAACCATAAATGTTTTAAAATTAAATTATAATATTAATTATAATATTAATTATAAAGCAGGTAGATAATTAAATATTTGTTTATTACTATTTACCTGTTTAACCTAACTATAATCATTAAATGTATTTATTTATGTATCTTTTTCTAATAGCTAGGTAGAGTAGGGTGCCGTGATAAAATAAGTATTTTACATCTGCACCGCAGGCTGAAACAGATTGGGAACCCCTGCCTTAACATCCATTTTAAAAAGCATACAATAGATAGTACGTTCACATTCTTTACTAATTATTCCTGTGACTCGTTAAAAGGACCAGGATAACTTAATTGTTGGGGCATTAGATAAGATTGCCAAACCTCATTCCTAACTATTCAAATTTTTACTATATAAGCCCTGTAGTTTCTCACTGTAGATATCAGCATGGCTATCTAGTGGGGTCCATGTGTAACATTTTATCAGGATCCAAGTTGCTAATAAATGTATGTAGGGGTTTGAACATAATTATTATATTATATAGGCAGACGATTCGCAGCATATACAATAATATTATCTTCTAAAGTCTAAAACTTCACAAATTCTTCTCAAATAATTACGGATCTCTATTGTGTTCATACTGTATTATCACAGAACCAAACTGGTATATGAATCTTGTATAGTAATAATAATATGTCACATATCCGTATAATGTATGCTTTATGTATTTACTAACTATTACATATGAAATAATGAATGAATAAATAAAAGAAACATAACTTAGGTACAATATTTTATTTCATAATATCTACACGCTATTAGGTAAACACGCACACATACACACGTTACACATTATAACTCAAATATATCATACATGTGACTTTTCTTAGCTTCTATAGTCTACAGTTACATTACGGTTTTTATCTAGTTTTCTATAACATTATCAAACTCTGCAAATACAATACAGTTAATCGTTTGAGAGAGACTAGAATCAATTGATATCACATTTCCTTCATTAAGGAAATGTATACCAGTACCGGAAAATAATATACGAGAGACTGAAGTGAACATATTAGATACCATTGAAGGATGGTTGTAGAGTTTTTGAAGGCACGTGTATCTATAAACACATCTATGTATAAACAATATGAATTCATACCATAATTTTCAAAATTGAAAGGATTCTTACTAATGATTAAATGCTGCGTTATTTACAAATCCTATGATAAATCTTTTGAGTACTTGCCCCAAGAATATTATCAAGCGTTTTTTTTTTCTCATCAGTGGAAAGTCGTACCTAATATCATAAACGTTATTCACAATTATTGAGTCATCCTAAACATCCTTTTAATGGTAAAGCATACAATAGATACACTTTCACATTCTTTACTGATTATTCCTGTGTCGTTAAAAGAATAGGATAGCATTAGATAAGACTGTAAAACCTCATATTATCATTTTTAAATTAAAAAATGTATACTCAATACCTAATATTTATTAAGTTTTCCTTTAACAAAAAAACACACAATAATTCTATAACTTATTATATTCTTAATCGTATAGCATATATTATGTTCCTTTATTATAGAGTACAATAATATATTTTCTTAATCCTTATAGTTACCTAGATACATATTTTACATGTATCATCTTTGAATTCTATCAACGTTGGCCCTCAACCACATACCGAAAGCTACCACCTCAACCCCGCTGCAATGACAACTTCTCTTAGATGTCTTGGAGAAGTTGGTATGACGATGGCAGTTTGACAGTTTTGAATTATTCCAGTCCAACTCTGCCATCACGTTTTCCACTTTGGGGCACCCAAACATTTCAATGTTTACATGTCTGAAGCCCAACGTTGATAGCAATTTTTTTTCAACTGTGCCCCCTTTATACGCCCATGAGTATTGTTTATTTGGATCGAGGGAGTGTAAATGCTCCACTAAAATTTCTTGGGTTATGTCTCCATCGGAATTTCTGAACGCCATTCCATGAACATGGCGTTCACAGAATGCAATTTCCTTACTTTTCCCCAGATGTAGAAACCATAACGGTAATTTAATATAGTGCAGGTACATCACCTCTTTCCAAATATCATAAATACCAACCTCTTTAAAGTATATGTCACTCTTAAGGGGGAAGCCATCGATGTCTATTACATACCTAATGTCAATATCCATGTTATCATTAATATTATTTCTCGACATTATAGCGCGCACACACACTATTACTACTTTAACAGTCTTTTTAAAACTAAAAAAATTATACAATAATTGTCTTTTACACTTGTTTGTTGTCTATATGTCCGCACAGTCTATTGTTTTTGCATATGTCACACAGTCTATACCGTTAACACCCAACAACCGTAACCACTCTTCGTGATCGATGTTTACACACCCCGCTGTATCCTCGAGATGCTCTGCGATATCATCCCAAATTTGAATCAACGTGTAAATGCTATCATCACTCAGTCCACTCCTTTCGTACTCGCTGGTGAGCAGTATATGTACGTCTTCACGCAATTTACGTAATGGGATAGGTCGCGTCCACAGCTTCAACAACCTGTTGGTTGATAAACATTTTATCCATTCCCTCTTACATCCGGCATACATTGTTTCTATTATCGACATCATATTTAAGGGTAGTTGGAATTTACACTGCAATACAAAAAAAACATGATCACATGGAAAAGTTAATTGTCCATGTATTACCCTCTCGACCCCTGTTAATTATGTTTACACCCTGATTAAGTATTGCCAAAATATCTTCATCTATGTCGTTATATCTCGATGGTAATGCTACAACGTATCCATTGTCGAGATGTACCACTGTATGCAATGTATCAGCATGAATCTTTGATGGAAATTTGAAAGCTCCAATGATTTTATAAGGGATGTTTATCTCAAGATCCTCCAATTTTTCCCATGTCTTATTTAATTATTTAATTTTTTCAGAGCTTCCCCCATTGATATTTTTAAACTAAAACACTTTTTATACTCACAATATGCAAAAACTTCTAGCGGAAATATTAATTACTGTATTGCTCACGAGTGTGGTACTGGTTAAATGTGATTTCAAACAGAACGCTTAGGACTATTTATAGTTAAAAAAGCTCTTAGATAAATTTTCTCTATTGTTCCCCACTACCACCTGATAATATATGTATACGACAGAAAATACTTCCTGTGATAATATTTTATTAATAATTATATTTTTAACGGTATTTAGTGATCATATTCACAATCTGTGCCCATATTCACAATCTGTGCCCCTTTTTTATTCACATTCAGACTTCCCGTAATGTCCTGAAAATATATGCATAGGTAATACTAAAAGTTCTACTAGGTGCACAAGATTTAGCGACGAAACCGGAATTTTATAGTTTATCGATTTTTCAGAAAATTTTGTGACTCAGCTACATAAAATCAAAATGTTTAACAAAAACAATTTATTCACGATTTTGTATTTTAGATATTTCAAAAACTTTAATGTATGATTTCCACTACAATTATATATGATAAATAAAATTTTAAAATAATATAAAATTGTTGTATACAGATTACAGATACTGATAGCTTAATATATATCAAATATACACACAAAATGTATATAATGATATTAAGCAGGATCTTCATAAATTTTTTTGATACATCTGATTATCCTTCTGATAATAATAGGTATGGCTAAAAATCTTGTGTTCGTATGTGATTTGTCATTATAACGTGAAACTGTATTTTTAAGCTTAGTCAATATGATCAATTTGTTTTCTTGTTATTAACTGTAAAACGTAAGTACGTTTGTTATGAGATAATTTTATACTAATGATTTTTTTTCTTTTGTAAACTAGATTGTAAGACTATGTTTCGAGTAGCCATACTTTTATATTATACTTTTATATGTATAATATTGTACTGAATGTTTAATTTTTAAAGTTTCATTGTATTACAACATTGTAAAATATAATATTTAATCAAGATTTTCTTAAAAACATAAAGTTTTAATTTATGTTACTCATATGAGTTTCAATCAAAATTTGAATATAATATATTTCAAATTTATTAAAGCTTTTTCATTATTTTCAAAAACTTTATAGAAAATTATAAAACTTTTTTTTTAATTCAATTTATTTCACATTTATTAAAGCTTGTTTCATTATTTTCAAAAACCTTTTAGAAAATTACAAATCGTGTTTTTTATAAAAAATTATTTCAAATTTATTAAAGCTTGTTTCATTATTTTCAAAAACCTTTTAGAAAATTACAAAACGTGGTTTTTTAAAAAAAATATTTCAAATTTATTAAAGCTTTTTTCATTGTTTTCAAAAACTTTTTAGAAAATTATAAAATTATAAAACGTTTTTTTAAATTTAATATAATATTTCAAATGTATTAAAGCATATTTCATTATTTCAAAAACCTTTAAGAAAATTACAAAACGTGTTATTTTTTTTTAATATATTTCAAATTGATTAAAGCTTATTTCATTATTTCAAAAACCTTTAAGAAATTTACAAAACGTGTTTTTTTCATAAAATATATTTCAAATTTATTAAAGCTTGTTTCATTATTTTCAAAAACCTTTTAGAAAATTATAAAACGTGTTTTTTTAATACAATATATTTCAAATTTATTAATGCTTGTTTCACTATTTTCATAAACTTTTTAGAAAATTATAAAAAGTTTTTTTTTAATTTAAAATATTTCGAATTTATTAAAGCTTGTTTCATTATTTTCAAAAACCTTTTAGAAAATTATAAATTGTGTTTTTTAATTTTATAAAAATATTCAATTATGCTCAATGTTGAAATTCAAATCAATCAAACATAGAATTTCACTCAAAAAATAAATTAAACATGTTTATCATAATCTCTAAATATATCAAACTTTGTAAGTCACATAAAATCAATTTGTAGAAACCAAAATATATTAAAGGTCTTTTGAAATCTTGAGATGACGAAGAAATAAATTGCATTTGTGAGTATATTCATAACGTTCTACAATTTAAAGTACCACTCAAAGAAAAGGAGAATTTTTTTTTAACAAATATAGAGATATTCTTCGAAAATTAGTACGAAAAGGGACAAGTAAATTAAGAAAAAAAATTATAATTCAAAAAGGGGGCGCATTTTTACCCCGTCATAATGGATTTTCCACACTACTAGGTTGTTTTAACTTTTCAATTAGACTTGGTTCAATTGATAACATTGTTTTTAGCACTTTCCATCTTAAGAAGGTAATTCATCAATCGACTCAAAATAGAAACAAAAATTATGGATAAAAATGCGCCCCCTTTTTGAATTATAATTTTTTTTCTTAATTTACTTGTCCCTTTTCGCACAAATTTTCGAAGAATATCTCTATATTTGTTAAAAAAAATTTCTCCTTTCAGTCAGTCACAAAATTTTCTGAAAAATCGATAAACTATAAAATTCCGGTTTCGTCGCTAAATCTTGTGCACCTAGTAGAACTTTTAGTATTACCTATGCATATATTTTCAGGACATTACGGGAAGTCTGAATGTGAATAAAAAAGGGGCACAGATTGTGAATATGGGCACAGATTGTGAATATGATCACTAAATACCGTTAAAAATATAATTATTAATAAAATATTATCACAGGAAGTATTTTCTGTCGTATACATATATTATCAGGTGGTAGTGGGGAACAATAGAGAAAATTTATCTAAGAGCTTTTTTAACTATAAATAGTCCTAAGCGTTCTGTTTGAAATCACATTTAACCAGTACCACACTCGTGAGCAATACAGTAATTAATATTTCCGCTAGAAGTTTTTGCATATTGTGAGTATAAAAAGTGTTTTAGTTTAAAAATATCAATGGGGAAGCTCTGAAAAAATTAAATAATTATAAGACATGGAAAAAATTGGAGGATCTTGAGATAAACATCCCTTATAAAATCATTGGAGCTTTCAAATTTCCATCAAAGATTCATGCTGATACATTGCATACAGTGGTACATCTCGACAATGGATACGTTGTAGCATTACCATCGAGATATAACGACATAGATGAAGATATTTTGGCAATACTTAATCAGGGTGTAAACATAATTAACAGGGGTCGAGAGGGTAATACATGGACAATTAACTTTTCCATGTGATCATGTTTTTTTTGTATTGCAGTGTAAATTCCAACTACCCTTAAAATATATGATGTCGATAATAGAAACAATGTATGCCGGATGTAAGAGGGAATGGATAAAATGTTTATCAACCAAATGGCATATGAAGCAGTGGACGCGACCTATCCCATTACGTAAATTGCGTGAAGACGTACATATACTGCTCACCAGCGAGTACGAAAGGAGTGGACTGAGTGATGATAGCATTTACACGTTGATTCAAATTTGGGATGATATCGCAGAGCATCTCGAGGATACAGCGGGGTGTGTAAACATCGATCACGAAGAGTGGTTACGGTTGTTGGGTGAAGTGCCGGCAGAGTATTTCGCTCACACCATATCACCTACGGGCAAGTTGACAAGTGAACTGTTAAACTTCGTATTTTGTGCCATTGGTGTTAACGGTATAGACTGTGTGACATATGCAAAAACAATAGACTGTGCGGACATATAGACAACAAACAAGTGTAAAAGACAATTATTGTATAATTTTTTTAGTTTTAAAAAGACTGTTAAAGTAGTAATAGTGTGTGTGCGCGCTATAATGTCGAGAAATAATATTAATGATAACATGGATATTGACATTAGGTATGTAATAGACATCGATGGCTTCCCCCTTAAGAGTGACATATACTTTAAAGAGGTTGGTATTTATGATATTTGGAAAGAGGTGATGTACCTGCACTATATTAAATTACCGTTATGGTTTCTACATCTGGGGAAAAGTAAGGAAATTGCATTCTGTGAACGCCATGTTCATGGAATGGCGTTCAGAAATTCCGATGGAGACATAACCCAAGATTTTTAGTGGAGCATTTACACTCCCTCGATCCAAATAAACAATACTTATGGGCGTATAAAGGGGGCACAGTTGAAAAAAAATTGCTATCAACGTTGGGCTTCAGACATGTAAACATTGAAATGTTTGGGTGCCCCAAAGTGGAAAACGTGATGGCAGAGTTGGACTGGAATAATTCAAAACTGTCAAACTGCCATCGTCATACCAACTTCTCCAAGACATCTAAGAGAAGTTGTCATTGCAGCGGGGTTGAGGTGGTAGCTTTCGGTATGTGGTTGAGGGCCAACGTTGATAGGATTCAAAGATGATACATGTAAAATATGTATCTAGGTAACTATAAGGATTAAGAAAATATATTATTGTACTCTATAATAAAGGAACATAATATATGCTATACGATTAAGAATATAATAAGTTATAGAATTATTATGTGTTTTTTTGTTAAAGGAAAACTTAATAAATATTAGGTATTGAGTATACATTTTTTAATTTAAAAATGATAATATGAGGTTTTACAGTCTTATCTAATGTTATCCAATTCTTTTAACGACACAGGAATAATCAGTAAAGAATGTGAAAGTGTATCTATTGTATGCTTTACCATTAAAAGGATGTTTAGGATGACTCAATAATTGTGAATAACGTTTATGATATTAGGTACGACTTTCCACTGATGAGAAAAAAAAACGCTTGATAATATTCTTGGGGCAAGTACTCAAAAGATTTATCATAGGATTTGTAAATAACGCAGCATTTAATCATTAGTAAGAATCCTTTCAATTTTGAAAATTATGGTATGAATTCATATTGTTTATACATAGATGTGTTTATAGATACACGTGCCTTCAAAAACTCTACAACCATCCTTCAATGGTATCTAATATGTTCACTTCAGTCTCTCGTATATTATTTTCCGGTACTGGTATACATTTCCTTAATGAAGGAAATGTGATATCAATTGATTCTAGTCTCTCTCAAACGATTAACTGTATTGTATTTGCAGAGTTTGATAATGTTATAGAAAACTAGATAAAAACCGTAATGTAACTGTAGACTATAGAAGCTAAGAAAAGTCACATGTATGATATATTTGAGTTATAATGTGTAACGTGTGTATGTGTGCGTGTTTACCTAATAGCGTGTAGATATTATGAAATAAAATATTGTACCTAAGTTATGTTTCTTTTATTTATTCATTCATTATTTCATATGTAATAGTTAGTAAATACATAAAGCATACATTATACGGATATGTGACATATTATTATTACTATACAAGATTCATATACCAGTTTGGTTCTGTGATAATACAGTATGAACACAATAGAGATCCGTAATTATTTGAGAAGAATTTGTGAAGGTTTAGACTTTAGAAGATAATATTATTGTATATGCTGCGAATCGTCTGCCTATATAATATAATAATTATGTTCAAACCCCTACATACATTTATTAGCAACTTGGATCCTGATAAAATGTTACACATGGACCCCACTAGATAGCCATGCTGATATCTACAGTGAGAAACTACAGGGCTTATATAGTAAAAATTTGAATAGTTAGGAATGGGGTTTGGCAATCTTATCTAATGCCCCAACAATTAAGTTATCCTGGTCCTTTTAACGAGTCACAGGAATAATTAGTAAAGAATGTGAACGTACTATCTATTGTATGCTTTTTAAAATGGATGTTAAGGCAGGGGTTCCCAATCTGTTTCAGCCTGCGGTGCAGATGTAAAATACTTATTTTATCACGGCACCCTACTCTACCTAGCTATTAGAAAAAGATACATAAATAAATACATTTAATGATTATAGTTAGGTTAAACAGGTAAATAGTAATAAACAAATATTTAATTATCTACCTGCTTTATAATTAATATTATAATTAATATTATAATTTAATTTTATAACATTTATGGTTTCGAATAATGATGGAATATTGACTCACGGCGCCCCCTCTTGCCTTTCCACGGCGCACCAGGGCGTCGCAGCGCACAGTTTGGGAACCTCTGTGTTAAGGGATGACTCAAGAATTGTGAATAACGTTTACGACATTACAACTCTCCACTGATAAGAAAAAACGCCTTATAATATATCCCTGGTGCAAATGCCCAAAAGATGTATCATAGCATTTGTAGATAATGCAACATTTAATGGTAGTATTAGTAATATAGTATGAACACAATAGAGATCCGTAATTATTTGGGAAGAATTTGTAAAGGTTTAGAAGATAATGTATACGCTGCGAATCGTCTACCTATATATGTTCAAACCCCTACATACATAATTAGCAACTTGGACCCTGATAATAAACCTGGATCCCACTGGATAGCAATACACATAAATGAAAATGGCATAGGTCAATACTTTGACTCATTTGGGCGCGCCCCTATGCGATATCACAAGGTTTGTGGAGAGTATAGTTTAATGTATTTGTATTATAAGTTCAATGGGGAAAGTTTAGTAGAGTTTCAAAAGTTATTTAGTAACAACACTTTGTGTAATGATATAATATTGTACAGTATGTTCAATACATGTTTTTTTAATGAAATGTAATGAAAAATTTATCAAGTTTTATTTATTTAAAATCTTGTAATACATGATTTACACTCGAGCGCGCAATAAATGTTATAATGAAATAAAATACATGTAATGAAAAATTTATCAAGTTTTACTTATTTAAAATCTTGTAATACATGATTTACATTCGCGCGTGAGCCGCGAGCCGAGCCGCGAGACGTGCTACGAGCCGAGAGTGTAAACTTGAGCTTGCGACCCGTCTCGCGGCGCGGCTCGCGACTCGCAGGGCACGCTTGTGTGTTGCGAGCTTTGTGTTTACACTTGCGCTTCGACGCGAGTCGCGAGATGCGGGTGGCAGCGGCGAGCGTGGCGGCGGTGGTCGATGACTCGGGTACTTTTAATTTGCAATAATTCATTAGTTAATTATCATTCATATTTATTTAATATCTTGTAAGAAAGCAAGGTGACGTAAGCGATAAGCCAGGTCGAACAATAGGACACTGAGGCGAGCATAACAATGCAATAAGTAGCGATTGTAATTATGAAGGAACAATGGAGCGTGGTGATAGTAGATAATGAGGGTTAAACACAAAAGCTAACTTTGAAACTAGTGCAAATACGCAGAAACGGATCGCATATATCGATCGGGAATGGCCGAAAACCTATATTTTGACACCAAACTCTTTTTTTTTTTAGGCGATGTCGCCACTCGAACCGACAAAAAGTGATCGAGAAAGTTTGCGAGCCGCGAGCGGGGGGGAGGGGTGGACACAGAATCGTGATCCAGAACCCGCGAAAACACACTACTCTAACAGCAGTCGTCATGCGCGCGTCACATTGCGCTTAAAGCTGCGTTCCACCAGAGATATGTGTTTTTAAGATCCAATAGAATCGCTGCGCTGAGCAAGGTCACGTCAATGAAGCGATTCTATTGGTTCTCAAAAACACATTCCGCGCAACACATCTCTGGTGGAAGCACAGCCTAAAGCGTGCGGGCGGGGCAGGTTCATACTGCGCGCACGCTATCTTCAAACCACGCCTCGAAACCCAGACCCAGTCCTAATATTATTTTTCTAAATAATTATAAACTACCCACGTAAGAGTGAGCTCGCGTATAACTAGCGAGGAATAGAAGGACCAGTCTAACAGCAGTCGTGCACGCGTCACGTTGTGGTCGGAGCGTGCGGGCTCGTGCGGCGCGCACGCAACCCACAATCCACGCCTCCAAACCCAGACCCAGTCTTTATTTTTTTCTCTAAATATAAAATACTACCCACCTAAGAGTCAGCTCGCGTATAACAAGCGAGGAGTAGAAGGACCAGTCTAGCAGCAGTCGTCGTGCGCGCGGCACGTAGCGCTCGGAGCGTGCGGGCGGGGCGGGCTCGTGCGGTGCGAGTGCGGCGCGCACGCAACCCTCGAGCCACGCCGCCCACGCCTCAAGACCCAGACCGCGACCGAGAGTTGCCGCGAATGAAGACTGTGAAGGTTAAAATAAAGTTAAAAAACATTACAATAAAGTTAAAATAACAAACAAAAGGCTCCGGGCCTAGTCTGCGATCCAGCGTTGCTGCGAACGATCTATTTCACATAGATAACGGCCACAGTAGTAGAACTAATTTATTTTCGTATGCATTCCATCCATTATACAAGTACGCTTGACTTATGATACCCAGCTGTATTTTGTGCCTATTTGAAGCGGTATCAGCTCCCCCAATGCGAGGGAAGAGAACTAAATCCGACGTAACTTGCAAATGGCCGCTCAATCGCTATTGGTTGTAGAAACCACAGATTAATAGTAAGTATACCTCCATGGTAGAAACTAGTATTAGTTCCAAGTACTCCCACTACTGCTATCAGCGCCAATATGGCGACTTTCAAACGTCATTTTACGTCAAATTTAGTTCCTATCCCTCGCATTGGGGGAGCTGATTCCGCTTCAAATAGGCACAAAAAATTGCTGTCATTTCAAAAGATATTAGTCCAGCGTACTTGTTTAATGGAGGTCAGTGGTATGCACAAAAAATTAATAAAAATCAAATAATAAACTGGATCTAATCACCGTAAATTATCCAAATAAGACGTAATCCAAATAACTACTGAACGAATTTGTACTAATATTTGATATTATGGCAGTTTAGGCTCTTATTAAATAGCTAGTATTTTTCAGCGGTTCCACAGCGCAAAAGAGCTGATAAGTAAATATGTTGAGATATTATTATGTACCTTGAAGTCAGCCTCTAGTCTGTGTGCGGCGGCGGCGCTGCCGGCGGCGCAGGCCCAGGTGGCCTGCTCGCGGACCACGCGGAAGTCCACGCGGTTGAGGTCGGACAGCATCTGCTGGATCTGGTGCTGGTTGTTGAGGACTGCGCGAGCCGCCTAAAGGTATACACATATAATTATGTTGAGACTAGTAGTGCCGTCATGTAACTTAGTAAAAAACCTAGTAATTAATTATAGAAAAAGCTAAAAGTTGTTGTATTTAAGTATGCACATCACGAAGTACAAGGTAGACAGGCAAATACAACTGTTCATATTTTTTAAAGAATGATAAATTATAAGCTATTAAAGTCCTACCATAGAAAGTCACTCGAAATAAAATAAAAGCTAATTAATTGTGTAACCTTTTTTTCAGTAAGGTGGTTAACTAAAATCGTACGCAGGTATAGAGCTTTAAAATATTTTTTGTGTTGTTACACAATCGTTATATAATTTTGTACGACGCTTACTTTCGACTACTCGATCTTAATCCTAAACGAGCAATTTTATTGCGCAATATCACGTATTGCGTAACATTATTGACCGTCTAGGGTTGATATTGAACATCGCGCACCTTCAATCTAATTGTCAAGTACAATAATAACTATTGATGACCGTCAAGGCGCCGGCTATAGTCCGCGCGGAACTAGTTGGCCGCTCTGCCGGTATGTGAGTATACGGGCAGAGCGGCCAACTAGTTCCGCGCGTACTATAATTATACTTTAACGATGTTGGTGGTGGCCGAAAAGGAAGATCTTCCAACCGAGAGAGATAGCATGCTCGGTCAGGCCGAAGCCCAGTGACGTCATTTCAGACGATGTATATATCTTGCCGTTCTCCGAAACTTCGATAGCGCGATGCAGGATTGTTAGGCGAATTATGGGTACCGCCACAATACTAATAATACATACCTGAGCGAGATGGTTGAGCGAGGTGTACCGTCGCAGCGCGGCCGCGAGCGCGCCCGCCGCCGCCGCCGCCGCGCGCCCCGCACGAGCGGGTGCGCCCGCCCCGCCCGCCGCTAGCGCCGCCTCCAGGCCTTTGGCGAAGTTGCGGATCGACTGCACACAGAACATTAGTATTGATAAAATATGATAAATGTTTTATCATGTTACGTATATAGTTATAAGCCGGAAACCACAATGAGAAAATTTATTTATTTATTTTTTATTTATTTAATGATTTATTGTGCACAAGAAATATTAACAAAACAATAATTTACATAGTAAGACGACACAAAGGGTCTGCTTATTTCTAATAGAAATCTCTTCCAGCAGCCCTACGGAGAGAGATTGGATAAGGATAGCAGATAGGACGTGCACAATCATGAATGTAATATTATATAAACATGTACTTCTTACAATAAAACTAATAATAAAATAATAATAATAATAATGACCAGATAAGTTAATATTATATGATAACAAAATAAATAAATTATACATTTACCAAATGCTATAGCTACAACATACAATAAATAATAAATAGTAATATAAGAATAATGAATAAATACTATATGTATATATAATAACGGTATTTAAATGGATGGAGATTCGAGGTAGTGCTCTTTCAAGCGTCTTTTAAAAACAGTAATGGTGGGACTATCACGGATGGTGTGAGGGAGTGTTCAGGTTTCAGAAACTAAAATGGCATTGACAGGAGAATCCACAAACATTTCCAGAAAATCTGCGTAATGCTGTGGTATGCTTTGGGCATTAATATGCACAATATTGAAATTGCTTTGGAAGGAGGAGAAGGAGCTCGTTAGCTGATCATGTGCAGAAAATGAAGCAGATAACCCATCACCACTGTGAAGGCTGAGAAAGCTGTCGGACGAAGAAGAGTATGAGAAAAAATCATCATTCAAATCAATGAAATCCATTAAACTACCAAAATATCATAAATATATAGAAATAATATATATATATATATATATATATATATATACAGGGTGTAAAAAGACCACTTCCGATAACTTTGGGGTATTATTATACTACATTTTCTGATTACAAAAATGTATTTTTTTTTAATTTTTTTTTTCTAAAAAAATTTTTTTTAATATATTTTTTATAATAAATAACCTTCAGACAAAACCATAAACCATTTACAAAAAATTTTTTAAAATATTTTTTTTACTTTTATTTTTTTTATCCCGATACGTAATCTAAAAGACGCGAGTCATTGATATCAAATGTAGCGCGCTTAATAACATAAGGTCGTAAACGACCATACTGTACGGTCGCGGCAGTTTTTAACCTTATGCTCTTTCCAACCTATCAAGAACCATGACATTCAACTCTCTCAAGTAACTCAGAACTTTGACCTATGATCTCTTACCTAGGCTAATTTAATCCTTCGATCGCGGATTCTTGGAAATGCTATTGTATTCTAGAGTTGTCTCGATCACCGGTACTTGTATGGGCCTTAATGGGTTAAAACTTTAATTCTAACTCATGTACAAAACTGTAAGTAACTTTCTGAGCATGAGTAACAACTTATTTATCGATTAGTTAAAAAGTTATTCGTAAGGAACAAAACCGATTTTGTGTGATATGCGAATGCGGATCTCAGGAGTCAGGCTTTCTATCGAAATTACAGACGATGCATGAAAACTTCCGCACGTAAAACTATGGTAATAAACTTACGTGTAAAATGTTAAGTTCTTAAAGTGTTCTTATTTCTCTAGACTCTATGCATTTTGTAAGTATTCTTTAGCACTAAGCAATAATACCACCAACAACAACACGTTTCTTACACGAAATCTAACACAACACAAAGTTTAAACAAAAAAATAATAACACATTTTCCGTGTTATGCAGAACGATGATTGTGGATGGACAGTACCTAGATCTGCAATTATCGCTTTTTATCTACTACAGACGATACAGTATGAAAAAACTAGCAATTAATTACTTACGTGAAAAATGTTGAATTCTGATTTTTGAATGTGCTCTCTATGCATTTTGAAAATAGTCCATATCACCAATCAATAACACCACCAATAACAACACATCTCTTGTTACACGATATCTTACACGACACGTCTTATTTTTTTAACGTAAACAAATAAGAAATAATAGTTAATTAATTTACATTTTACACATTTAGTTATCACAATAATACGTATTAAAAAGATCGTAATACGCTTATTAATTAAACATAACTCAACGGACAACCTTCAACCTCAAGATGCAAATTGGAACTAAAGTCTAATTATGCGAAAATCGTCTTTAAAAACATGTATCGACTTTCGGTATGCGGACCCGACAAAGCGCCGCCGCTCTGCCTAGCACAACGCACGTGTCGTTAATCCATTTCAAGGACAATCTAAGTGTTGTACCCTATTTAAAATTCAAAACTATTTATTTCAGTCGATATTTAAATTACCATTAAATAATAAAAATTATAACTATTATTTAGTAGATGTAATCTCATTTTTAAAATGAACTCTATTAAGAGGTTATAAATTCAGAAAATTTTATCGGGATACATAGTCAAGTTGCATTCGATAATTTCGATACCTACATTACCGTGATAAAGTGATTGTTATACTATGGTACGCGTTATGCGTTATACGTATGCGCGTATACGCGTTTACGCATGCAATGAAAATACTTTAATAATACCTATTTAATTTTAAATAACTTTTAATTATTATTGTCGCTATTCTTAACATTGAGTAGGTATTTGTTTTTTTTAGTTTGACTGTAATCAATACTTACTCGTATGTAAAACAATTAATAACGATTTATCGATAAAAAATTATCGATAACTCAAAATATGCAGAGGGATACATCCCTATTATTTAACAAAGTTTTTTCTTTAATTTTATTTAGTCTGCTGTAAACACGCGCCGCGCTGGTGTACTGTGAAGTTTTTGTTTAAGTTTTGTAATTTTACGGATGTTCTGGTCTTATTGCTTGTTTTGTGACATTCTTAACTATTTTTTCACGTGATACGTCCGAAGAATGTGCGATGAAATGTGAATGAACTTTTAATACTCGTAAACCTTTATGGAACGAGGGTGAACATCGTCGTCGATAGACGATAGTGCGGTTTAAACAGTGCAGTAAAAAGTGTTTTTATAAGAATTGGAATGTCTCCTGTTTACTTTTGTTTCGTGTTGAAAAACTCTGCAATCTACATTGAGTTAGATGGAGCACAGCTCGAACTGCATTTCATAAAAGCAGACAGCTGATCACAGGTCAGTGAACATGTTATCAAGTATTTTTTTCCATAGTAACTGTGTATTGTATTTTTACAACCTGATTCGGATGTGAATTATGATTACTTTTCCTTTTTGGCCGGAAGTAAAAACTGAGTATTTTTGAGTAATAAACCTAAGAAACGGTAATTAATAAATTCTAACATTTTATTAAATCGTGAAAACAATTGTAATTTAATAATCATTACAATATTGGTGGTTTATTCACTACCTACGGGCTAGGGCCTAGGGCACACCACGATCAGCTGTTTTGTCTAGCGCAGGGCCGCGCGCGCGGGACTTGGCGCGGGCGGCGCGGTCCAGGGCCGGCGGGGCTCCACTGGCGCGCGATATTATCGCGCATTTACATCAGTATTATACATTGCGTGTTGAAAATTTTGACTATTTTAAAAACTGGCGATTTAAAGAAAATTACTTGCACCAATGGATATATCTCATGCCCCATAATAACCCCACGAAGTTATATATTCATTCCTTCATCGCTGCGGCGGGCTTGGATGGGTTTAATTATAAAGAAAACTTTAGTATTATTATATTTTATAAACATATTATTCTATATAATATAATATATTATATACATACTATATATACATAATATATATACATTATATATATATATATATATATATATATATATATATATATATATATATATATATATATATATATATATATATATATATATATATATATATATATATATATATATATATATATATAATGTATATAATATATTTTATTATATAGAATAATATGTTTATAAAATATAATAATACTAAAGTTTTCTTTATAATTAAACCCATCCAAGCCCGCCGCAGCGATGAATTAAGATAATTACACACTCATTGACAAACAATTGACATAGTTACACTATAGTACAAAAAACAACAAAAGAAAAACAAATTAAAGCCTGACCAAAAAAATAGAAAACCTGCCCTGAGGGCGCTAAATGAACTATGAATATGGCAACATCTAGTACAGTGATACACTTGCGAATTGGCTAGTGTACAATTTTTAGCTAGTGTTTAATATAGACTAATTTTAATATAGACTATACAAAACCATAGCATTTATGTATAGTTTTAAAGTATATAGGCAGTTTAAAAAAGTACAACTTCATAATTTCATTATTAAACTTTTATTTAAATTATTCATCAAACTCAGAATCTAAATATTCAACACATTCATATATTATTTCATCTTCATGGTCGGATTGTAGTGGTTCAATGTCAGATATCTCTGACTCATTGCCACTTGTGGATGTTTCACTGTCATTGCCGCCAACATTTATGATAAATTGTTTAATTTCTCCATCAATTACTGGTCCCCTTTGTCTATATTCTTTTTCTATTTTATTTGTATGATCACAACAATTACTCCATGTATCGGCAGTAATATCCTATAAGAATAATTTAAAATCAGTAATGGTAAACAAAATATTTAATTTTATTTTTGTCGAAATATGTGATATTTACCTCAAAACAGTTTTTTACAAGCTGCATGAATGTGATATTGTCTAAACCAACATTCTTTGTGGCAACCTTCCCTTTTACAATACCCCATATCATCTCAATAGGATTGAGGTCACAATGATAAGGAGGCAGTCTTAATATTTTGTGACCATAATCCTGTACTAAACTATCAATTTCATATATCGGGTCAGGTTTGTTTTGATTGACTATAACCATTAGCATACTTTTGGTGGCATAAGCAGGGTAGGCAATATCATTTGATGTAAGCCATTCTGCAATTTCATGTTTTCTATTATTCATGTTTGGTGGCTTGTTAATTTGGCTAGAATGATATCTAGCATTGTCCATGACTATACAGGTTGGTTCATGTAAATTGGGTATTAATTTATCCAATACCCATTTTTTAAAATTAACTTTATTCATGGCTTCGTGGAAATCTTTTTTTTCTTTGTCATTGTAAATTAATAAAGCATTCGGGACGAACCCAGTCTTGCCGCCACAATGGACAATCACATATCTTTTGCCTTTAGCAACAGATTTAGACACACCAGGCTCATTTTCACTTTGCCAGCATTTTGCATGATTGAGAGAAGTATGAATATAGCTTTCATCGAGGTATACAACTGGCATACCGCTCTCCTTTACATCTTTGATTTCTTGTAGATATTTATCCCTCCAAGCTACTATATCATACCGCTCCATAAGAATTGTCCTTTGGTTTCTACATTTTTTAAATTTATAACCTAATTTGTGCAAGAGTAAACGAAGAGACTCTCTGCCACCAACAAAATTTATGGATTCTTTCAGAGCTGCAAGCAACCGCTTCAAACTCGGTACTTCTTTTCGGACGGTATAAAATTCTTGTATTTTATGCCTAATTGCACAGAGATCGAAATCATCCAGATTGATTTTCTTTTTTGTTTTCGGTTTATTTTTCTTTGGTGTAGAAAATACAACTGAAGTCTGACCTTCTCTTCGTATTTTCATTACGGACGATCGGGATACACCTAAAAACAGAACTTTTAAATTAAACTAATCACAAATTAGCCAATTCAAATTGCACACACTATATGAGGTACCTACCAGTCATGTTGACAACAAGGTCCGTGATGTTATTTGGAGGAATAGAGTCCATTCCTTCAGACTTTCTTTCCGACAAGTAATTATTGATATTATAAATAACTTTTCTTAACTGGCTTTTAATAGTTTTCGGCATTATATCGCGTAAATAACCCACTTGTCTAAGAAATATATCACGCACAATCGAGAACACACTTTGACAGATGACAATTATGACATCTCATAAAGATTATTGCCAGTTGAAGAAATTAGTTCCAGTAGTTTTCCGCAATATGGCGAGGTTTTTTATTTTGTTGGTCGGGCTTTACATCAAAATGGGACTGCATAAAGTGCTGTCTTACCCTTTACAATGGGAAAAGAAAAAAAAATGACATTGACAGCTTGACATTTGTACTCTATGAATATGAAGTCTGTCAAAGTCAATACAAATTACAAATTTAAACTACAAACATTTCTAAAGTTATAAATAATTAACTACTAGAGAAAAGAAATTATAGTACCTTACAGTTAAAAATAAATCTTGGTATACAACTTACAAGTAGGTTATTACAGAACACAGTATAATTACATATGAATAGATGGTGCAGGCCTATGGTTTTCTTGCACGACGAGTAGAAGAAGCGGCTCTACTGGGCGGCTTATTTCCAGTGGGCTTTGGTACCTCATTAAGACCACTCTTGGCAACTGGCAAGGAAGGAGTAGCCTTGGTATCTTTGGTGGTGGGGAATTTAGCCATCAGCGCCTTGAGCTCGTCCATGCATTCTATTTTCCGCCGAGACTTATCTGGCAAAACGATAGCTATCTTACCCTCTGCAGACCAACAATTGCGGATGCCAAAGTGTTGCCGTGCGTTCATAAAGACCTGATGCCTTGTCTTGGTCAGGAATTCAGACACAACTATGCCGGTGTTCTTGAGTGCAGTCTTAGCTTCCCAGACCAAGCGACGCTGCTCGAGATCTTTGAACCTAACTAAGACGGCACGGGCTTTCCCTTTTGGAGATCCAAGGCGGTGACATGATTGTAGTTCATCGCTTGTAAGTTCAGTAATTCCCATTTTAACTTTAATTGTGTCAGTTATTATATCGAATAACTGTTCGTCGCTACTTTCAGGGATACCATGGAAGAGCAATATCTTCTTACGGAAGTAAGTTTCATGCCTATCCAGTCCAAGAGTTAATAGATCTAGCTGTGATTTTAGTTTAGTGAGAGTTTGCCAGACAAAATTCTTAAAATTGCGAAACTCACTACTTAGTGTTGAAAGGTCTGGAACTGAAGACATGGATGCAGTGTCCTGGAGGCGCTGCTCGTAGGTATCCATGCGGGACTGGAACAGCTTGGCCAGGTCTTCCAAGTTGGTGGCAAGTTGTGATGATAGATCCATTTTTAGTGGTGATGGTTGTTGTTGAAAGTGGTAAAAAGTGCTGAAGTTGTGCAAAGTTAATATTGTGGCGAGCAAAGGAGGGGTTTAGTAATTATTTAATATAGCGCATAAATAATTTAAAGAACTGTAAGTAATTTAATTTTAATATAAGATTCCTGGGTCTACTTTTAATGTTTTTGCACCGCCTACCCGCAAAAAAAAAAAGAAAAAAAAAATTTACTGCGCATTATGTTACATGGATAATCAAGATGTAAGTTTATTTTGAACATTCTGATTACATGTAGCTTTCCAAGTGTTATGTTGTACGCATCCCAAATCTATAGACAGAAATCCTTACCGATCATTCCATAAGTGGATGCCTCTTAACATTTTGCTAGCGCCATCTGTACCCCCAACTGGCAAACTCTGGCGTACAAACCTGAGTGAGTGCTGGTGGTATAGGTCGCAGCACATCAGGCAGGAGCAGATCAACGGCCCGCTGGTAGAGGCGCAGGTCGGCGCGTCGCAGCCAGGCGCACACGTCGCGCCGCGCCGCCAGCCGCCACAGCACGCGCCGCCCGCGCCGCCAGAACCCGCGCCGCGCCCGCTCCACGCCCCCCGTGTCTAGAGCCGCCACTGCCGCTAGGAACTCCGCCCCATGCGATCTACCCGAACACGTATATTTAAGACAACACTGAAGTGCTGAGAACATGTACGTACAGAGGCTATCTAGTATCTATCATGATCATGCTTCGAATATCGCTTGAGGTATAGGCCGTAATGAGATAGTCTTTAAAAAAGGCAGAACAAATTTTGTTTTCGCATTGACCTAGTCAATGGATTCAGCATTTCTCAGCTTCATTCCATCTAATTTACAATTGTAAATTAGATGGAATGAAGCATACTGTAGATGATTTGTCTGTGATATTAAAATTTATGCTTCTCAAATCAATTTGCAATGTTAATTAAATTAAATATTAAAATTTGCTCCAGCTGACAAGACGTATAAGCATCCCTTTGCACAGGTATTCTGCCATACTATTTTAGGGGCTATATTATATCATGATTCATGTCACATGTGTATCTTGATTCTAGAAGTATATCTCTAGTCTGCAGTATTATACAAACTTTGACAATGTAAAGTGGCACTAACCGGTGCTGATCCCTCAGCATCTGCAGACAGTCCGGCGGCAGATCATCGGGTAAGTCTGTGATGTGGAGCTCGGGCGGGTCGGGCGGCACCACCGCGCCCAGGTACTCGCTGTGCGCGCTCGCCGCCGCCGCCGCAGCCGCGGTGTCCGCTGACCCGGCACGGCCCTCCTGCTTGTGGTCATAAGTTTATTGTTTGTATTTTTACACGCTTAAATTAGCTTCACTTGTAACTAAATAATATGTATGTAAGAAAATCTTGGAATCTTAATTTGACCCACTTCCAGGCTATTTGAAATGCACCCCCATGATAAGGGTATCAAATGAAAGGGTTTGCTGTCAGGAATACCAAAAAAAATTACGTGACTTAAACTTTAACATGACAAAAAAATAGGTACTAAAACATTGAATGTATAAATTAGCCAATGGCCAAACGTAAAGAGAAACTGGTTGTTTAAGAGTAGAATGGCGAGAGACATTAAAAGGATAATCATACAGCGCAGATCACAAATACCTACAACGATACAAAACAATTATTATTTTTAACAAAAATTAAAACCGACTTCCAGGGGCGTCTTTTCCTTAGGTGCAGGGTGTGCGTTGCACACGGGCGCCGCGGTCCTAGGGGCGCCAAGCGCCGCTCGCAACAGAGCCCCACTCGGGGCGCGCCCATGTTGGCCGGCCGCTGGTCGCCGCGCTTTAATGCAGTTCTTTTTACCAACGTAAAAAGAACTGCAGGTTCTTTTTACGTTGGTAGAAAGAACTCCATTTGCATAGCATTTTGTGGAGCATCTGGTGCTCTCTGTCGAATTACAGCAAAGCAAGGCGCGCCACGGGCCACGAGCGGCTCGGCTTTTGCAATATAAATACATATAAACTTTATTTTTCAACGGGAAATGAACCTTAAAACACATAAATGAAAATTATATTTGTCGTCAAGATGGGCGCCAAAATGAGAGCCGCGTGACTCACTTCAGGCTGGATTTAATATAATTATGTAATTATGATTCCGTTTTTCGCGGCAGTTTCGCCGCTAAACCATAAGATCACAAGCAAATGTACTCTTGACGGCGCCCTTGCGGTTAATTAGCTTCCCGCTCTCTTTTTACAGCCTCCGTTTGCGACATAACAGTTTTGCAGAGGGTATAATGCTACTGCCTCCCAATAAGTAGTAAGGTCCAATCCAACGACAGCGCAAAACTCAACCCGTTGCTCAGCCCAAGGCCAAGCAAAGCATTAAATGAGCATATGCTGCGCCGTATCGTCTTTCTCAGGCTGTGGTGGCCCTCCTGTCCCTCCTCCTGTCGGTCCAGGTAATGACCGAAGGTAAGGGCGCCCCTTGAATGGATCCCGGATCGCTTTCACAGTTCGGCAGCTGGCAGTTGGGGACGCCATTTGGTCTTGCCAGGTGCGTATTATAATGACATAGGGCTCCTGGTGGCGCCATCGGGTTACCAGGTCTGGTAGCACCCGCTCTCCTCGCTTTTTAATCAGCTGAGTGTTAAATGTTAATACCCCCTCCGGCAACATGCGAACCTCCAGATCCCACGGAAGGCACCCTGTCCGCGCCAACGCCGTTTCGCCAGCGCACGGTTCGATAGCAGCGTAGTATCCGCAGCGCTAAAGCATGCTGCAGACTTCCAAGAAGCTGTCTATTCCGGTCGCCTATGTGTTCCGCCCAAACAGGACTACAGAACCGCTGTATAACGCCGTCTGTAGGTCGGCCCTGAACCACAGATTTTGTCAAAAGGCGATTCAGGGTTATGGCCATATTCTTCAGTTTTAGTGCCAATCGACAAGAATTACGGGTAAAGATCCAATCAAAATACAGGACCAAACCCAAGTACTGCATTTCAGCGCCTATCGGCACACTCACCTCCACATTTCTGCAATGCGCAGTGATGATTCCGCGGGGGTGGTGCTTCCGGGGCCCATAGAAAAACATGGCCTACGTATTTTCGACTGCGACTCGCATCCCCAACGCTTCTATAAGTGCCAAAACCTGAGACTCAGGCTCCCATAAAAAACATAATTTTTCGTCTATCTTTGCTTTATAATCGTATGAAGCCCTTCGTGCGCGAGTCCGACTCGCACTTGACCGATTTTTGAAGTGAAAACTTCTTTAGCGGCGTTGAGCACTTTTGTGGGATGGGTAAAAACTGTGAAACTCGCGTCAGATTCTCGTGCTGATCGAAAAACCGTAAGACGGTTGGAGAGTAGTGTTGTAACATCGAAATCGATTAATCGAACAGTCGATTGTTTTTTTTCGATTGTCGATATTTTTTAATCGATGGTAAGGGTTTCGATTAATTAAAAAAATCGATTTAAAAAAAAATCAATTTTCATAAAAAATGGGTTAAAAATTTAATCGATTGTAAGGGTTTCGATTAATTAAAAAAAAATCATTTTTTTTAAATCGATTTTCATAAAAAATGGGTTAAAAAAATTTGCTAGGGTTTCGATTAATTACAAAAATCGATTTTTTTAAAATCGATTTTCATAAAAAATGGGTTAAAAATTTAATCGATTGTAAGGGTTTCGATTAATTAAAAAAATCGATTTTTTAAAAATCGATTTTCATAAAAAATGGTTTAAAAAAATAATGCACAACATTAATAATTAATATATATAATTACCTATACAATTTTTTTGAAAAATTTGAAATTTACGCAAGGAACAAAAAGGTTTTCGCCGAAATGTAGGTATAAATAGAGCTATTTTTGATTTTTTACAAAATGTTATGAAATACATGGACAATGGAAACCCAGTATGCTCCATACTCTGTGATATGACTCAAGCATTTGATTATATTGACCACAGAATTTTGCTTAAAAAACTTGAAGCATATGGTGTACGCGGGATCACACTAAAACTTATTGAGTCATATCTCACTAACAGAAAACAACATACTGAAATAATACGGCTCAATTTTAAAACACTCTACGAATAAACTTTTTTATCAAAACCTAGACATTTACTTTATGGAGTTCCACAGAGTAGTGTGTTAGGTCCCCTTTTATTTTTAATTTACATAAACGACTTTCCTAAATGTATTGACAAACCCTTAACACTATTTGCTGACGACAGTACCATAACTATAGATTGTGACAATTTAGAAAACTATGAAAATGACATTATTAAAACTTTGACATCAATTATTACTTGGCTTGATAATAACAATTTAAAAATTAACCTAAATAAGACAAACATTATCCAATTTTCTCAAAGAAAGATGCCACCTAAGATTTGTGTGCATTATAATAATACTAAAATTGACCATGTTGACAGTGCAAAATTTTTAGGATTAGTTATTGACAAAAAACTTAACTAGAAAAATCATATTGAACAACTAAGTAAAAAGATTAGCAGTAGTTCTCATGCGCTCCTAAAGCTATCATCCATAATGAACACAGATGGAGTACGAGGGCTGCTATTTATGTATCCGGAATTAAAAAAAGAAACACACATATATCATTTAATTCATTTTTATTGCTTTTCAAAATATTCGCCGCGATGATCGACACACTTTTGCATACGCTGGAACCAATTTTCATAGCACTTTTTCCATTCTGATTGAGGTATCTCCAAAACGTGCATTTTGAACGCATCAACAGCCTCTTCGCGGCTCGAAAAACGTTGACCACGTAATTTGTTCTTCGCGTATGGAAATAAAAATAAATCGTTAGGTGCCAAATCAGGGCTGTACGGCAGATGACCAGTCAATTCGATCTTTTGACCCTCCAAAAACTGAGTTGTTTCAGCTGAGGTGTGACAGCTAGCATTGTCGTGATGTAATATGATTCTGCGTTGTCGGTTGTCCTTTCTTATTTCTTCAAATACTTCTGGTAAACAAATGGTCGTATACCATTCAGAATTAACCGTTTTACGATTCTCTAATGGCACTGTAGCCACATGTCCATTAATTCCAAAAAAACAGGCGACCATTTGCTTCAAAGTACTTTTTGCAGGAGTAACTTTTGTTGGTTTCGGCTCATCTTGGAACACCCACACCGTTGACTGTTGTTTAGTTTCGGGGTCATATGCATAGATCCAAGATTCATCACCTGTGTAGATATTATAAACGGCTTTTGACGTACCACGGTTGTATTTTTTTATCATTTTTTTGCACCAATCGACACGAGCCCGTTTTTGATCGATTGTCAAGTTGTGCGGAATCCAACGCGAACATATTTTTTTACAGCCAAATGTTCGTGTAATATCTTATGTATGCTCGTCATACTTATGCCTAAGGACGCCTCTATCTCGCGATATGTAACATGACGATCACGCATTATTAGTTCCCGCACAGCATCTATATTTTGTGGGACAACAGCTGTTTTTGGGCGACCTTCTTTATTTTCATCCGTGAGCATAGACCGCCCACGATTAAACTCACTGTACCAGTGATAAACAGTGGTTTTTGATGGTGCTTCATCTCCAAAAGTTGCGGTGAGTTGAATAAAGCACTGTTGTTGATTTAGCCCACGCCGAAAATCGTAGTAAATCGTTGCACGAAAATGTTCACGCGTTAAATCCATGGCAAATGAAGACACGCAATTTTCAAAATGACGCCACAATGGAAAAATAATTGACAGTCACATGAAACAAAATGTATTCTTCAACCAAAGAGTTCTATTTTCAAATGTTGTAATTACTTTTTAGATATTGTTCTTGTAAGTGGCCAGTTCCGGATACATAAATAGCAGCCCTCGTATTATCAGCCTATCATGGTATGGTCGCATCGCTTCTACGCTATGGTATAATTTTTTGGGGGAACTCGACAGATAATGATGTTATCTTCCGGATGCAAAAGCGCTGTATTAGGGCAATGTTTGGCTTGAGAGTGACTGATAGATGTAAACCAAGCTTTACTAAATATAAAATTCTAACACTTCCGTCATTATACATACTAGAAATAGCATTGTTTGGACATAAAAATCATGATCTGTTTCCTAAAAAGTCTAATATTGTAGAGAGAAATAGACGTGATAAAAATAAGATTATTACTAGAACCTATAAAACTTCACTCATGTCTAAAAGTGTGATTGGAATGTCTTCTAAAATATACAACAAGCTACCAATACAATTAAGAGAAAATAATGTAAGTGTAATTTCCTTCAAAAAGGCTGTTAGCGAATTTCTAGTACAAAAATGTTACTATAGTGTCTCAGAATACCTAAATGATAATGTTAGATTTACTTAACGTTACTGATTAATGAAATTTTATTTTAGCTGTAAGATGACATAATGTAGTAATTGATCTTATTTTATTATTATATTTTATTATTATTTATTTTTTTTACTTTAGAATGACACTATTATGACATTAAATATACCCATTATCATTATTCTTTCGGACATGACTTAAATATTCAATTCTTTTTGACATCTCATGTAATTATAATTTATTTAATTTACATTTTAACCGATTTAATTGACATTTTTATCTGTATTAAAATTGTATTTTTTTAATGTAATTGATCATAATATGACTTCTTTGTAATGAAATAATAATGTTTAATTGTATGATTATTGACTGTATAAATTCTTGACTTATGTTTTAAATACTTAATGTTAATTTAGACTTACTTAAGTTCTTTTTTATCTTTTTTGCATGCCTAAATACTAGGTAGAAAGACTGGGACCATGATTAATAACTGAACAACTTTTGTACATCTTTCTGCAAATAAATAAATTATTATCATTATTATTTCACTTCTGCCGGCACTCCCGGAGTGCAACCCGTCTTTTTATTTAGAACTTTTAGCACCACTTTTAGTTTTTCGCACCACCTGAATTTTTTTTTACTTTGACTAGGACCAGAACTGGTCCTCACCCTTAAGCGGCCGGACAAATTGTACAATGTACTCTGTACCCATTTCATTTTGACCGCGCGCTTGATAGGGGGCGCTAGGGTAATATTTGCACACGGGCGCCACATGGGCTAGAGACGGCCCTGCCGACTTCCAAGGTAAAAACAATAATAACATCCTTATAATATGAACTAAAAAGTATTAAATAATTTTTCCTATCTAATGGTGCCTTTTTCCGAATTCGGCTAAAACTCGACTATTTCTGTACTCAATCTTCATAATTTTGAAGTCGGTACCAGATATAGCTGGATATTTGAAACATTTGTAACTGGCACCGACTTCAAAATTATGAAGATTGAGTACAGAAATAGTTGAGTTTTAGCCGAATTCGGAAAAAGGCAACATTAGATAGGAAAAATTATTTAATACTTTTTAGTTCATATTATAAGGATGTTATTATTGTTTTTACCTTGGAAGTCGGTTTTAATTTTTTGTTAAAAATAATAATTTCACTCTTTTTAGTTACCTAGTAAAACAATCGCGTGCTATACGTAGAATAATACACCTGTATATTATTCTACGTATCTTATTACAATTTGTTAACAGTCACACTTACAAAATATAATATCAGCTGCAGATAATTTTAAACAATACATTTAAAAAAATCGAAGTGGACACGTGCTAGGGCCGTGCCAAACCGGAATAGCAGCGGCGAGGCTTTCAGTGTCATATGATTTTAAACTTTATCTTCGTTCGCTTCGCTTGAGAAGTCTACGGCCGCCCGTGGCCGCTCGTGGCCGCGATCGGTAAGTGTGACAGTGCACTAGCATGTTACTTGTATTATCGAAGCAACTTACTTCTCAGAAGTAATGCCAAATGTGTGCCTTACGCTCTGGAGATAAGGTTGAATATTTTGTTATGTTTAATTTTGCTGACATTGGTGACCCTGACGTGGTAATGATGATGATGATGATGAATGTAATTTGTATAGTAACATATGCTTTCAGTTCTCAAAACAGCGCCTAAAACCCCAAACTTGTATCTATAAGGAATCCGGAGTTCTCTTAGTATCTTCGGAACCATAGTATACCTTGGTGCAAAATCTTGCGTTTTGGTAGCATATGCTTAGAATGCTTCTCATAAAACCAAAATCACCATACATTTCCATATAAATTTCGAGGAGTTCCCTCGATTACTCATGGATCCCATCATCAGGTCACCACTTTTGTGAACATGGTACCAAATTGGAGTGAAACCTAATACAACAAAATAAAAATTTCGAAAATCGGTTCGCAAACGGCGGAGTAATCGTTGAACAAAAATAAAAATAAAAAAATAAAAAAAATATCCACAGCCGAACATATAACCTCCTCGGTTTTTGGAAGTCGGTTAAGAAAATATACGAATCCAAAAACGTATGAATACAAAGTTATGACGTCATAATTTAACATTTTAAGTTTAGAACTTTGTTGACGCAAATGCAAAATCAATAGCGCTTTACAATAAAGCACTTTTGCTGATCTATGTACAGCATCGATAGCTTTTTAAAACATTAACATACCATGTATTATCGTACGCACCTTATCATCTTGTATGGGCGGGTCCTCTGCGGGCGCGTCGGGCTTGTACGGCAGGTCGGCGGCGGGCTTGGCTCGTATCCCGTAGTAGTGGTACTTGGAGTTACCACGCGTTCCGAGCCGGCGCGTGCGCAGGCCGACGAACACCGAGCGGATGAGTTTGCCGAACGACGCCGCGTTGACGGGTTCGAGGCGGTGCGCGCCGCAGTGACGCAGGTAGTGGGCGTATAGCGTCGAACGTGGGAGGGACACGCCTGCGAATGTGTTATGATTAGTGGTGTGGCGTTTTTGGGATTATAAGGAGTAATTCAAATTTAAAATTCTTTATTTGCACAATTAGTTATCTATCAAACACATCCAAAGACTTTGTAAAAATTTTTAATCTTAATAACTAGAGACCGGATTATATGCAACATAAAAAGCATGTTATATGCATGCAAATATGCATGAAAAATGATTGAAATATGCACGAATATTGGCAGAATATGCAAAATTATATGACAATATGCAAATTCAAAATCTGCATACAATTATTAAATTATTTTTTGATAGGCGATAATAGACCGTACAGTAACATTATAATATGACATTTAAATTATTTAAAATGTTGTAAAGGTAAGCAATCAAATATTTTTCTTCAGTAGTAAGATTGTGTCTACGATCATTTAGAATATTTTTGTAAATAGAAAAAGTTCGCTTCACATTCACTGAGGAAACTGAGCAGAATTTGAACTTGGGTGCTATGTTAGCACTTACAGTTTCTGGCAAAAGTTCTGCCGTTTAATTTGTATAGTCTGTCAAGAAAGTGAAGAAATTAAAAAGTGGCAACATCGTAGTGTCATCCCTTTCAAATCAATCTAAGAAAAGAGGGATGACTCTACGATGTTGCCACTTTTTAATTTCTTCACTTTCTTGACAGACTATAGTTAGCGAGCGCGACTTTCTTCTATCTCTTTAATTTTATTATCGTAACTGTCAAAACAAAAGATGCGCACGGCTACAGATTGCATTCGAAATGCAGTAAAAAGTCACAACTATTACTCGATAGCCCTTATGTTATGTAACTGCTATTGTTATTTTTGGTCGCATTTCGGAACGCAGCATTACTGAAAAATGTTGTAAATGTACCGATAATATGCATCATAACTAGATCTTAGGTAAAATATGCTATTACTGCTGAGAATCGCTAAAATATGCAAATGCATATGCAAGTATGCAAATGCATATAATCCGGTCTCTATTAGTAACATTACATAGTGATTATGAAAACTGATGTGCGGCGCTCTTACTCGATTTCTACTTCATTCCTAGTTATAATATGATATGGTAAGGGTAGGGGCCCTAACGCGCACACAGCGAATACGTCACGGACGCGCCACGAGAGAACAGCGTCTTGTCCTTTGTAAATTTTACAAACGCGCGATATAAACGTTGTGTGTCTGTTACGTTTCGGCGACGTATTCACTGCGCACCCGCCCGCTCTGAATCCGCTCGCCAAACGCATGTTCAACGGCCTCATTTTGGTCTAATTGCTCTCCTCTCCCCCTCCCCTTTTGGTCACGGCACACCGGGCAAGTGTGTATCCCCGGTGACACTAGCTATATACGACAAGGTGACGCACCCTCAGCGGTCTCGTAGTGCTCGAGCAGCCACTGCACGGTGGCGGGCGGCATGCGCGTCGGCGCGGGCGAGGCCGGCGAGGCGGGCCGCTCCGGCGCCGCGTACAGCTCGCACCACTCGCCCGCACCCCCCTCGCCCCCCTCCACGCTGTATACCGGGTAAGTGCGCAGGGTTTCCCTGGGTTGAAAAGAGAAACAATATAGTTGTTGTCGTGACTACTTTAAGAACAAATATCCATACTAATATCCATACTAATATTATAAATGCAAAAGTGTGTTTGTCTGTCTGTCTGTCTGTCTGTCTGTTACCTCTTCACGCCCAAACCCCTGAACCGATTTCGCTGAAATTTGGTATGGAGATACTTTGAGTCCCGGGAAAGGACATAGGATACTTTTTGTCTCGAAAAAATGTACGGTTCCCGTGCGATAAACGAGTTTTGGCGCAACGGAGTTGCGGGCTTCATCTAGTTTTACATAAGCCTGTGCGTAGACTGAGCATGACCATGGTAAAAACCATGGTTGTCAACGTACAACTATAAGTATTCTAATAAGTATTCTAGCGTTGAAAGGAAAGGAATGGAAAGTATTTCTCATGTTGGCCATACTCAGCGAGCGAATCCTAAAGTGCAGATGTTCCAAACTGTTGTAGGTTCTTATTTTAGATTCTAGACCACATATTAAGCAATTCGTCCGGAGACGATATTCTAACTCGAAAAAATTAGAATTCCTAGTTTTAATTTTAACAACAGATCATGTGTTATTTGGACTGGTATAAATAGTCAGTACTTAAGATGCGACCCGGTCTCAAGACGCGGTTCGGCTCTGTGATTGGTCCAAATTTTGGCAGCCAACCAATCACAGAGCTTGAACCGTGTCTTGAGACCGAGATGCATCTTGAGTACTGACTATTTATACCAGCCTACGTTTATATAGAACTTTTAGTACAGATAGAGCAGTAGCCAGATTTATTATTTTTGTCCATTGATTTGTTTGGTCTTTTGATAATGGAAAAACGATAAAGGTACTTTATAAATAGAATATTTCCTATGTTTAGGTAACTCACATCTGTGGCTGCGGACCGGGCTGCGTGTATATATCTTGAGACTCCACATACTGGACATGGTAGTTCACTCCGGTGCCGCCCTCGCCTGAAAAAATAAACAATTAGTTAAAAAACAAACAAAACTGTAAGTGATTAGTAGAAAGGATGGTTGCTTAAGCGATTCCCATTATGATAGCACGATTTTAGTTGAAACGCGAGTGGTGTTTGTTAATTAGATGTTTGGAAAAGCTTTGTTGACGGCGCGCTGTAAGTGCATAAACTTAAACTATGATATGAGTCAGGGAAAAAGCTAGGATACGTACACTATAAATTATTTACATTTGTTAGTAGTCAGTGATACCAAAATATTATTTTAAATTCAGTTCTGAATTAAAAAAATCTATTGCCGTCAGTACAATTGGCTTGCCAAGAGTTTCCATCTTATTAAAGTATCTCAAAAACTTTACACTACAATGTATAAAGAAATCCAGAAACACATTAACAACAGCAGAACACAAAAAGTTCAATATACCAAATATGATTACAAGTTGGTCCTTAAAATTATTATTATTGTATTAACGTTAGCAACATTTGAACACGAATGGTATAAGATTTCTCTGGGGCGTATCCCGTAGGATACATTAGCAACAAGTAACATTAGAGCAAATGGTATAAGACTTCTCCCGGGTACAGGATACATTAGCAACAAGTAACATTAGAACACAAGGTATAAGACTTCTCCCGGGTACAGGATACATTAGCAACAAGTAACATTAGAACACAAGGTATAAGACTTCTCTGGGGCTGCTCACAGGGGTAGTACGCGCGGTATCGAGGCACTTCCATGCCGGCCGACGTCTCCCAGGCAACTCCGGGATATGGCCGGCGCGAACGAGACGGGAGAGACGCCTCTCGTTTACGGGAGATTTAATGCTGGTGTTACATCGTGTGATGTGATTCTATATATTTTGTGATATCTTTCATAAAGAGCGACTAGCTATTTGACCGAGCTTTGCTCAGTATTCGATAAAACACGAATAAAATGACATTTTCTAAAAATGATTCCTAGCTAGATCGATTTATCGCCCCCGAAACCCCCTATATACTAAATTTCATGAAAATCGTTGGGGCCGATTCCGAGATTCCAATTATATATAAATATATATACAAGAATTGCTCGTTTAAAGATATAAGATTAAATAGTTTGTTTTATGTAGGAGCAAGGTTAAAATTAGCAGCCTGTAATATTTCGTTGAATCTATATTTTGCAATCAACAGTAACGTGGAGATATCTTAGATACGCGATATTACTTATGGGGAAGGACCGTATCAAATATCAATGAACTATCATCAAGTATTCGGAGCTCCCGTTCAGTAGGTAGGTACCTACTGATGGTTTTTTTTTAAATCTATACAAGAAAGGGCTACTGATGTTAATTAGCAAAAGTTTCGCAGAAAATTTAAACCTACTCAAGGTGAGAGTCAATATGCCGAATTTAGTTGCATATTTGATCTCATTATGCCATTTACAATATGTTATACCGATTTGTCCTAGCGCTCAAAAATCTTTACTTGCAATATAGGCATCAAGATGTTCTGGAACATTTTTAGATTTATTTTGACATGTACCTACATATGCTAGTGTGGAACATATTTAGCTCTGTTAAAATCGCAAGTCGCAACCAAGTACCAAAACATATTTTAGCGCTGCTTCTACTGGTGTGGTGGCCTACCATTTTCCCTCTCGTTCCCCCACACCCCTCCCACCGCCACGCCCACTCGTGGAGATAAACTTTCCCCTTTACATGTCTACCCGTCTGGTACATAGTATATAAGCCAATTCGTTAGCTACATAACGGATAAGGCAAAAATTTCCCAGATACGTAATATTTTTGGAGTTAATTAGGAAATTTTTTATTCCAACGAAAAATGAGAGTTTGATTTAGGAGGTCAAACTAATATAGGACATAGGTATAAAATAAATAATCCTTCTCAGCTTTTTGCGTCGAAGTAAATTGTGAGAGCAAAAATTGATTCGCATTTAGAAGAATTTTATTTAAGCCAAAAGAACATTTTTTGCATATAATTATGTATTTTGATAAGGTTTCTTAATTTTATGATTTAATTTCTTATTAAGTGTCTTAAGGCTCGTATCCCTAATAACGTCGTTGCGCATGCCAAAACCTCTGTGTGCATTAAGTCAAGTTCAGGGGTAGACAATTAACTATTTTAATGAATGTTTGATGGACTTATCAATTTAAAATTAAAAAGTCTCTTACTATTTACCTTTTATTGTTTACCCCTGAAAACTTGACGAAATACACATAGAGGGTTCGGCAAACGCAACGACGATATTAGCTATATTACTTAAAGCTAATAATTCAATCATATAATTAAACCTTCCTACAACAAATCATATCGTACCCGACATTATTAGGTATTAGTTAGTAGTAACTATAGAAATTAGCGCTATCACACAATGTTTACCAACATTCAACTTTAATATTATTAACACTGGTCCATGGAGGTCGAGGACGTCGTGGACTACATCAGTAAGAAGACATCCCTCCGCCTGAGGGTCAAACGTCTGCAGTCTCGCCACAAGGTCAACTTCAGTTCCTTTGTGGTGAGAGTGCCGACGCATCTTCTGTCGACCTTTGAAGCGGAGGAATTCTGGCCGACTGATGTGGTTTACCGAAGGTTCCGGGGAAGACTCCGGAATGAAGCGCGCGTCACGTCGCCGTTAATTCGTGATAAAGTGTAGTTATTAAGATTATAATTGATATGTATGTTAGTCATTAAGGTATATATTGTGTGGGCCTACGTAGCCTGATTTAAATAAATAAATAAATTAAGAAGAAAAAATATTATTTAAAGGTGCCGGTTGGTAGCGGGCGACATTAAGCAACCGCAGACGACGTGTCGTCGCGACACTATTGGTTTCTATGTATTTCTATGAAATACCCTCCGCAGCTAGCGACACTTTTCATAGAAATACATAGAAACCAGTACTTAGTATCGCGACGACACTTCGTCTGCTGCCGCTTCATGTAGCCGGCTTCCAACTTGTACCTTTAATAAGCTTAAAATTCTTGACTGATTTGAGTGGGCGAAAAAAGTTGACTTTAAAGGAGACTCTTACATTTTTAGTTTTTACCCAAGTAGGGCTAAGTCATAGGGATTATCTGTAACTAGATGACACCCGCTACTCCGTTGCGATGCAATTCATTTATCGCGCAGGAATCGTACATTTTTCCGGGATAAAAACTATCCTATATCCTTTCCCGGTACTCAAGGCATCTGCATACGGAATTTCATCAAAATCAGTTCAGGGGTTTAAGAGTGAAGAGCTAACAGACAGATACACATACACTTTGGATTGATTTTTCCACATTTACATGGGCGTGCATACCATGAAGGCAAATATGCAGTGCCTACCTAATGCATGACTTGCCATACACATATATTTTAATTTAACTTTCGTACGTTTTAGATGACTTATGACGTTAATTATTAAATATTAATAGTAAAAAATATAATAGAAAAAATGAACGCATTTAAAACGCCTACATTTATAAAATAGCAACAATCAATTTGCGAGAAATTAAACATTAAGTTAGGTACACGCGCGAACCGCATGACTCAAGGTTAAGGCAAGCAGATCTCGTGCGGCAGGCTCTGGGGTCATGTGTGCGTAAAGATTTTTGTGTCCGTGAACAGTTCCCACACGCACACAGACATGCTATATTATAGGCGAACTCCTGCCGCAGTAGCTGAGGCGAGCACCGGCGCGTATATAATACGTAACAATAGATGGCGTTTTTATTTATTTTAGTTTAGTGCAAAATATTATGTTGTATGGTAAATTTTGGTATATTTCCATGGAAACATCGATGAAATAAACTTTCATTGTAGTTCTAACGCGTGACAACAGATGGCGTTTTTTCTTTCTTCATAACAACGTAATTATACTAATAGTTTAGAAATTATATCCACACTATTATTATAATTTATGCGAAAATATCTGTTTTTGTCCGTTTGTCTGTCTGTTTTGCTTTCACACCAAAACTACTGAACCGATATCGCTGCATTACCAGTGTCAAAACCTTATGCACGCCGATGCACATTTAATACAACACACGAGTAAAAGACTCCTCGTGTAGACTCCCCTTTCTTTCTGTAAAGAATAACATAGGTAGAGTAGCTATAGGTAGAGTCCCGACTGTTTCAAACTAGAATTTTTTAAAATTTTAATCGGTTTCAAAAATAAAAACAAACTTTTTTTGTTAATGAAGCTCAAAGACACCAATAAATTATTGTTTTTTTTTCAATTAAGTAGGTGCATATTTCATAATCTAGCGCTCCCAATTAATATACTCCAATTATTCAGTATTAAATTAACAACCCCCTATCGATTTCCAACTTGAATATCGCAAAGTTTTATATAAAGGGCGTGACAAAGGGAGTTGTAAGGCACGCGTCACATCAAAGGTAGGCAAGCAGGTGTACAATACATTATAGAGCCGCTCAGGTGGATGATCCGGAGGGGCAATTATCTAGTATTATCTTCATTATAACGGACCCTTGCAATTGCAACTTTTTTTTTGGACAGTATAAAGCATGTTTTAGTTTGGGATGTCTGAACAAAAAAGCAACATCGAACTATTTGAATTTTTTTTTACTATTTTGTTGTTTGTTATAAATGTGCATAAAGAGTTTTCTGTTCTAATAAATTAATTTTGCAGGTAAAAAATCTTACTTCACATTTTTAGAAGGCAGCATATTTTTGGGAAGTGAATAAAGATCGCTGATGTTATTATATTATTTTATTAAAAACTCACAATCGAATAAAAAAACGTATGTTAATAAGCGCTGCACGAGAACGCGCGCGAAAACGGTTTTAACTTTTAACAGAAGCAGCTATTAATAAAAAATGATCTATAGATATAATTGAAACTCATTTATGATCTCATCTCTTTTTCTGAAGCCGAAATAACCAATTTTATTCCACTTTTATAACATTTTTGATAAACATCCTGTAGATATAACAAAGGGTGTGCGCTAATCCTCGCTCATTACACAGATACCTGATATATCACGGCAGGTGATCTGTCAGCCCTTGGCCCTTCACCAAGGGCAGCCCTTGGACCCTACACTGAGGGCTGGCCCTCAAAGGTTTCCCGAGATTCGCCACAACATGTTGTGTTCACATTGTTGAAAGGAAAAACATCAAAATATCGCTCACAATATAATAATCCTATCAAGTATATTTTCTATACCTTTGCACTTTGGGAGGATAAGTAGAATTATAAAAATAGAATGGAAAATCATTGTGAAAAACTAATAAGATATAGACAGATATAGGTACAAATACACCAGATATAAAAACAACAAGGAAAGAAGACAGCAAACTACACGAGGTAAGTGATTTGTTCACCAATTTTTTATCTTACTAAGGTATTTGCTCCAGTTTGGGTTATTGCTAATCGTTTGTGCAAATATCAAGCCTTCTCTTTTACTTACACAAAGAACTAGAGAGTTAACATTATATTCAACTATCTGTTGCCCGCGACTCCGTCCGCGTGGACTTCAGCTTATAGCGCGCGGTAGTTCCCGTCATAGAGTAACTTATATTATATAGTAGGTAGTTCCCGTTGAACCATGTAGGCTACATTACTGCAAATTGCAAAATTTGCACGACAGAGGTGCTTCCGCGGTACGCTTACTTCAAACTTCAATGTTTACACTTTACAGACAGACAGACACGTCACACATAAAACGCCCCTATTTTTGCGTAGGGGGTTAAAAACTGGGGAGTGGGGTCGAAGTCGAACATCAACTCTTCTTATACTTCAAAAAAAAACGTAAAAGGAATTTTCATCCTTACCGCCTCTTATAGAAACACGTTTGAATAAGCGCTTGTGCGATGTAGGAGACGGCACGGCGCCATCTATTATGAATTTTTGGAACTAAATTAATTTGAACAAATTTACGCATTTTCACCCCCTTACAACCCTTTTTTCCAGTTAAAAAGTAGCCTATGTCCTTTCTCAAGCTTTAGACTATCTGTGTACAAAATTTCATTGCAATCCGTTCGGTAGTTTTGGCGTGAAAGCGAGACAGACAGACAGACAGACAGAGATACTTTCGCAATTATAATATTAGTAATAGTATCTATGATACACGACTAGCCATTGCCCTTTAGCCCATACTGGCCCATGTGGATAGTTTGTTTTGTCGGCGTATGCGCAATTATTAGTATTAGTTTTAGCTCTTGAAAGATAGAATTCCAAAACTCGATTTATATTATTAAGAGTCTTATAAAAAATTATATGGCTAGATATCGCTACCAAGCCATATTTTGAAGAGGACCAAACTTTTGGCAAAAGCTTTGATTGAATGAAAATGATGTAAGAAAAATGAAAAATTTATTTATATATGAATATGTTTAGCCAAATTCACCATCGTCTAGTGGTAATCGTTGATACTTACGGTGTTGTTTAAAATTAATATATCAGTTTCTTTTGTTCGAACTATATTTTGAATAGTCGATTAACAATGACAGGTGAAAATGGAGATAAATTTATTTAAACACGTGGGGCTATAACGAAATTATAGACAAATTGTTGAGGATATTCGCAGTTCGACGCCGATTTTGAGCAATCCTGGACATTTTTGTCTACGATTGCCGATTGTCGAGAACAATTAGGGCCACTACGTGATAAGGTGCGAGATATGCTTATTTGACAGATTCTATCTGTCAAGTAAAGTGGTGGATAGCCTTATCAGGAAGTGGTGAAACAGGCTCTTAATATTGTAATCTCGTCGCATGATTGTCCATTATAATTTATAGCTCAACGTGGAGTCTGATAAACAAAAAACATGCAAGCATGCAAAGCATAAGAAGCGTAACGAAGCCCGTCCCGTTAGTATAGCTTAACGATAAAACTGCACAGTTTGATCTCATATAGATTTAAACGATGCAGCAAGTAGCAACTCATTCATGTCTTCTAAATCTATATGTCATCTCCTTTAAAAATATATTTAAAAGAAGCAAGCAGAATCGATGGTATTAAGACATCTACTGTGTCCAAACTGTACAGTTACATCGTCATGTGTAATGGGCATAAAATAACACTTGCTTTCCGGGTCGCTATCTCGCTCGATCTTGACCGTCGCTGGCGTCCATTCCTGCTCTGTGCGCACATCGCGACAATGTAACAAAATGTGCAAATAAACTAGCGTGCTCTATACAAAAATAAAAAAAAATAAAAAAGTATTTTAAAAAAACTAATAACTTGCGTGCCATTGTGATCCAATAATATTAGAATTGTAATAAATGACCCATTACAAAGCTACAGGTTAGAGCCCCGAAAAAGGACAATGTTTTTGGAAAATACATTACAAAGAAAAAAAATCAAATTTTAATAACCGTGTATTAGGAGTAAAATACACTCCTTGCATTGTTAAAGTACTAATAAAAGATAGTAATAATATTATTGGATCACATTTTCAATTTCAAAATTGAATCTTACAAAATACAGACATTCTTACTACACAAGGCCCACTAGCGCCATCTTGTTTACTAACATCGAGTCCTCTCTTTCAAACATACAAAATAATGAACGAGATGATAAGATATTTTTCAAATGAATAACTTTAACCCAAACTGGAGCAAGTGGGCCTAAGGTGCAACTCAAAACAATAGTGCCAACTGTCTAAACAATATATCATGATTTCAAAACTAAAATTATACTATCAGAAAAATTAATTCAAAGGCAGATGACAGACCTAGGAAATGTGGTCGAGTTATGTCAAGCCCTTTTTGATCACATTGACTTGACATAACCCGGCAAAATAATACGGGCATCTGCCATTTGCCAATGGCTCAATTTCTCTTGTATTAAATGATATAGTGATCATATTATAGCGTGTTTTCCAATTGCAAAACACAATGCGAATCAATGGCGCACAATTCCGAAGTGTCATGCTTGATTGGAACTTTCTTGATTGTGCGATACATTGCTGTAGTTAAAACTTTCAACGTTGAGCATTATGCCGTATAATGCGCTAGAGCTGCAATTGGAAAACATAGACAGTATCAATACACACACACACAATACTCACTCGCTACAATGTATGTGTGCTGGGCCTCCGTGCTTGGGCTGGAGTGACCTGAGCTATCTCCATTCACCTCCACATTTGACACCTGAGGATCACAGGTTATTACATCAACAAAAGACATGTTATGACAGCCTGGTATGTGTCCAGCGGCCGTACCACGAAACCTTTTTGAGACTCAATCTAACGAATCGGAATGCCACGTCCTACTCTGACGAGCGAGAAATGACGTTGTTAGAGCAAAACGCGGCATTCTCGTTCGATTGTTTGAGTCTCAAAACGGTTTCGTAGTAGGCCTGCTGTATAGACAGATACAGAATGCTCCCATTCTTCTCAAATCCTGTTGGCACATACTGGTATTAATAAGTAAATTACACAGGAAGCCTAGGTTCTAGGCGTTATGACTTACACTGCAAAACTTTCGTTCATGCTTACAATTTATTTATCAAGGGAGGGCAATAGAACGGACGATGGAAGGACATGACGAAACTATAACGATTCCTTGAAGTTATCCTAAAAAGAGGGAGAAGCTAATGACTCGTTATAGTGACTGAACCAACTCTAGATTTATGCATAGGCAGTATAGGCCATGGCTTATGGGCGGCAGCGTCCAATGGTGTCCTAGGATGGCGGCAGCGTCTCAGGATGGCGGCAGAGTTCGTACATAGGGGCGGTAAAATGGCCTACACTCATAAAAAATATAAATACGGAGAAAGAGGGTAGAAACAAACCTGATGTATGGCATGCTGTAGATGTATGGTGTTAGGCAGCTCCGGTATAACTATTAACTCCCGAACAGCACTCGGCGACGCGCCTCCGCCCGCGCCCTGAGAGATACATAGATATTTAAAAAAAACTGAATAGATAACCAACTCCTTTTTGGGGAGGTCGGTTAAAAACTAAAAAAAATATAGAAAGAAGCAAAAGGACTAAATACAATAATCAGAAGTAAAATACGTGCTAGTTCTAACTACAATTTAATTTATTGAATCCATTTGTAGGATTAATCGGTGAATTACACATTTACCGATACTAGACTGCTTATTATGTCGCTTTACGTTCACCTTTTACGAGCAATTTGCGAAGAATGGCCACTGTAGAAAAGAGTTCTTTCTACAGAAGAATAGATAAAATGACAGATTACCAAAATAAGTAATCATATTTTTGTCTCTACAATCTGTACTGGAGCAAGTGGGCCTAAGGTCAATCAATCAAAAATTGTCGTAGCTAGACGCTCCTAAGCGTCTTTTAAGACGCATACGCAGTTTTACGATGGTCATGCACATCTACGTGATTTTATCAGACCAAAACTGCTATCAGTATCCTTAGCATGGCCTCTAGAAAGACTAAGGGCGCATTTTCATTAGTCGTTAACTCGTGCGGTATACAGCATACGGGGAGTCTATGACAACTAATGGCGCATTTTGATTGGTCGAGGCATGCGTTTCAGAAATCTCCCGCACCCCGCATGCGGGCCTTATCGACCAATGAAAATGCGCCCTAAAGACTAAATAAATAAAAGTTTCTATCAGTCAGCCTTTCTATTCTACTGTAATCATGGTACAGACACATGCACAAAGTACGTGACAACACAAGCAGTAAAAGAGAGGTGTCACAGGAGAGTAACCTTAATAATCGGCCAAGTGCGAGTCGGACTCGCGCACGAAGGGTTCCGTACCGTTATAGAGCAAAAATAGGCCAAAAATTGCGTTTTTTGTGAGTGAGCCCCCCTTAAATTATTATTTTATTTAAATATTATTTTTAATTATTAAAGTACACACATAATTAAGGCTTTTGTGAAAATTTCAAGTGTCTACTTGTTGTCATCGTTGATACCGAGCAAAAAATGTTTGAAAAATTACGTTTGTTGTATGGGAGCCCCCCTTAAATACTTAATTTATTTTGTTTTTAGTATTTGTTGTTATAGCGGCAACAGAAATACATAATCTGTGAAAATTTCAACCCTCTAGCTATTACCGTTCTTGAGTTACAGCCTGGAGACAGACGGACAGACATCGAAGTCTCAGTAATAGGGTCCCGTTTTTACCCTTTGGGTACGGAACCCTAAAAAGTAAACAGGGAAATCTGACATTATTTCTACGTCGACAGTATCTCTATTCGACTGTTATTTCTACATCAGTATCTCTATTCAACTATTATTTCTACGTCAGTATCTCTATTCAACTATTATTTCTACGTCAATATCTCTATTCAACTATGGTCATGCTACACACATAATAGCACGAACAAAGCGTGTGTCAACAAAAACGGTAGAAGAGAGAAGGTGTCACTAAACTGTAGACAGGAGAGTGACCTGAGCGGGCGCCGCGAGCCGCGCCGCCATCTCGCGGGGGGCGGGGGAAGCGGGCGGCGTAGACTCCACCAGCACCTCCGAACCCTCACACTCGAAGTCTGAAATGACACGGTGAAGATGCTATAGTTGAAATACTGGAATTATACTGTGATGCATACAGGTGTTTAGTTTTTACACCATATGACATAATATCCTATAGAGAAAGTAGATTATAGTTGTATAATATACAGTTGTATAATATACAGTTGTAACAAAACTAAGTGACAATATGGTCATGGGCGCCGGCAGGGGGGTGCACTTGCACCCCTTGGGAATCTCGGGATCAACAGGAATTATTGAAATAAAAACCCTATTAATTACCATGCCGTACATAGATAGTTCGTAATATTTCGACACTAAATGTATTCTGTTGACGTAAAAAGACAGTCGCTGTTGTTCGTAAAAAGTAAAAGAAAGGAATAGAAAAAAGCTCGAGTCTGCACCCCTTGGGAATTATTTCTGCCGGCGCCCGTGAATATGGTGTGTATGTGTCCTTTACATAGAGTTCACTGTGAAACCAGCAACTAGCAGTGCTAAATGATTTATTATTGACATCTATATTTCTATGAGAAACACTATGAATCACTGCATAGAGAACATCATGAATTCCCTCATATAATAATTTAAAAAAGCAACTCTCTCATTATCTCGCCTTAATGGCACACTCTGTATAAAAGGGGTTTGTCTGAATATTGTGTATTTTCATATATTATTAAATTACTTAATACATATAGTCCATCAAGAAAGTGAAGAAATTAAAAAGTGGCAACATCGTAGTGTCATCCCTTTTTTCCTAAATTGGTTTGAAAGGGATGACGTTACGATGCTGCCACTTTTTAATTTCTTCACTTGCTTGACAGACTATACAAACTCCCTTACTATATTTACACAGTGAATAACTATACAAGGTCGGTCTTTGTGTAGTATATTTTAAAAGTCCCATAACAGATATAAAGATTTGATAGTTAAACATTGTATTATGGTGCTCCCACACCGCAGTTAGAAAATGTTTAGTAACGTTAGTAAACATTTGTTAGCAAACATTTAATCACAAATGTTAAAAAATGTTAAAAATGTTTTCATGTTAGAAAATTAACAAAATTTTAAAAAAGAAAAATGTTAAAAATGTTTTCATGTTAGAAAGTTAACGTAAGTTAACAAATTATAACAAAATAAAACATATTGTGTTACCTTTTGTTTGTAAACCTTTTGTTTATAAAGGATGACTAGTCCATTGAAATGTTACAATTTTAGGACCGAATATTGCATTTATTAGAGGACGCAATTTTATTTTTGGAATATGTTGGGGGGGTCAATAGAAGCTTAACCTCAAGTTTGTGGGGTCGCCACTCTTGTCCCCCGGCCGCCATGTTGAAAAAAGGGGTGACAACACGATTTTCATGATATTTCGGAAACTATAAGTCTTACAGAACAGGGCATAGACACAGACCTTGTTACATACACGGTGTTATTATAGACAAAATTTAAGCTTGTTGTGTGACTATTAATCCTCCAATCGGGGATTCTTGGAAATGCCATTGTATTCTATTGTTGTCGCAATCACCTTGGGTGATCTCTCTTATGGGGCTTGAAGGATTAATCTAGTTAACTAACATCTTTTACACTAGCAAAAATGGCCAAAAAATTCTAGCACTTTAACATTAACAATATGGCTATAGATTTAAGTTAAATATTTCAAACTAGGAGCCATAAAAAATTATCACAATCCTTTTTTAATAAAAATATTTCTAAATAAAATATGAGATATTTATTTCAAAATATGCACTAATAATAATTTAAGTAATAAAATTACTCATGCAATGTTGGCCATATAAATGAAATAATATAAGTAAATAATAAACATGAATAAGATATTATCAATCCTTGCATAACACCGTCCCGGCCGTGGAGATGTTATTGATCTGTCCCAAGCTCCGAGGCCGGTGTCTGGGGAGTGTATCCCGGCAACACCGCCCTCCCCGCAGCCACCCGGCACAATTAATACTCACTCTCCAGATAAAACACATGCTCGAAGCCCAACTCAGACATTTTATTGTACTTAACTCACTTTAGTGCACAAATATTATCAACACTGATGCCAATAAACAACATATTGATCAAACAACCGTTACTAGGACACCTAATATTATGCTGGTACTTCAGTTGTGTGATAGTGGTGGTGGGGGTTCGCAGGTGCGTCACGGTCCGGTGATGCCACCTGCTTGTGGTGTTATGCATGGATGCATCATAACATGTGCTGATACCGTATTGCTTGCTTGCATGTGAACACATTAACTGTGTTATATATGTGCTTACTGATATTGTGACGTATTTCGGCTTTAACAATGTTTGATAAATAACAGTTAATTATTGTTGTATATGAATGTATTCATTTCAGCTTCAGGTTATAGTGTATTCATACAAGTATTTATTTGTTGAGACTAATTTGGAAAAGACTAATACTTTTACTAATTTGTGAGTATTTTTTCAGGTGGACGCATGTGGACTATAGGTTTTCTAGGTACAATCCGTGCCAGGTACCGTATGCGACCCTTCTATTACGAATGAAATTTACCTGTTACAAAATTTGAGGCAAGCATTGGGGTGATCGACATAATCATTGAGGGAGAGCGGAAATCTCCCCTCTTAGTAGGGGCACAATAATTTGAGTCTCAAATGTTAAATTTATATTGGTACGTAATCATTTTATAAAGATTTTCTAACATAAAGATTATAAACCTACCTGCCAGCCATACCACTGTCAAATCACTTTACAGTTTACACGCAGTAAATAGATTGGAATAAAATTGACAAGAAACAAAATGTTAATTTAATCAATTACTTAATTGCGATATTGTTTATTAATTAACACTTAGATGTGAAGTATTTTTTATGTAATAGGTAATGTTGTTGTCTTGTAGCTACACCCGTTTCCTAGGCTACCGATCCATCATCCATGATGTCCGAAAACTTGGAGAAAATTATCTTCCTACAGATGGCGTCTTCGAATTTAGAATAAAAAATGTATTTTTTTACTTAAAGCCCCTCTTCACGTAGGCCCAAATTTGGCCCACAGATTAATATATGCATTTGGCCTATGGCTATAATTTATAGAATATGTCGATTAACCACCGATTAACTATATCCATCGATTCCATGTTTACATAGGTCTATTACCAGCTCTGCCAACGCAAGGGGCAGCTGCATACAGTATGAGCAATCGACTACGATGTTCATATTAATATTAAAGAACAAGGGGCATTTTTGTATGGGCTCTGGTATGGGTTTTAAATTTTATTGGTCGAGAACAATATCTTGCCACTCTACCCGCCGGCGGGTTACGTTTATCGTTAAATTATGGCGTAATTTTAACCATTTTGTAGTGCAGTTGACTATTTAAATAATTTACTTTGTCGAGGGGCCGCAATTTGACGACCACGGCTCTAGAGTCTAGAACTCTACACTCTAGGTCTAGAAGTCTAGAACTCTAGAGTCTAGGTCTAGAAGTCTAGACTCTAGACCAGAGTTTTGCAATCACTGGATCGCGACCCCCTGGGGGGTCGCGAAGCTACTGTACTGTACTGTAGGTCAGCAGGGGTTGAGACTTGAGGCTATAATATTAACTAGCGACCCGCCCCGACGTCGCACGGGTATAAAATATATAGCCACTGAAAAAAATATTAAAATCGATAGCCTATGATCCTTCACGTGGTCTACTTCTTATCTGTGCCAAATAACATAAAAATTGCTCCAGTAGTTCGCGAGATAAGCCCTTTCAAATACTTTCCCCCGTTTTTTCCACATTCCCCTATTAGTCTTAGCGTGACTAATAGGGGAATGTGGAAAAAACTCCTCAACAAATGGGCTATCTAACATTGAAATAATTTTTCAAATCGGACCAGTAGTTCCTGAGATTAGCGCGTTCAAGTTAGCCCTTTCAAATAATAATTCTCCCCGTTTTTTTCCACATTTTCCTCTATTTCATCGCTCCTATTAGTCTTAGCGTGATAAAATATAGCCTATAGCCTTCCTCGATATATGGGCTATCTAACACTGAAAGAATCATCAAAATCCGTTGCGTAGAAAGATTAAAAGGAACAAAGGGACATGAGGGAAAAAAGTGTCTTTGTTTTATAAGTATAGAGTATTATAATTTAATATTATTAAAATACATAGCGCGCAATTTAACAAAAATATGGGGGACCGTGACATATTTTTTGATTCTAGGGGCTCGCATCATAAAATAGGTTGAAAACACTGGTCTATAGTCTAGAGTTCTAGAATTTAGTCTAACTCTAGGTAGCGGCACGTAGTGGTCTATGTATTGTTATTTTAAAATAATAATAATTGTTACTGTATACGTATATAATATATTATTAAATATCTTACAACATAGATACTACAAATATATGTATAATACTATGTATATTGTACCTAGAGAGTAGAGACTTTACATACGACTAGTTAATGATGATAATATCAATAATTACAGAATAACATAATGAAAATCATCATACTCGCTCTCTCGGTGTCTTCAAAGTCGTAGATATATATCGAAACCCGACTAAAATTTACGTCTGTTGTAAAATCTAGTTTTTCATTCATTATTAAGAATTTTGTAACTTTAAGTTATAACTCCAAAATAGTATTATAACACTTTGCATTAAATCACCTTGGTAATTAATTTTATTTATTTTCAATCATATTTAGTAATGTCATACCTAATCGTATATCAATTATTATTTTTATTTATTTATTTTTGTTTTTTACAATGACTTATATGAAGTTATCGAGTTAAGTGGCATCCTCTTTGGTGGCCAGACTGCCAGACCCAGGCGCCAAAGACGTTGTTGCAAAAATGCTGCGCGATTCCTGAAAATCCTGATAAATGATATTATACTTTATAGCCTATAATAAAATATAATATTCTGATGTAACTGGAAAACTGAAAAGGTACCAAATGATATTTTTTTGGCTTATGGGTTATAAAACAGTGGTCTGTAGTCTGTACCTAGAAAATTTAAAAAAAGTATTGACAGCTAATTGACATTTGATAGGTACGCATTTGACACTTGACAGTACACTTGCTTGCCGTCCAACCCACAGATTAAGGATATATATATAGATGTAACCTAAAACCTTAGCCCGTCACGCGTGGCCATTTTGTGCTTATTTTCATACAAGTAGTGTGCGTTTATTTTCTTGAATATTTCTATTTGTCGATCATTTCGAAGCACATTATTATACAGAAAAGAAAGTCATTTAGTTCATAATATCGATAAACTATAGTTCAAGTAATGAGAATCCGTAAACACACGTAAAAAGCTATGCAATTTTTGTAGACAAATTATTAATTGATGTGACATTTTTAGCACTAATGCCTTATATAACACGAATAAGGGATTATTAAACCTATACATTATCTTTTTAGCTTACAAAAATACCGATTGAAAAGCCCAAAAAACGTTGTTCAAAACTTACGTATTTAATGTTAAATCCACGTGTTTGAGTCATTCTTTGGCCATTCTTATGCTTTATTATTTAGCGGGACCACAAAACTCAACAATATCTAACATAAAATGTTCACTAAAAACCTTTATTAACACTTTTATTACATGAAATATGCAGACCGACTCCTTTGTTATGTCCGAGTAAGTAGGACATAACATTACACGCTTTTGACTCTTATGTAACACCGATATAAGGCTCTCTCCTAGTGTATATTATCTCAATGGTCCAACCGCGCGCGTCGCGCAAACGTCATTTTATTTATTAGTAATTTGGTGCCGTGTTGCCGTAAAAATAGTCACGGGGGGGACAGAGCCGTGGAAACGGTGTTCCACCAATGAACGATCTCGCCATATATGGCTACTAAGGAAAAAGAAAAAATATGTTTTTAATAGCTGGATACTAGTCCTTTGATCACAAGTGATACCAACTTCTAAAAATATTTAAAAGGGCTCTAGCACACGGTTATTGTTTTATAGCGATGTAAACGTGATATTGTGGCGATACAAACGACCGATTTTAGTGATGAAAATACTTAAATGTATCGTGCCACAATGTTGGATGACAGCGGGGACTACAACGAAGAAAGGGTGAGTACATTAGGCGCGTTTTGTATCGCGTTGGCAGGTATTACACGCATCAATATAATAGGCCGAATCGCAGTATCGCAGTACTATTTGTGAATCCCGTGATACTAGAATCGTGATAATATTGACCGTGTAATTTAGGCATTTGAATCATTAATATTGCTAGCAACATTCTTAGTGTATAGTCTATGCAACATTCTTTAGAAAATGGTTGCCGATAAGGCGGCTGGTTTCTAAATATATTTTTCCAAAAAAGTCTATTGCTCTTAATTTTATATTAACAGTGATATTATTTAATCAGAATGAGTAGTTATTGCATTTTTGGCTGCTCGCGAAAGGAAAGTAAGTATTGGAATATAAACATAAATATAAATTTCATAACCTCGCTACCTCGTATTATAATAATAAACGGTATTTAATTGTAAATAAAATCAGATCAGCAAAATTTGTTCGTTTTACCTTTAAGAATACACATAATATAATATAGTATTTCACACTACGTAATACATAGTATTACATACTACGTAGTATACAATACCTACTAGATTTCTTATTCTACAAGACTGATTGATTCTATCATATGATTCAGACTCTTTTCTGTATGATATCCATAATCCATATTTTTTTAGGATCGAAGACCGTACATAGATTTCCGTCACCGAAATTTCCTTTAGTATATAGAGCTTGGTTGGAACTCATCCCAAGCAAATTTGATAAGGAAAATTTCGACTATCGCAAATATAGAGTTTGCGATAGACATTTTGAACCAGAAGCAAAAGCAAAGTATGGTGCTGGGAGTCGCCTTAAAAGAACCGCAGTTCCAAAACTTCATTTACCAGTTGGTAAGTATATGACTTTATAAATTATCTTAATATTATTGAGTCCAGTAATAATTTATTATCATACCATCACAAATCAAATCATTTATTCACATAATGTACTTTACGAATACACAAACAAGCAAATAAAGGCAAATACGGCCTTCCACACATGGACGTCAAAAACTAAACTTTTACTTGATTTTGTTAAACATGCCTATTTGACTCTTTTGTGGTGGGAAGGTACGGATACGTGTATTGTGTATTGGTCATATTTGTCAAATAGGCAAATAAGGCCAATATTTGTCCAACATACCGTCTACACATGGTGATTGTTTGGCGAATACATCAAATACGCAAATACAAATAGCCATGTGAAGTGCCTCCATTATACATATCACGAAAATTCTGTTAATTTTTTTATTGTTTAATAGGTATCTAGCATAATAAAGTGACAAAATTCATGCAGTCGGACTTATAAGCAGCGCAAGAAACTTATCTGACATAATATATTAAATTTCAAGTATCAAAATTCTTAGCCTACAATTTTGAAATACAAGTTTATTAATATTTTTTTTACTAGATCACCATGTCAGATAACTTTCTTACGTTGAGTATTGAATCCATTTAACATTCTGATTTTTGTTACAGTTTTCTTCGAGAGATGCAGAAGATGTTCAAAGCAGAAAACGGCTCTTGTTCACTTGAGGATCACATGAAGATTTGTGTAAATCTTCATGTGATTTGTATAGCTGTGTTTTAAGACTATCATGTCTCAAGTGAGTGAGAGCTTGCTTGCCGAGGGAAGTGTAATGTTTCATGTTGATTTTTATTTATTTTTGCAGCGAACAAAGATTTAAACGTTTTTTTTCCAGTGTAATTTGTGGGCGATTCGTTTAATATCATCGTGCATCCTTCTTCGTGGGATGAAAAAAACAACGCATGCAGTTGTAGTTAATCATCAAAACAGACGACAAGAAACGTCGAAGGTAAGCAGTCTTTTCTAAAAATAACTATTTTATAAGTAAAAATTTCTAAAATCGTTGGACCAGCGCGGCTGCGGTGGGTATATCGAGCTAGTACTTTTTTAAATTAATATTTAATGCGTCAGTATAGTCTGTCAAAAAAGTGAAGAAATTAAAAAGTGGCAACATCGTAGTGTTCAAATTAATCTAAGAAAAAAGGGATGACATTACGATGTTGCCACTTTTTAATTTCTTCACTTTTTTGACCGACTATACTTAACGCATTAAATATTAATAAAAAATCGGCCAAGTGCGAGTTGGACTCGCGCACGAAGGGTTCCGTACCGTTATAGAGCAAAAATAGGCCAAAAATTGTGTTTTATGTATGGGAGCCCCCCTTAAATTTTTATTTTAATATTATTATGAGTTATTGAAGTAGACATACAATCAAGCTTCTTGAAAATATCATGCGCTTACCAATTGCCATTACTGATGAAGAACAAAAAAGGCCGAAAAAATCACGTTTGTTGTATGGGAGCCACAATAAATTATTAATTTAATTTTGTTTTTAGTATTTGTTGTTATAGCGGCAACCAAAATACATAATCTGTAATAATTTCAGAAGTCTAGCTATAGCGGTTCCTGTGTTACAGCCTGGAGACAGACAGACGGATGGACGGACGGACAGACATCGAAGTCTTAGTAGTAGGGTCCCGTTTTTACCCTTTGGGTATGGAACCCTAAAAAAGCAGGCACATAATAATTATAAGTATTGAATATTGCCTGCAGTTTCCTGATATTAACGAAAGAACATAAAAAAATATTCCTTGAACATGCTTATTTTATGTTTTTTTTTTTTTTAATTTCTTGTTTAAATTTTTCAGTGTTAAAAGGTGCTATCTGTGGCACTTTTTGCAATTCAGTTGTGGGCGTTGTGAGCTGTATCGAAAATAAAATAAAAAGGTAAGCAGCATATTTATAATTTATTTTAACCCATCAAGCCCCAAGCGGCCACATGCGGCCGCGAAAAAAAAGAATATCTATTGTGTCTCGTTTCCCACGATCGAGGGATTAAAGTATATTAATCGCTATCGTCTAGGCACTAGGGCATAAATAAAAAAAATCTTCGAGCATTCATTCAATGAGAGAGGAGATTCGAGTGCGCACCTTGTAATGATACAGTGTGTAATATCTTGATAAAACTTGTAACATCAACTAGCTATGGAATGCTCAAAGTCGAACGTTACATTACACGCGAATGCTCGTCAGTCAGGGAGGTAGTATTTTAATGTAATGCTTGAAGTCGAATCTTTAATGTTACATTACAGGTGAATAGCTTTGTCCACACTGGGCCTTTTTTTGTTCATCAAGGGCATGCGTTATAGCGCTTGCAGCGAACGTGAGGCATGCCCGTGACGCGTGTTGAAATCGTAGCGCTCGCTATGACACTGTTCTTTCAACGCGGGTGGATTTTGACGCATTCAATTATTGAATATGCCAAACGAAAGTTGAATAAATATATACACATTACATACATAGCGGACATAGCTAATGCTCGTCGGTCAGGGAGGTATTTTTGTAATGTAATGCTGAAAAACGAATATACTCGTATAATGTTACATTACACGTGAATGCTCCCGCGGGTGAGGGAGCTACCTACCTTTAGATACAGGGATTGGTTGATGTTTTGGGTAGCGTTAACAGAGTAGACAGAATTATAGAGTATGCCGACTTAGAACTGATGTTGAAATTTTTAAATTTGACGTATTATGACGAAAATCGTCGCTAGGGTTGTTGACTTGTTGCCTACGAATTTAAAACTATGACATATTCGCTGGACGTGTTCCTCTTTGGTCGTATTGTTGTTTGTATTTTGGCACATGCGATTAAAATTGTCAGAATCCAATTTTGAAATTTATTTTAAATATTTAAAAATAAATTATATCAGCCAGCGCGAGGCACATTCCGTTCATAATCCTAGTGAAACCCGACGAATTTGACAGATATTGAAACCTGTCCATTTCTTTGCAGTCGAACTACTGGTAGTTATGTCTATTGTGGCGTTAATCACTTACATTGGGGGTCGCCCTAAATCGCCTTTAATTCATGAAGCCCCAAGCGGCCACATCCGGCCGCGATAACAATGAAAAAGCTATTGTGTCTCGTTTTGCCACGACTGATGGGTTAAACGAGACAATCTTGTACATTTATAATATATCAGATGACCCGCAACTCCGTTGCACCAAAATTCGATTATCGCCCGGAAACCGCACCATTTTCCGGGATTTAAAGTATCCTATGTCTTTTCCTCAAAGTATCAATGTGAAATGCAGTAAAATTTAGCATAATATGTGTTAATTAATGTTAATTAAAGGATATCAGCTAACTCGTTACGCGAACCTCCAAACTGCCGTCTAATCCGGGGCTCCGGGCAAGGATGGAAACCTGCCCGGCTTAGCTAGTCCCGGCGCCGAGGGGAACGCTTCAGTTTGCCGGAGCGTTCCCTTACTTTGGTGGAAGTCCGGTCCCTTTTGAGGTAGACCGGCCAGTTGTGGAGGGAGTCCTGCGTTAGACAGATCCAGGACATCCCTCCGTATACGTCTGAAGGCAAACCGCAGGTGGTTTTAGTGGGTAAGAGTCCCACATACCCCCGGGGTGCTTCAGCTTAACTGAGGCACATCCTCAACCCAGAGGACCCATGACGGGCTTCCCCTGCGCATTAAAAAAAAGAATATCAGCTAACACTTTTGATTGACCATAGCTAAAATATTAACAACGCGACGCTGCTGAATAAAATCCCATCAAAAACATACCTGTTAAAATAGGGCCTAGTTCCTATAGGCTGATTTTTGGCCTAAAAAAAGAGTTGAAATCTAATCCAATGCCAAGTTCAGATGTACTTCACCGATCATAATCATCTTCATCAACAGCCTGATCCATAGTACTTCTAATTTAAACTTGGTAGGTTAATTAAATTCTATAAATATTATCTAATTATATAATTAATGTAGTGCTACGTATAGCACAAAAACCTCAACCTCAACCTCAACCTCAAACTCAAACTCAAACTCAAACCTCAGCCTCAACCTCAAACTCAAACTCTCCTCAACCTCAACCTCAACCTCCAACTCCAACTCCAACTCCAACTCCAACTCCAACTCCAACTCCAACTCAAACTCAAACCTCAACCTCAACCGCAACCTCAACCTCAACCTCAACCTCAACCTCAAACTCAAACTCAAACCTCAACCTCAACCTCAACCTGAAACCTGAAACCTGAAACCTGAAACCTGAAACCTGAAACCTGAAACCTGAAACCTGAAACCTCAAATCTGAAACCTGAAACCTGAAACCTGAAACCTGAAACCTGAAATCTGAAACCTGAAACCTGAAACCTGAAACCTGAAACCTGAAATCTGAAACCTGAAATCTGAAACGTGAAACCTGAAACCTGAAACCTGAAACCTGAATCCTGAATCCTGAAACCTGAAACCTGAAACCTGAAACCTGAAACCTGAAATCTGAAACCTGAAACCTGAAACCTGAAATCTGAAACCTGAAACCTGAAACCTGAAACCTGAATCCTGAAAATTGAAACCTGAAACCTGAAACCTGAAACCTGAAACCTGAAAACTGAAACCTGAAACCTGAAACCTGAAACTGAAACCTGAAACCTGAAACCTGAAACCTGAAACCGGAACCGGAACCGGAACCGGAACCGAAACCGAAACCGAAACCGAAACCGAAACCGAATCCGAAACCGAATCCGAAACCGAATCCGAAACCGAAACCGAAACCGAAACCGAAACCGAAACCGAAACCGAATCCGAAACCGAAACCGAAACCGAAACCGAAACCGAAACCGAAACCGAAACCGAATCCGAAACCGAATCCGAATCCGAAACCGAAACCGAAACCGAAACCGAAACCGAAACCGAAACCGAATCCGAAACCGAAACCAAAACCGAAACCGAAACCGAAACCGAATCCGAAACCGAAACCGAAACCGAAACCGAAACTCAAACCGAAACTCAAACCGAAACTCAAACCGAAACTCAAACCGAAACTCAAACCGAAACTCAAACCGAAACTCAAACCGAAACTCAAACCGAAACTCAAACCGAAACTCAAACCGAAACTCAAACCGAAACTCAAACCGAAACTCAAACCGAAACTCAAACCGAAACTCAAACCGATACTGAAACCGAAACTCAAACCGAACCTCAAACCGAACCTCAAACCGAAACTCAAACCGAAACTCAAACCGAAACTCAAACCGAAACGTCAACGTCAACGTCAACGTCAACGTCAACTCGAACTCGAACTCGAACTCGAACTCGAACTCGAACTCGAACTCGAACTCGAACTCGAACTCGAACTCGAACTCGAACTCGAACTCGAACTCGAACTCGAACTCGAACTCGAACTCGAACTCGAACTCGAACTCGAACTCGAACTCGAACTCGAACTCGAACTCGAACTCGAACTCGAACTCGAACTCGAACTCGAACTCGAACTCGAACTCGAACTCGAACTCGAACTCGAACTCGAACTCGAACTCGAAATCCAACTCAAATCCAACTCAACTCCAACTCCAACTCCAACTCCAACTCCAACTCCAACTCCAACTCCAACTCCAACTCCAACTCCAACTCCAACTCCAACTCCAACTCCAACTCCAACTCCAACTCCAACTCCAACTCCAACTCCAACTATAATATATATATATATATATATATATATATATATATATATATATATATATATATATATATATATATATATATATATATATATATATATATATATATATATATATATATATACAGGGTGTCAAAAGACCGCTTCCGATAACTTCGTGGGGTTATTATAGGGCATTAGATATATCCATTGGTGCAAGTAATTTTCTTTAAATCGCCAGTTTTTAAAATAGTAAAAATTTTCAACACGCAATGTATAACGCTGATGTAAATGCGCGATATTATCGCACGCCAGTGGAGCCCCGGGCCGAGTCAGCCCCCACGCGCCGCCCGGCCCGCGCCGAGTCCCTCGCGCGCGGCCCTGCGCTAGACAAAACAGCTGATCGTGGTGTGCCCTAGCCCGTAGGTAGTGAATAAACCACCAATATTGTAATAATTATTAGATAACATAATGTTAGAATTTATTAATTACTGTTTCTTAGGTTATTAGTTTATTACTCAAAAATACTCAGTTTTTACTTCCGGCCAAAAAGGAAAAGAAATCATAATTCACATCACACAGTTACTTACACCTATCTATGGAAAAAATACTTGATAACATGTTCACTGACCTGTGATCAGCTGTCTGCTTTTATGAAATGCAGTTCGAGCTGTGCTCCATCTAACTCAATGTAGATTGCAGAGTTTTTCAACACGAAACAAAAGTAAACAGGAGACATTCCAATTCTTTAAACACTTTTTACTGCACTGTTTAAACCGCACTATCGTCTATCGACGACGACGCGATGTTCACCCCCGTTCCATAAAGGTTTACGAGTATTAAAAGTTCATTCACATTTCATCGCACATTCATCGGATCGGACACGTATCATGTCACGGCCCGTTATTAATTACAAACATAGAAAAAATATTAATTACAAACATCCATAAAATTACAAAACTTAAACAAAAACGTCACAGTACGAGTACACAGCGCGGCGCGTGTTTACAGCCGACTGAACAAAATTGAATAAAAAACTTTGTAAAATAATAGGGATGTATCCCTGTGCATATTTTGAGTTATCGCTAATTTCTATCGATAAATCGTATTGTTTTACATACGAGTACGTTTTGATTTGTAGTCAAACTATAAATAAGCAAATACCTACTCAATGTTAAGAATAGCGACAATAATTAAAAGTTATTTAATTAATTAGGTATTATTAAAGTATTTTCATTGCGTACGTAGACGCGCATAACGCGTGCCATGGCTTATCAATCACTTTATCACGGTAATGTCGGTATCGAAATTATCGAACGCAACTTGACTATGTATCCCGATAAAAACTTTCTGAATTTATAACCTCTTAACCCATAAGTCGTGGCTAAACGAGACACAATAGCTTTTTCATTGTTATCGCGGCCGGATGTGGCCGCTTGGGGCTTCATGAATTAATAGAGTTAATTTTAAAAATGAGAATAGTAGACCTACTAAATAATAGTTATAATTTTTATTATTTAATGGTAATTTAAATATCGACTACATCGTTTTGAATTTATAGGGTACAACACTTAGATTGTCCTTGAAATGGATTAGCGACACGTGCGTCGTACATCTACAGCGGCCGGCGGCGAGTGCGGCGGCGCTTTGACGTTGCCGCCAAGCGGTCTGGTCGTCCCGTCGGTATCTTTGAATTTACCGAAAGTCGATACATGTTTTTAAAGACGATTTTCGCATAATTAGACATTAGTTCCAATTTGCATCTTGAGGTTGAAGGTTGTCCGTTGAGTTATGTTTAGTTAATAAGCGTATTACGATCTTTTTAAAACGTATTATTGTGATAACTAAATGTGTAAAATGTAAATTAATTAACTATTATTTCTTATTTGTTTGCGTTGAAAAAATAAGACGTGTCGTGTAAGATATCGTGTAAAAAGAGATGTGTTGTTATTGGTGGTGTTATTGATTGGTGATATGGACTATTTTCAAAATGTATAGAGGTCACATTCAAAAATCAGAATTCAACATTTTTCACGTAAGTAATTAATTAATTGCTAGTTTTTTCATACTGTATCGTCTGTAGTAGATAAAAAGCGATAATTGCAGATCTAGGTACTGTCCATCCACAGTCATCGTTCTGCATAACACGGAAAATGTGTTATTATTTTTTTGTTTAAACTTTGTGTTGTGTTAGATTTCGTGTAAGAAACGTGTTGTTGTTGGTGGTATTATTGCTTAGTGCTAAAGAATACTTACAAAATGCATAGAGTCTAGAGAAATAAGAACACTTTAAGAACTTAACATTTTACACGTAAGTTTATTACCATAGTTTTACGTACGGAAGTTTTCATGCATCGTCTGTAATTTCGATAGAAAGCCTGACTCCTGAGATCCGCATTCGCATATCACACAAAATCGGTTTTGTTCCTTACGAATAACTTTTTAACTAATCGATAAATAAGTTGTTACTCATGCTCAGAAAGTTACTTACAGTTTTGTACATGAGTTAGAATTAAAGTTTTAACCCATTAAGGCCCATACGAGTACCGGTGATCGAGACAACTCTAGAATACAATAGCATTTCCAAGAATCCGCGATCGAAGGATTAAATTAACCTAGGTAAGAGATCATAGGTCAAAGTTCTGAGTTACTTGAGAGAGTTGAATGTCATGGTTCTTGATAGGTTGGAAAGAGCATAAGGTTAAAAACTGCTGCGACCGTACAGTATGGTCGTTTACGACCTTATGTTATTAAGCGCGCTACATTTGATATCAATGACTCGCGTCTTTTAGATTACGTATCGGGATAAAAAAAAATAAAAGTAAAAAAAATATTTTAAATATTTTTTGTAAATGATTTATGGTTTTGTCTAAAGGTTATTTATTATAAAAAATATATTAAAAAAAAATTTTTTTTGAAAAAAAAAATTAAAAAAAAAATACATTTTTGTAATCAGAAAATGTAGTATAATAATACCCCAAAGTTATCGGAAGTGGTCTTTTTACACCCTGTATATATATATATATATATATATATATATATACAACATAATAACACACGACCTGTGTGCCAAATTACATTACGCTAGGATATTTGCAAGTAGCCTCTAAAGTTCGTAGATAAGCCGACTCAGGCTTGACCGATTTCTAAAATTTCTTAATTATTTGTTAATCTACATATATAACACACGAGCACGACCTGTGTCACAGAACTGTGTTCTAAATTTCATAACCCTATTATATTTGGAAGTAGCCTTTTATAGTTCGTAGATGAGCCGACTCACTCTAGACCGATTTCTAAAATTTCTTAATTTTTTGTTAATCTACTATAAAACACGACCTGTGTGACAAATTTCATAACGCTTGGGCATTTGGAAGTAGCCTCTAAAGTTCGTAGATGTGCCGACTCACGCTTGACCGATTTCTAAAATTTCTTAATTTTTTGTTAATCTACATATAATGGAGGCACTTCACTTGGCTATTTGTATTTGCGTATTTGATGTATTCGCCAAACAATCACCATGTGTAGACGGTATGTTTGACAAATATTGGCCTTATTTGCCTATTTGACAAATATGATCAATTCCAAATACACGTATCCGTACCTTTGTCGGTTTTGACGCACATCAAAGGAGTCAAATAGGCAAGTAAAGAAAATCAAGAAAAAGTTTGGTATTTGACGTCCAATGTCTATGTGTGGACGGTCGTATTTGCCTTTATTTGCTTGTTTGCGTATTCGTCAATAATGTTGTCAAATACAACAAATAGCCAATAGCAAATACAAATAGCCATGTGAAGTGCCTCCATTACACACGACCTGTGTGCCAAATTTCATAACTCCAGAACTGAAAGAAAAGAAAAATGAAGTAAAAAGACTAAGACGGAAAATCAATAAGGCAAACAGCGACAGAAGAGAGATGGTGGTGCATAATTACCTAAAAGCACTAGAAGAGTACAAAGACCTGATACTCACCACAAAGACCTCCAGCTGGAAACAATTCTGTACATCACAAAACAAGGAAAGCTTATGGGATATAATGTATAGAATAATGAAGATGACTAGCAAACGAAAGGACGATCCCACCAAAAACATAAAATATGTAAAAATGGAAAGCCAAGTTCCATACAAACATTATTCTTGTCTATGGACTTCGCCGTAAAAAGGATGGAGATCTAAATGAGTGCCAAGTTCCATGGAAAATCGAAATATGTATGTATAGGAACCAAATAACATTATGAACAAATAATAATCTATTTCTTTGCTTTATTGAATAGATTTTTTTTATGCGTAGGACGCAAACGATGTGTTCCGTGAGATTTGGCGATTAAAATAATTTTTGAAGTTATTTTCTAGGGTCTAGATAAGGTATTATTTAAAAAACAAATATTATAACAGTACGTTAAAATAAATCATTTTAATTTTACAGTGACATGCAGAAAACGAAACCAACAGTTTTGATATGGGAGTAGATGAATACTGATTTGGAGAAAGGATGACAACGCCGAAGCAGACCTACGCATCAAATGCGCTACTGAATAGAATAATATATTATTCTTACAGATAATAAAACCTAAGGAAGGGTGACTGTATCAAAATAATCGGCCAAGTGCGATTTGGACTCGCGCACGAAGGGTTCCTTACCGTTAGAGAGCAAAAATAGGCCAAAATTGTTTCTTGTATGGGAGCACCCCTTAAATTTTTATTTTATTTAATTAATTATTGACGTAGACATACAATAAGGGCCTTCGTGAAAATATAATGTGCCTACCTGTTGCCATTTTTTATATAGAGCAAAAAAGGCCGAAAAAATAACGTTTCTTGTATGGGAGACACCCTTAAGTATTATTATTTTTTTAAGTATTTGTTGTTATAGCGGCAACCGAAATACACAATCTGTGAAAATTTCAGAAGTCTAGCTATAGCGGTCTTGAGTTACAGCCTGGAGACAGACAGACGGACGGACGGACGGACAGACGGACAGACATCGAAGTCTTAGTAATAGGGTCCCATTTTTACCCTTTGGGTACGGAACCCTAAAAATCCATGAGTCTACAAAATTAGAACCGAATACATACATGATGCTATTGTCATATTTTAGTGTACGAAAAGGAACTAAATTCAAAACGGTTGAAGTGTGGGTGTTACGTTTCCTTAGTTTTTATTATTCGTAATATGAAGAATATTACAATAATACAATCATCAATTGTACAAACATGTATAACATTTATATTTTTCTAAATCTTAGCAGTAAATTAAGGATAGAGCTAGATTAACAAAAACCCGTTATCTTATAATATCTTTAAACGATATATCTTTAAATCTCGGAATCAGCTCCAACGATTTTCATTGTATTATGAATGTAACGTTGTAAACTCAGTTTAATTTCAATTGAATATAAATAATAAGTTTATTCGTAATATTCTTCATTAACGAAATCAAACGGAAAAAATGCATACTGTAGATAGATTGTTAAAAAAATCTTCAGACTATTTATTATCAATTGTACAAACATGTATAACGTAATATATATTTTTCTAAATCTTAGCAGTAAATTATGGATTGAGCTAGATTAACAAAAAACCCGTTATTATGAATAATTAATAACGTTTTTGTAACTATTTTAAAACACTTGATTAAATAGTGTTATGAATGTAACGTTGTAAACTCAGTTTAATTTCAATTGAATGTAAATAATTAGTTTATTCATAATATTCTTCATTAAAAAAATTAAACGGATAAAATGCAAACTGCAGATAGATTGTTAAAAAAATCTTCAGACTATTTATTATCAATTGTACAAACATGTATAACGTAATATATATTTTTCTAAATCTTAGCAGTAAATAATTATGGATTGAGCTAGATTAACAAAAAATCCGTTATTATGAATAATTGTAACATTATTGTAACTATTTTAAAACACTTGATTGAATAGTGTTATGAATGTAACGTTGTAAACTCAGTTTAATTTCAATTGAATGTGAATAATAAGTTTTGATTGAGTGATGCATGACAAAATGTTTTACGGAAAAAATGCAAACTGTAGATTGATTGTTAAAAAAAATCTTCAGACTATTTATTATCAATTGTACAAACATGTATAACGTAATATATATTTTTCTAAATCTTAGCAGTAAATTATGGATTGAGCCAGATTAACAAAAAACCCGTTATTATGAATAATTATAACATTTCTGTAACTATTTTAAAACACTTGATTGAATAGTGTTATGAATGTAACGTTGTAAACTCAGTTTAATTTCAATTGAATGTGAATAATAAGTTTTGATTGAGTGATGCATGACAAAATGTTTTACGGAAAAAATGCAAACTGTAGATTGATTGTTAAAAAAAATCTTCAGACTATTTATTATCAATTGTACAAACATGTATAACGTAATATATATTTTTCTAAATCTTAGCAGTAAATTATGGATTGAGCCAGATTAACAAAAAACCCGTTATTATGAATAATTATAACATTTCTGTAACTATTTTAAAACACTTGATTGAATAGTGTTGTGAATGTAACGTTGTAAACTCAGTTTAATTTCAATTGAATGTAAATAATTAGTTTTGATTGAGTGATGCATAACAAAATGTTTTAACTTTTATTTTACGAATTTAATTGAATCTAAACAAAGTATGTATGATGTATGTATTCTAGCATTGTTTGTTTAAAAAAATAGACTCACCGAGTTTCTTACGCCGGTTCTTCTCGGTGGGTGGGTCAGCGAACCGGTGGCAGGGACTTTATATTGACCAAAAAGTAAAAACAATAAATAATCATATTCGTCAAAATTTTGTTTTTATTTGTTTTATATTGTCGGATTTTTATGTTTCAAAGACTTTGTTTTTGTGAAAATTGGGTATTGTTATGTGAACTAAACATAACAAACTCAGTTTTTACAAATTCAAGTTTATTGAAACATAAAAATCTGACAAGGATATCCTATCCCCATAATATCCTAATACACACATACAAACATAAACGCACACATACACACCTATGGAGTTTTAATCGAACCAATTCTAGATGGCGCTAGCTGTCCCATCAAATGTCAATTCGTGAGCCGTCAAACTCTTCTAAGACGCTTATCTGTCTACAAATATATAATAATAATCTGTGAAAATAGTTCAAAAATTGTTTTCGCACCAATTCAATTTCAATAGCAAATTAATTCAGTCCTATAAACTATTTCTTCTTAAAAATGAATTTAACAATAAAACAGTTAAAAGGCGGGGAGTGTAAATTACAGGTATGATTTGTTGTTGTCTCTAAACTCTTCCATGCTTTCATGATTTTTACAACGACGTATAAACAATGTTTTTCTGATCAATAAGCAGCAAATAGAAGTTTACTTATATCTCATTGATGTGGTTGTGATGTATTCTTTAATTGGTGAAATTTTCAGGTCGATGCAAGTACAAAGATCTTAGATATAAAGAAAAATATTTACACAAAATTATCGATACCCGTGGAAGAGCAGAAGTTGGTACTTATGGGAAGAACATTGGCAGATGAGCAAACCGTATCTTCATATCCATCAATAAAGGATGGCACAAAATTAAACCTTGTTGTAAAAAAGCCAGAGAGTTTGATGGTTGCTTCCGTAAAGTACTTCAAACAGTGTGGTATGTCTGAACAAGATGCCAACACTGCTGCAAAGAAATTTATTCGTTTAATTGAAGAGAAGTTCCAAAAGTTTTCATGGGATGATATTGAACAGATGTCTGTGAGTTGCCTCATTGATGAGAGCGGGGAAAAACTGCCCACTGCAGAAGAACCAGAGCCCGACTGCAATGATACTTTTGGACTGTAGAAACTAAATTAAATTGTAACCTACTTCTAAATTATTATCTTTCTTTGACTGTCCATTATTATTTCCAACCTTTCAGGCAAAGAAAACTACATTTATTAATAAGTTGAAGCATAGAAATCTTATATAAGTTGGAAAAAAGCTAAAACTCGTTTGACATAGTATCATACATATTTTTATTTAAAAAATTTTACAGTCATACTCTGAATACTGCATATAAAATGAAAATACAGAGAAATCATATTGAATTCTCTGTATTTTCATTTTGTAACTACTGCAACTGCTATAATACAAAATTAACAACCATAACAAGTTTTTATGTGCTAATCATAAAAACTTGTTAGCTGTTTCCAAACTTATTTTGTAATAAGTTTGGGTAAATATTGGTATTTGTTGATATAGCTATGTGTAAAATCTGTAATATTGATAATATTAGTGGTTTGTAGTTAGATATCTATAATCATGATTCATGTACTGTATTTGGAGATTTTTTTCAAGAATTTTCTTTGAAAGTGATACTTAAATTTATCAACTTAAGTATCACTTTCAAAGAAAATTCTTGGTGAAACTATTCTAAATGGAATAGATCAATATGTTATTTTAAAAAATGTTTATTCACAAAACAACATTGAACCTCCTTTCTTGGAAGTTGGTTTAAAAGTAGACATGTATAATGTTTATGGGGGGTATAACATTATCATTTATATTGGATCATTTATAGGATCCAATAAAAATGATCATTTGATCATATCTGCATATTACATTATCATTTATCATTGATCCTATTTTACGTCACATGTGGTTTCAATAGCCAATGGGGAGCGCTAACGCTGACAGGTATTGACATCAGTGTTACTAGATCTCAGAGAATTCGATTTGTCAAAAGACATCGTTATTTTTAATATGGCTTGTTTTATGTTATTTCAGCAAGATTATTCAAGTATATAATTAGAAAAAGAATTACATTACATTATTTGAAATATATTAACGAACAAGATATTAAAAACTCTTTGTTTATATTAAATAACTGGCAACACCAATTTCTATGACCGTATTGGATCCAATCTCTCAGCAAACGTCAAAAATCTATGATCAAGGAAGAAATGAATCATTTATCTATATTACATTATCCAATATAAATGACTCAATGATCTAAGATCCAATAAAAATGATAATCTAATACCCCCCTAAGTCTTATAGCTTGTAGAAGTAAAATATAATTATTTCCAAATTATTTCTACTTCCACTGAGTTTAGTTTCAGGATCTAAATCATCAGTCTTTTTCTGTTTCTAAACTCTGGTCATGCATGCATAGTGTATACTTCAGTGTCAAGACATTTATGTACATACTTAGGCTGCCTTCACACTAGCGTTTGTCCAGCGTAGGCGTTCGATGAACGTATGCGCAGCGCAGACGCCGCTACAACGCGGCGCGTACGTCGCGTTTTCGCCGCTTCTCTACTGGAACAATCAGTACGCTGCGCTAGCGTCGCGTGTGCGCGACGTATACGCCGCGTTACTGCGGTGTCATATAATGTACCGCTGTGCACGAGTTGATTCTTTCATTCGTAGACAAGCACCCGAAGTAATACGACGTAAAATGAGTTCAACAACAGAAAGTACTTTTGACATCGAAATGATTGTACATGACACCGCAGTAACGCGGCGTATACGTCGTGCACAGACGGCGCTAGCGCAGCGTACTGATTGTTCCAGTAGAGAAGCGGCGACAACGCGACGTACGCGCCGCGTTGTAGCGGCGTCTGCGCTGCGCATAAGTTCATCGAACGCCTACGCAGTGTGAAGACAGCCTTAGATTTTTAAGATTTTTATTATAATTATTTATAAAGATTAGAGATACACCCTTACTAATAAAGCAATTCCCGCAATGTATAAAATATATTTAAGGTTGGCTATCTTTGTATGTCAGTGTGCCGAGTGTGAGTTTTTTGTTTGACACTCGATCGTGAACACGTTTGGCGTTTACTAAAGCTCCGTTTAGACCAAACGAGCGAATGCTCATTCTAGTAAAGCTCTTTTGATGTAAACTAACAACGAGCATTCTTTCGTTGTTCTAGTGTGTTCGGCGGTAAATAGGTAGAATGCTCTAAGAATCTCGCTCGTTTGGTGTAAACGACGCAAGAGCGCTCGAGCAATTGCCTAGAGCGTTCTTTCGTGTTCGGACGTGCTCGCTCTTCGAGGCGGTCTCTTCAAAGGGATTCTAGTGTTCTTGATATTTTTACTTTTTGGCGGCTGGTTTTAGGTAGTTTATCAAAGGTTATTTCGTAAATATGGATTGGAGTAATGAAAAATGTTTACAAATGATAGAATTATACCATAACAAAAGATGTTTATGGGATCCAACCTTTGATGACTATAAAAATAAATTAACTACTTATCGTTGACGAATGAGCAATGAGCATTCGCTCGTTTGGTCTAAACGGAGCTATATGATTCTCATCTATAAAGCAAAAATTCTTATTCTTGATGTTCTTGTTGATTCGATTGGTGTAAACGATCTAAAGTATGTTGTAAGGAATTATAGTTTACACTAAACGAATACGAAAGAATGTTCTTGTGCTGTTCTTGCTCTACGTTCTTTTGGTGTAAGCCCACCTTAAGATTTTGTACGGGAGCTGGGCTCATTCCCGTGAGCATCGCTAGGTGGCGCTATACAAATCCCATACAAAATCTTAGTAAACGCCAAACGCGTTCACGATCGAATGTGAAACAAAAACTCACACTCAGGCCTCAGGTTACTTTTACAATGTATCAGATAAATACAGAAGACCTTTTTATCAGGTATCCGCTGTTTAGATATTTTTATTAGTAAGGGTATAATAGTATTATTATTTATAGATAATAGTGATGGAGCCCTAGAACATTTTTTTTTATTACTTTAATAACAAGCTACTCACAAAAAATTAGCTTGTTAGTAATCAAAAAAAAATTGTTCTAGCTCTTGGGAGCCCTCCCGTACTATAATTTTTGTGGTAACAAATAAAATCTATGTCTCTCTGAATGTTAATAAAATGATGTTAAAGGTTATTTTTTTATTTAACTAATAAGTAATCCCTGTTTTTACTTGTCAAGCAGTCTGTGACCTGATGATTATGAAGTATGAATTACAGCTAAGAACACTATCAAGTTAATAAAAGAGAGCTACAGTGTCTGAGGTGTTAAAATATAAGTAATTAAGAGGTGCAATGGGAGTTGGGACAAAAAAAATTAAAATCTTGTTTCAAACACATTTTATTTAAATCCTAACTTAGTAAAATGTTTCGATGGCAAGTTTTATTCTATTTACAATCTTAATTACTACTAGGATTAAATGCAATATCAATTTGTGAGGATTATGTTTTAACGATATTGTTGTACACTCTGTTCAAATTAATTTAATCCTTCAAGCCCCATAAGATCACCGGTGATCGCGACAACAATAGAATAACAATAGATTTCCAAGAATCCGCGACAGGAAGATTATAATCAAAATGTGAACGAAAACATCATATATTGCTTTTCTTAAGATGCGCTTAAGAAGCGCTTACACGGGCAATAATTGCTCGGCGACACGAATGGAGGATAAGTGGAGCAATATGGAGCAATTATTTATTTCATATCGGCTATCGCTCAATGTCATCGCTCAAATATTCGATGGCCACATCACTGAATATTGTATTGCGCAATATTGCTGCTTGTTGCCGCAAATTGCTTGATGTAGTCGTGACGTCAAAGTTGACTGGAGTTGAGCAATTTTAGTTGCCTGTATAAGCGCACCATTAGGGCCGCGACACACCGGAATGGCAGCGGCGTGGCGAGCACTTTCAGTGTCATAATATGATTTTAAACTTTATCTTCATTATTGTTAACCGACTTCCAAAAAGGAGGAGGTTATATGTTCGGCTGTGGATATTTTTTTTTAATTTGTGTATGTTTAACGATTACTCCGCCGTTTGTGAACCGATTTTCAAAATACATAGTATCGCATGAGAAATCGCCGCCGCCGGCGGCCGCGTCCACGGGCGGCCGTAGACTTCTCAAGCGATACTATGTATTACATTAATGAAAATAAAGTTTAAAATCATATAACACTGAAAGTGCTCGCCTCGCCGCTGCCATTCCGGTGTAGCGCGGCCCTTAGGTTTGAATGTCGCTCTTACATCGCAATAAAGTCATCGGTCGACATTTATACTTTTAAATTACGTTTCAATGAAATAAGATTTGAGCAGAATATAAACAATATCACAAACCTTATAGTTCATTAAATAATACACATTTTGAGATAATTTTTATCACATCATTTACATAATATCAATATTTACAGAAGTCTTCATCATGAAATTGTTTTGTAGACAAAGTGGGCGACCAGAGTAGTGGCGTAGCAAGCCTCTTGTGTTAAACTATGTTTGGGAGCCCTATATGGGGCCCCTTACCAAGAAAAAATCTTTCTTTTAGGGCCTTAGCCCTTATCACACTGGCGATCAGTGAGCGACTTGAAAGCGACGTGACTGCGCAGCGCACACGCCGCGACAGCGCAGCGCAGTCCCGTCGCTTTCAAATCGCTCGCTAATCGCCAGTGTGATAAGGCCCTTAGAGCCCCTGTAGTGTAAGAGCCATATATTAAACTGACACGACTGAAATAACAGAGAAATGATGGCTTATAAAGTATTTAATATGTAATTAAATACAAATCATTAGTCAATAACTTAAAAAGGTGATTGATTAATTTAATTTTCAATGCATAGTTTACAGTCAAAACTTACTCTGATCCCCTTTATCTACAATTGTAATATGTACAAAACGCAAATGGCCTCAAAGTATAAACTAGCACAGATAAAAAAATCTTCAGAAGAACTTTTTGATTAAAAAGAAACTATCAACAGGCACTTTACCATAAACAACCATATATTTCCGCCTCTATCACAACCTATTACTGAGCCAATAGTACATTTTCACATCTCTACATCCATACTGCTATTAATCCAACATCAATACAACTTCAATCCAGTCTCGATCCTATTCAACTCCAAAATACTATTTATGTCGAAAGGTTTTTTTAAGGGGGCAAACGGGTCACCTGATGGTAAGCAACTACCGTCGCCCATGGACACTCGCAACATCAGAAGAGCTGCAGGTGCGTTGCCGGCCTTCTAAGAGGGAATACGCTCTCTTCTTGAAGGTTTGCAGGTTGTATTGGGTATGGAAATACAGTTGGTGACAGTTTGTTCAACATGGCAACAGCACTAGGCGTAACTGCACTGTAGCGCGCGACGTTTAATTTTCAATAGTTCATAGCAGCGGTCGGCAACGCGCGGCCCGCGAACGTTTTACTTGCGGTCCGTGAATGTTTTGAGAATAAGTTTTCAGTATCAAAAAGTAAAAACAATGTTTTATAATATTGCCATCGTTATCGCAACTTAAAAATGTAGCTGTTTGTGTCATTTTGTAATAAAAACTTTGTTTATTGTCTGAATCCCCTTATAACACTCTCTCTTACTGACAGCTCACTTTTTACTAGTGCCATACATCAGAGAAGTTGAACGTTTTTTTTAAATTGTGGTTTTAATAGGTATTGGGCTTCTTGGGTTAAAATACTATGCCTGCGGCCCGCCTCTAGTTTGTTTTGCAATTTGCCACCTTGTGGCCCTTGCCTGCCAAAAGGTTGCCGACCGCTGGTTTATAGTACTATAGTGAAGTGTCGCGTAGCTCCGATACGTAGCGCTGCTTAGCTAATACAATTTCTTTAACTTTGTTAGTCTGTCTCTTCGCCTAGTGCGGTTTCACCTAGTATTATTACTTAATGTTTTAGTTTTTATCATTCGTAGGTTTAAGTCTTGAAAAATTAGAACGCATTTAACGTTAGCTTAACACTTTATTTTAATAGTTTTTTAGTGTTATTATACCGAGACTGCACTAAAATGTATTAATGTTGGATTAATATCGCAGAATCGGAGTATTGCAGTCTAAACTAGAGCTCATGATACACACAACTAAGTTTGCATTGAGGTTAGTGTTATGTTCAGTAGCCCTAGCACGGCGACCAGTAGAAATGCGAAAATATAGACAAACTGTGGACATAAATTTAAGGTGCCGTTCCGATCTTTACCGCGGCTAATCGCGACCGATAAAAATTCAATTAAAATGCCACTTTATGACAGACTATAATAAATGTCATAATGTAAGATATTATTTGAATTTTTAGGACTATAGTCTGTTATAAAGTGGCATTTTAATTGAATTTTTCGGAATGAAAAAAGATCGGAACGGCACCTTAAGTTTATCTCCACAGTTTGTCTATACTTTCACATTTCCACTGGTCGCCGTGCTAGGGCTACAGAACATAACATTAGCCTCTCTCCAAGTTGGGCCATAATTGCCTCCACAATAGGGAATTTTACGCAAAGTTCAGAGCAGAGGGCGCCACTAACACATACAGTAAAAAATCCGACTAAAATCCGACATGTTGCACACTTCATATCAGAAAATGACAGAAACGTTCTGAAAAGTCGAACAAAACTTTTTGTTTACTGTCTATTCTGGTGCTGCACTCTAGCGTGTAAACATTGCAGTAATATGTATATCCTATTGCGATACATACACTATTAGGCCGTGTTTCCACTGAAGCGGAGCGGAGCTTAGCGGTGCCGAATTGACCAATCACCATGCTCGAAATCTTCGCTCCGCTTCGCTGTCATTCCGCTGGAATAGCACGATTGGTCAATTCGGGCACCGCTAAGCTCCGCTTCAGTGGAAACACACCCTAAACATTGACGATTATTGACGTCGATAGTAGACGAAATAAACTCAATATATTTTTATAGACAACATGCATTCCTCTTTTAACGTTCATAACCGGTTATATCTATTATCTAACTATACAATATTGGCCAACATGGAGAGAGTGCATTACACTTTATAAACTTAGAGTGAGTGTATTACCGCCTCAACAAACATGACTTAGAATAATTTAAAAAAAACTGACAATAAAACTAAGTATTACAATTCTTGTACGAGATTAAGCTGCCACCTGAAAAAATTACATAGTTATATTAGATTCTATTAGTACTTTATTTTAATCAGCGTCCGTCGTAAATTAATTTTAATATGATGCGCAAGTAACATGTCTGTCAGCCTATTTGTAACATCATTAAGTTCAAACTATAGGCACACCAAATTTCATCAAAATCGTTTTATCGGTTTAAACGTAAAGAGGTAAGAAACAACACTTTCGCAACTTTAAGATTTGACATTTGTAAAGGTGATTTGTGGCTCATAAGACTATAATACAAGACCATGGAAAAAATCATCCTGTTTATTAAATCAACGCAAGTATCGCTTAGAACTGTTATTGTTATTATATTTGGAAATAACTCTAAGCACTATGACGTCATTTCTGAGCGGTATAGTGCAGGTACGTACAACGTTATTCAGTTTTGTTCATTTCATGGGTTAATTTTTTTCCATGAGCTTGTAGTCTATAAATAGCAATCATACTTTATATTTTTTGGTAAAAAAATGGGCCCCCTGCGAGTTTTTTACGCCGGTTCTTCTCGTTGGGTTAGTTCCCGTACCGGTGGTAGGCACCGTAGTATCAACATTCTGAAAGCATTTTTTAAAATCTACTCAGAAATAAAACAATTTTTATTTTACTTTATACTCACATCTAGGAGTGAGGGAGTCAGTCATAGTCGCTGTCCTCTTCTTCGCTCTCTGACTCCGACGAGTCGGGGTGGTTCTTCGTTATCTCTATACAGTTGTCCTCATCCGTCAGTCTTTTTAGCGATTTACCTGCGAGAATCAGATTATTGTTAAACAACTTGTAAGTGATAGTAATAATATAATCAGTTGAGACTATATTGGAACGGAGTTCCTTTTCGCGCGTTGCAAAAGGGGGCTAGACCGAAAAAAATTGTAACGACACTTTTTTGCGCGTTGATAGTATTCCTGTGCGTCAACTAGATGGCGTTTTTTGAGAATAAACAGCGACGCGTTGTTAGTATTCCTGGGCGTCAATAGATGGCATTTTTTTAATATTTTTTTTGAGTATATGTATTATACAGATTTTTGACGTGATAACGTCTTATCACGTCAAAAATCTGACGTGATAACGTCTTATAATTCGATATGGGGTGCGCGCCCGAAAAACATGACAGTTCATACGGCGTTACCTCGCTGACAGCTCTGAGGCGTTCCATTTACACTCTCAAGTCTCTCAACAACCGTAAGGCCCACCTGGGCCGCGCTCTTTGTTTCGATTATATTACGTATTTCGATGACTTAGAGAATACTTTTGTATGAAGAAGTTTGGTTAGTTATGACCTTTGATACATTGACCACACTCTGAATGAAAAATAAATAAACAATCTGTGAGCTATTAGTATTATTTCGGCTATTCAAAATTGTGCTCTATTTCCTACGTGTCAAGGTATGACTTAATATATGAAGAATAAAGTATTCGTTTATTTCTTCTGAACAAGTCACTAATTATAGTTTCGAAAGTTTATAATTGAGAAACTAATATCACATCGGACTAAATACTATATTATGATGGCTTGATAGATAGAAAATTTAACATATATTATAATGTAGTTCACACAAACATAAAATATGGATTGTATGTAAGGACTGGCTGTTGCCCGCGACTTCATCCGCGTGGACTATAGTTTATAATATGTAGTTGTTCCCGTACATCGATTGAATAGTTAACGTGCAAATCATAAAACTTATTAAAAGTATATAGTGTGGGACAATATACTTTTATGGTATGATAGATGTTCCGCGCGGCTTCGCCCGCGTAATTTAGGAATGTCATAGAAACCGTACATTTTTCCGCAAAAAAAGAAACATAATATGTATGTCCTTTCACGTGGTCTATTCTTCATGTGTGCCAAATAACATAAGAATTGCTCCAGTAGTTTCTTAAGACAATAAGCAATTTTAAATAATTTCCTTCGTTTTTTCCACATTTTCCTCTATTTCTTTGCTCCTATAAGTTTTAGCGTAATAAAATATTGCCTATAGCCTTTCTAGATAAATGGGCTATCTAACACTGAAAGAATTTTTCAAATCGGACCAGTAGTTCCTGAGATAAGCGCGTTCAAATAAGCCCTTTCAAATAATTTCCCCTGGTTTTTCCACACTTTCCTCTATTTCTTCGCTCCTATTAGTCTTATCGTGATAATATATAGCCTATAGCCTTCCTCGATAAATGGGCTATCTAACACTGAAAGATTTTTTCAAATCGGATCAGTAGTTCCTGAGATTAGCGCGTTCAAATAAGCCCTTACAAATAATTTCCCCCCATTTTTTCCACACTTTCCTCTATTTCTTCGCTCCTATTAGTATTAGCATGTTAATATATAGCCTATAGCCTTCCTCGATAAATAGGCTATCTAACACTGAAAGATTTTTTCAAATCGGACCAGTAGTTCCTGAGATTAGCACGTTCAAATAAGCCCTTTCACATAATTTCCCCCGTTTTTCCACATTTTCCTCTATTTCTTCGCTCTTATAAGTCTTAGCGTGATAAAATATAGCCTATAACTTTCCTCGATAAATGGGCTATCTAAGACTGAAAGAATTTTTTAAATCGGACCTGTAGTTTCTGAGATTAGCGCGTTCAAACTATTACTAAATAAGCATTTCATACAATTTTCCCCGTTTTTTCCACATTTTCCTCTATTTATTCGCTCCTATTAGTCTTAGCGTGATAAAATATAGCCTATAGCCTTCCTCGATAAATGGGCTATCTAACACTGAAAAATTTTTTCAAATCGGATCAGTAGTTCCTGAGATTAGCGCGTTCAAATAAGCCCTTACAAATAATTTCCCCCCATTTTTTCCACACTTTCCTCTATTTCTTCGCTCCTATTAGTATTAGCATGTTAATATATAGCCTATAGCCTTCCTCGATAAATAGGCTATCTAACACTGAAAGATTTTTTCAAATCGGACCAGTAGTTCCTGAGATTAGCACGTTCAAATAAGCCCTTTCACATAATTTCCCCCGTTTTTCCACATTTTCCTCTATTTCTTCGCTCTTATAAGTCTTAGCGTGATAAAATATAGCCTATAACTTTCCTCGATAAATGGGCTATCTAAGACTGAAAGAATTTTTCAAATCGGACCTTTAGTTTCTGAGATTAGCGCGTTCAAACTATTACTAAATAAGCATTTCATACAATTTTCCCCGTTTTTTCCACATTTTCCTCTATTTATTCGCTCCTATTAGTCTTAGCGTGATAAAATATAGCCTATAGCCTTCCTCGATAAATGGGCTATCTAACACTGAAAGAATTTTTCAAATCGGACCAGTAGTTCCTGAGATTAGCGCGTTCAAACAAACAAACTAACAAACTTTTCCGCTTTATAATATTAGTATAGATATTACATTAATTTTACAAAGAGGGTAGGCCGGGCGCCATTTTTTTTGCACATTGACCTGCCAACTTTTTTGTATAGATTTTTCCCGGAACTGAGGGGTTAAGGCTATGACGTTGTCACGTTCAACTATCGTCAGTAAACCGACTTTACAGGCAACCGATTTTTTTTAACTTAATAAAAAAAAACCCAACACCCGAATGGAACGGAGTAACACCTCTCAAGTTTTTTTTTAAATAATTAAAAACAATTTTGTTATGATTCGATCTTTCAAAATGGATCGGCATATTAGTAACCAACATTTGCTTCCCACTGCCACACTGCATACACCATTAAAGTTTAAGGGTCAATTCAGACCGCAACGCGACGCGTAGAAGTATTTCTAAATTTGTACTGAATTGACTGATTTGCATGTCGTCTCACGCGATTGAAGACTGTCAAATCCATACAAATTTAGAAATGCATCTATGCGTCGCGTTGCGGTCTGAATTGATCCTAATACTTTAGGGCTGTCTGGCAGTGACAAGCAATTCTGGCAATTCCGGCAGATGAAACGAGATTCATAGGGTTCCAGCAGAAAATAAGATAAAAAATTGGGCATTATACTTTAACGAATGTTGGGTAGACATCACTTGGTACCTCCTAAACTCTAAAGTAGCTTTGTCCCAAATTCCATATTGTTGGTCGTTCTTACCTCTTAAGAAACATACCTTATATATGCAGAAGAATTTTCAGCTTTTATAAAACGTATGTCGCTAGCTCTTGGGCCATAGCGCCAATTGTAATTACTACATTTCTTGCTACAGTTAAACAACTGAGTTCAATACGTACCAGTTAAAGTTGTGAGTAATCTGTTCTCGTTCCCAAGAGGCATGTGTCCGAGCTTCTTAGCTAGTTTCCTCGCCCGGTCCGCCCCGGGTACTGAAAATAAGATATTCCTTTTATACGTGTTGCGATTTCATTTATGTTTATTCCTCTACTCCAATTCGTTTTCATTTAAATGTAAACAAAGCTCACCTTTAGGGGCTGTAAACTACAAATTTAAATGACACCACGTAATAAAAAAACAAAGGCGCTTTCATTTAGTAGACATTTTTTTGGTTTGCATTTAAGTAAACATGAAATTTTATTTCACGTCCGCGGACGTTTTCATCGGATGCGGCTTGTTTCTATCTGATCAATACAAAATACACTAAACTGTGCACATTGTCTGACATAAGTCGCGGACGCGACCTTGAGCGTTCGGACGTCCGAACAGAATCTGGCTAGCCGGATGTTTTTGCATCCGCGGACGTCTGCCATTGACATATAGGTTAGGTCTTTGACGTCCGTGGATGAACCGTGCACATTGTAAATGGAACATCCTATTATACATGGTGTGACAAAACTGTGATAATTCTTTATTGTGTTTATGAGTCCCCTGTAAAGAGTTCACTGTCAAAGTAGCAGCGCTGAAAGCAGAAAGAGTAACTTTTTTTAAACTTTTGTATGGGAATATCCCTGGCGCTCTGGAGCTTGCCCATACAAATCATAAAATACGGAACCCTAAAATTTTGCTCTTTCAGAGCTGCTACTTTCACAGTGAACTCCAAATATAAGATACACATAGACACCCTCAAGTATTATCACTTATTGGCCTGGAGGTACTGACACAAAATTCTTGGTCATTTGTACCAGTATGGCGGTTTTACAGGGGTATAATTACGTAAAGGCAATTATTATTTTTAACAAAAAATTAAAACCGACTTCCAAGGTAAAAACAATAATAACATCCTTATAAAATATGAACTAAAAAGTATTAAATAATTTTTCCTATCTAATAGTGCCTTTTTTCCGAATTCGGCTAAAACTCAACTATTTCTGTACTCAATCTTCATCATTTTAAAGTCGGTACCAGATATAGCTGAATCTTCAGTCTGCCAAAATATTTGAAACATTTGTAACTGGCACCGACTTCAAAATTATGAGGATTGAGTACAGAAATAGTTGAGTTTTAGCCGAATTCGGAAAAAGGCACTATTAGATAGGAAAAATTATTTAATACTTTTTAGTTCATATTTTATAAGGATGTTATTATTGTTTTTACCTTGGAAGTCGGTTTTAATTTTTTGTTAAAAATAATAATTTCACTTCTTTTAGTTTTTAGTTACCTAGTAAGTAGTAAACTATCGCGTACTATGTACGTAGAATAATAACCCTGTATTATATTATTCTATGCATCTTATTACAAGCTCACCGGTGAGCGAGACACAATAGAATAACAATAGATTTCCAAGAGTCCACGATCGAAGGATACAAACTATTAGCAACAAATTATAAGTATCGTGCAGGAAACCGGTCTCGAACGCTGAACAACTCCCAAGCGGCCACATTATGTGGTGTTATACGAATTCGGACATCTATAATTAAGGACCGGTTAGGTCCCACTCGTTCGACTCGAGCGATCTTTGCACGAAATATTATGAATGTGAAGTTTTGAGAATACACAAACTGTGTTACGCTCGTAAAAATCTCATAATTCGGTATTTTATTCGAAGATGAACTTTTCTCACATTCTGAGAATTGGGTCCCAGGTGCGCGTGGTCTATGGCGGTTGCATACTAAGGTATAATAATATATATATCTATCTCGATAGCCGTCGCCGCTGCGGCTCGGCCGCTAGTGCGCGCCCGGTCTGGTACCCGGCCCCGCGCCGCGCCGCCGCGCCGCTCGCTTGACAGCCCTAGCAGATTGTAGCAAGCGAGACGCCAGACAGTTATTGTACTATGAACGCTAAACGCAATGCAAAACGTTGAAATTAGGTTGTTGTTGTGTTGTTGGGAGACAGGCATGTTACTTGCATTATCGAAGCAGCTTACTTCTCAGAAGTAATGCCAAATGTGTGCCTTATGCTCTGGACTTAAGGATGAATTTGTTATGTTCAATTTTGGTGACATTGGTGACCCTGATGTGGTAATGATGATGATGATGATGAATGTAATTTGCATAGTAGCATATGCTTTCAGTTCTTAAAACAGCGCCTAAACCCCTAAACTTGTATCTATAAGGAATCCGGAGTTCTCTTAGTATCTTCGGAACCATAGTATACCTCGGTGCAAAATCTTGCGTTTTGGTAGCATATGCTTAGGATGCTTTTCATAAAACCAAAATCACCATATGTTTCGAGGTGTTCCCTCGATTACTTATGGATCCCATCATCAGGTCACCACTTTTGTGAACATGGTACCAAATTGGAATGAAACCTAATACAACAAAACAAAAATTTCGAAAATCGGTTCACAAACGGCGGAGTAATCGTTGAACATACAAAAATTAAAAAAAATAAAAATATAGCCACAGCCGAACATATAACCTCCTCGTTTTTTGGAAGTCGGTTAAAAAGGGAAATGATGGTCATAGCGCTCGCACTGGCAGCCCAAACGCGTGGGCGTTAATCGAACGTGTCGGATAAATAACGCATGTCGAACGATTTGTTTCACAAAAATGCTTGTATTTTCAGATAGTCGAATTAAGAAATTTAAAAAACCCCCGCCAAACAACTTTAAAAAGTAATGAAATAATATTTACTGACTTTAAGTTTAAATAATTCCTAGTCTAAAGTGATATTTTAGTCCATAATTGTTGTCACCATGTGTCGGGGGACCGCCAACAGTGACTTTTGCATTTTGTATCGCTAAGTCACTGATTGCCTCGATTCGGTTCGCACTTTGCTGTGATGTTATGTGAAATCAAACATCTACATTAGCGGTCCCCCGACACACCTTGACAACAATTATGGACTAAAATATCACTTTAGACTATGAATTATTTAAACTTAAAGTCAGTAAATATTATTTCATTACTTTTTAACCCATATAGACCCGCCATGCCCAAACGAGGACACTTTAAAAATTACTTAATTTTTTTGTCATTCAAGTTTATACTTATTTTTGTTGTAAATTTCAATTTGCTAAAAGTGTATTTTCTTATTCTTAGAAGGTACAAATGATATAAATATAGTTCACAGTATTTTATAGTGATTTTTCTGAAGCTGTTTCTAACAGCCGAAATGACGCCAAGTTAGTATTTTTTATTTTTAAGTTTTTCTTTTAGGCATGTATATTTTTTCACTTAAAAGAGCTCATTATACTATAACCTATGAAAATATACATATTTGTGTGAAAACCTTTAGTCTTTTTAAGATTAGGAGTAGTTTTATACAAGTGTCCCTATTTGGGGCCAATGGGCACATTGGATGTAAATTATTCCAATGTTTGTCCACCAATCAATTTCGTATAATCAATGAACTGAAGGATATTCAATAGCTATGATAAATACTATGGACTTCAGGAAGTTGCAATAATTGAAGATGACAGTGGAAAGATATATTTAGTCGTATTTCCTTCGCAACCATGTGTCTTTTTACCAGTTTTTCATTACTCCAAGGGGAAGCTGGCTATTGTGCAACTGATAATGTTGGCCAAGGCAGAACAGAGAAGTGTCTTCTCGTATCCGTCAATGATATGAAAAAAAGAAAACGACGAGTTTGACTACCGTTTCGACCAACTAAATCAGAATTTGTTTTACATCGGCTGGATTATAATGTCTATGCAATCGGGGCAAGCCATAACAGCGTTTTCTTCTGGAAAAAGTAAATAGATGTATCACTGTTGAAAGAATTTGGACGTTAGCTTCCTAAATTTTATCAAAGCTATAAAAAAGATATGCGTGGGGTCAAGTCAACTGGTCAATCGATTTTCTCGCACTGTTATACGAAACAAAAATTGGTGGTAACTGGTAGGTGCTGTTTACACAAATGTTGGATTGCTTTGCCACTGCTACAGTGGCAAACGCATGGCGGCTGAATCATCAAAGTAATAAAAACAAGAATTGAATCAGCTCCAATTTCGGCGGCATTTGATCGTCACTACTTGAGACATACAAGCAGTAGAATCCTGCAACCAGCAATACATATCTCTACAATACAATACATAGCAATACATATATTAAACCAGCAACATGAAGGTTCACTTTCCCGAAAAACTGTCCCAACAATTGCGTTGTTCTGATGGGCTAGCATTGCGTCATGAAAAATGTCAAAGCCAATTTGAGAAATGTGTGAAAACACGGTACATTCATAAAGAATGTATCGAAAATTTTCACACTGTTTGATCCCATTGGCCCCATTTAAGGACGGCAATTTTTTTTACATAAAAAATAATTTTTTTTTTTTAGTTTTTTTTGTACTTTCCTAATAATTTTATTAGTTTCTATAAATTAATAAAGAAATTTCATATTTTCCACGGCTCAGTTTCATTTGGGTCTAAATGGGTTAAAGTTGTTTGGCGGGGGTTTTTTAAATTTCTTAATTTAATTTTATTTCATGCTTTTTAAACTTGTTTTGGTTATAGTGCAGAATAATTCCTATCAACAGGATCATATTATATCCCAATGAATACCATCTATGAATGTCCTCTTGGACGAGGCCGTCGATATGAGTCCAAACATGAAACCTTCACTTTGGGTACATATGGAGCTCGGCTCCTATAGAATCCAGATGATGCTGCAGCAGCATCAAGCAAATATTTACTGTTTAATGTTTATCTACGTCTTACTAGTTGTTGCAATTAAAATGAGCCCAAACACGAAGCCATTGCTCTAAGTTGGTGAGGAGTTGGGTATCCTAATTCCTATTGATTACCAGGTGATACTGCCGCACCAGGTCAACTTTCCATTCATGTGTATATATTCATAAATGTCACGAACTAGAATGCAAAATATAAAACCCACCAAACGACTACAAGTTGCTAATCAGCCCTTCACGAACCAGATGAACCGCGATTTTCCAGCACTGAGCAGGCTGATGATGATGAACTATAGCTAAGAACACTCTCGATCATGTCAGCTTTCAAACAAAAAAAACTAGATCAAAATCGGTCCACCCGTTTGGATGCTACGATGCCACAGACAGACACACAGACAGACGGACAGACACGTCAAACTTATAACACCCCTCTTTTTTGTCGGGGGTTAAAAATAAGTAGGCGAAAGCGTAATGCCATACTTGTCGGGTGCGGCTTACAGCCCGCCATACCGACGCGAATACGTTAATTTTAATAAAAAAATTGAACCATTTGTACCAGGCTAATTTTTGCATGGCGAAAAAAAAACTTACACCTTTGCAGTGGTATGTCGGCCATTGGGAGCTGTCGGAAAAGTATGGCAAGGTGATTTTCGTGAATGGCTACTCGACGATGATTAGCTATGCAAAACTTTGCCTGGTACAAATGGTTCAATTTTTTTATTAAAATTAACGTATTCGCGTCGGTATGGCGGGCTGTAAGCCGCACCCGACAAGTATGGCATTACGCTTTCGCCTACTTATTTTTTTTCGACTATCTGAAAATACAAGCATTTTTGTGGAACAAATCGTTCGACACTCGTTATTTATCCGACACGTTCGATTAACGCCCACGCGTTTGACCATCATTTTTCTTTTTGCCTTTACGTAATTATACCCCTGTAAAACCGCCATACTGGTACAAATGACCAAGAATTTTGTGTCAGTATCTCCAGGCCTATTAGTTTTCTTACACCTTGTATAATGCAGAAAATAAAACAAATAACTTACTTCTAGAACCTTCTTGACTAGAGTCCTCTGTCATGGACACGCGCTCAGTGCGGTATTCCCCCGTCACCAGGTCCCACACGAATAGACACTGAAAAATCATGATTATTAAAAGCTTAACAGGTGGACTGCTTGTACGAACGTCATGAGACCTATCAATCATAAGAGCGCGCGGGCTACAGTTACCTCCAAACGCTATTCGGTTCTGTCGGTTTTTGTACAGCCCTCATCCCTACGTTCTTTTGTGTTCTTGTGCGTACGTATGTGCTTGTAGTACTTACTTATCTATCTGCACATATTATAAAACAAAGTCGCTTTTTTTTCCCTCACGTCCCTTTGTTCCCTTTAATCTTTAAAACTACACAACGGATTTTGATGATTCTTTCAGTGTTAGATAGCCCATTTACCGAGGAAGGCTATAGGCTATATTTTATCCCGCTAAAACTAATAGGAGCGAAGAAATAGAGGAAAATGTGGAAAAAACAGGGAAAATTATTTGAAAGGGCTAACTGGAACGCGTTAATCTCAGGAATTACTGGTCCGATTTGAAAAATTCTTTCAGTGTTAAATAGCCCATTTATTGAGGAAGGCTATATTTTATCACGCTAAGACTAATAGGAGAATGTGGAAAAAGCGGGGGAAATTATTTGAAAGGGCTTATCTCGCAAACCACTGGAGCAATTTTTATGTTATTTGTAGTGAACTTTAAACTACAGGAAGAGTAACTCCGTCAAAAAAAGTGCACCAAAAGGCTACAAAATGTGACCCGAATACATGTATACTTTATGCATGTGTTCGGTACACATTTTTCGTGTATATATACACGAGTGACATTCAACCAGGTTGACATGATAATTATTGTCAAACTCATTTTACAATTTGTTTACTTACTTTTTACGTAGCTTTTTACAAAATTTTCGTTGTTAAAATGCCTAAATGCCCTGTGAAATGGTGTAGAAGTCATACAGATACGACTTTTAATACAGGAATAACCTTTCAAGTTTCATCAGTAAGTGAATTTTTTTAAATTATGCTTAGGTAAAGTTCTTGTATTTTTTCCGACCCAAAAACATGCCCAAAAAGATGGTTTATTTAAGTTGGATGCCAGGGTATTTGCGTAAAATTAAGCTCGTCTCTTTGTGTTTGTCTTATTAAGTTTACATGTTATTGTAAAAATGCAATAATCAAAAAATAATATAATTACAAAATTTTTACAAAGTCGCCATGGACAGTGTTATGCAAGATGTAACAATTTAATCATAATTCATAAACGAGGGTCTGACTGACATCAGTATGGAGTATCTTATTTTTATAATGCCGTTCGTACTTCGTTTAGTAAGAAACGAACTGAATTGGATGCCGAGCCAGATTACTCGTTTATGTAGCATACACTTTAATAGTCATGATATATTTTGTATGAGTAATGACCGAAAATTAAAGAGATTACGAAAATCTGCATTTGCACCGTAAGTTTTTTATTTCAATTCTGTAATAATTCTGTAATAATTTAGCACATAGATTTTTGTAATCTGAAAACGTCTTGTCTAGGTGCTCTGGGTAGTTTTAAATTCGTCCCGAGTCGTACAAGGTTTGTTCAAAATTATTATATATTATTATTATCGATGACTTAAGGATCAGAGGAAAATGTTTGATTTTAAAATAATAATTATGTACTCCTTTATTCGTGACTAGCTGTTGCCCGCGACTTCGTACGCGTTAACATAGTATAATAACAAAGATGGATAGCTTTCCCGTTTTTGTGGTTCCTTATACAAAGGGTAAAAACGGGACCCTATTTAAGCAAACGTCAAACGCAAACGTCAAAAAACTTTCATGTTTCTAACTCAAGAAATGATGGACTTTCATTGAATCTTTCAACCCCAATTTCACCCCCTTGGGGGTAGAATTCCCAAAAACGCTTAAATACCTATCCATTCATTTTTAATCAGCAGTCCAAAAATAAACTTTCATGTTCCTAACTTGAGAAATGACGGACTTTCATTTAAACTTTCAACCCCTATTTCACCCCCTTGGAGGTAGAATTTCCAAAAACGCTTAAGCACGTATTCAATCATTTTTAATCAGTAGCCCAAACCTAAAATTTCAAGTTTCTAACTTAAGAAATAACGGAATTTCATTCAAACTTTCAACCCCAATTTCACCCCTTTGGGGGTAGAATTTCCAAAAACGCTTAAATACATATCCATTCATATTTAATCAGTAACCCAAAAATAAAGTTTCATGTTTCTAACTCAAGAAATGACGGACTTTTATTCAAAGTTTCAACCCCGATTTCACCCCCTTGGGGGTAGAATTTCCAAAAACGCTTAAATACCTATCCATTCATTTTTATTCAGCAGTCCAAAAATAAACTTTCATGTTCCTAACTTAAGAAATGACGGACTTTCATTTAAACTTTCAACCCCTATTTCACCCCCTTGGGGGTAGAATTTCCAAAAACGCTTAAGCACGTATCCAATCATTTTTAATCAGTAGTCCAAACGTAAAATTTCAAGTTTCTAACTTAAGAAATAACGGAATATCATTCAAACTTTCAACCCCAATTTCACCCCCTTGGGGGTAGAATTTCCAAAAACGCTTAAATACATATCCATTTATTTTTAATCAGTAACTCAAAAATAAAGTTTCTTGCTTCTAACTCAAGAAATGACGGACTTTCATTCAAACTTTCAACCCCGATTTCACCCCCTTGGGGGTAGAATTTCCAAAAACGCTTAAATACGTATCCATTCATTTTTAATCAGTAACCCAAAAATAAAGTTTCATGTTCCTAACTCAAGAAATGACGGACTTTCATTCAAACTTTCAACCCCTATTTCACCCCCTTCGGGGTAAAATTTTCAAAATTCCTTCCTTAGTGTGTGTCTACTTAATAAAACAACCCTACTCACCAAATTTCGTGGCTGTAACTTTAACAGTTTTTGCTCAACGATGATGAATCAGTCAGTCAGTCAGTCAGGACTTGTAATTTTATAAGTATAGATAGTAGATATGTTTGGTGTATACTGCATAATGCCATCCGCTTTTGAGAATTATTGTCCACGGCTTTGTTTCATAACTCTGACAGTGACAATAACCGCGCAGGCTGTCGTCTAGCGCGCAATATTATGATACGTTACCTGGGAAACGACCTTGGTGAGAATCTGAACTGTCATATTTTAGTGTTCGAAAAGGAGCCAAATTTAAAACGGTTGAAGTATGGGAGTTACGTTTCCTGTAGTTTTGTTATTCGTAGGTTATTTGGCACAGATAAGAAGTAGACCGCGTGAAGGATCATATAGGCTATCGATTTTAATCATTTTTTCAGTGGCTATATATTTTATACCCGTGCGACGCCGGAGCGGGTAGCTAGTACATATTATAAAACAAAGTCGCTTTTTTTCCCCTCACGTCCCTTTGTTCCCTTTAATCTTTAAAACTACGCAATGGATTTTGATGATTCTTTCGGTGTTAGATAGCCCATGTATCGAGGAAGGCTATAGGCTATATTTTATCACGCTAAGACTAATAGGAGCGAAAAAATAGAGGAAAATGTGGAAAAACGGGGAAAATTATTTGAAAGGGCTAACTTGAACGTAGTAATCTCAGGAACTACTGGTCCGATTTGAAAAATTCTTTCAGTGTTAGATAGCCCATTTATTGAGGAAGGCTAAAGGCTATATTTTATCACGCTAAGACTAATAGGAGAATGTGAAAAAAGCGGGGGAAATTATTTGAAAGGGCTTAATATCTCGCGAACTACTGGAGCAATTTTTATGTTATTTGGCACAGATAAGAAGTAGACCACGTGAAGGCTAGCGATTTCAATCATTTTTTCAGTGGCTATATAATATTTTATACCCGTGCGACGCCGGGGCGGGTCGCTAGTTGGATTATAATTTACTACTTTTAATAACTACTTTTAATAATAAAAACTAAACTATATTCGTAGATTTACATGTTTTACACACAGAATCAGCCGCTATCTATACTAATAAATGCGAAAGTATCTCTGTCTGTCTGTCTCGCTTTCACGCCAAAACTACTGAACCGATTGTAATGAAATTTTGTACACAGATAGTCTAAAGTCTGAGAAAGGACATAGGCTACTTTTTAACTGGACAAAGGGGTTGTAAGGGGGTGAAAATGCGTAAATTTGTTCAAATTAAGTTAGTTCCAAAAATTCATAATTCATAAAAGAGTCGCCTACATCGCGCTATCGCTTACTCATACGTCTTTCTATAAGAGGTGGTATCATGTTGAGTGAGATTTTCGATTATTTCGATTGTTATACACGTTATTACATCACTACTCAGTAAGTACTTTATCTATGCAGTGACGTAACCTGCTTACGAGGGCTGCTATTTATGTATCCGGAATTAAAAAAAGAAACAAACATATATCATTTAATATGGTTTTATCGCTTTTCAAAATATTCGCCGCGATGATCGACACACTTTTGCATACGCTGGAACCAATTTTCATAGCACTTTTTCCATTCTGATTGAGGTATCTCCAAAACGTGCATTTTGAACGCATCAACAGCCTCTTCGCGGCTCGAAAAACGTTGACCACGTAATTTGTTCTTCGCGTATGGAAATAAAAAGAAATCGTTAGGTGCCAAATCAGGGCTGTACGGCGGATGACCAGTCAATTCGATCTTTTGACCCTCCAAAAACTGAGTTGTTTCAGCTGAGGTGTGACAGCTAGCATTGTCGTGATGTAATATGATTCTGCGTTGTCGGTTGTCCTTTCTTATTTCTTCAAAGACTTCTGGTAAACAAATGGTCGTATACCATTCAGAATTAACCGTTTTACGATTCTCTAATGGCACTGTAGCCACATGTCCATTAATTCCAAAAAAACAGGCGACCATTTGCTTCAAAGTACTTTTTGCACGAGTAACTTTTGTTGGTTTCGGCTCATCTTGGAACACCCACACCGTTGGCTGTTGTTTAGTTTCGGGGTCATATGCATAGATCCAAGATTCATCACCTGTGTAGATATTATAAACGGCTTTTGACGTACCACGGTTGTATTTTTTTATCATTTTTTTGCACCAATCGACACGAGCCCGTTTTTGATCGATTGTCAAGTTGTGCGGAATCCAACGCGAACATATTTTTTTTACAGCCAAATGTTCGTGTAATATCTTATGTATGCTCGTCATACTTATGCCTAAGGACGCCTCTATCTCGCGATATGTAACATGACGATCACGCATTATTAGTTCCCGCACAGCATCTATATTTTGTGGGACAACAGCTGTTTTTGGGCGACCTTCTTTATTTTCATCCGTGAGCATAGACCGCCCACGATTAAACTCACTGTACCAGTGATAAACAGTGGTTTTTGATGGTGCTTCATCTCCAAAAGTTGCGGTGAGTTGAATAAAGCACTGTTGTTGATTTAGCCCACGCCGAAAATCGTAGTAAATCATTGCACGAAAATGTTCACGCGTTAAATCCATGGCAAATGAAGACACGCAATTTTCAAAATGACGCCACAATGGAAAAATAATTGACAGTCACATGAAACAAAATGTATTCTTCAACCAAAGAGTTCTATTTTCAAATGTTGTAATTACTTTTTAAATATTGTTCTTGTAAGTGGCCAGTTCCGGATACATAAATAGCAGCCTATGTAAACCTACCAATGATAAATAGTTAATGGGTAAAGCTAAAGTTGTGTAATGGGGGGCTAAATAAGCTTTAAAATTTGGTATAAATAAAGTTTAATTAAAAAAAAACGAAATATTATGTGCACACTGCACAGCTGTTTTTGGGTATTTTGATTTAAGGGGTACCAGGGTTTTAAAAAGCTTTGACATCAATTTTGTTGACACCGCGCGCTATAAACTGAAGTCCACGCGGACGAAGTCGCAGGCAACAGCTAGTATATTAGAAAAGCGAAAGCGTGTCTCTGTTACCTCTTCATTCACGCTTAAACGGTTGAAGTTTGAACCGGTTTAAATTGGTTTAAATATACTTTGAGAGATAGAAAAAAACATAGGATAGTTTTTGTTGTTAGTGTTGTTAAGTGATTCCGCGCGGTAAACTAATTTGAGTGCAACGGAGTTGTGGGCGTTAGTTTGTGTTATTCGTAGAGTTTGTGCATACAAAATGCGTGCATGTAGTGTGCGTATATCTACATTCTACATGTGTGCTTCTTGCGTTCGTGTGAGTACGTACGTGCCTGTGGCCAGAGCCATAATTTCGTAAATAGGGCGGTGCCACCGGTGCCCAGGCACAGGGCGTAGACTATGGGGGGCGCAGGAATGGCCAGACCAGGCAGACTCTTATTTTTTCGAATTGCTCTCAATAAGTTCCCGCTGCGCCCCAGAGATGTTTCCCAATGTAGTAAAAAAATATATCTACAGCCGAACATAATATAACCTCCTCCTTCTTGAAAGTCGGTTAAAAACAAGGGTGCAGTTATAGAAGCTCGCACAGGGCGCAAAAAAGGCTATTTACGGCACTACCTGTGGCGTGTACGTACTCATGCGTGCCCATGTACGTATCCTACACGTGTACGCTCGTGCGTGCATGTACGTACCTCGGCGGCGTACTGTCGCCGGTGCTGCAGGCAGCCGCCGCTGACGGCGCGGCACGCCTCGCACGCGCCGATGTCCTCCTCGCTCGCCCACAGCCACATCGCGCACAGCTGTTGACAGATTGTTTAATTTTTATAAAATAAGGGGGCAAACGAGCAAATGGGTCACCTGATGGAAAGCAATTACCGTCGCCCATGGACACTCGCAATATTAAAAGAGCTGCGGGTAAAGAGTTGCGTTGCCGGATTGTATTTTATACATCCGTAGTAATAAAAATATTTGCAACAACTATACAAGTTTCTCGAGGGTTTGAGGGTTCTACTAGCGTTATAAAAATAGCTTAATATATAAGGAATTGTGAAAGTGTTTTTGGATGTGGGTCAAAAGTAACTTACAAATTTCTGTTAACACTTAGTCATCACAAGTCGCAAAGCATCATTTAATATCACATTTTTTAATATGAAGGGTCCACTGCAATAATGATGAACGTCCAAAATAAAATCTTAACAAGTAATGCCATTCGGTCACTTAAAATAATATCTTTAAAATGTGTTTACACAATTAGTAATATCGCTTATAGTTTCGTGATAAATATGTTTTTGATATTTCGGCTACACGGCTAAGGCTGCGTTTCCACTGAAGCGGAGCGGAGCTTAGCGGTGCCCGAATTGACCAATCGTGCTATTCCAGCGGAATGACAGCGAAGCGGAGCGAAGATTTTGAGCATGGTGATTGGTCATTCGGCTCCGCTCCGCTTCAGTGGAAACACAGCCTAAAACGCTCAACGTCACAGGTGTTTCCTTCAAAATAATCTTTAATTCCAAGTTTTGTAATAACGTTTTAAATGTTAAAACCCAATTATCTCAAAACTAACAACTTAGGACATTCATCATTATTGCAGTGGGCCATCCATATGTGATACACAAAATTTAAATATTAATTCTAAGCATTAACATTGTAACATAGACAAAGTTATACAATCTTAGACTATAGTTCTCAAGTTATAAGCTGCAGACTTGCACAAGGCATTTCTTTAAAAAAACAAAATACAATGATTTATATTTTATTCCATCACTATTCACTTGGCAGCAGAGCCGAATTGATATTTTTTATGAGTATAGGCCACATTAATTTTGCCACCCCTATGTACGAACTATGCCGCCATCCTAGGACGCTGCCGGTCCCCCTAGGACGCCGCGCCGTAGGACGCTGCCGCCCAAGCTACAGCGTCCTATGGCGTCATCTATATACATAAATCCAGAGCTGCTTGGAAGACACTCACCCCGGACAGACATCCGCTGGACTGGCAAACATCGATCACGTGGCAGCCCCAGTCGAAGCAGTAGATGAAGTTAACTCCGTGTATTGCGCACAACCGGCCGCACACTTCGTTACACAGGAGATCAGTGTCTAGGGACCGCTGGGTGGCTCTTAGTGTCCGCGGTGGGACCGTCGGGCCTGTCGGGCTGGGGGCCGGCGGGCTTGCGGCGGGCCGGGGGCCGGGGGCATGCGCCCGCGCCCGCTCCCAGGCCCCCGCGCTCACAGTTTGTAACGCCATGCCCCGCGCGCCCTGACCGCTCAGCGGGAGAGCCACGTGGTAACCCGACATGCAGTCATCTGTAATTATGCAAAGATGAGAAACTTATAGGTTTTATTCCCTTTACTAATAAAAGCATTTACATAATGGATATGATAGAAATTAATATTCTAATTGCCACCAGGTGCCGCTTTGTAAACTGCTGTCATATTTCGCGAAAAGGCGACGGGTCATTTGTGACGCAGGCCCGACACAAATGAGACATATCCCATTTTTTTCGTTATATTATGGGTATCCAAGATATGTAATTTTTATATTCAAAATCAGTGGCTAACATGTTATTTTATTGCTTTCTTTTTTTCTTCAGGCGCAGTATGAAAGGTGTTAATACGAAGAATAAGAATCGTTATTTGCATGTAATTATATTCAATATCTGTGACTAACACTTAGAAATATATTATTTTTATACCGTGCCTAAAGAAAAACACAAAACCATAATATATATTATTTTGTTTACTTATGTAGATACAATAAAAAAAAATTTTTTTTTTCACTACCTTCTACTAGTATATTATGTTTCAAACAATTAGAAACGTCCTGTCTCTGCAGCATGTTATATTTTATCACGCGTGATAATTATAACACCGAGGGCGAGATGAACCTATAGATACCTACATGAGTTTTTCTTTAGCTAATGAACATGAAAACGAGATGTCTAGCCCATCCTAGGCTATAATAATACACTTATCACGTGTGCACAACTTCCTAATGTTCGCTTTCCATGATTACATGTACAGTAATATTCATTAACTAGACGTTCCGCGCAGCTTCGCCCGCGTATATTAGATATTTCACAGACAAATAATTAGTCCACAAAAAATAGCCTATGATCCTTCACGTGGTCTACTTCTTATCTGACCCAAATAACAGAAAAATTGCTCTAGTAGTTCATGAGATAAGCCCTTTCAAATAATTTTCCCCGTTTTACCCACACTTTCCTCTATTTCTTCGCTCCTATTAGTCTTAGCGTGATAAAGTGTAGCCTATAGTCTACCTCGATAAATGGGCTATCTAACACTGAAATAATTTTTCAAATCGGACCAGTAGTTCCTGAGATTAGCGCGTTCAAACAAACCAACAAACTTTTCCGCTTTATAGTATTATAGTATAGATAGAACATCTTCCATCAATGGTGGGATTGTACATTACATAAGTGTAAAACTACGTTTTTGAAGAAACAATATGTAGTGATTGCATTTTACATCTAATAAGTGCATTTACATGTTAGCAAATGATATTGATTAAAATTGCTTAATATTTGCACTTTTCATACTGCGCCTGAAGAAAAAAAGAAAGCAATAAAATAACATGTTAGCCACTGATATTGAATATAAAAATTACATATCTTGGATACCCATAATATAACGAAAAAAATGGGATACGTTTCTTTCGTGTCGGCCATGGGTAAATTTTGTATGGTCCGTGACCAGTCTTCTTTATACGTAATGATGTAAAGTTTTTTATTTCTTCAACTTAATTTTTACTGAAATACAACATTCAATCTTTAACTGAACTCACCCTCAGAGTCTGTGATTATAGAAGTAATTTCATCGTCGCTCTCCACAAAATATCGCGTGAAGAATTTACTGCATTTGGAATTTCCTGAATGAACTAAATAAGGATCCTGAGGACTGACGGTGCAGTCGGAGAGCGTTTTCGATGTGTTGTCGTGAACCGACACAGTCTTTAGGGAACCATCGTCTAACATCTCCATGACTCTATATTCGGACTCGCTATTCCTGTCTGACTCAAGAGCTGATAAGCTCACATTCTTTACATCTGCAACAGGCGAGGCAGGCCTGCTTATCTGGTTATGTGCTCTCAAAACGACACTCTCGATCGGCGGTGACTTCGGCCGCCTAGTTTGCTTGCTGGTGGAACCCGTGTAATACTTTCTATTACTCCTTAACACTCTAAACGGAACTATGTTCTCATTGTTGTCTTCCGAAAACTCATATTTCTTGTCGGCCAGTCGGCGTTTTCTGAATATGCTGAGCTTTTCGCATTTCGTCTCGGTCTCCTCGACAAATTCGTACGCCTTTTCCGCTATAGTTCTGTGCGTTTCGTTGAACCTCGACATGCTTTCGGCGGGCCTTCGCCTCGGAGACCTCAGTGGAGGGCTAATTAGTGTCCGTATCGAGGGCGACGGACCCTCCCATTCCTCCATGAGATTGTGCGATATTGAGGAGGCCTGGATACACAACTCCTGTCCCATTACATCCGGCAAGTGCACCGGCCTGGACATTTGGTACGGTTCCATTTCCAAATCCGAGAAATCCGCCAAAATGTTTTGAACGACATTACTCTCGTATTTCGGAGACTGAAACGGCGCGGAGTAGTCTGAGGCGGGCGTGCTCGGGTTTGTATCTATCGAGTTTGATTCGTCCTTATCAATGGTCGATTTTTCGTCAATGACGGACGATTCGTTTTTCTCTTGGTCAGACTTGACGATATCTATTTCTAATATATGTATAAAATCCGTATAAATAATAATTTGATTAGAATAAGCCAGTTGAACCACCGGTTCGTACATACTGGAGTCCGAAGTACAAAAGAACTTTGTGTGGATAGCGAAACTATGCTCCATACACCTCTTGCCAAGATTTGAATCATCTGAAAGAGAGGATTAATGTGAACATCATTTTGTAATATTATGTACATCTGAATTATCTCTATATAAATACCTTCATACCTTCATCATCCTTAGAAATAGCTGAGCAACTTTTACAACCTAACCTAGGTACTCCCACAACACTGAGGTAAGACCTCTCTGAGCATGAGTCTCTGAAAAAATAAAGTGGTTTTAAGAACATTATAAAGAAAGAATTAAAAAACGAGAAGCAAAATTTTACCTTTATCTTTATGTTCATTAGAAATTCGCATAAATATCAAATAATAATTCTTGTAAGAGAACACTAGTATTTGTTGTGTAACAATAAAAAATTCAAAGTATACTCACGCAATACCGTATACAACTAATACTGAGGGGTTATGTTTCCACTGTGCCATGGATATGGTCACCCTACTGTCAATACTGTCGTCACCAAACAACGGTACACTGTGAACCGGCTTAACCATACGACCTGGCACCCATGACAAGAAGTGAAGCCTGAAAATTTTAAATTAATTAATGCTCAATGAGCATGAGCAAAGCAAATATTCAATTTTCATGCAAAATACTTTACTTTTTGGCTTAATAATGCTAAGTAATTATTGATTTATTAAAATAATATATTTTAAAGGTTAAGGCAGCGTTTCCACTGAAGCGGAGCGGAGCTTAGCGGTGCCCGAATTGATCAACCACCATACTCGAAATCTTTGCTCCGCTTTGCTGTAATTCTGGTGGAATTGCACGATTGGTCAATTTGAGCACCCAGCACCGCTAAGCTCCGCTCCGCTTCAGTGGAAACGCACCCTTAAACCAATTCTAAAGTTTATAGACAAATGAGCAAAAAAATCATTTGCTAAGCGTGTTTACACACACGCCGCAGCGGCGGAAGCACCGGCACCGCGGCGGCGCCGCTGCATTAACTCATGCTGCATTAGCGCTTGCCGCGGCGGCGGCACTAAGGGCCGTAAGGGTGTAAGGGCCCATGGAAATACAAGTTCCATGGGTCCTTACACACGGTAGTGTGTAAAGGTAAATAGAAATACAAGGATAGGTATTGCAGCGGCACCGCCGCGGCGGAGGTGCCGCTGCAGCGTGTGAGTAAACAGCCTAGTGCAGAATGAAAATTAATTATACAAGGCATCATACTACAGATTACATAAAATAAATTGCAACACATGTAGTACTTACGTAAACTTTGAGAATTCCCTAAAATATACTTGAGTGTTACTACTGTACGTAAAACTGAGAAGGAATTGCCCACATTGTGAGAATCCCATAAAAATATGTTGTCTTAAATATTGTATAGGAACTATGTCCATGAGGCAGAAGCGTAATCGTGGTGGTATTTTGTCGAACACCTTGCGTTTCCCATTGGATCTTCTAGAAGTACTACCAAATACCTATGTATAAAATACAAATAAATATCAAAAAAAGGTCTGGCAAAAGCCTATAGCTGCATTGATGTAAAAAAAACTTATGTTTTAGATGTAAGCCAATAAACAAATATAGTATTAGTAATGATTAGTGGGGTTTTTAGTGTTTACTCTGGGTCTAATGGATATTATGCGAATCGTGAGGCAAAACACGAAGTATTATAGAATAGTACAAAGTATACTTAAAGCATGTTTATTTACAGTTTTAACTAGAGCTGAGTAGAGTATAAAAAATATTGTTTCAATTTAGCTTGAAAAAAAACAAAGTGCAAGTTAACGAAGGCTTTGCTTCCATGAAAATGTCGTTCCAACGTACCTCTCTATTGAAAATTTTATGTACTATATTATTTTGCGAACCACTATTATTCATTGTAGGATTACTGTTTGGTTTATTATTTCCATTTTCACTAGATAAATCTAAATTATTATCAGATTCCTCTGAAGAATCCATATTTGTTTGTTTGACAACGATTTTGACACTTGCTTTGCATCGGTCTGGGTTTGACATTGACAATTATTTATTCTTCTTCGTCTTCTTGGTAAAAACAAAATCAGTTTTTTTTTATTTCACTACATACAGATATTACTTTACCTTATTATTTCAGTAGAACTCATAATATTTTATGGATACTACGTGTACCGTGTACGGTATAGTAACTAGTGTTTAGTATTTACTCTTGCTCTTGTGTTATTTTATAGATAACTCATAACCGCGATAAGTCTTGGGCTCAAAAGTCTTGGCCAAGTTATAGTACCTACACTTTTCTACTAACCAAAGTCGTGTTCGTTTGGTTTTTCAACTGCGCATGCGCGGCTTTTATGTGTGTCACTTGTCAGTGGGAATGTCATATTCTAAAATACTTGTCAGATTTTCTAAAATCTGACAGAATTGTGAGTGGTTGACCAAAAAGGGACCTGAAGGTAAATAATTTGATTTGGAGTAAAATGCGTTTGAAGTTTCGTGTTTCGACTCGTGCGCGGTTCACACAAAAATTCATAAAAAAAAACTACGGTACCATAAAATATTCTGGTAAGACCAAAAGAAAGCTAAAAGACCACGGCTTAAAAAATAAAAAATAAAAGAAGGTAAGTAAATAATTTGATTTTGAGTAAATCGCGTTTGAAGTTTCGTATAGAAACAAGTTACGACTCGTGCGCGGTTCACAAAAAAAATCATTAAAAAAAACTACGGCACCTTAAAATATTCTGGTTAGACCAAAACAAAGCTAAAAGACTACGGATTAAAAAAAATAAAAAAAACCGTTTCCAATCCTTCAGATCCCTTTTTGGTCAACCACTCACAGATGTTGATCGGTATTCGGTATTTTACATTGGTATTTTAGAATAATTATGACATTCCCACTGACAAGTGACACACAAAAAAGCCGCGCATGCGCAGTTGAAAAACCAAACGAACACGACGCAAGTTTTAAAGTAACTGTCAAACTCACAGATTAAGGTTCATGGTCAAACTTGTCCACAGCTTTTTTTTTTTTTTTTTCTTCTTTTTTGGCAACTTGACACAAAGGATGTGTATGTTGTGCCACAGACAAGGTAAAAAGGTAAGGAATATGGCGGGAAAACCATATTCCTCCTATTATAATTTTCATCATCGTTTTCATGTATCGTCAGGTCAAAAGTCTAGTCAAAGTCTAAGTAAAAGTTAATACAGTCACAGGAGTCAAGTCGGTCGATTCAGTAAAGTGGTAGACGCTTTACTGAAACTTTCGATGGAGTTTTGGAGGGAACACAAAATAGCACGTTTCTGGATATTACATCACTTTCCTACACTTGTGCATGAACACGAATATCTAATGGTTAATATTCTACCAATATTACACATTAAAAACCCAGCTAACACAATTTTAGGAAAATAATACAAAAACACAACAGCACTCTTTCACATGCCCGCCAAAACTCCAAGTGTAGTTTATCTAATGTATTGTCAAAAATTTGAAAAATTGTGATTGTGAATGCTTGACGCTTGTTTTCTTCTAGCCGTTACTCGTTTTTATTATTTGTGCTTAAAAAAATACTTTCACTGGTCACTTCCTAATTCCTATAATTAAATATATTGATATAAATAGTTAGTAAATTTATAAAATGGAGCCAATGACACTGGGAAGCCCACCACATTCACCATCGAGCAGCCCCAACGTTGGCTACTTACCGCCGTTTCTTCTAGGTGAAATAAATCCACCACCACTCGGTGGCATGTCTCCACGCACAAACAGCTTATCACCCACTAAAGGACGGAACTTAGCATTCGGTAAGCAATGTAAGCATTGTTATTATTGTGGTTATATTCTTTCAGTCTGACTTATCTTCTACCACTTTTATCTTTAGGGTCATCCAGCCCTACACAGACCTCGACTCCAGAGCAGAAGCTGTACCGGCCGAGCGTGTCTGTACACCAGCAAGCGATGTTTAACCAGCAGAATATGTTTGCTAACATGCCAACCTCTCCAAACATGTCATACTCGATGAAACAAAGTGGACCTCCGATAGAAGATTTATTTGACACCATCAAAAGCAATGAGCCCTCAATAAACAAGTCACTGTTCCAGGAGAATAGTTTTCTAGGTGCCAACAACTCTGTGATGCAAAACTCATATGTGAACAATGTAAATAATCAGTCTCTGTCAGTACCCTGGCAGGATGGTTGTCAGGAGCAAGATGAATATTGGGTGACCGTGTTTGGTTTCCCTCCTAATGCCGCTAACACTGTGCTAGCAAGATTTAGTAATTGTGGAGCTGTTGTTGGTAAGAAACTCATATTGTTTGCAAATTAAAATAAATTAATGTAATGCTTACATTTTAGCATTTTTAGCTTACAGCACAGAGGCAGGGCAGGCTAATGTAGAAATGCTATAAATAGACAAGCATCATAAGCATAATCAAATCTTTTTGGCTGACTTGGCCTTGCTTAGCTAATAACATTACTCTTTAATTTCCTTATACTTATGATAATTTATCCTTTACTGTTTCTTGTAGATAAGCAGTATCCAACTCAAGGGAACTGGGCCCATATTAGATATGCAACAAGGGCAGAAAAGGAGAGGGCGTTGACGCTCAATGGTCGTCAAATACTGCCAGGCATAATGGTTGGTGTGGTCGAGTGTAAAGAACCTCCACGGACTACAATGTCCAGTCCTACAGCTGTTTTAGAAAGGTATAAAATTAATATACTACTGTAACATAACAATTTGTTATAAATTAGGTACCATCTATACTAATATTATAAAGCGGAAGAGTTTGTTTGTTTGAACGCGCTAATCTCAGGAACTACTGGTCCGATTTGAAAAATTCTTTCAGTGTTAGATAGCCCATTTATCGAGGAAGGCTATAGGCTATATTTTATCACGCTAAGATTAAAAGGAGCGAAGAAATAGAGGAAAATGTGGAAAAAACGGGAGGAAATATATTTAAAGGGGCTTATTTGGACGCGCTAATCTCAGGGACTACTGGTCCGATTTGAAAAATTCTTTCAGTGTAAGATAGTTCATTTATCAAGAAAGGCTATAGGCTATATTTTATCACACTACGACTAGTAGGAGCGAAGAAATAGAGGAAAATGTGGAAACAACGGGAGGAAATTATTTGTAAGGGCTTATTTGAACGTGCTAATCTCAGGAACGTGTTCCGATTTGAAAAATGAAGGCTATAGGCCAGGGCTTCCCAAACTGTCATCCATACATCCAGGGCACTATCCCCGCTTTCAGAAGCTATGCTCAGAAAAGCAAGTGCATCCTTCACATTAGCCAGCCTTGCTGGCTTTAATATCTTTCATAAATATCTTTTTTTTGAATATTTTATGCTTATGTTTTGATTTGGTCATTATTTCCTCATAAAAATAAAAATGTCCAAATAGTGTTTTTATGATAACCTATGTAAGCTGGTTCTAAAATTGGAAAGTATTTTTGGGGGCTGGGTTCAGGGGCGTCGTAAAGAAAAGTCCCTAGGGTGTCACAGTACAAATAAGGCCGCGTCCCCATCAGACACGATGCGGCGCCGCCACCGTGTTACGGCACGACGCCGCCACCGTGACATGGTACGGCGCCGCACCGTGACACGGTGCCGCGTACGGTGCACTGCGCGCTCCTATTCTGGGTGAAACTTCACAACAAAAATTGTGTCGAAACTTAAACGAGGCACTTATTTGGAACAGATAAAAATCGGCCAAGTGCGAATTAGGCTCGCGCACGAAGGGTTCCGTACCATTATTATAGAGAAAAATAACCAGAAAATTATGTTTTTTGTATGGGAGCCCCTTAATTATTAAGTTTATTTTAATTTTAGTTTAAATTTTTTAAGTATAAATACAATTGAGTAGTTTGTGAACATTTTAAGTGCCTATCTGTTGTAATTATTGGTATAGAGCAAAAAATAGCAAAAATCAATTTAATTTTTCTGTTTCTTTTTCAATCTTCGTCTTAGTAACAACAAGAGAATACAGTCGTGGTCAACTAATTAGGGACAGTTAAGGCACCAAGCAATATTAACTATTCAAGTCCTTTTATTATCACCTATATTCGATATTAGTGTCTGCTACTTTATAAACATATTAACTGATAGTACTCTAGTTCTTAGGATAAAATAAAAAATAAAATAAATACATACTACTCGTATACAACCTCATCAAAACACATCAACAAATAAATATGGTACAAAAGATCTGGTCATCTAATTAGGGACATTTAGTTTTTGCCTTCTAAATTAAAAAAAAAAAAATTCATACCTTTACTTTTGCGTTTTCTTAATTTTGGCGCTAATTAGAAAAGCGTAATTGTTACTGTGTGTCTTGTAAACTCATTAAATAATTAAAAATTTGGGTCGAAAGAAGAGTTGTGACGCAACAATGCGAAAAGTAGTTATCAATTTTTACCAACGTGGGTGGCCGTACAGGAAAATAGCAGTATATATCATTTAGAATGTTCCAAAAACATGGTATACAATGCCGTGGCATATTTCAAAATGCATAACACAGCTAAAAGTGTGCCTAGAAAGAAGAGACCAAGAAAAACCACCCCACAAGATGATCGCAGAATCATTGCTCTCGCGAAAAGAGACCCCTTTAAGGGTTCCGTTCATATCGAGAGCGAAGTTTTTGGGCCAGAATCGAATTCTGGAGTATCAGCGAGGACTGTCAGAAGGCGGCTAGTGGAGGCAAAACTTGTAGGAAGAGTTACACGGAAAGTTCCGTTACTGAAGAAAGAACACAAAAAAGCAAAATTGGCGTTGCAAGGGAATATGGACATTGGACTGTTGCTCAATGGAAAAATGTGCTACTTTCTGTCGAAACCAAGATAAATTTAATTTCATCAGATGGCAGACAATGTGTCTTCCAAAAATGTGTGTTCCAAAAAAATCGGCCATGAATCCAAAATATACAAAGAAGCAGGTGATGAAACATGGAAGAGGAAATATTCAAATTTGGGGCTGTTTTTCAGAACATGGAGTAGGGCCTATAAAAAAAATTGGAGGAAAACTAGACCAGTTTCAATATAAACAAATATTAGAGCATACTGGCTGAAGCAGTGTTGCTAGGATTGTGGACGTTCCAACACGATAACGGCCCAAAACATAAGGCGCAGTCCGTCAAATCGTTCCTAGCGCAGCAGTCAGTGACGGTTCTAGATTGGCCCGCAAACAGGCCAGACCTGAACAAAATCGAACACGTCTTATGGTACAAAGACAAGAAAAAAGTTGCAACTCGACGTATTGCTACTAAAAATCAGCTTTACGAGCAATTCCAAGCTGTTTGGAATAATATTCCTTTAGAAACTTGCAATAATTTGATTGCATCGATGCCACGCAGATGTCAAATGGTTTTAACCAACAAAAGAAACCATACCGGTTATTAGAATGTCAGTTTTTAATTTTGTTTTTTGGTAATTAACATTTTAGTTTCATAAACACTTAAATATTTCCCAGCATATTTAATTTTGTAGTCAAAATTTTACATGTCCCTAATTAGTTGTCCATGTATTAGTCAATAATGAGAAAATAGCAGTAACGTATTTATTTAAAAAATAACGATGGCTAGTAGCTATTTCCTTTTCTGATCACAAAATATTTAGAGTGCTAGTCAATTTACTTGTTTTCAATGGTAAAAGCTTCAAAGCTACGTTCAGAAATGGTTTCTCGGCCTTTTGAGGAACACATGCGTTTTCGTGATATAGCGTCCCTAATTAGTTGGCCACGACTGTAATTCTTTCGCGATCTTTATCCAGACAAGCACTTTCGTTCGAGCGCAAATATCGACTGAATAGGGACACGGGTCGGCGCACCGTACACGGCACCGTGTCACGGTGCGGCGCCGTACCGTATCACGGTGGCAGCGTCGTGCCGTAACACGGTGGAGGCGCCGCGCCGTGTCTGATGGGGACGCGGCCTAAGTTTGGGAAGCCCTGCTATAGGCTATATTTTATCACGCTAAGACTAATAGGAGTGAAGAAATAGAGGAAAATTTGAAAAAAAAAACGGGAAATTATTTGAATTGCTTTACAACTTGCTAACTACTTGAGCAATTTTTATGTTATTTGGCACACATGAAAAATTATAGACCACGTGAATAGGCTATTTTTTACGGAAAAACATACGGTTTCCGTGAAATTCCTAAATTACGCGGGCGAAGCCGCGCGGAATATCTAGTATATCTTTTTTTTTATATATTGTATTTTTTTTTGTTAATTGCTTGGTCTTGCAATCAGTCCTCAAACTATGAGCTTGTTATAATATAAATGTTATAGATGCACATAAAATAACAAGGAATATGTTCACCTAGTTGTGTTCAATTTTATTTTTTTACAATATTGTAACAAACTTAATTCTAAGTTTTTTACATTATTGTGAAAAAAGAAAATGCTTATTTGAGTGCTTTTTTTATTCAGAATGGGCATTAAAATAAAAATCTGTATATTCGTAATAAACATTTGAATATTGTTTCAGACCCAACACGGCCAGATCGCTCTGCCCTACACCAATCCCATCAGCACCACTACCACAGAGATCCAGCGGGATCATTTCTAAAGCCCTCGATTATGTTTTAGGCTGGTGACAGTTGTTAAATGAATATAAGCTAAATGAACTTCCATTACTTTTAAATAAAATCCAATGATCCTGTGATTATGTAATATACCGATTTTCTTACAAAATGAAAAGGGTAGAGCAATAAAAACAATTATTTAATTAACACTTAATTTATTTCTAAACCTATACATACAAAAATCTTACTTCAAAGTTCAATTTCTATAGATCAAAATGAATTAAGTTTACTTTCCTTAATCTTTCTAATGCTCAGATCAAATCTCTAGTGCAGCTATCCCCAACCCGCGGCACGCCGCCCGGGACTTTGTTTGTGGCCCGCGTGATGTTAAACCATTTTTAAATTCACGCCCACCGGCAAAATAATGTAAAGTCGTGCACAGTTTTTTCCATTTTTAAATCTTTAATTTTGAAGAACGTTATTTTTTAACCCTAAAAAATTTTGCGGCCCAAAACATGTTTGTGGTCCGTAAAAAAAAAGGGTTGGAGACCACTGGTCTAGTTTGTAAACTGTAAACTACAAAAAACATACTATTTCTTAATTTCATCAATTGCACCCTCATGTAGAGCCTCCCAGTGGCTCTTAAAAGGCTCTATCCTAAGTTTTTATTAGGTTTATGGGAAGCCCTAAGGACTCTGTACATAGTCTGTAAAAACAATGATTGGTAAAATGTTTAAATTAATAATACATAACTCGCAAAACATAAGGAATGATTTAGTGTTAGCGTGTGGTTGTTGTAAATGGGCAAATTAAAAAAAATTACCTCTACAGTAGTACAGACTATTAAATATAAACATTGTAAAGGAGCAAACCATGAGCAAACATTCTTATTTCTTAAAAAAGATTTAAAATATTTATGACATGGATGAACATGAACAATGAGACTAGTACCTATTATCGAAAGGCAAAATATGAACATCTATGAATAGACTTTAGAGTTCTTTGTTGTAAAGTGAATAGACATGATATGCTTCTGAAATAAAGATGCCACTGTTTTATAAATCTAAGTATTTGTTAAAGTCATGACAACAATATTATGGGGGGTGTTATCATGAACGTAGAAAAAAAGGCGGACGGAGTCTTGTTATATACAAAACTGTGTCTTCAATTTTCTTCGGAGTCGGCCACGCACACATTCTGACGCCTGTCAAATGGTATGGACTAGCGCAAGAATGTGTGCGTGCGGACCGTGTACATACAGCCAGCTGGCCGACTCTGAACGACACAGTTTTGTGTATGGTGGGACTCCGTCCGCCGTTTTTTATACGACCATGGGTATTATATTATCATTTATATTGGATCCTAGATCATTGAGTCATTTATATTGGATAATGTAATATAGATAAATGATTCATTTCTTCCTTGATCATAGATTTTTGACATTTGCTGAGAGATTGGATCCAATATGGTCATAGAAATTGGTGTTGCCAGTTATTTAATATAAAAAAAAAGTTTTTAATTTCTTGTTCGTTAATATGTTTCAAATAATGTAATGTAATTCTTTTTCTAATTATATACTTGAATAATCTTGCTGAAATAACATAAAACAAGCCATATTAAAAATGACGATGTCTTTTGACAAATCGAATTCTCTGAGATCTAGTAACACTGATATCAATACCTGTCAGCGTTAGCGCTCCCCATTGGCTATTGAAACCACATATGACGTAAAATAGGATCAATGATAAATGATAATGTAATATGCAGATATGATCAAATGATCATTTTTATTGGATCCTATAAATGATCCAATATAAATGATAATGTAATACGGGGGGTATGAGCTACAAAAAATTAGATGTTTACATAAGTAATACATACAGACATTTCATTGTAATTTATTATATTCTGCCCTTACATTTGTCACTGAAATAAACTACTTATTTTAAATATTAAATTATGTTTATATACTACCTGTAATTCAATCGTCAGAGTAGTAATTTTTATCGAATGTGACCGACTTTCATTTTGGTTGTTCGATGGTGGCATTAGCGAGGTCTGTCATCTTTGGATACTTAATATTATGCTTGTCGAGCTCGCTCTGGGACCACAATATCATACGCAACAAACTACAGAGTTTGGGATTTGTGTACTCCTGATTCTCCATTTTTAAAATGGCAGCATTCAGTTCACTTGCAATCTGTAAAAGATGGTAAATTGATAAATAAATACAAAAAAAAAAATGTAACTATTTAAGATAGTTATTATAAAAAAATATTATAATCACTTTGCTTACATCTTATCCTTTAAATGTTAAAAAATAAAAACCCTACTAGCTTTTTAAAGTTATCAGGGTTAAAAAAATTTACCACTAAACTACCAATAGTATAACAATGAATACTCACTTTCTGACTATGAGATGGGAGCAACAGATCAGCAAATGGTGATGAATGTGGATCAGGGAAGGCCAAGAGAGCTAGTGACCTCTCCAGTTCTGTTAGAGCATTGCGGTCGTTGGCTCCGGCCTCAGCTAATGTAGCACTAGCAAAGGCTAGGGCTTCCTCTGCCCGCCCTGCTCTTATCAGCTCCAGCAATTGCAATTGCTGAAAAAAATATATTATGACTAACTGACCCGGCAAACGTTGTTTTGCCATATTAAAAATTATTTCTAGTATCAATATAAAAAGTAGAGGGTTGGCATTTGAATCACGCATTATAGGGAGAGGGGGGGGGGGGGGGAAGGGTGGCATTTTATAGGGGTTAGTTGCCCCTTTCAAATGACACCTGATTTGGGTCTAGGAGATGCGTAGCTTAGGTAGCAATGTATTACCCGTGCTGGCCCAATACGACTTGATTGGGTTAGGTTAGATGGCTAAGGCGGGATCGTAGCGCAGCGAAGCTCCCGCCTTAGGGCCAATTCACACCGGAATGGCAGCGGCCGGCAGCGGCGCGAAGAGCACTTTTAGTGTGAAATAATTGTAAACTTTATCTACATACTTATAACTACTAGTATCGCTTGGAAACTTCAAAAAGGGCTCGAGGCGCCGCGCGTCCGTCGGCGGAAACTGCTCGCGGCTGCCAGCGTCCGCGCGCGTCGCCGCGAGGCGCCTCGAGGCGCCGCGCGGCCGCCCGCGGCGCCTCGAGCCCTTTTTGAAGTTTTCAAGCGATACTAGTAGTTATAAGTATTACTTCTTCGTCGGCAATAAGTGCAATAATAACCAATTCCATCATGTTGCTGCAAACACACGACACGAGTTTCCTTGCCGAATGTAGAATCTAAACTGAAAGGCACGCGTGCTCTGGAGGTAGCGCGCGGCCGCTAGCGTCCGTCCGCGGCGACGCGAGCCGCCTCTGCCGGCCGCTGCCGGCCTCTGCCATTCCGGTGTGAATCGGCCCTTAGCCATCGTGGTTATTTTTTTGTGAACCACCCAGAAATAGGAGCCCCGCTACGCGGGGCTCCATCGACTTATCATAATTGACGCTCCAGCTTTTTGGTCGCCTACGCTGCGCCAGAGCTGTATATTTTCAATATTAGTCATAGAACTGAGTTTGTCCACACCCAAAAAAGACTAATTTGGTCGTAAGTCCACTAATTTGCTTGTTTTATTGAACATAACCTCAAAAAATAAATATTTTTTTTTGTGGAAACTACTGATTTCCTAACTTTAGGAAGGGGTCAGGGGGGGTCTACTCCCCTTCCCCCTCCCGCCCCTCCCTATAGTGCGTAATTCAAATGCAACCCCAAAGTAGATAAAAATCTATTCTCAGGCCCAAATACCATCGAGGAAATTGATTCCTAGGCAGTTGACAGACGTCATTTTGTCGGCTTATTATCAATTCAATGTTAGCTGTGATTGGTCGGATGGGTTTGACTTAATGTGACCAAGTTACTTAGGTCCGCCATCTGCCTAGGAATCAACTTCCCTGATAGTACATACAAAATTTCATTAAAACCGGTTGAGCCGTTTTGGAGGAGTTCGCGCGTCAGACACTGTGACACGAGAATTTTATATATTCGATCTATAATATTATGGCTGTTTTTATTGTTCTGTGGACACTCAGGATGTGTGCAAATAATTTTAAAAACTATGTAAAAGTATGATTCTGTTCTAAAAGATTGTTTCATCAGGCATACCTGAAGATGGAAGTACAAGTATCTATCATTGTCCAACAGTTCTGGGTGCAGAGCGTTGACCATGGATATAGCTTCCGGGATGCGCCCACTCTGTACGGCCTCCCTGATCATAATGCGCTCGTCCAATGAGCTACATAATGCTGGCTCCTGTAATCCAGCTTCCTGTTGAAACTTTAGTGCAGCTTCTTTGAAACCCTCTGGAATAATGTTTTGTGTGTCTTATTAGTTTAAAGATGAATTCACTAAAGATCCACAAAGTGTTCATGGACGTGTGAAAGTGGCTTTACTGATAAGGACAAAGCGTTTTATAAGTCTAATTTCCGTATACAATTTGTTGATCTCTTTATTAGTAAGAGGATAGAAATGACGAAGCAATTCGGACAGGGTCAAGTTGATAGTATCTATGCCTGATAAAATACGAATCTTTTTCTGACACATACCTACCGAATTATAAAATTGCTCCCAAACTAAAGGTAGCAAATAAGCAATATATGAACTTTTAAGAACCTTTTTGGTTGTTAAGCACTTACCTGTTACTAAATAATTCATAATCAGCATGTTCATATCAGTTCGAGAGATTTGCAAGTCGTCAGATTTGCTACGATCGTAGTATTTCCGAACAGGTTTACTAGTCTCATTGTTTGTGGTATCCATACTCATGCTTACTGCTGTCTTGAAATAAATCCGAATATATTTTTATGGCAGAAAAAGAAAGAAATTATTAATTTTTGTTTGGTAAATCAAGGGAAATCAACAAAGCTTGCAAACGTCAACTACTTTTTTTTAAATGTCATTCATTCATGATTTTGCCACTGTGCTCAAAAAATTGTTACCATTTGATTTTTGAAATGGCCCATTTCTAAAATTAATATAAAATAAAGTGATTCAAAGTTCAAACACGATTTCGCATTAATTAATGACCGGTTTACATTTTTCAGACCAGGGCCAGTCACTACTAGAATTTACATCATTGACTAGAATATTGTAAGGGGCAAGGGCGCATTTTCATTAGTCGTTAACTCGTGCGGTATACTCCGTATACATAATAAAGCATACGGGGAGTCTATGACAACTAATGGCGCATTTTGATTGGTCGAGGCATGCGTTTCAGAAATCTCCCGCACCCCGCATGTGGACCCTATCGACCAGTGAAAATACGCCCTAAGACTTAAGAGGCACTGGCTTTATCCTCATTCCTCGGTTCGTTTTAGTTTTAACTTTAAATGTATTGTGTTTTTAGCTGCGACAATACTCTTTTTGAAGAAACATTGCTTGTTTTAATGGCAGTGTCAACTTTTTTGTTGCAATCCTTCCCAAAAACTTCATTTAAAGCTGTGCGTCCTCTGGATCGGAATCGGAGCGTACGGAGCGGACGGAGCGTCGTCATTTACGAAATGCCGATGGGGTGCGTCCACTGCATTCGGATTCCGCATCGGCAATTTAGTTATTCTTAGTCCGTCCGCGTCATAGCCTGCGTGCATTTGCATTAGGGAGGATAGTGACGAGGGTATTCTTGTAAATAGCTGTATTTTATCAGAAGAGGAAAAGAGAAATACGAGAAAACGAAAGATATAGGTTCATAATATAAACTCATTTTCGGAGAATTTCATACGTAATAATATATCCTGATTTGTTAGAAGATGAAAAAAGGTTTTTTGGGTAGGTACATTCATATGAGTCGAAAAAAGTTTTTTGAACTTCACTATATTCTACAACCGCATATATAATGATTAATGAAACAGGATAGGTACTAATTTCATATTCAAGATAATGTTGATGTTTTAGATTGAAAAGTTCTTCATATTTTTGCACTTAAGTAATTAAAATGTTGTCATTCATCGCGAATAAGTATTTACGTATAGCCGTCGCGTCGTCGCAAACACGTCAGTACTTGAAACCTTCGCAATCCGAATGACGCGTTTACTGCGGATGACCGATGACGTCATCGGCATAAATTCTCAGGCGCAGAAATGCCGATCCAGTGCACGCAGTACCATACAAATCAATACAAAGCAACAAATCCGTACGCTCCGATTCCGATCCAGTGCACGCGCAAATATTATTATACCTTAATTCCTCCGTGAGTTTTAACTAAAACATCGTTATAATAACTTTATTATCCTATTCGTTGGAATATTATTGCGTCTTTTTCAAATTGAAATGTATCAAGTGTCATTTTTAATGTCAATTCAATACGATTCCCAACAACAACTTTGAGATGCTCTCAATTTTTATTCCACCCATTATGAAGTGGCTGACGATCAAAGCTGTTATGTATTGCTAAGAGTTCACTAGAGGTCGGAGGAATAAAGAGTAAAACTCGATTTACTGTGGTGAACTGAAGTGATTTATTTACAAAAATGCGCTGCTTATATACAAAAAAATGAGTTAATTATTATTATTAGAAACTGTACAGAAACTGAAAAGATTAATTTTGATTGGCTATTGCAAAACAGAAAGAGACATAATGAGTGAGATAAAAATATTTACAAACAAGAAAGAGAAAAAAAATCGAATAGGAAATATTTACAAGATTCAGAAATTATCCGCGCGGGAGATTCGGCCGTACCGCGGTTCGTGGCGCTGGTATCGCGCGAGTATAAATATAGGCTCGCGGCCCGTGGCCAATTCAGTCCGCGCGCGAATTTCATACAGACGTCGTCTCCCTGTCAGTCGCCGTCGCGTCGTCGCGAGTAGTTGTGCCGCCATTTTGTGAAGATGTTCTGAAGCTCTGCAAACGCCATGAAGACCGTAGCCACGCTGCGAAGATTCCTCTCTTGATGTGGGCACGATGTGAAGACGCGTAGTGAAGTGTTGCGAAGAATTCTTATTAGAAAAAGTCCTTTTTAGGGCTACTTCATGTCCGGTGCACATGCACTTTATATTGCACGGACGGTTTCTCTCGTTATTCCGAACGTACGTTCTTTGCAGAACGATTTTCTTCTGTGTTTCATCTTCCACGACGAACGTATACAAAGACGGCGTGCGTTCCTTTCGAAGCGCGTTGTTTTCTTTGTTTCAATCGACGAACGAACGTGTAGGTACTGCTACAGTGCTCCCCCTCAAGCGAAGCGCACCGGCAGTCTGACGGCACGGCCCGTTCTTGTTGTCTTCTGGGCTGGACTTGTTGGTGTCTTCTGTTTGATCGGTGTTGGTAGTGGTTGTGAGGTAACAGGTAAAGGTAATGGGTAAAGGTAATGAGGTATTTTGAGGTAAATTATTGGTATGTGAAGGTAAGGTAACAGGTACATTGGTATTAGGTAAGTTGGTAATTACCGGTGACTGTTGTACATTGCTCGTTGACTCGCCGAGGTTATCTTCACTCAGTATGTAGGCGGGTTTCAAACGATCGATGGATACTGTTGCTGTGCGATCGGGTAGTTGTATCACGTAGTATTTTTCTTCTCGTCGAAGAACTTTGTACGGCCCATCATATGGACTTTGAAGTGGTTTTCTAACGGCGTCTATTCGTAAAAATACGTATTCGCACGTAAGTAGATCACGATGTATGAAGATGTTGCGTTGATTACCGTGGCGATGTAAATTGTTTTTCGGCTTGAGAGAGTTGATGTTTTTTCGTAGTTGCTCGATGTAGGTATGATCTACGCTCGATGATGATGTTGTTTCGAAGAAGTCGGCCGGTAAACGTAGGTTACGGCCGTAGGTTAATTCGGCGGCGCTGACTCCGGTGTCCTCTCGTATGGCGGCGCGTAGTCTGAGTAAAACTGTAGGCAGCTCGTCGATCCACGATGTATTACTATTGATGAGTCTTGTTTTCAGTGAATTCTTGAGACTTCGATGCCAGCGTTCGATCATCCTGTTTGATTGCGGGTGATACGGCGTTGTACGGGTTTTATCGATTCCCATACAACGTGTTAAGTTGACGAACAGCTGACTCTCGAATTGGCGTCCTTGATCGGTTGTTATTGTAGTAGGACACCCGAATCTTGCTATCCATTGTTCGTAGAATGTTCTTGCGACGGTTTCGGCGGTGATCTCGGTGAGCGGTACAGCTTCAGGCCATTTTGTCGAGCGATCGATCATAGTAAGTAGGTATCTATGACCACTCGCTGTTGTACTTAGCGGTCCGATTATGTCGATGTGCGTATGTTGAAATCTATCGACTTGTGGAAATGTTGACACGGCGCTTGATGTATGTCGTTGTATTTTGCTTCGCTGACATTGTATGCAGGTTTTCGTCCACTCACTAATGTCGGAGTTCATTGACGGCCAGAAGAATTTTTGCGCGATGAGTTTTCTTGATGCTTTTGTTCCAGGATGACTTATGTTGTGAATAGAGTCGAAAATGGCGCGTCGAAAATCTTGCGGAATGTACGGGCGAACGTATTTTGTTGATGTTTCGCATACGATCTTGATATCGGAGTTAGGTAGATGTAGGTAGCGTTGTTGTTTTAAAACTTAAGTTTTCTTGACCGTACAGTGTAGGTAGCGTGCTATCTCGCTCTTGCGCGCGGGATAACTCTTCGTAGTTTACAGCTGACGGCTTGTTAATTGTTTCTATGCGGCTGAATGTATCTGTGACGATATTATCTTTTCCGCTGATATGACGAATGTCGTGCGTGAACTCGGAGATGAAAAGTAGTTGCCGAGTTCTTCTTGGAGTTTCCGATGTCGATGTTTTCTTCTGTAGGGCGAATGTCAATGGCTTGTGGTCGGTGAATATAATGAGTTCTCGGCCTTCGAATATTTTTCTGAAGTATTTTACTGACATGTAGATAGCTTGAAGTTCGCGATCGTAGGTGCTGTACTTCGTTTGCGTTGTAGTAAATTTCTTCGAGAAGTAGCCGAGTGGTTGCCATTTTTTATTGTAGTGTTGTTGTTTTACAGCTCCCGCTGCGGTGTCCGAGGCGTCGGAGAAAATAGCGATCGGTGCTTTGTGATTCGGGTGGGCAAGCAAAACAGCGTTTTTGATGCTATTTTTGCAAGCCGTGAATGCTTCTTTTGATGTCTCGTTCCACTCGATCGGTGTCTTGTCTCGCTTTTTCGCATTATGTAGGTATGCGTGTAGCGGGGCTTGAATTGTAGCGGAGTTCGGAATGCTGTCTCGGTAGAAGTTTAGCATGCCGAGAAAACGACGTAGTTCTTCTATATTCTTCGGTAGCGGGAATTCTTCTATGGCTTGTAATTTATCTTGTGGCGGCTTGATTCCGTTGCTGTTTACGCTGAAACCGAGGAATTTGACTTCTTGCTTGCCGAGTACACATTTAGCTGGGTTGATTGTGATTCCGTTTTCTTCTAGGCGTTGAAGAACACACCGTAGATGTTGGCGATGTTCTTCTTCGCTGCTGGATGCGATTAACAAATCGTCGATGAAGGAAAACACGAAATCGTATCCTTGCAGTATTTCGTGTATGAAACGTTGAAATGTCTGGCCTGCGTTTCTAAGGCCGGGACACATTCTCGGGAACTCAAATAATCCGAATGGTGTGATGATTGCTGTCTTCTCTATATCTTCTTTATGGACTGGTAATTGTTGGAAGGCTCGGTTCAAGTCAATCGTCAAGAAGATAGTTTTCCCGGCGAGTTGGGAAGTGAAATCTCGAAGTCGTGGTACGGGGTAGCGGTCGGGCTTCGTTACTGCGTTGAGTCGTCGGTAGTCGCCGCACACCCTTATGTCGCCGTTCTTCTTTGGTACGACGTGAAGCGGATAAGACCAGGCGCTCTTGCTGGGACGACAGAGACCTTGCTGCATCATATTCTCGAATTCTTTTTTCACTTGGTTGTAGCGATGCGGTTGTAGTGGTCGGGCGCGACAGTGTAGTGGTGGCCCAGACGTTTCGATGTAATGTTCGACGCTGTGTTTCGGTGTAATATTCATTGCTGTCAATCTCGTGATGCCGAGGAAGTCTACGAGTATGTCGTGATACGACTGCGTGCTGTCGATACTACGGACAGTAGGTACGTCCGTGTAGCGTCCAGGTGCGTTGATGTGCAGACTTGTTTTCTCGTCGATGAGTCTTCTATTTTTCAGGTCGACAATAAGTTCGTGGTGTTGCAGGAAGTCGGCACCGAGGATTGGTTTTGATACTGCTGCGACGATGAACTTCCATTTGTACGGTCGGCGAAGTCCGAGGTTAAGTTCTGAAGTCTTCTCGCCGTATGTAGGTATGACGGTGTTGTTGGCGGCGTAGAGTTGAAAAGGTAGCGGCTGGAGATGAAGGCCTTTCTTTTTCGGTATGACGGCTATATTGGCACCCGTGTCTACCAAAAAAGTGAGCTTCGTAGTCTTGTCCGTGACGAATAGACGGTATTGTTTGTTGTGAACGCCGGATTCCGCCGCTGCCAACGTTCTGTCTAGTTTTCCGGGTTGTTGAATGTACACGGTTGTGTACATTTTCTCGCTTCTTTTCCGAATTTGCTGTGGTAATAGCAGAACGGTGATGGTGATGCAGACCGTGGACGCGAAGTTGATCGATGCCGGAATCTTGACGATGATCTGTGTCTTGACCTTGAGCGTTGATAATAATTTCTTCGATAATTATTGTTGCCGTTGTATTGTTGTTTTTTCAACTCGGCGACCTCTAGGGAGAGTTTTCGTATTTCTTCGATGAGAAGGCACTCGATGTTTGATGATGGTGATGCGGAGCTATTTACACGATGACTGGATGCGATGCTATGTACATTATTTACAGTTGACTGCTCGATGATCTTGTCGGCCAGCGCAGCTTGCTCGTCGAGTGTGGTTTTCTTCTGGAAGGATTCGCTAACGGCCAGGACGGAGCGAATGTTTGCCGGGAGGAGATTGGCCCACATGAGCTGTAGGGTGGAATCGGGGACCTTGTTGCGAGCCAGGTTTCGCATTCTTCTGAGTAACTGTGATGGTTTCTGGTCTCCCAATTCCATGTCTGACAGCAGCTGTTGAAACTGCCGGCTGTCAGATTCCTCATATGCGGAGATGAGCCGGTCCTTCAGTGCTTGGTACTCGTTCGTCTTTGGCTGGTTGTACAGCAGGTCGGCGATCTGTTCGATATCCTCTTTTTCTAGACGAGCGATGACCATTTGCGAGAGCTGACTTTGGTTCTTCTGTAGACTGCTGGTGGCTGCCTCGAACGTGACAAACCAGAGCCTGGGCTTGTCCCTCCAGAAAGGCGGTATTCGCATCGAAAGTGCGATGCCGGCGATCTCCTGTGATGATGCTGATGATGGTGCCGGGTTGCTGGTGAGTGCCGAGGTTTCGGGCAGGGATTCGCCTCTGTGTTCCATGGTGTGGAGAGCTGGTGGTGCAGCGATTCAAGGTGCAGCGTCGTTGAGCAGCGTTTCGTGGTGCAGCGTTTCGTCCGAGAAGCGTTTCGCCGGGCAGCGTTTCGTCGGGCAGCGTTTCTTGGTGCGGCGTCGTCGAGCAGAGATTTCCAGAGCAGAGTTTTCTTCTTGCAGGTGCTTGTTGTTCACGGGGTCACCAGTTTAGAGGACCGGTCGGAGGAGTAAAGAGTCAAACTCGATTTACTGTGGTGAACTGAAGTGATTTATTTACAAAAATGCGCTGCTTATATACAAAAAAATGAGTTAATTATTATTATTAGAAACTGTACAGAAACTGAAAAGATTAATTTTGATTGGCTATTGCAAAACAGAAAGAGACATAATGAGTGAGATAAAAATATTTACAAACAAGAAAGAGAAAAAAAATCGAATAGGAAATATTTACAAGATTCAGAAATTATCCGCGCGGGAGATTCGGCCGTACCGCGGTTCATGGCGCTGGTATCGCGCGAGTATAAATATAGGCTCGCGGCCCGTGGCCAATTCAGTCCGCGCGCGAATTTCATACAGACGTCGTTTCCCTGTCAGTCGCCGTCGCGTCGTCGCGAGTAGTTGTGCCGCCATTTTGTGAAGATGTTCTGAAGCTCTGCAAATGCCATGAAGACCGTAGCCACGCTGCGAAGATTCCTCTCTTGATGTAGGCACGATGTGAAGACGCGTAGTGAAGTGTTGCGAAGAATTCTTATTAGAAAAAGTCCTTTTTAGGGCTACTTCATGTCCGGTGCACATGCACTTAATATTGCACGGACGGTTTCTCTCGTTATTCCGAACGTACGTTCTTTGCAGAACGATTTTCTTGTGTTTCATCTTCCACGACGAACGTATACAAAGACGGCGTGCGTTCCTTTCGGAGCGCGTTGTTTTCTTTGTTTCAATCGACGAACGAACGTGTAGGTACTGCTACACTATTATTGTAACGATTTTCGCTTGGTATGAAATGACTTAAACTGAGCGCGACCTCCCCTACTATAAAATGAATTAAGCATTCTTAAGTCATCCGAATATGGTACCGAACTTGGAATAGTACCATAATTAATGCCTCTATACAGATTGAGACTCTATTTTCCTTCAGAGCAGAACCTGCTAAAATTTTAAAAAATTAACATCAAAAATCGCGGTGGCTCCACATCTTAAATCCATCCTTGGGCCATAAGGACCAATCCTACCAAAGGAAATCTTTGGTTCAGCAATAGCCGTATAATTTACCGTACACACGCAACTAACAAAAGACTAAAAATGTAGTTTATTAAATAAAAACCAAATTAGTGGTGTTTAGCTAGTTTATTTTCAGTTCTTAAACGCCAATAACCTACTAATAATGAGCTGATAATACAATTTAAAAAAGACCTATCCTATTTGTTTTATTGAATAATTGCTTGGTAACAAAATCATAATAATATTATGTTTTTTACTCAATAAAATTTCCTAACTAAAAATAGTAAACAAAAAAGCCCAATGACGGTCGAAACACGATATTCCCAGCTCAGTTATAGTCGACAGTAGTCGTACTGCACACGTAACTGAGAATAAAATAACTTAAAAATAAATATACACCTAGATCTCAGTAGTCTAAAATAAATCGCTGAAAGAAAACATGAGTAATTTTAACAAATTTATTTTCGACACTTACTTTAACCTTATAATTTTGTATGTATTTTTTACTAGTTTAAGAATTATCAATGTTTTAACATGGGAGGATTATTGCATCGATAATATAAGAAAAATTGTACTAAAACTAGTAGACAACACTGTAAAGTAAATTAAATTAAAACAAAAAAAAAATATGACTAATTTGCAATCAACACATGAGAAGGATTAACAGGCACTCTGTGTGAATTTATTTCTGTAAGTTACTAAGACTAACCGGGGGCTTCGCGAGTCGCTCGTGTGCCACCCCCGTCGTAATATAAAAAAACATGGATATCATATCGCCTTAGCCACTTCCGGCTCACGGTTTTCAGTCTATGAACACAATTATGCCAGCAAATCTTATCTAAAGCGTTATAAGCTAATTTATATTATACGTGGCATGAACAACCCAGGGACCCGCTGCTGTTTGGCGAATCAACTTTTAAGTCACTGACTTTTCATTGCTTTGTCTTTTTTGGAAATAAATTCGTGTTAAAAATTCTTTTTTTAGTGATGGCGCCCTCAGTGAGTTGCCAATGTCAGAGTGATTCTGTGTAGACTCTGCTTTATTGTAGGGTTTCATTGATGAAACTATCACGTCAAATTCCTCATGTTGTCTTCTTAAAAGACATCATGACCTCTATAGAGGTATATCTCTCAAGAGGAATATCCGATACTTAAATCTAGGTAGGTTTCAAGCAGGTATTGACTTAAAAATCGATTCACTTCTATTATATTACGTTAATTACTTATTTAGGACTTGTATATTACTATGATGTACACTATGAAGATAATATAGGGCTCCTTCATCCTTGAAAACAATATATAAATATAGGAACAGGACACACAGACAATGTGTGTTTGTGGCAATATTTCATTTTGTGCTTGAACTGTTAGTGGCTTAGCGCATTTTCTGACAAATGCGCCACCTACTAGCCTTTTTTATAAACTGTAAGTGCATTCCAGTCAAGTTTAGAGCGAATCGGCGTTAATTACAAATTGACCAATGGCGCATTCTAACTGAATCGCTCTTAGTGAATATAACGTCATTGGTCTTTGCTGGCTCACTTCAAACTTAACATGCATGGTAAATGAATCTAAACTATATGACGAGTCATAAAACTTCATAGAAATTTGTGAGTGAAGTTTTGTGTCTTGTCTCACAGCTTAGTTAGACTATAATAAAGCCTCTATACAATCTTCAGTATCAGTTACATGAACGTATCACTGTAATACTGCGTCTGCCCAGCAGCGGTCCCGTCCGCAATCACAATGTATATATTGAGTCATTCGGATATTCTAGATATTCCCGCATATAATTTTCACATATACCAAAATATGTTTGTCTTGATATATCTGCAATTTCACGCAAGCGGAAACGCCATTACGACAGATCTGAAACAGATGAGAATCACCATTTACATTTCTGAATACAAGCTCATATGTTAATAAAAACCATGCTGATGCTAACTTCTAAAGACATTGTCCGTTAAATGCAGACAGCAACATGGCTAAGCTTAGTGTGGATTAAATTTAATTTTATAAAAAAATATACCTCAAAAACCATTGAAGAAATAGTTAAGTACCTACATGCATTTGTACCAATAATAATATTTTCAGTTATACTTTATTAGTAAATCAGTTATACTTAAATGTATAAGTACAAAGGCAAAGTCAAAGTATTTCGTAGCTATTACTTACAGCTGGGTACAAGATCTTGATGCATGTGTTCGGTGTCCATTCCTAAAGGTATGCAGGTGGATGGTGGAGGCCGGCGCTGCACCTGGAATTAAGAATCATTACATTTTTAATTAAAAAGGCAGTACAACGAAAAAATCAATAGTTTTTTGGTAATCACTAATCAATATCATAATTTATGTGTGAGTGATGGGGCAACAGAATAATGTAATCACTAATCAATATCATAATTTATGTGTGAGTGATGGGGCAACAGAATAATTGTATCAGCAATATACATTAAACATGTGGTTTAAAAGCTACTCCACCTACATTCTACAGTATACAATTCTCTTGATTTGTGGAGCACATCAATCTATATAATAATAATAATAATGATTTATTTGCCAGAGTGAGATGTACAATATGGTCTTCTTCATAAAATATTATAGGATCATATCACTCAACTAAATTAATAGTATGCAAATGTCATATAGTTAATCTAAAAGGTCGAGAAAAGAAGTAGAAGTATTACCATAACTAAATGTCACAATATGTCACTAAATAAAGAGTTATGAGAACTGTCAGAAATAAGTACCAACGAAAAAATCCTTTACTTCATAGAAACAATTATATATAAGCCATTCATTTAGTTTTCTTTTAAAAGGAATTAGGCTCAGTTTTTCTAAATCTTTTGGCAAGTTATTAAAGATTTTAATAGCCATATAATAAGGACTTTTAAGAAACGTTTTGCTGCTACATTTGGGCATGATTAGTTTATTGGGATAACGTTGTGATCTTTTTGCATCATTGTTATCCTTGTTTTGTACAAAATATTTTGGATGCTTTTTAACAAAGATGCACATGTCTCTAATGTACATACATGGCAGCGTGAGTATTTTCAGTTTTTGGAATAAGGGTTTGCAACTTTCAAGCGGCCCTACACCACAAATCGCCCTAATACACTTCTTTTGCAATTTGAAAACTGAATCAAACTCCACAGAGTTGCCCCACATTATAAGACCGTACGATAAGATTGACGACACATATCCATGATATGCACAAAGAGCTGCTGATATTGACACGGTCTTTGCTAAGCGTCGAAGTGCATAAACGAATTTGTCAAGCTTGCTACAAATATAGTCAACATGTGCTTTCCAGTTGGAGTGTTGGTCAAACATTAGTCCTAAAAATTTTAGTGATTCTACTTCTTCTAAAATAATGTTGTCATAAGTGATTTTCTTGGGTATCTGCATTGCATTGTAATATTTAAATTGCATTATTTTAGTTTTATTAAGATTAACTTGTAAGTCATTTTTAACCAACCATGATATTATGTCATTGAGTGCATTTCTTACTTCTTGCTCATAAAATAAAATATTTTCGCATTTGACCAAGATTGTAGTGTCATCAACGAATAGAATTTTAAGGTGTTTAGTTGCCGTTGTGACATCGTTAATATACACCAGGAAAAGAAATGGACCAATCAGACTTCCTTGTGGAACTCCTATGTCTAAATATGCATACCTAGATTTGTAAGTTTTTTTAAATTACCGACAATTTTTGTAATTATTGTACATACCTTACGATTGCTTAAATAGGATTTTATCAAGTCATATGCCTTTCCTCTTATTCCATATTTTTCTAATTTATCCAGTAGTATGTCATGGTTAACTAAGTCAAAAGCCTTAGTCATATCTAAAAATATCCCCGTTATAGGTATTTTGTTATTTAAACTGTCATGAATTATTTTGCTTAAATAAAAACAGGCTTCTGTAGTAGAGCTATTTTCTCGGAAACCAAATTGTTCATTAGCCAGCAGGCGTTCTGAATTTAAAAAGTTTTTTATACGTTTTAGCATGATTTTTTCAAAAATCTTTGCTAAAATCGGAATTAAAGTTATTGGGCGGTAATTATTTCGGTTTTGTCATCTTTTTTAAACAAAGGCCTAATAGTTGAAATTTTTAGTCGGCTAGGAAAGACACCTTGTTCTAGTGACTGGCTTATAATTTTGGCAAGTGGATAGCATACTTGTACTGCACACTTCTTAATAATGTCCGTTCGTATCTCGTCATAACCCACAGCGTTTGTATTCTTTAAAGATAATATTGTATTATAGACTTCACGAGGATCTGTAGGGTGTAAAAAAATAGTTTTTTTATTTATGTTGATTGGACAAGTCTTGTTTTCGTTTATATTTTTTTTCTTTTTTAGGCCTTATATTTCCTATATTGGTAAAATAGTCATTAAATATTTTGCAGATGTCATTAGGTTTAGTATACACATTCATGTCTTTCTTAATATATGCAATGTCATTATCATCATTATTATTTCCTAAGTTTTTATTTATTATCTTCCACCCTGCTCTGCATTTATTTTTTTTGATTATTTATATATTTAGTGTTTTGTATTTGCTTTGATTTGTGTATACATTTTTTTAATAAATCATTATATTTTACTAGACGCTGTTTTGTATTGTAATTATTTATTTTTGAGATTCTTAATTTTAAATACATTTTTCTTTTTACCAAACATGATTTCTTTATACCCCTAGTTAGCCATAATGTTCGTTGTTTATTCTTGTTATTACGTATTTTTATCAGTGGAAAACATAGTTTATAAAAAAGGACTATTTGATCGTGAAATGTATTGAACATAACTTCCACATTTTCTTCATCTCTTAACTCTGAAAAAGACAATGCTGAAATACATTCCTTAAATTTACGAACATTATCAGCACTGTAATCTCTTCTAAATTCCCAAGTGATGTTTGATTTTGGAACATTTTTTACTTTAATAGTCAATGTCTGAGCAGTCTCATGATCAGATAGAGCTAGGTGATGAATATTTGATTTTGTCATTTTGAGATTGCTAACGATTAGGTCTATGCAGGATTGCTAACGATTAGGTCTATGATATGAATTAATCTTAATATTGTAAATGTGTATGTCTGCCTGTATGTTTATTACCTCTTGACGTTTAAACAGCTGAAATATGATAGTTTTGTTAAGAAAAAATGTACAGTTTCCATGCAAAGTCTTTAACTGCGAGACTGTTTAACGACTTTAACTGAGAGGTGGGTATCACATCCAGTAAGGTTATTCATACACCACGGTATAGATTCATACCTGGTCGATGTTGAAGCGGACGAAGGCCTCGTACTGCTCGGCGAGCTTGCTGTTGAGTGCAGAGTCGTACTCGGCTCGCAGCGCTGCCTCCTGCTCGCGGAGCATGCGCTCGCAGATCAGACGCACCTGAAACGTGATACAAAAGGATCAAGTTTTCAATTTATTAATAATATTATCATTTATCACCATAATATTCATTACATTAATTTCATCTCATCTAATTTTTGTCGCATACGCACGCTGTACTTCACCTGTCATTAGAACTCATTTTATCTATAAACAAAATTTTATGTACAATTGTAAAATGTCACAAATGCTGTTCTGTTGGTAGGTCTATAAAAAAAAATTTGAGAGTAAAGGGCAACAAAGTTTAGTTGTGAGTTTTTGTACAAGTGTCACCTTGACCAAACTTCGAAAGGTCGAAACAACGCTGGTAATGAGAAGACACAAGAACTGGTTAATTCTGTAAGAGAAGCGCCCGCAGCCCGGTACCTGTCTCCTCAGCTATAAATTCCTTGAATCCTCCATTGAAGAATACAAAGGGAGGAAATTTCTTAAAAGGTGGGACTTGGGAGGACCACATAATAAATTGGTGATATTCTAAAATGGCTACTAAAATCAGTACAAAAAGTATCCAAAACCCAAAGGCTGAATACTAATAATATTACAAAAATAAATTCTTATTTATTAATGGTCTTACATGATATAAGTTTTATCTTACTTTGTTCTAAAGAAAATGTTCAATGTTAACTGTAATCTTAATAAAGGCTCATACTTTTTGTATACCATATTTATTGACCTAAATTCATGCTTCAAGCATATTAGGCAAATATTTATGCTTATGTTGCATAACATCCAAATATTAAAACTACAAAACTTGCAAATCATATAGCATGACATAAACAAAAAGGTATTTGAATATTTGGGTACTTAATTTAAAAATGAATACAACTTGTGTGGAAACAATTAAATATTAACAAGAAATAATAAAATACTTAAAATAAGTAATTAAATGAATCACATACACACTCAAGTTTAAAATAACAAAAGTTCACTGATGTTTCATAACTTGATTATTAATAAAATATAGATAATTTTAGAAAAAAATTGTAAAGAGCAAAGAAAATTCAAAAGACTTGTGAAATGGACAAAGTATCAGTAAATAGTGGATAATATCCACTATTTACTGATAACATAATATGAACATATTAATATGTTCCATACATTCTGAAGACAGAAGTACATAAAATCAAGCTAAAAAAACACTTTTTTATTTTAAGTAATTATTGCTTTGTCATTGACTTTTTAAATATGCAATGTTTCCAATTAATCCTTCGATCGCAGATTCTAGGAAGTGCTATTGTATTCTATTGTTGTCGCGATCACCGGTGCTCTTATGGGGCTTGAAGGATTATGTAATTAGACTACTGGAGATAGGTAAAAATCGTACTCAAAGATTCTGTTACATACATACAGCCTGAGCTAATAAGTGTGTTAAAAAGGTTAAAAAAATACTTACCTGTTTGAATGTGAATAGTGCCTTGTGTACTTGTTGTTTGCTGCTGGCGGAGAAAGAGTGGTGCGTGGGGGAGGAGTCCCCCTCGCTGCCACTGGAGGAGGAGCACGAGGCATTAGCACCGGAGGCCAGCTTCAGCTGCCGACGGCGTTGCAGCCGTTTCATCTCATCGCACAAGTCTTTGAGGAGACGCTCTAAAACATTTGAAAAAACATAATATTATGTCAAATATATCTATACATATTATAAAACAAAGTCGCTCTTTTTTCCCTCATGTCCCTTCGTTCCCTTTAATCTTTAAAACTACGCAACGGATTTTGATGATTATTTCAGTGTTAGATAACCCATTTATCGAGGAAGGCCTATATTTTATCACGCTAAGACTAATAGGAGCGATGAAATAGAGGAAAATGTGGAAAAAACGGGGGAAAATTATTTGAAAGGGCTAACTTGAACGTGCTAATCTCAGGAAATACTGGTCCGATTTGAAAAATTCTTTCAGTGTTAGATAGCTCATTTATTGAGGAAGGCTATAGGTTATATTTTATCACGCTAAGACTAATAGGAGAATGTGGAAAAAATGGGGGAAATTATTTGAAAGAGCTTATCTCGCAAACTATTGGAGCAATTTTTATGTTATTTGGCACAGATAAGAAGTAGACCATGTGAAGGATCATAGGCTATTGATTTTAATAATTTTTTCAGTGGCTATATATTTTATACCTGTGCGACGCCGGGGAGGGTCGCTAGTTATGATAATAATTCTGTTTACTATTTCAAGTTATATAGCTATGAAAAATCTTTGAAATTTTGTCTACAAAAATGATTGATATATAACTGTGATTTAAGACTTACAATACCAAATTTTCATAAAGTACATAAGAATCTGCAATTTTTAAAACATTTTGCAAAATGCAAATAGGCATTAAAAGTACTTCTGGCAGTAGAAATTTTATGCAAAATGTCTAAGACAGGAAAATGATGTAATGTAATTCTAAAGAAATATTTCATTACCTTTGGTTTTGTAAGCAAGGTTACAAGAAGTGATAAGCCCTTTTACCCAAAGTTAAATTAGAAAAAAATCCTTCAAAATGTATAAAAAATTCACATTTTTACATCCTATGTTTCTCCTTTATGCCAGTAGCGAATATATTTTTTTCTTTTTGTCACCAGCATTTGAAGTCACGAGACACGAGCTAGCTCGGGCTACACGTATGATAAATTGTAACTACTTTAGTATTTATATACTAACAATACTAATATTTATTTAATTCAGCACTTGACTGCTTTAAGAGCATATTTACACACTTTAAATATTGTAATACATACTTGTATTACATTCTTTTATGTTTGAAAGTAATAAAGGAAAGAATTTAATTCATAAAATAACAATGCTTGTGGTTAGTTGCAATGACTTTGTGAATTGAATTACAGGTAAAGTTTCAAAAATACCTAAGAATCAAATGAATGATTGAACGAACAATGAAATATTCAAATTAATGTTCTATTTTTTTACTAAGTAGATAAATTAGATCTGTTTCATTTCATTGTAAGTAGTTAATTGAGTGTTTAACAAAGCATTTTCAGTAAAAAATCTGCCTATTATTTGATTTCAATTTGTAAACCTATGTCTAAGAAGTGTTAAAGATAATGTGGGTTTACCAGTAATTTGTACAATAGCAAAATATCAAATTGCTTTGTTTACAAGTTACAACTCCATCAATGTGTGTTTACTTCTTTGTGTTAAATCTAAGCAATCCTAACTTAAAATGCCTTTCATATTTTTGTACATTATGATAGGTCTATCAAGATAAAACCACTCAGCTTGTAAGCTGGTAGATTATGCTATGTTAAGCTGTAGCTTATAACATCATGATGTCATGGTCCCATCTTCATGAGTACCCTCTTTTCAGTATTGATATTGTCATATTAATTTATTCGAGTGAATGTACCTACAGGCATCAGAGTAAATGGTAAAAGTGCATTGCCATTGCACTGCATACATTACGGAGAAGCTTGGCTTCTCTATTTTTTATTAACAAAATAACATAACGGACGTATCACATATGTTTACAGCTGTCTCGCTCGTACACTATAAAAATAATTTATAGGTGTTTAAAAAAAGCACAAATTATGGTATACCTTTTCTGCAGCTAGCATTGTTCCTGCTATAATTAACTCGGATATCTGATTTCTTGTTGAGTCCGCGATAGGAATTCTTTTAGATATATAAAATATAAACAAACCTGGGGACAATTTTGCAGAAGCACATACACTTTCTCCGAATATGGAATTTGTCGTTGTCGGTTCTACTTTAATTCCGGGACTTTTGGAAATAGGGGCGCATCTTCGTCTCTTTGAGGGTGTCTGAGACATGGAGACATCCCAGTCGAAACTCCTTTTTAGTGTAGCACACGCCATTTTCTTTTACGCCCAGCGAACGTCTTCTCCGATCCGAAACAACAAATTATATTTATCACAAACCAGTCGCGAAGAAAATAACGATATTATATATTTTAAAAGAGCACTTAATTTACAAAAACGAATGTGTGTATAGTTACAACTAAAAGGATTACAAAGAATTATTTGGATAAGGATTCGCTTCTTTCACTGCTTCCCAGATCCAAAACAATTTCAGATGATTTTTCATTTGTTTTTAATTTTGATTTTTTTAAAATGTTGCCAGGCTAAAATTGTCTCAATTCTACCAACATTAAGAATTTTAATGCTGTCATTACTCATTTGTCAATCAAAAATTGTGATTTTCACCTTTTGTAAAGTCGAAACTCGAAGCACGAAGTAAGTAGCTACGATTAACTTTCATTGTATTATTATTGTCTAATTTTGATGATACCTATACTATAATTATTATTTTAGAAATTTATCTATATGCAATTTTTATTTTTACCAGTAAAGAAAAAGGAAAATGCTTGTATCCATCCAGCGAAACATATGTAATTTAAAAAAAATGTAGTTGTCTATGGTTAGACGTAAAGTGTGTTCCTTTATTGTACTAGGATACAATGCAGTTCTACAATTTAATTTTAACTTAATTTGATTGGCTACAAAGACGTCAGTTGGTACTGCCCAGTATACTGGAACTAGAAATGAATGCTTCCATTATTGTTGTGATATCATTTGTCAACTTCGCGTTTTTGTGAAATTATTGTGAGTCATCTGAAAAACCAAAAATTTAAGTATTCATTAGGTACTTCTCGTACACTCTTTTATAGTGTGTGTTTAATTCTTACATAGTGAGTAACTTTTCCAGGGGACGTTACGTGTTGTTTTTGTTTTAGCAATATTCACAGAGCTCCAAATGGGTAACGAAATGTCTTCGTCCGCAATGGAACGTATCCTTTTTCATATTTACACAAAGCTATTAAAAGCAAATATATTATTTATTCAGTTCAGAAACCTATTCATTCAGTTATGTTTAAGTATAAATATAAACTTGACTTGCTTTTAACATAGTAAATTATATTCATCCTCAAACTTTGTCAATCAAATAGGAGTAAGTTTTTTGAGTGTTAAGTAATTTTGACTATCCATATTCTATGCTTAAATGCACAAAACCAACAGCAACAACAGATTAACTGAAATTAAAGTAAAAAAATTATTTATTATTTTATAGTTTTTAAACTCAAATAAATAAAATTACCTCATTTATTCCTTAACCCATGATCAGGTCATCTTTTCAATTTAAAATTTGCTGTAAAAGAGTTGGAGAGGAATTCCAAAAAATGTGAAAAAGAGGAAAAACTAGAAAAGGAGAAGGCAAAAAAAGCTATACAGAAAGGTAACATGGAAGGAGCACGAATTCATGCAGAAAATGCAATACGTCAAAAAAATCAAGCATTAAATTATTTACGCATGTCAGCTAGAGTAGATGCCGTTTCAAGTAGGGTACAAACAGCCTTAACTACCAGAAAGGTAGGTAGTGTTACGACTTATTTTTTATTAAAAAAAAATACTAAGCATAAGGCTGCGTTTCCACCAGAGATGTGTTGCGAGGAATGTGTTTTTGAGAACCAATAGAATCACTTCATTGACGTGACCTCGCTCAGCGCAGCAATTCTATTGGATCTTAAAAACGCATTCCTTGAAACACATATCTGGTGGAAACGCAGCCTAAACATGTCATAATATGTAAAATAAAAAATTTTACTTCATGCACATACAAATTATAACATTAAAATCGAACCTTGTATTGCAGGTAACAACCTCAATGGCAGGTGTTGTGAAGGCAATGGACGCAGCAATGAAATCAATGAATTTAGAAAAAATATCCACATTGATGGACAAGTTTGAGAGTCAATTTGAGGATTTGGACGTTCAATCGTCGTACATGGAGAATGCAATGTCACAAACTACCACCACCTCAGTGCCTCAGGGTGACGTGGACACATTACTGCAACAGGTGGCAGACGAGGCTGGGTATGTTGATTTTTTAACCTTATCTTTAATTTTCTGGCTCTTAACTTTCTTAATATCAGAAAACAAAATACTTGAAAGTATTATTGACATGATCTTATGAAAGAATTAGTAGTAACTTTGCTAGACTTGAAATATCTTACTTCAATGATTCCTTGTTTATTACAAATCTCAGACACAATATGTTTGTGAGGGTAGACTTAATTTTGTATGTATTTTTCAGTTTGGAATTGAATATGGAATTACCGTCCGGTGTTCCGAGCACCTCTGTTGGTACAGCAACTGTCGTGTCACAAGAGCAAGATGAACTCACACAGAGGCTAGCCAGATTGCGGCAAGCGGAATAGTCCTAGCTGTCATGAAACAACTGCTTTAAGTCTGATTGTGTAGACATCTGTCAGAATGGGATAAAAGCTTGTTATTTTTTTACTGTCAATTATTCCTTATTATTTTCACAAATGTAATCTCTTGTAAAGAATGGTTGGTAAAATCTATTTTCTTTCCACTTTGTATATTGTGATAGTTCACAAGTTTAATTAATGACTTTGTGTTGTAATTTTAATCCTTCGATTGCGGATTCTTGGAAATCTATTGTTTATGCGGTTGAATTTGACCGCTTGGGAGTTGATAGGTTAAATTACAGTCACATGTATTAAAAAGCTTTACATTTATCATATAAAATGCCATTTTTGTATACTGAATTTTACAACTTTTACTGTAATTTTATAAAGAATCGAGTCTAAAAAATGTCTTGTAAATCAGTGCTTAAAACATTACACCAACTCGCAACACAATAAAAATAAACTATTGTCTATGGAAGTGTATTCTTCTGGGAATTTTGTATAATGTATGGTAGCACTGAAAATTTTAAGTTATAAACTTAAAATTTTCTGTGCTACCATAAAATTACTTAAATATATTTTTTTTTTTTATTAAATAAGGGAGCAAACGTCACCTAAGCAACGTAAGCAACTACCGTCGCCCATGGACACTCGCAACATCAGAAGAGCTGCAGGTGCGTTGCCGGCCTTTTAAGAGGGAATACGCTCTTTTCTTGAAGGTTTGCAGGTCGTATAGGTCCTGAAATACTGCTGGTGACAGTTCGTTCCAGAGTTTTACAGTGCGCGGCAGAAAGTTACGCGAAAAACGCACTGTGGAAGACTGCCACTCATCAAGGTGATGAGGATGGTATGTTTTTCGCGTGGGACGATGGCGAAAAGTTACAGGTGGTATGATTCCGAACAATTCCTCAGAGCACTCCCCGTGATACAACTAATAGAGGATGTAGAGTGAAGCTACATCTCGGCGTAATTCCAAGGGGTCCAAGCTGTTTGAAACACTATGGCAGTCAACAATTCGAGCGGCCCTTCGTTGGATACGGTCCAGAGGGAGCAGTTGGTATTTTGGCGCCGCTGCCCAGAGATGAGTACAATATTCCATATGAGGCCGAACCTGCGCCTTGTAGAGTTGTAGGCGTTGGTCCGGACGGCGGACTGAAGTACTGTCTCGCTCTGTTAAGAACACCAAGTATGTTTTATGATCCACCCACTTATTATTTTGTAAAGTGTAAATGTTAATTTAAAATGTAAAAATAAATGTTTATTATAAATTGTTAATATTTAGTGTTTGCATTCCCTTATTGATTAATGCAGAATCAAAACTCTATTAACACCTACAAGTTACTACTGTTCTGTGGAAACATTACACCTTTTTATTTCACTAATTATATAATATTGTAACAAAAAGAACTTGAGAAGAACAAAGGATGTTGAAATTAAACATACATAGATAGTTTAATATACTTTTAATCATAGAACAAAGGTTTTAATAATTAGCCTAGTAAATCAACAAGGATGTAATGACGAATATTAATATGTTAAACATACACAGACATACAAATATAAAACAGTTACAGTTATTAGAAAACAAAACATGCCCGTCAGTATACAAGGCCTACAAAAGCTGCCATAAGTGCCAAATAAATAGTTTAAACTTTAATGACTAATCAGTTAAGAAAGTCAACAAAAACACAGTTATAATACAAAATAAAGTATTTAAAAAACGTATATCTTTGCTTAGTGTCTACATTTATTATAACTTTCGCAGCTAATAAAACATCTTATCCCTCTAGGGTCCTAATAACAAAGTGCATTTTATAAATTTTAACTGTTGTGACAAATTAGTGTATCAGAACGTTTCAAGAAAAAGAATTGCCCTAATGTTTGTTTACCGTCATATAACGTGCTTATTAGCGCCCAAATGTCAATAAAATCAAGGTTTAATAATAATTAATCCCGAGTTGCTGTAGCACTGCTTGTGTAAAAATATAAAAATGTGTCCCTTTCTTATATTTATAAACATTTTTTTCAGTATAATATTTCAGTTACTTCGTAAACGTGTTTCCATATTTTGCTACTAATACATGTTAAAAACGCGTGCTTTTATAAGTAAGTAATAAATTAAAATATATACTAGAGATAATATCATATTATGCAAAGACGACAGCTTGTATCTAATACTTTTTTTGGGTTTTAAAGCCATGTGGTCATTGTCTATAAAAAGCCAAACATTGTAGTCGACCTTTTGCCTTATCACAATTCACAAAACCAATCCTTATTTGCTTCCTCTTGTTAGGAGATACATATTTTAATTTTTAAGTAACAATTGCATTTCACACATCTAAATAAATTAAAATAAAATCACAAAAAGGAACTACTTACATATAGTTTTCAACATCTTAATTCTAAGCCTAATTCTAAAAAAAATACTGAGATTTTTAAACCTATCTAAAAAACAACCAATTAACAAACCACAAAATTAAGTACTTACAATAATAAAAATGATAATTGAGCTTTTTAACCAACTAACAAAAAGGGCTTATATTTGACTGTATAGTGTGACAAAACGCGCCACCCCGGCAAGTGCGCCATATCTATAATTCCTAGGGTGGCGCACTTTGCCACACTCACTATGTAATGGAGGCACTTCATATGGTTATTTGTATTTGCTATTGGCTATTTGTTGCATTTGGCAAAATTTTTGACTTATACACAAACAAGCAAATAAAGGCAAATACGGCCTTCCACACATGGACGTCAAATACCAAACTTTTACTTGATTTTGTTTACAGTGCGACAAGGTTTTAAATGAACGTGGGTGGTGGCGCTGCTCGTAAAGGAGAACTGTCAATAATCGGCCAAGTACGAGTCGGACTCGCGCACGAAGGGTTCCGTACCGTTATAGAGCAGAAATAGGTCAAAAAATTGTGTTTTTTGTATGGGAGCCCCCCTTAAATTTTTATTTTATTTAAATATTATTATTAATTATTAAAGTACACATATAATTAAGGCCTTTGTGAAAATTTCAAGTGCCTACCTGTTGTAATCATTGATACCGAGCAAAAAATGTTTGAAAAATTACGTTATATGGGTTATATGGGTATGTACTTAAATATTAATTTTATTTTATTTTTAGTATTTGTTGTTATAGCGGCAACAGAAATACATAATCTGTGAAAATTTTAACTCTCTAGCTATTACCGTTCTTGAGTTACAGCCTGGAGACAGACGGACAGACAGACAGACAGACAGACGGACAGACATCGAAGTCTCAGTAATTTTTTTTGAATGATGTTTTTGTATGATGGCAGCGTTAGTTCCTTTTTTCGCCACGTTCATTTAAAGCCTTGTCGAGCTGTACTATCCGTAGTACCGTAAATCGGGGTGAATAGAATTGAAGGGGGCAATAGAGAAAAAACTTAGGATAAGTTCTAATGTTTTTTATGGCAAACTCGGTATCCCCAGTAAAAAACCCGAAACTTCATAAATTTGTTGGTATCATTTTTCTTAGTCTGGCAACTTTTTATTTGTGGCTACATCGCTAAAACCGTCATAATTTAATGTCAAAGTTGACAACAAAATAAGTCGTTGCAGACGAGCGAGTTTAAACCTCCGCATTTCAGTGAATTTCGGACATAATAGTTTGTAGTTTTCTTCAAATTACGGTAAGTGCTGTTATAATTATATTGTGATATAGTTATTAAGATAAGAATATGCATTACTATATAAAATTGCTCTTTTTTCGTAAGCCTTATTTTCTTTAAATTTTTGGGGTGATTAGATACACGAAAGGGGTGAATAAACACGCCTGAGAGGTTAATAGGCACGCAACTATGGTTAATAGACACAGCCAAGGGGTGATTAGTTACGAAAGAGGGGTGATAAGCCACGATTATGTCAGGGCTGCCACAAAGTTTGTAGTTGTTATCTACAGTTCAAATTTTTGCTTTTAGTTTTTAATCCATTTCATCTTTTTAGGGTTTCGTACCCAAAAGGTAAAACGGGACCCTATTACTGAGACTTCGATGTCTGTCCGTCTGTCTGTCTGTCTGTCTCCAGGGTGTATCTCAAGAACGGCTATAGCTAGACTTCTGAAATTTTCACAGATTGTGTACATCTGTTGCCGCTATAACAACAAATACTAAAAATAAAATAAACTTAATATTTAAGGGGGGGCTCCCATACAAGGAACGTGATTTTTTTGGCCTTTTTGCTCGTAATCAATAATGGTAACAGCTAGGCACTTGAAATTTTCACAAAATTCTTGATTATATTTGTAATTTAATAATTAATAATAAAATAATATAAACTAAATATTTAAGGGAGGCTCCCATTCAAAAAACACAATTTTTGTCTACTTTCGCTCTATACCGGTACGGAATCCTTTGTGCGCGAGTCCGACACGCACTTGGCCGATTTTTTTAATTTAATTCATTCTTAACAGAATAATATAAACTAGTAAGATTTTTAATTCATTTTTTTGTTAATATTTACTTTGTTTTATTTCTCAGATACAATAATGCCTCGAAACTATAAGCCCGATCCACGAGGTAAGCAGTATCGCAAATATGACCCTAATACAATCAAACTTGCTTTGGAAGAGTTTCAAACAACTCCAAAGTGTTCATTAGCGTCTATTGCAGAAAAATACAATATCAATAAATCAGTGCTATATCGACATAATAGGAAAACAATGAAAACACAAGGTGGTCAGAATGCTTTAGACGAAGACACAGAACGCCACATCGTAAATTATTTAAATATTTGCGGCGATTGGGGTTATCCATTAGACACTTATGATTTAAGAATTATAATTAAATTATATTTAGATAATCTAGGTATATCACACAAACGTTTCAAAAACAACATGCCTGGGCCAGATTTTGCCACAAGATTTTTACAAAGACATAAAAATTCAATTTCTTTGAGAATTTGTCAAAACATAAAAAAGTCAAGGGCTCAAGTTTCACCTGATACAATTAAAGAATACTTTGGGGAGTTAGAGGAATCACTGAAAGAAATTGATCCTAAAAATATAATTAACTATGACGAAACAAACCTCAGTGATGACCCTGGACGCAAGAAGGTTATAGTGAAAAGGGGTACTAAGTACCCTGAGAGAGTTCTCAACCAGTCAAAATCTTCAATTTCTATAATGATGGCTGGTACAGCAGCAGGAGAGCTTCTGCCTCCATATGTAATTTATAAGGCCAACAATATTTACGATACTTGGGCTACAGGCGGACCTAAAGGTGCACGCTTCAACAGAACTCCATCTGGATGGATTGATGGCAGCACTTTTGAAGATTATATTAAGTCCATTATTATTCCATTCCTTAAAGATAAATCTGGAAAAAAAGTTCTTATAGGTCAACCTATCATCTCATTTATCAGTAGAAGTGATTAGAATCTGCGAACAACATAATATTTCATTTATATTTCTACCAGCGAATTCTACCCACTTAACGCAGCCCCTGGATATCGCTTTTTTTAGGCCTATGAAAATAGCATGGAGAAACATTTTATGCAAATGGAAAAAAACAGATGGCAGAACCCAAGCTTCAGTGCCGAAAGGATGCTTCCCAAGACTTTTAAAATTGCTTATTGATGAATTGTCAGAGAACATTGAGACAAACCTTAAAGCTGGTTTTCGAAAAGCGGGCATTATTCCTATTGACCGTAATCAAGTTCTATCAAGACTCCCAAATGCCGAAAATGACGATCCGGATAAATAAAGATATGCTGTTGACGAATCAATCTTGCAAATACTTAAAGAAATGAGATATGGTACTATGAACATTAAGGAACCAACACGTAAACGAAAATTAAATGCCGAACCTGGAAAAAGTTTAGGAAACATAGATGACGATAATTTGGAAAGTACATCTGATCACGAAATTACGAATAAGACAGTAAAAATATGTAAACATGCTAACAAAAAAAAGAAGGTAGTTGTTATTCCTGGAAAATCTGTTATTATCGATCCCGAAAGTAATAATTCTGAAAACAAAATAAATAAAAACACTAATCCTGAAAATGTTATAAGTAAATCTACGAAGAAAAAAGAAGTACAACAACTAATAGAAAAACTGAAAAAAGATTTGGTAAACAAAGGCAAGACGGAATCTAAAAGGAGTGTGTTAGATTCAGATAAAAAAATTAAAGAAATAGATATAAATCTACTACCTGTAGTATGTGTGGATGAATATGGTATTGTCAATAATTCTCAACAACAAGAAGATGAAGAACTGCTTATTAACAACTACATTGAGGAAACTGTATCAAGTATAGATTACTTACCTGATATAGGAGCAGAAGAAATATTTAGTGAATTTATAGAGCCGCTAGAAAAAAAGGAAGAGAAAAGAGTCGAAGAAAAGAAAATTGAAATTATTTCTGTAGAAAATGTGGAGAACGTTAGATGTGGAGTAAATCTACGCAAATATAAAAAATACCATTAAATACAGTAATTAACATAAAAAAAGAAAACACTAAGAGATCTAAAAATATTAAAGAAGTACCTGTACGACGAGGAAGTTATTACAAAAATGAAGCAGAGATTATAAAGGATTTAAACGATGTCAATTTTATATAATTTCATAAAAAATAGTAACAATTTTCTTATAAACAACTGATAATAATTATTTTATATTTTGATTTTATTAATGAAACGACTGATTTGATGAGAAAAGAAACCTCAAGTAGGTACCATAAGAGTAAAGTGTTAAAATAACTTTGTTTTGGAAGTATGTGTTTTTGTTTATTAATTAATTTTTACACTTTTTTTATTTTTGACCAAAGATTTATTTTTGACTGATTTTGTGATAGTTATTTGTTTGTCTTTTTAAATAATATTTCATTTTTATTTTAAGATGGAAGAATTAGAGGCAAAATATTTTGTTTTATACGAGTTTGAAGTTTATGTTTACGATAATTATTATTAGTTATGTTGATATTTTTAAAGACTATTAGTAATTATTGTTGATTATGATTGATATTGATAATAATAGCGATTAATTTAATATAAAGAATATTATTTTAAAGTCAAGTTCATTTTCTTTTAGTTTTGTTTTCGTGGTTCACTCTAAAATAGCATTTAAATTCATTTTTATTATTAGTGATTTCTATTTGAAATTATAATTTGTACTAATAAATAATTAAAGAAACCTTCTCGAGTTTGCTTGCCTTTAACCAATAAAGAATATAATATAGGGAAACTGTAACGAGGCAGCCCTACGAAAATTTTCCAATCACCCCTCAGGTGTGTCTATTGTCCCCTGATAAGTGGTAAATAGAATTTACGTATATTTTGTGTCTTTTTTTATTAACTACGAACATATCCGAAGAGAAACAAGTTTAAATCAATAGTTTGGCCTAAGACTCAATATACATATACGTGACTAAAAAAGTGGGTATCCATTCTGCAACCTTGCGAAAATAATTACCAAAGTCCGAAGACCTATCTATTCACCCCAAATTACGGTATCTCTTATTATAGTCCGCGCGAGTTAAGAGTGGCAGCCCTGCCCAGATCAGCTTTGTCAGCTCTTCCTAAGTAGAACAGCTGACAAACACCTCATCAGCACTTTAGTTATATAAAAACGTAGATTTAAGTTAGTTAAGGAATTCTTTCGATTGTTAAATTAGTAGTAAGAACTCTGTTGGTCTGAAATAAAATTATTTTTTTAAGTCAAAACCTCGACCGAGTATTTAATTGGCGCAGCCGGTACGGAATCTTCGAGTTGATATCCTTATCAAAATCTGAGGCATCAACGTACGTCTCAACGTTTTGCGGAGATTATATCGAACAAATAAATTTATTAAATACACATCGGAGGGGTCGAAGCCAAGCAGAGTTCCAGCCAATCGAGGGATTCAGAGCATGGTGAAGACGACGGGACTGTGAGTGATCCAATTCTTATTCACTTTCCTACTTTTCTTTGCTCTTTATTTTACTGTGTGTGTATGTGTTTCTACTCCACAGGGATTTTAGGTATTTTTTTTAGTTAGTTTTTTTTTATCGGGGGATAATTATTAATAATAAATAATAAATTAAAAATAATAAATAATAATAATTAATATTAATTTGAATAAAGAGATTTGACATAAATATTTTCGAGCATTAACGTATAGATATTCTTTTGTTTTCTTCTTTCCATTTATTTTTACTTTTTGGGTGTGTTATTTACAAAATGGAAGGTGTAGTCCGTGTTCCCAATGAAATATTAAAAATTATTCCAGTATTTGAAGGGGACTCTAGGGTCTTACCTTTGTTTATAAAGAAATGCGAATATGTATTACAAACTTTTCAGGGCGATCATTTACAAAATGAATATTTGTTCCATGTCATTACTAGTAGATTAGCTGGAGAGGCTGCTAGTTTAGTAGGGGAGCGAGATCAAATTAATAATTGGGATGAATTAAAAACTCTCTTGAGGCAGCATTTCGGCGATCCTAGAACCGAAGAATGTTTAGCTTTAGAACTTCAGGGCTTAAAAATAAATAGAGGCGAAAATTATTTCGACTTTTGTCATCGAATCCAGAATATACGGAGTATTCTTTTCTCAAAAATTAATGAAACAACGGCAGACGCCAGTATTCGTCTGGCGAAGCAACAAATCTTTACGAATACGTCGTTCAATGTTTTTCTTTATAATTTGCCACCGTATTTGGTTAGAATTGTTAGATTACGGGATACCTCCACTTTAGAAGACGCATTGAAAGTTGTTTTGGAAGAACAAAATTTTAATACGGTGTATACGCAAAAACATTCTAGCAATAATAGCAACATCAGAAATCAAAATAATATTCCGCAGCATTTGAGACCATCGACATCAACTTTACCGCAAAATAATTTTAATAAATTTTCATTTCGAAATTTCGACAATAACAACTCATTTAATCGTCAGAACACGCAGAGAAATTTTAACTCTTTTCAAGGTAATAATAATAATAGTCCGCAACAAAATAATAATTTTAGAAATAACCAGTTCAGAAGTCATTCATTCCAATTTAGAAATAATAGGAATTTTAATAACTTGTCTCATCAGGCGACAACAATGCATCCGCAGTTTCAGCACATTCCTAACTCGGGGTCAAACACCGATGTAACAATGCGAACTGCCAATTCAAGGCGTATTAACTGCACAAATAATAATTACCACGATAACTATGAACTTGGACAAAAAGAGGTATTATTAATCCATTAGGATCATTTATAAAACTTATTACTGGGAATTTAGATAATAACGATGCAATTCGATATAGTCAAATAATTAATAATTTACAAGAGAAATAACACTCTGTGGAAGATAAAATTTCAGTTATGCAAGTAGCCTTTGATAAATTAATTAATATATCTAGCGACATGAATTTTAATGTCAAACAAATTTACGCTAAAACAACTGAAATTCAATCTTTACATAAGAATCAAACTACATTATTTAATTTTATTTCGGTGATGAATAATTTGTATCAATTGTTAAATAATTTTCGCACTATTTACAGCATAATCATGGAAATAGAAACATCAATCGCTTTTAGTAAATTGTATACTCTCCATCAGTCTATTATTAATTCGACGGAACTATTGTCTATTTTATTAGATGTGGAAAAACATGCTCGATTGATTTACCCAGCAAATTATGATACTTTGCCAGCCCTAGAACGTTTCATCAGCATAGATTAGTATTCATTTTAGAAGTCCCATTAGTGGATGGAAACACTTATACATACTATAAAATAATTCCCATTCCCATACATAATTTCCTTTCTAAAAGTACTACCATTATTTTTCCTGAATTTCCATACCTTATCGTGAATAAGTCACTCTATCGGTCTCTAGTAAGTCCATGCGAAGAACTAGATAGCAACATGTTCCTTTGCGACGCAGGCAAAGAGGCACAATATAAAGAAACTTGTATAGAGCAAATAATGCTGCTGGAAAATAACTTTTCAAGTTGCCAGACATACCTGATAATTTTAGAAAACAGTAGAACTTATAGAATCGCTGCAAACCAATGGCTTCTGTTCAGTATGAAAGAAATAGTCATAACAGAAAATTGTAAAGACCAAATAACTAAGACAAAGTTGCAAGGTACTTTTATATTGGCCACCGATCCTGACTGCGAGACAACAATTGGCGACACTTATGTTGGGCAAGTGTCCAACACCACATCCAGCAGCCTGCCAGACGTCACCGTCCAGCTACCGGAGGTGCAGTTGGAGGTTCCAGCTCCGGATACTTCACTTGATGTTCGTGGAATCGACTTTGATAGTGTTAAACAGTTAGTGCAAAATATGAAAGTTAAATATATTAGTGAAAATAATAGTGTTAATAGTGACTTAAGAATATGGACAACGGTTTTATGTATATTAACTATTTTGATAATTATTTGTATACTCGTTATGTTCTTTATGTTGTTTTTTAGAAATAAATTTTTAGATCTTTTAAGCACAAAAAATTCTCCGAAGCCGTCTTCCTCTGTTTCTACGTCTTCGGATAATTTTTCTCTAGGGGAGGGAGGAGTTAAGAGTGGCAGCCCTGCCCAGATCAGCTTTGTCAGCTCTTCCTAAGTAGAACAGCTGACAAACACCTCATCAGCACTTTAGTTATATAAAAACGTAGATTTAAGTTAGTTAAGGAATTCTTTCGATTGTTAAATTAGTAGTAAGAACTCTGTTGGTCTGAAATAAAATTATTTTTTTAAGTCAAAACCTCGACCGAGTATTTAATTCGCGCAACTAGTTGGCCGCTCTGCCCATATACTCACATACCGGCAGAGCGGCCAACTAGTTCCGCGCGGACTATAGTCTGTGGCTGTACTTGCCTATTTGACTCTGATGTGCGTCAAAAACCGACAAAGGTACGGATACGTGTATTTGGTATTGGTCATATTTGTCAAATAGGCAAATAAGGCCAATACTTGTCAAACATTCCGTCTACACATGGTGATTGCTTGGCGAATACATCAAATACGCAAATACAAATAGCCATGTGAAGTGCCTGCATAATAATATGTATATTTTTAATTTTTTATACACAACGTGTTTCCATACTTCACTAATATTATAAATGCGAAAGTGTGTCTGTCTGTCTATCTCTTACCTCTTCACGCTCAAACTGCTGAATAGATTTTGCTGAAATTTGGCATGGAGATACTTTGAGTCTCGAGAAAGGACATACGATAGTTTTTATACTGGAGAAATGTACGGTTCCCACGCGATAAACGAGTTTTGGCGCAACGGAGTTGCGGGCGTCATCTAGTTAGGAATATTTAAAAAATAATACTAAACCGCTGTCGTCTCTGCATACTCTGTGTCAGCTTTTTTTACTTTTATGACTTAGTGTTAAGGGTGTGACGGCGTGTTATTCAACATCATTGCCCTTGAAGGCTATCTGATAGAATATCCAGTCCTCGAGGAATGAGGGCACGAACGCCTTGGTCTTGTGGAAGACGACCGCTGGCTCCATCTTCATCAGCACTTGCTCGTACATCTCCAGGGAGTCTATGGACGTTGCTCCGTTACCCTGTAAATTAAATATATTTCTGTATACAAAAGTATTTTAATCTATACTAATATTATAATTCTGAAGAGTTTGTTTGTTTGTTTGTTTGTTTGAACGCGCTAATCTCAAGAACTACTGGTCCGATTTGAAAAATTCTTTCAGTGTTAGATAGCCCATTTATCTTTATTATATTTAGGAAGCCTATAGTAGGCTATATAACATCACGCTGTGACTTTTAGGAGCGAAGAAACAGAGGAAAATGTTGAAAAAACGGGGGGAAATTATTTGAAAGGGCTTATTTGAACGCGCTAATCTCAGGAACTACTGGTCCGATTTGAAAATTTTTTTTCAGTGTTAGGTAGTCCATTTATAGAGGAAGGCTATATGCTATATTTTATCACGCTAAGACTAATAGGAGCGAAGAAATAGAGGAAAATGTGGAAAAATGGGGGAAATTCTACGAATAATAAAACCTATATTCGTAGGGGAAATTATTTGAAAGGGCTTATCTCACGAACTACTGGAGTAATTTTTCTGTTATTTGGCACAGATAAGAAGACCGCGTGAAGGATCATAGGCTATTTTTTGTGGACTAATTTGTCTGTGAAATATCTAATTTACGCGGGCGAAGCTGCGCGGAACGTCTAGTTTTTGATAAAATACAAAAATCGCGTTACATTACGCAGCAATAAAAAGCGACCATAGTCTATCTCTGCGCCGCTCATAAGCACATGGAAATAAATTGCTTATCCTTGCAGTATCACTTTTATAAGAGCATGGAAATATTGCTATCGCGTTCCTAAACATAAAGTATTCCGTACACTAGTAAGACTAGGGTGAGGCCAAACGAGCGTAATTTTGTGAGTCGTGACTCGCAGAATTTCGGTCGCGTAAATATTTTTTCTTACAAATCATGACTCACAAAATTACGCTCGTGTGAATGAAGTAGGCATTTTCTATGAAACTGAATGCAGCAGAATTTTTGCCAGCCGAAATTCTGCGGACTGCGACCCACAACTAATGCCCCATACATACGTAACGATTTATCGTAGCGATAAATATGTGCAGACCAGTTTGCGCAGTTTTATCGATCGTGTGTATGAAAAATCGTTGTCGATAATCGTTCGTCGGTGGCAGTTGCAATTTCTATCAGATAAATCATTGTCGATTACATTTGCACAGTTTTATCGTTACGTGTGGACGGCGATCGCTCAGTTCGGCAGTACTTCACGGAGTTTGCTAGTTTGCGCACGTGGACATCGCTTTCACAGAAACATGTCGGAAGACGAAGGAGTTGGACACCGCGAACTACTTCAAGATTTTATAGAAAGCTACAGAAACCTAATCTTTCATGAGGACTTATAGCTTCTCTCATAACAGTGTCTTGTTTCTTTATTAGTGGAGAAACTAAAGCCAGCAGATTTAGATATGCCTCTTCATTCATCCTTAAATAGTTATGCCAATCTTGCGGAGCGAATTTCAACTCACATAACAAGTTGGTATAAGAAAATTGCTTCCTTTTCATGAGCCAATCTTTACACCATAGACTCCGCTTCTTTTTTTTTCTTTTAAGACATAACCAGGCCAAATATAGCAAGTGCGTCATATTCTTCTGTATCTTGCGTGAGCTTCTGCGGAGAACTGCCCGATCGACGTCGATATCGGAGCCGTGTGGAGGCACTAGGAACGTTCGATTTATCTGCACAGTCTAAAATCGCTACGATAAATAGTTACGTATGTATGAGGCATTACGCTCGTTTGGCTAATGGCTTCACCCTTAGAGTCTTGGGAAAGGACATAGGATATTTTTTATCCCGGAAAAATGTATGGTTCCCGCGCGATAAACGAATATAGATTGATCGGTAAATCGTACTTACATGCGTCATAAACTTGCCAGTCGGCTTCAGTATCTTGAATGCGGCGTCTAGGATATTGATCATGAACTCCCACAGCTCGCCGCAGTCCGCGTCCGATATGGGGATGTCTGTGAGGTCCCCGAATATGTAGTCCACCTTCCTACCCTCCTGCATAAACCGCTTCACCGTCAGCATACAGTCTTCCACAATTATCTGGAATGTTAAGGGAGGTACTTAGAAAGATCTCATGATTTACGTTAATGAAGATTTCAATTTTCCACATAAACTCCAAAAAGCATTACATGTCCTACCTAACCTAACTTTAATATTTTAATGAAGACTTTGACATTTTTTTATGTCAAACTCTTCATTAAATTAAAGTTAAGTAATCATTACATGTTTAATCTAATAGAGACGTAAGATTTGAGTAGACGTTGAAGCTAGGGTGCACCTACTCAGAATACTGTAACCATGCAGGGTTAATAAAAATCATGTTACCCATTTTAAGGGTTCCATAGCCAAAATGGCAAAAAACGGAACCCTTATAGATTCGTCATGTCTGTCTGTCTGTCTGTCTGTCCGTCCGTATGTCACAGTCACTTTTCTCCGAAACTATAAGAGCTATACTATTGAAACTTGGTAAGTAGATGTAGTCTGTGAACCGCATTAAGATTTTGATACAAAAATGGAAAAATTATTAAAAATTTTAGGGGTCCCCATAGGTACAACTGAAACAAAAAAAATTTTTTTTCATCTGGCCTATGCGTGTGGGGTATCTATGGATAGGTCTTTAAAAATCATATTGAGGTTTCTAATATCATTCTTTTTTAACCTGAATAGTTTGCGAGAGAGACTCTTCCAAAGTGGCAAAATGTGTGCCCCCCCCCCCTCTAACTTCTAAAGTATATGATGTACATTACTATAAAAACTACCAACGAAAATTGGTTTGAACGAGATCTAGCCAGTAGTTTTTTTTATACGTCATAAATGATAAACCTTAATTTAACTTTCATTATATCAAAAATGAAATATTAAAATAAATCAAAAACCTTATAATTTCATAGAAATAATTCTTATTGCTGCTGCGGAACCCGTCATGGGCGAGTCCAACTCGCACTTGGCCGGTTTTTTTCTCTTGTATAGTTTTTCGTTGTGTAAATATGATAAAATAATTAATCAGCAAAAAAGAAAGTAAGAAAGTAGAGCTATAACAAAGTTTTTGTACCAAACAATGTTATATCTTGTGCCATTAATGCAGCAGTATGACTAAGGTCGTATGCCTGTGTTATCGATCGATTAAATACAGTTTTAGTGTTAGCTTACTGCTTACATAAATTGCTACATGACCTCGTTAACACGGCCATGGGATTATTCGACATAGATTCCCGCGCGGGACGATTAATTATAACCGCCAAATATTAAAAGGCAAATGATGTACTGAAGTATAGAAGGTCGTGGAATTATTAAAAATTCGCCCAATGATCAATTGTCACTTCTATATAATATTTTATGACACGAATCTATGCAAATATTATAAATATGCGATATTGGTTTTTCTATTTTCTGTTATTTGGACGAAGTTTGATATTATGGTTCTTTGCTATCTCATTTTCACATGTACGCGAGAGTCGAGAGAGAATATTATATTCATGCAGGGGCCGGAGGCCGTCTCACTTGTACGCGAGACAACGTCATATAATTGTGTGTGTGTGTGTGTGTGTGTGTGTGTGTGTGTGTGTGTGTGTGTGTGTGTGTGTGTGTGTGTGTGTGTGTGTGTGTGTGTGAGTGATAAGTAATCAGCGTCAGCGATCGAAAAAAAGGTTCTACTTAAAAATCGGGTCCCAGGACTAAATCAACATGGCAAAGACAAGTAATGATAATATTATGTTTACTTTTTATCACCCAGAAGCGTAGCGTGCTGCGTGCCTAAGCGGAGCTCCATATAAAATTTGTTTGGGGACTTTACCTTAGGAACGGTTGCCTTTTTCACTTTTCAAATATTTTTTTATTTTATTTAGGAACAAACAGTTTTTCAATACAAAATAATCTTAAGACTAACTACATAATTTATAACATAAACCTATAGTTCCATAAAAGAAAGCAAGTATAGATTTTGTTTTAAGAGACTAAAGTTACAACACATCATATTAATCTAAAACAAGGTTTTCAATTTTTTCACATACATTTTGTTTCATTTTGCTTAAAGAGCAATTAAACAGATCCAAATCGTCAAAGTGGGTATTATACATATTTATACATATTGTGGGTATTATATATAGTCTTATGAATGAGTTACTACTATTACAAGTCCTGGATTGTGGAATACTAAAGAGGTTTCTTTTTCTTACAATTCTTTCTTGTCTCCGGGGCACACGAAACTCAATATTTTGAAGCAGCTCAGGTGTGTCTACAATATTATTAATTATTTATTTTTGTGAATTTAATAAAAGAAATGGAAAGTTTCTATTAATTTTTGCTAACGTATAATTGATATGGGATATACGGCGGTAGCTACGCCCCTGTTATCACCTCTACAACTGGACTACACAAGCAAACACTATCTACATTGTACACTACAGGAAATACCTCATAGTTAGGTCCCTTCCTCTGTTCAAGTACATCACCACAGATGGATTTCATGTATTTGTTGCATGCCTTCATCACCACCTCATCAATTTCCAGCATCCACACATACTTGGGTTTCTCCTTGAGAAGTTCGTACAATAAAGCACCATCACCACCACCTATAACCATTGCACTTGCTCCCAACACCCATAAAAGGCAGAATAAAGTAAAAAAAATATATATATATATATATATATATATATATATATATATATATATATATATATATATATAAGTAACGTTTATGAGGCAGAATAATGTATGTAAAGTGTGAATCTTGTTAATTGTTCCATCCCCAAACTTAAAAACATGCATGCAAGTATTTTTCATGCTGGCAACACAGCTGAATTATTTGCTGTTGCCATGTATGACAGACTTTGCTGAATTTTAAATGCCATTTGACCCATTACCACAGAAATAAGAAAACCTGACAGGTTTCTAAATTATAAGTAAACATTTACAACATTATCTCTTGAAAGGAACTCACCTAAAATAACAATTTCTTTGCCCTCGTAATTCTCTTTGCCTCTCTGCATCAATGTTTCCGTATAAATAAGATCAGCCTCTGAAATATCTACAAAGGAACATACATTTAAAAAAGATCCACTACAATTGTTTGCTAAATATCAAGCTATTAGGGGAGTATTACATTATCATTTATATTAGACCATTTATAGGATCATATATAGGATCCAATAAAAATGATCATTTGATCATATCTGCATATTACATTATCATTTATCATTGATCCTATTTTACGTCATATGTGGTTTCAATAGCCAATGGGGAGCGCTAACGCTGACAGGTATTGACATCAGTGTTACTAGATCTCAGAGAATTCGATTTGTCAAAAGACATCGTCATTTTTAATATGGCTTGTTTTATGTTATTTCAGCAAGATTATTCAAGTATATAATTAGAAAAAAATTACATTACATTATTTGAAACATATTAACGAACAAGAAATTAAAAACTCTTTTTTTATATTAAATAACTGGCAACACCAATTTCTATGACCGTATTGGATCCAATCTCTCAGCAAACGTCGAAAATCTATGATCAAGGAAGAAATGAATCATTTATCTATATTACATTATCCAATATAAATGACTCAATGATCTAAGATCCAATATAAATGATAATCTAATACCCCCCTTAGGCGAACCCATCCATACTAATATTATAAATGCGAAAGTGTGTCTGTCTGTCTTTCTGTTACCTCTTCACACGCTCGAACCGCTGAACCGATTTTGCTGAAATTTGGCATGGAGATACTTTGAGTCCCGAGAAAGGACATAGGATACTTTTTATTCCGGAAAAATGTACAGTTCCCGCGCGATAAACGAATTTTGGCGCAACGGAGTTGCGGGCGTCATCTAGTTTTCGATAAATGAATAATACAGATTTATACTCACTCTGTAAATCATCTAACACCAGCATGTTACCCAGGGATTTGGAGTGGACAATCTTAATTTTTTGGAATGGTGATTGTTCATCAAAAAGTACTTCATCAATGTCATACTCCAAAAGTCTCTCATCTGAAAATCGATATTATGAACTGTTATTACTTATTAGTTTATCACTTTTCTAAAATAGTTAAAAAATCTATTTTATGAATCAAAATTTTGTTGTTTTATTAGAGTTTACAACTTATTAAAGAAAAATATGTAATATTTAAAAAAAGTAATATTTTTGTGTTAATCCATTAAAGAATCTTGTATTAATACCATTTTACAGTTATAAATGGTGTGCAGTATTTACAGTTCATAATATAGGCTAATTTTCACTAAAACCTACTACAAGCAAAACAGCTTGAAACTCATACCAAGATTAGAGGCATAAGAATATCCTGTGTTTTATTGTTTTAAGTGAAAGTAAATGATAGATCATAGAATTAAGTGTTATGATTCAATGAATCGCTGAATCAAGTGGTTAAATAACTAAAACTATGAGACAATGTTATATGATTAGTTATGTTATAAAAATTACAAAGGATTAATTTTATTTAAAAAAGGATAACATTACTTACCAGAAGTTGGATAATACCTGCCAAACAGGCACCTCTTTATGGGCGTAAGAGCTTGAGAATTTAATGCAACAATGTATTTTTTCATTTGACTTTCCAATATCTTCGCTGACTAACAAAATAAAACATTCATAAAGACGGTAGAATTATACAAACTTTGTAAAGACACACAAAATTCCTACAAAGTTATGTGCCATAGGTTTAGACCCGCTATCCCCAACCCGCGGCCCGCCGGGACTTTATTTGTGGCCCGCGTGGTTTTAAACAATTTTGAAACTCACGCCCACTGGCAAAATAGCGTAAAGTCTATGTGATAGTTGTTAAATTTTTTCCACTTTTAAATCGTTAATTTTGAAGAATGTTATTTTTTAACCTTCAAAATTTTTTGTTGCGGCCCGCCACACCAAGACCAAAACATGTTTGTGGCCCGCATGAAAAAAAGGTTGGGGACCACTGGTTTAGACTTTAGCATGCTGTGAACTTTGGTGTCAGTAGAATACCAAATAAGAAGGTTGAGCGACTTCTTGTTACCTGGAAGATTGACATCGGTAATAACATGCAAGATATTAGACAAGTCAATTTCAACAATGAGAGATTCTTGGATGAGAGAGGTGTTTTGTGCAAAATGCAAAACTATATGAGCAAGATGTACTTGTTAGTCAAACAACAATATTAGCTGTATGAAAGCTGATAATTTGTTCTGCAAGCTTAAAGATTAGTAAATACTCAGAAAAAAAAAGTTGAAACAAAGATTCAAGCCAAAATCAGTTGCACATACAGCATAGCTTAATATACTTTAAAAAGTTTGTTAAAGCCAACCTGAGCTGGTCGAGTAAATATCATATTTGTATCCTCTTTTAATTGGTGGCAAAAGCTTTAGTTTGTCACACTTCAAAGACATGCGCACATTGTTTTCCATTAGTTTTGAGTTCTAAAACAAGATTGTACGCTCAACCTTCTATAAATTAAGTAAATACTCATAAAAACTTCTAAACTTAGAAATTCAAGCATAAAATACAAAATTGAGTAAAATGATATGTATTGGCAAATGTTAATTTTGCAACAGCTGAATAATAATAAAAACCTTACAGTTTTCATAGATAATATTATCAGAGTAAAAAACAATACATTTTCAGTAGTAAATCATGTGAAAAATACAATAAAGAAGTTATTTTTAAAACCCTCCAGGAAATATCGCCAAGCGATTGCTGAGATTGCGGCGATAGGTGGCGGCGAATAGATGGTAATTTTAGTATGAAATGGTTCAAATATAATATATGGCAAGTTATTTCTGGCGAGTAACGCTTACCTTGAAACTAATTAATGGGTCTTCACAGTCTTCTTTGTAATACTCTATGTTTACGGTGACAAGACCGCGGTCGAAGAGTCTCACTGAAACGATTGCTCCTTTCTTCCCAGTTAGGATTTTTAGCGACCCTCCGTCCACTTTTATATCGGCAGTCAGGAGAAGATTAGGAACATACTCCTTCAGCACCGTTTCCAACTGATTGAAAACTGTTTTCTGGCCATTTTCGTCTCCCAGTCGCGCGGGGTCCATTGAAAAGTCCAACAGTATTGTATGCACTGACATTTTTATAGTAAAGACAAATATGTAAGGAACTTTTTGTAGAAGACTTTTTATAATAACAAGAGTTTCTATGATAAATTCTAAATTTATACAGGAAAAGAAACTGCAGCGCTAGAGAACTGAGAAGACCGGTGAAAATATGACGTTTGACGTCATTCGTCAAGGATGTCATAAAATTAACATTTGACGGTGTCAAATTTGACAACACTACATCCGGGCTATGTTCCGAAATGTACTGCGACCACTGCACACAGCACAGTGCTATCTGTCATCACTGTAGAAAAAAATCGTTCCGTAATGGAGTTGCAGACTGCAGTACACTGCCGCAGTACCCTAGTGAAATATATGACGTCATCAATCATCGCCATATTGTATTGTGAGCACTGGCGTTTTCGAGGTAAGGCACTCGCAGTACTTTGATCACGTGATCAGTCAACTGTCAAAAGTCAACTGTCAAGTGTCAAAACCACTCGAGTATCTAACGTTTTAAAACAATACCTACAGTTTAATCCCAAAGTTATAAATTTCTGTAAATAATTTGGATTAATAATAATAAAACACTGGAAGAATTGCAAAAATTAACCTTATTAGACTGTGTTGAAAATATTCAATACGAGCTGTCAAAAATGCGGCTGATAGTATACTGGATTGCGTTCCGTTTTAAATAGTAACCAGTATATCAACAGTATACTAACTATAAAGGAACGGCTACGCAATATACTAAAATGACGTCACACTCTGCAGTGGTCGCAGTACATTTCGGAACATAGCCTCGATGTATTCAATTTTCTACCCTATTTCATTACGTCAGAGTTCTACATCGAGTGCTATTTTTTTATTGCAACCATTCGTATTCCATACACTATCTGGTGATACCAGCTTAAACACTTCAGAAACCGTACACTAAAGCAGGGCTTCATAACGTTATCGAATAACAGAAAAAATATCGTTACATACCGTTATTTTCATAATGGTAGCCAGATAAAGTTATTTTTTTAACGATATCTAATAAAATAACGTTATATTTACCGTTATTATTAAAACGATATTTTTTCGTTATGTATAAACGAACAAATATCGTTATAATTTTCTGTAATAATAACGGTAAATATAACGTTATTTTCTGGTATCAGGTCTGCGGTCGTGCACGGTGCACTAAATCTCACTCGCAGCCCACTTTTTTGGCGAGATTTGTGCTCACCTACTTTTAGGAGTTTAATACATAGAGAAATAATAAAAATAATAGTTATTGTTTTGGACTTAAAATGGGCCGTAAAAAGCAAAACACTGTATACAGGGTGTAATAAGGCCACTTCCGATAACTTTGGGGTATGATTATACTACATTTTCTGATTACGAAAATGTATTTTTTATTTATTTTTTTAAATTTCAATTTTTAATTTTTTCATAAATAATACCTTTTAAAGATAATAATAAACCACATAGAAAAATAATTTAAAATATTTTTTAAAATTTTATTATTTTTACTCCAAATAAGCAATAAGAAGCGTGCCGCGCGCGGTCAACGATCTCGTGTTCGTACTATGTTCGTACAATCAGCTGTTAGCTACGGCCTACGCACGCTGTCGAAAAGTCGTATGCGACGAATGACGATACACTACGACAGAACACACAGAAACCCTAATGTATGTGGTTCAATTTCAAACGATAGCACAAAGGGAATCCTATAATATGGCGTGCCACAGACGTCACACTTTTTGTGTGATCGAGTCTGCGGCTTACATACAGTCTGCATGGCGCGCAGCATGCGGACTGTATGTAAGCCGCAGACTCGATCACACAAAAAGTGTGACGTCTGTGGCGCGCCTTAGTATTACCAACGCACACCAAGGGCAAAAAGACCGCGCCGCAGGTCCCCGGCGGGCTCTGGCGGCGCGGCATGTCCGCGGCTGCCCACCGTGGATCACACACACAAAACAGTTTACATGAGTATAGTATACGTGGGAGAGCCATGCTTCGGCACGAAATGGGCCGGCTTGATCGGAGAAATACCACGTTCTCAAAGAAAACTGGCGTGAAACAGCACTTGCGCTGTGTTTCGCCGAGTGAGTGAGTTTACCCTCCGCTATTCCATTCCCTTCCCTACCCTCCCTTGTTGCCCTATTCCCTCTTAAAAGGTTGGCAACGCACTTGCAGCTCTTCTGATGCTGCGAGTGTCCATGGGCGACGGAAGTTGCTTTCCATCAGGTGACCCGTTTGCTCGTTTGCCCCCTTATTTCATTTTAAAAAATGCAGTAACACAGACGGCGCTATATATGAAAGTGAAAGACGTGTCAGAGTGCTGAAAATTTGAAGATTTTCATTGAAGAAAAATAGTAAAACGCGAAAATATCACTGAAATTCTCGCGTCCACATTTCCGATTCTGATCGTTCAGTCGCCATAGTAGCAGGTAATTATGCGTTTGTTTTATAAATTCTGTTTGTTAGTTTTATTGCCTAATGCAATTTTAAGTAGCCTGAGCAGGTATTATGTGGTATATTAAAACAACAATTTTACATAAACCTTATGTTTACGTAAACAATGAACTGTCAAAGAAATCTATGATATAACGCGCCTAACAATGATTGATACTTTGACTTAGGTGCTTTGCGTAATTAATATTTATGTATCTTAGATGTATATAAAATTCTCGTGTCACAGTGTATGTGCTTAACTCCTTTAGCACTTTGATTATAATATTATAATTAAGTATTACGTTTTATGTTTACAGGTAGCAGAAAAAGCGTTTAATGAAATAACCGAAATGACTGGGAGAATTTATGCTATCATTTTGAAAAAAAAAAAACTGAAAAAAATACAAGGAGTGGGAATTAACCCTTTATTAGGATATTGAAGAGCTGATTATTGAAGATGAAAGTACCTCTTCACTGTGACACCACTACTGTAACTACCTACATGGACCTAGAAAGTGGCGATGATTTTGTTTCCAGCTGCATTGTATTAAAATTAATTGCTCAATTTAGTTAAAATTAATTCTATGTATCTACATACAATTAATTTTAACCAGCTAATGACATATTTGTGATAACTAACATAAAGTTACATGTTCTAAGTCTTTTTAACAGAACTAATAATGTATTTGTAAGTAAACAGGCAATATATATATTTTTTAAAGTGGGTGATGCTTTTATAATATGATACAAAATACACCTAATAGCATTACAAGATCATTACCAGAGCCACCGAAACCAGCTACAGTACGTGTAAGTTAGTGATGAGGTGAGTTACACAAAGATTATAATACTTTATATACATTAGATTGTTTCTTGTAATATCGTAAATTAAAGACACACTATAACTACATCATAATTATTTCAAATTTTCTTAACTACATATATATATATATATATATATATATATATATATATATATATATATATATATATATATATATATATATATATATATATATATATATATATATATATATATATAATATATATATATATATATATATATATATATATATATATATATATATATATATATATATATATATATATATATATATATATTTCTTTTTTATTAGCCTATGCTGTCCCACTGGTGGGCAAAGGCCTCCCCCAGGGTCTTCCATTTTTCTCGCTCCTAAATCAAGCTCGCAAATAATCGAGATAAATTATTGCGAACACTAAACGGTCCCTGGTTTTTTAAAGTTCAATATAAAAACGTGCAATTATTTTATTTCAACTACGACAGTATATTATAATAATAATAAGTCTGATTTCAACAATCCTCATTTTAAATTTTCTATCAAATCTTGAAAAATAATTTCCTTGTCTATGGATGTCAAATAATTTCTATAGGCTAGTAACATCAAAATCCGCTGTCTTTTGGGAAAAATCTACTTGTGAGATTTTTGTGACATGGCTGGAAATAACGCTGAAGAAGTAGAGGTAGGCTTAAAATCTTTTTAGGGTCGTGTAAATTCTTCAACTACCTTGTTTAAACTATTACAAATCATTATAACGTAAATATATAGCCCATTTGCTGATGTGGCTTCAGAAACTTTCACTCCAGTTTTGTTGTTGCATTCGGTTTTAACCTTATTTCCGTAGTAATATTTACAGATTTAGGACTTAATCTATCCCTATATTTGTTTCTTACACAATAATTACGCGTTGAGTCTTACTTATTTCCTTTTTGGTGTTTCAAAGTTAGGTTATAATATGACTTGTGTTTTCAAGGGTTCGGCTGGGACCGATAATAAAAACACTAATGCTGAAGTTCCACCAGAGTTCCTCATAAAGCATCCGCTTCAAAACACTTGGAGTTTGTGGTTTTACGACAACGACAGAACTAAATCTTGGGAAGAGAATCAAATTGAATTGACCAACTTTGATACAGTAGAAGATTTTTGGAGGTATGTCAATATTTTATGAGCTGTCTATAATCACCAGTTTAATATACTTTCGAAGGTCTTGACATTTGTATAAAGCTTGCATTCTAAAAAATATTTGTTTACTTATATTTTTATTGTAGATTGTATCATCACATCAAACAACCATCAGAGTTGCGCCAAGGTCACGATTATGCCGTTTTCAAGCAAGGAATCAGACCTATGTGGGAAGATGATGCCAACAAAATGGGAGGCCGCTGGCTCATAAGCTTGGAGAAGAAACAAAGAAATTCAGACCTAGATCGGTTTTGGCTGGATGTGGTATGTTTTTTAATCTCCTGTAAAAATAATCCATACTAATATTATTGTCGTCTATTGAAATGTCTGTCTGTTACCACTTCACACCCAAATCGCTAAAATGATTTTGCTGAAATTTGGTATAAGTTGAGTCCTCCAAAAGGACAAAGGATACTTTCTCCTTTCCCAGGACTCAACTTATGAATAGAAAAAAAATGTACGGTTCCAGCGTGATAAAGGAATTTTTCCCCAACCGACTTGAGTGTGTCATCTGGTGAAAAATATTTATGAGCAGCTGTTAATGAAAGTAAAACTTACTACAACTATTATGTGGTATTTAAAATAGTAGCATTATACAGACTAAGTGCAATTCAATATAACATACAACACGGTTAAATTAACTTAACGCATCGCTGGAATGCAATAACCTGCCTGCCTGGATGTCATCAAACCATGCGTCAAATTGATGTGACCGCGTTATAACTTCAAATATTATCTTAAAGTTATCTTTAAAGAGATACCTCTTTTGTGTTCAGTTGGGTAGTATAGGAAATAGGAATCTGACAGATAAATATAATTTGTTTACATTTTCATTGTAATGAATTGAAGCATTAACTTATCTTTTCATATAAGAAAGCATTCATATTCTAAAATAAATGTAATTACTCATTAGGTCATAAAGCTGCAGTTTTATGACCTAATGAGTAATTACATAATACAAGTGATAATGAAGATTGGCTTACTCACCTCATTGAAAATGATACCACACATTGAGACTAGTACTGCTTTATCCGTTGATCAAGGATTCTTGGAAATCTATTGTTATTCTATTGCTGTTGCGGTCACCGGTGTCCTTATGAGGCTTGATGGGTTAAGGAGCTATTTTTTTAAAATAAGAAGACTAGTTATATTGCTACTCTATAACATGACAAACCCCTTTTCAACTCCATTTTAACCCGTCAAGCCCCAAATAATCGAATTCGACCGCGATAACAATAGAATAACAATAGATTTCCAAGAATCCGCAATCGAGGGATTAAAATAATATTTTGCAACTCAATTGTATTTTTTCTAGTCAAACATTAATTTGTTTACAATTTTTTATTCTCTTTGTTTTTGTTTAATTTTAACGAATATTGTTTATAATTTATAGGTCCTCCTATTAATTGGCGAAAGCTTTGAGCACTCCGAGGAAATATGTGGAGCTGTGGTCAATGTGAGATCCAAAGTTGATAAAATAGGTAAGAAGAGATAGTGTAATCTTATACATAAGAAATAGAAAGCTTTATTTGATGACATAATACATTTTTTATAAAAAAATCTTAATTTTTATGTAATTTTGCGGTTTTGACATTATTTAGCAAAATTTTAAACAATAGTAATTAATTGCGTATGCCATTTAAAAATTTGGTTTGCGAGAAATAACTGCTAATAAATCATTTTGTCAGCATACAAAGATTTTTTTAGCAATAATTAAAATCAGGCTGCAATTCTGTAAATAATCATGACAACGTTCAGCAATTTAAACACAAACTGGCAGCGAGTTTTATTATGTAACCGTTTAAATAACACCCAAATTTAAAAGCTTTTAAAGAGCTTTTAAATTTGGGTGTTTATTAACGATTTTATTCTGTTTTAGCTATTTGGACTGCTGATACGTCCAAACAGCAAGCTATCTTGGAGATTGGGAGAAAACTAAAGGAGCAACTGGGCATTCACGGGAAGATTGGTTTCCAACTTCACAGGGACACCATGGTCAAGCATAGTTCTGCCACCAAGAATCTGTACACTGTATAGACTAGCTTATACCTATGTTAGGCAACTACAATGAGGCCATCAAGGAATGTATTCAATTTTAGATCTCTTTAGTTTGGAAATTAGTACCAAATAATGCTGATTACTTGGTTTGATTAGCTCTTATTGTTTGTGAAATAGCATGTTAAAATGAAATGTGTGATTAAGTTTTCTTAAACAATCGGTATTGAAGCACAAAAGGAAATGTAATGGTATTAATTCACTCTTCTCCTACTCTTCTCATTCGAACATAGCTCCATTGTAGTTGAGTACTGCTAGCTTAGAAAATGTTTTTATTTAACAGAAGTAATATTTACGTTAAATGTTTCTGTGTCGGTGAGTTATTTCACTCAATATTCTACGGCAATTGAAAACGAAAGTCTGATGTTGTGCGTTTGCGCTGTATTGTTGAGGTTGCTTAGATATAAGTCTATTATAAGATTAAATTAGGCAAGTGACACACTGTTTTTAACATTGTAACCGTTTATTTATATGTATATTGTAACACTTGGTTATTCTGCAACATTATGAACTTAACTAAAATCGGCATCTGTGTTTATCACTTATTGGTCCAGAGTATTTTGATATTTCATTAAAAAGCAATAAAATACAATAGCTGTTTTATTTATTTAACCAAGAAAATATTTTATACATAATTGCTTGAGTTAGGGCTTTATCCATGAGACTTCTTCATAGATTTAGAAAGGATGATTTGTTAGGTACAATGGGTACAATACTGAAAGTCTGCTTAGGAAGTCGAGATAATATAAATGTGATATCATGTGGCTTTTCCTGCTTTCTTTATTTCTGTAATTAGCAGTTGCAAAGCGTCTAAGTAAAGAGGTTAGAGTTATTTACAAATAACTAGTGCAGCAGCAGCTGCAGCAGACTATCAGTGTGAAAGAGGCATAGAAGTAAATACAAATGAAAAAGTGACTCAAGTAAAATTTTATATAATTTTGTTTAGTGATTATTTTTTACTAATAATATAATTTTAGCCACTCAATAAGAATCAATCAATCATTTTATCACAATTAATTTTTGACACTGGTATCACTGCCTTTGAAATCGGGGATTTCCTTTGACATGTACTGGACGTTACATTCGTCATTCGAATTTTATTCGTGAACCGTGAACGTTATACTTATAACAAGTGGACGGGTGAAGTGAAATAATTGTTTTTTGGAATTAATTTATTATTTAATAGTTCCAGCCGGTATGGGTTGTAAAATAGAAAAAAATGAACAGGTAAGACGTTAGCTTTTTACGATATTTTTTACGATAGAGAGATAAAGTTGAATAAAGTATTCAGAGATTTATTAATTACTTTTTAAATAAATAAACAAAGATTTCTAGAAAAATAAGAGCGAATGTATCGTTAACAATTAATTAATAGAGCAAAGTACATTGTAGATTATAATTTTTAGACAACGATGGATATGGTGTTTAATTTGCATTTTAGATAAGTTAGATATTATGTACCTACCTATGAATTAATAAATTAAGTTTGATAAATGGATGTGGGATGATTTTATTTTTTAGATTAGCTTTGATTTATTTTTGGATTCAGTAGCGTAGCAAGCCGGGGGCCCGTAGCAACATTTTTTGGGGGGCTCCAGTTTACAGTAACATTTTTTTGTTCCGAAGGCGGTATAGCTTCGCCTATTGTTTAAATTTTACACACAAAATTTTTGTTTTAAGTGTAATCGAAAACAGATCATTACATTAATAAATATTGCATCAATAACTAGGTACTGTCTTTAATGTTAAACACTGAGTGGCAACAAGCGTTGTTACTTGTTACTAATAAGTACTATGTTGTGAGTCAGTACCCTAGTTCAATGCAACTGACGTCATACAAACGAATGCGATAACTGATAACAAATTATTATTACACATTCGATAGCACGTAGGTACTGAGTACTGACTGAATGAATGGCTTGGTTTTAAATTCGCGTCACCGTGGGGTAGCGCGGCACAATTTCATTACGTAATTTTAACCGATTTCGACGAAAAAGGTTTTATGTTCGGCTGTGGATATTTTTATAGCAGGGCCGGTTTTAGCACTACCAGCGCCCTGGGCGAGATTTCATCGGCGCCCAGGGTGTTGATAGTGCTGAAAAAATTTGGCGCCCCCCTAACGCCGCTACAGTGTTTTATAATAGAATTTTTTTATCCGCACAACGTATTTTTTGGGATGTGTCATTAATAAAAAAAGAGTTGCACTCCGGGAGTGCCGGCAGAAGTGAAAACTTGATTATTAATGTTGTGCATTATTTTTTTAACCCAATTTATATGAAAATCGATTAAAAAAATTAAATAAAAAAAAAATGATCGTTTTAATTAATTAATCGAAACCCTTACGCCTCTAGTACACCGACGCGTTCGCCGGCGGCGGCGAATCGCCAACGATTTCTGTCAGCAGTATGGCAGAATTTCGCATACTCTTTGTCTCGCTCTAACATTAGCTTAAATGAATTAGTTGCGTCCTTGTCGGTATTGGTTCGCAAGGAACTGCGAATCGTCGTTTACACAGACGCAGGTTTTTCGCATCACAAGAGTTTCGCACTACAGATCAATAGAGCAAATTTTTTTGACGTGATAACGTCTTATAATTCGATATGGGGTGCGCGCCCGAAAAACATGACAGTTCATGCGGCGTTACCTCGCTGACAGCTCTGAGGCGTTCCATTTACACTCTCAAGTCTCTCAAAAAAGGTAAGGCCCACCTGGGCCGCGCTCTTTGTTTCGATTATATTACGTATTTCGATGACGAGAATACTTTTGTATGAAGAAGTTTGGTTAGTTATGACCTTTGATACATTGACCACACTCTGAATGAAAAATAAATAAACAATCTGTGAGCTATTAGTATTATTTCGGCTATTCAAAATTGTGCTCTATTTCCTACGTGTCAAGGTATGACTTAATATATGAAGAATAAAGTAACTATTCGTTTATTTCTTCTGAACAAGTCACTAATTATAGTTTCGAAAGTTTATAATTGAGAAACTAATATCATATCGGACTAAATACTGTATTATGATGGCTTGATAGATAGAAAATTTAACATATATTATAATGTGGTTCACACAAGCATAAAATATGGATTGTATGTAAGGATATTACATTAATTTTACAAAGAGGGTAGGCCGGGCGCCATTTTTTTTGCACATTGACCTGCCAACTTTTTTGCATAGATTTCTCCCGGAACTGAGGGGTTAAGGCTATGACGTTGTCACGTTCAACTATCGTCAGTAAACCGACTTTACAGACAACCGATTTTTTTTTAAAGATTTATAACGAGAGCAACCAAGAACAAAATAATAAACCTGAAAAGAGAGCTCCCTTGCAGAATTTTTTGGAAACGCTAATGTCAATTGATGGCTATGGGTTATATTGATGGCTGAATGAAAAATATGAAATTTATGATAGCGATGTTTGGGGTTCCAAATGAGATCTTCCTTTTGGTAAAATTCTAGGAATTCTAAAATTCGCCCTTCACTCCACTCCATTTTTATTATGTGCTACAAGGCTTTAAATTAACGTAGACGGGGCGCTGCTGGTAAAGGAGAACTGTCAAAAATGGGACGATCCGGACGACATTCTGAAATAACGTCTGCACCCACAGATTACGAATAGTTTAGTGTCGCCTACTGTCAGTTTTCGCTGTCGCGAGCGAATGCGTCGGTGGACTAGAGGCATTACAATCGATTAAAAAATATCGACAATCGAAAAAAAAAGCTGCTGTCAGACAGACTGTCAGACACTTCTCGCGACAGTTGTCTTGTAGGTGGAAACGCGGCCTTAATCAGCGCGACTGCTAAAGAACTCATTTCCCCGACTGTACATTTCTGCTAAACAACTCATTTCCCCGACTGTACATTTCTGCTTAGCACAATTTTCCCCGACTGTACATTTCTGCTAAACAACTCATTTCCCCGACTGTAAATTTCTGCTAAACAACTCATTTCCCCGACTGTACATTTCTGCTTAGCACAATTTTCCCCGACTGTACATTTCTGCTAAACAACTCATTTCCCCGACTGTATATTTCTGCTTAGCACAATTTTCCCCGACTGTACATTTCTGCTAAACAACTCATTTCCCCGACTGTACATTTCTGCTTAGCACAATTTTCCCCGACTGTACATTTCTGCTAAACAACTCATTTCCCCGACTGTACATTTCTGCTTAGCACAATTTTCCCCGACTGTACATTTCTGCTCAACAACTTATTTCCCCGACTGTACATTTCTGCTGAGCACAATTTTTCCCAACTGTACATTTCTGCTAAACAACTCATTTCCCCGACTGTACATTTCGTTCGAGTTCGAGTTCGACACAAAACACTACTCTCCAACCGTCTCACGCGTTTTCTATGGTTTTTCGATCAACACGAAAATCTGACGCGAGTTTCACAGTTTTTACCCATCCCACAAAAGTGCTCAACGCCGCTTAAGAAGTTTTCACTTCAAATACTAAATTCTTGTCAGAACTCGATATCACCTGATCGAAAATTCGGAGGAGGGAGAGTACCTATCTAAGACTGCCGACGCGTCGTAGTAGAGGAAACTCCTCCAAAACGGCTCAATGTATAGCACATTCGTTATAGGCCTGAGAATAGGTTTTTATCTACTTTTATATTGATAGGTACCTACTAGAAATAATTTATATGGCAAAACAACGTTTGCCGGGTCAGCTCGTTTTATACATTGTAAACCAACAACGTTTAGGTGGAGAGTTCTGTCGACATACCTGCTGACATCAAGCACCCGCTGAAGACCAGCTGGAGTTTCTGGATGTTCACCAACACCAACAAGAAGAACTGGGAGGAGAATCTCGTCAAACTGACCGTCTTCGACACGGTCGAGGATTACTGGCGGTAACTTTTTTTGGCTATTTTTTTGTAGCAAAAGGAGTCAATGCCGGATAAAGCTAGCTTGGGGCCTGTAGCAAACTTTTTTCGCCCCTTCTCCCCTTTGCCTCTATAAGTTTTAGTTTAATTTTTTGTAGGGAATAATAGAACTCAGTGCCGGATCAAGCTAGCTTGGGGCCTGTAGCAAATTTTGTATCGCCTATCGGGGTTTTTGGTTATCAAGTTCAGGGCATCAAATTAAAATAAAGTTAATATAAATCGATGAGGAGGCTATGAGTTTTGTGTTACGTTCTGTAAAATTTTGTGATTAAAAATAATGCACGATAAAAATAGTAAAATTGTTTGTGTCATACTTTTACGCTACTGGTAGGTAGGTATTTCCGGTGTATCATAATTCATAATATTTATATCCGTTGCGTAGCCTTATCATGATCTCAAGTTTGGACGGAATATGATGCCCGCATACAAACGATAAAGATACGTACCGAGGATATGCAACGTTGAAACAATACATCGAAATGCTACAAAATACATAATATTATTTGGACCAAGCTTTTGAAGTCAAAATGAAAGTCTGAACTTAAGGCCATCCCCCGAGCAAACGACCTTGGCCATACATTTGCCGCGTTGCCGAGATCGCACCAAAACCCTATTTTTTTACTTTTAAAACGTGGAATATGTAGTTTATGATATTGTCGATCTATTGGCGTGTGTTTCAAATAAAAGTAATTTGTAAATCCTAAGGAGATGCTGAATGTATGCTTGATTTTTATTAAATTGGTTTTACTTTGGAAGCTGATATCATGACTCATGAGTGTAATAAACAAAAATAGAAAATTTAAAACGGGGAAAGGAATGTTGATATACTGATTATTATTGCTGTATTATTATTATAACTTTGTAGCTTTCTAATTATGTGTTTATAAGGCTTGAAATACGGTAAATTACGGTATCTCCGTAAGGAACGCCAAACTCCGTAAGAAATGCTGCAAATAAATACAGACTACAGTAAAACTTATACTATGGTAAAACAGTGAGGGTGTTTGAAATTCTATTTGCCACGGTGCCGCTATGTAGCCATAGGGTCTATCGTGTCAAACTGCTGTCATATGTCACGATATAGCTGTCATGTGTCACGATAATATGCCTATTTCACACGATAGACCCTAAGACTACATAGCGGCACCCGGTGGCAAATAGATTTTCAAACACCCTCATAGAACGGTCTTCCAGCCTCTACCACTGGATGAAGAGGCCATCGGAGCTGGTATTCGGTCAGGACTACGCGGTGTTCCGTGGTGACATCACGCCGATGTGGGAGCATCCTGCCAACCGTCGCGGCGGTAGGATGATACTCAACTTCGAGAAGAAACGGAACATGAACGTCGATATGGACACCGCCTGGATGTTAGTGGTGAGTCTCTGTTGATAGCCGGTTTTCAGCGCCCTGGGTCAGATTTCTTCGCTGCCCAGGGGGCTGGTAGTTCTTTTGTTTGCCTTCGCAGGCCCCTTTATGTCCGTGTAGTGTATGTGATTTATCCTTAAATAAATAATGTTATATATGTAAGTATATTATTATATAAGTACATAAATATCATATCATCACTACACTGCAGACACATACATACATACAAACAGGCATGACACCGTCTTGAGCGCACCGCGTCAGAACACGAGAGTCAATAGACGAGAGTGGACGTATAATTAGTAATAGTAATTTGCTAAGGGCGTGATCAACCCTGTGATACTCACTGACAGGGGGTCCTACAGTCCGGAACCCTGGGCGGTCGCCCAGCGTCGCTTCCTCTAACGCCGCTACTGGTGACAGTAATGGTTTTGTCAGGCACACAGAACACATTGTCAGGCAGGCCGTTTGTTCTTAAGACTGCAATTAAAAAAAAAACTATGACGAACATAGTTAGGCTTTTTTATTTTTAAATAAATAAATAGTGGACGCAGAAGTTGTTCTGCTTCTACCACGGAAAATATAACACAGCTCCTACTAGTATTTAAAAATTAAAAGCCTTGAAGTCTCCAAACAAAGTTACGAAAAACGAAAGGTTAAAGCTTGGTTAAAGGAAGAATAATAATTTTACTTTAGCCTTATCCATAATATACAAACTGGCCTTTATTTTAGCCTGTTAGGATGAAAATAATATAAAACATAAATTGCAAAAAAATAACCAACCTAAAAACGACAATTCTTCATGTATTCGTCGCTAGATGGCGTTGACAGTACCCGAGGATTAATGAAATAAAACAATATTTTTGTAAATTATAATACTGCTTGAGTATTTGAAGTAATCAAAATACATAATTTAAATATGAGTAATAATTGAATGTTCCAGATACTGATGATGATTGGTGAAAACTTCGATAACTCTGACGCGATCTGCGGTGCTGTTATCAATATCAGAGCCAAGTCGAAAATTGGTAAGATATTATATTCATTGACATAAAGGGGGTGACAGACACGCGAGTAAGTACGCGGACTTATGGCTCGACGATCTTAATCGCCTGTGTGTCAACAAAGAGCCGCGATCTGTATTATCTATGGAGCCGCGAGCCGCGAGCCGCGAGCCTGGCGGCATGGTAATCCAGTGTGAGCGATTCACGTGTGTCACCGACGCGAGCCGAGTAAGTTCGCGAACTTAAAAACCGCGTACTTAGTTCGTACGTCTGTCACCCCTTTAAGAAACTAAGATATTATATTTTACAGTGTACCACAGTGATTGTGGGATATACTAGGGCTCGCTTCGCTCGTCCTGATAATACAATATGTTTGTTTTTTCAGGTGTTTGGATCACTGATCGAAACGAGGCGTCGATCATCGAAGTCGGACGGAAGTTGAAGGACCAGCTAGGTTTAACAACCAAAATTAACTTCCATTTGCATAACCAAGTTACTAATTTGATGACTATTTAGTTGTTTATCGTTAACGTTTAACGTTAAATAATTAACGACGTAATCATTAAGTTACCATGTCAGTGCCGAATTGATATTTTTTCTGAGAGTAGGAGACTTCATTTCCGCCGCCCGTAGGCCGTGGCCTATAACGGCCTATTTATAAATCCGCGGCTATACGGTCTGTAGTCTATTCGCGTTTGGAATATTGTAGTAAGAAAATATGACGTTCAGTATAATTGAGTCGTGATCATATTTCTCAAATAAAATGGGAATAAAAAGAGAATAAAAGGAAAATGTAACTAAGTCGAAAAGGCTGCAACCTTTTCGACTTAGTTACATTTCCCTCCGTTTAGTCCTTTCACAGTAATTTGACCTTTAAACCAAAGACATAAAGCTCGCTCTTATTATAGATTGAGGTAAAACAATTATTTTGAAAGTTAGTAGCTGTACGCGTTTTAACTGTCTTCCACGAATAGACTATAATTATTTTAGTAGATAATAGGATTAAGGAATAAGGATAGACTTTTGAGTATTTTACCTGTGATAGATAATATTATCATAGACTATGTTAGTATATTTTTCTAGTTTTATCTATTTACTCTGTGATTTATATCTAATACTTAATTTAAAAAATCTTAATTAGTGTTATTACTAATAAGTAATAACACTAATTAAGATTTTTTAAATTACCATATTCTCTAGTTATTATCAGTAACAAAGTTACTCATGTTATTGTTACTTACGTAAATACAGTGAAAGTTGAATTTTGTAATTAAATTTTATTACTTAATATCATTATATAAATTTTTATAATATCAAGAGGACAAAAACGCGTTTTATTTTTGTAAGAAAAACAATTAAAAACCTATAAAATTGTGCATGTTCTTGAGTTTGTTTGATTTCGTATTTCAGTTTCGATTCTTTCTTCAACTTTTTGGACGCTCTCCTCTGCTGTGTCTATGCCTTTATGGACGTTTTCTGTGAAAGATAATAATTAATTTGATCAAGTAAAGAAAAGGTCATATTACTTATATCATTAGTTTAACCTAAATTATATGGTCAAATATAATTATTAGTATACTGTAAGTATACCTACCCTAAATTGTTATTTTAGATCTAAGTATGACATAACAGTAACTAAGACAAAACACAACATTTTTGGAACTTCAAGAGTTCATATTGCAAAAAAAAAGACGGGTTGCACTCCGGGAGTGCCGGCAGAAGTGAAAACTTGATTATTAACGTTGTGCATTATTTTTTTAACCCATTTTTTATGAAAATCGATTAAAAAAAACAAAAAAAAAAATAATAAAAAAAAACAATCGTTTTAATTAATTAATCGAAACCCTTACAATCGATTAAATTTTTAACCCATTTTTTATGAAAATCGATTTTTAAAAAATCGATTTTTTAAATTAATCGAAACCCTTACAATCGATTAAAAAATATCGACAATCGAAAAAAAACAATCGATTGTTCGATTAATCGATTTCGATGTTACAACACTACTCTCCAACCGTCCTACGTTTTTTCCTTGGTTTTTCGATCAGCATGAGAATCTGACGCGAGTTTCACAGTTTTTACCCATCCCACAAAAGTGCTCAACGCCGCTAAAGAAGTTTTCACTTCAAAAATTCGTTTGCATGCATTAGCAATTATTATAAAGAAAAAAAATCTAAGGTGCCAACAATAGAGCTACCAACGACGTAGTATTTTTCCTACATACATGATTTTTAGCTAAGTTTATTTTAAAACATACCTACAACTTTCTCTTCAATCACCTTCCCCTTTCCGATACAAGAGTTTTCCTTATCCTTTATGGCTTGGAAGAATTTAGCGAAACGTCCCTTTTCCTCCAGTTTGTTAACAACCACGTCATCTTCGTGCCCGTCTTGGGAGTCTATGTGGTCATCGCTTCTAACAATCGGGATGACAGCTTGCGTCTTAGTTTTGCCCATCTGTGGGCTGGACTTGTCTGAAGCACAAGGTATAGTTTCATTCTCGGATTGCCCACCCTCGCTTCTCTGATCGTCGCTGTGCTTGCTCAGGTCGGGACTCATGTGCGTTATGTCAGGAATGTCTAGCAGATCCTGAATGATTGGCGTCTTCGGCGGGGGGGAGTTTGTGACTTCGGCCATCTTGTCGGGTATCTGCAAAACTTTCTTCTCGTCGCAATGTTCCCCGGGCATTATACTGTCGACGGTCTTCTTTATCATCTCGTCCACTACTTCCGCTTTCGTCTGGACCTCCTCCTTCACTTTTTCCACTTTATCCTCAACGTTCTGCTTAAAATCCATCGCCTCGTGCTTAATCATATCCGAGACTTCCGCAAACTTGTTTTCGACTTTGGTCGCTATCGTTTCTTCAGTAATATTCGGGACGTCGTGCAAGCTCGCGTTGTCGGCTTCGAGATCGTTGATGTTGACGATGTGGCTGCCACTAACGTTCGCCTCTAAGGAGTCGATGGAGCCGGTTTCATCGTTTCCATTCTCCTTTTTGTGTTCGACGATGTTCGCATTCGCGACGTCTATATCTTTGAGCGCCGGGACCTTTTGAAGGGGTGGTAGCTCAGGGAGAGACGTTCGGTTCTCCTCGGACACGATGCTGAAGTCGTTATTAGTGAAGTCGATGTTGGAGCCCTTGGTAGCGGTGAGGAGCGTGTGGCAGCCGCCGCAGGCGACGTTGTCGACAACGAACCCGTTCATCGCCGTGACCCGCTTTGGGGAATATTGATTGGGCGCCTCGTTTGCATTGCTGGCGTCTTCGACCTCCTCCAAACACAGCTTGTTGTGTCGCGCCTCCCCGCACATGTAAAGTAGGCCGTTGTCTGCAAATAACGAGTCATTCTGATATAATCGATAACAGTGAATGGTTTTAGTAATGGTGTAGATTTCGACGAGTCACTGTGTTTACTAAGTTTACGAGTAACAATTTAATAATGGAAAAAAATAACTACTATATTCACCCAACGATTAATCTCCCAAATAAACATCGATTACAAAACGAAATGATAATGTTGAGTATGTCAAAACAACACTTCAAAATGGTAAAAATTACCTACCTGTAACAAATGCTGTGTGCATCGCTCCGCACGCTACCAGCTTTAGCTGATATCCTTCAAACATCTTCTCCATGTCGATTTCCGTGGGCTCCTTCACGTTGGCGATGTCTTTGGGCATCCCCAGCTGTCCTTTCTCGTTGGAGCCGAAAGCGAATATTTTGCTCTCATCCATAGACAAGAGGAAGGTATGGTTTGCGCCGCAGCACGCGCTCTTTATTGCCACATTCAGAGGCAGAACTTGAGGTACGTATATTATACTCGATGAGTTAGGGATACCCAGTTTCTGGTTCTCATTATCACCAGTTATAAATACAGCGCCTTTTGCTGAAAATAGATAAACAATTCTTGATTATCTAGGCCTTAAAAGTAGCATAGGTAATAATCTTAACGATTTCTGGGATAATTATTATGACAATGAGAAAATATGATCTCCAGAAAAATTCTTAGGCCTTTAGCGCCAATAATCTGGTTTAAATGTCATGCCTTCGCACAGTGTGATAAAAACCTCGATTTTGTTTCACCGCGTTTTTCTTTCAAAATACTATAGTTGATAGCTATATAAACATTAGAGTAAAACTCCGAGATCGATATTCTTTGTAGTTATTTTTTTAAAGAGTGTCAAAGTTGGCGTTTTTCCGGGTCAAAAATTTGCATAAAAATTAATTAAAAAAAAACTAATCAAGTAACATTAATTTTCTTTATACCAATTGAACAAACACTTAATACTTTACTTTTTCTCAAAATTTGGTTAACCTACTGTGATCAAGTAGGGAGATATTTATTTATTTAATAATTTTAGTTTTTCATTTTTAATTTCGCGATTAGATCGAATTAGAAAAAATTTTAAGCATGAAACGATAGTGTGAATAATCCTTTATCAATGTTATTAAAAATCACACTCTAATAACCTCTGTGTCAGAAGTTATATCCAATTTAATTTTTTTTAAATAAAAATTCGGATTTTTTGTACCTAGGGTTGTCACTAAAGGTCTCTTGTTTGATTTATCCGGTTGATACGCAAATTCGCAATCGATATCCTATACGAAAAATATCAAGATCACGTTTAGGTAGGTATAATAATAAAAAATCTAAAAAGTGAAAAAATATAACGTAAATTAATGATTTTATATGCTCAAACAGTATCTAATCAGTAATCACCTTCTGATGTAGTCGGGGAAAATAAAATATCAAATTTAGTGACAACCCTAAGTATAAAAAAACCAAATTTTTATTTAAAAAAAAATTGATTTGGATATAACTTCTGACACTATCGTTTCATGCTTAAAACTTTTTCTAATTCGATCTAATCGCGAAATTAAAAATGAAAAACTAAAATTATTAAATAAATAAATATCTTGATCAGAGTAGGTGGTTAACCTATTTTTAATTAAATTTGGAGAAAAAGTAAAGTATTAAGTGCTTGTTCAATTGGTATAAACAAAATTAATGTTACTTGATTAGTTTTTTTTAATTAATTTTTATGCAAAATTTTGACCGGAAAAACGCCAACTTTGACACTCTTTAAAAAAATAACTACAAAGAATATCGATCTCGGAGTTTTACTCTAATGTTTATATAGCTATCAACTATAGGGCGATTCCATTTCCCGGGTGCACCAGTTTGACACACTTAAAGCTTCCTACAGGCAAAATGAAGCATATTTATTAATAAAATATCCCGTGAAGGGATACATTTTAACTAGTTTAACAATGATTTATAAATGTAAACCTTCATCAAATGTATGAAGAGCCATAAACAGGTCTGAAGCCATCGCCGGTGCAACCAATTTGACCCTCCATCAAGAACTGTGATGAGTTCATATGTGAGTACTGGTTATTGCGAAACTTTTACAAAATAACTTGCCTATATTTCAAAAGAGCATATAACAAAGAAACTATGTAACAAGATAAAAGTGATTATAGTAATAAGTACTAGACATTATTAACCATTTCTAGGATCGCGGGTGCAACATCAAAATTTTCTAATCTCTTAAAGGTGAATTAAACCGTAATTCTCTAACAAATTTTAAAATTTTCGATATGGAATATATAATTATACTAGTAATTTGTAATAAAACTACACCAAATTGTATTTTTTTTTTAATTTTCAGTTGTTTATTGGCCTGACAAAATTAATCGTCTAAATCACTAAAAACGGTTGAATAGTGTAATTTATACAAAAAAATTCGACGTATTGCTGTATAACTATACTACAACTAAACATTAATTTGAAATAAATGGTATTTTAATTAAAAAATATGGGAAAAAACATCGCGTCCCTCAGATGATAATGCTTAAAAACGCTCAAAATTATTCGAATTCCATTTTTTACCGATAAAAGTTGTTTTGTTAGTAAAAACACATCTTCTTACGTACCTATATTCCAATTGAAAAATGTAACTAATAACACATTTAAAAAATTCTCGTTAATTTTCTCTGTAGCGGAATGGCCCTATAGTATTTTGAAAGAAAAACGCGGTGAAACAAAATCGAGGTTTCTATCACACTGTGCTTCGCTTTCATTTCAAAATAGCAAAGTGTAAAGCAAGTTATTGAGGTATTTTTAACGTGAAGATAAGACTAGTGACAGGATTATAATTTATAGGTAAAAGAAAACTTACAAGTGATAAAAACAGTATGGTAATATCCGCATTCGACGAACGCTATCTTCTCGACGAAACTCAGCTCGGTGAATTTGGTGCAGGACCTGGTCTCCTCGCCGAGTCCCAGCTGCCCCTCAGTGTTTGACCCACACACGAAAACTCTGCCTTCGTCTGGAAGAAGAAAATATAACATTCCTTGTGACATTAAGCACCAGACAAAGAGAAATGGAAATGGGTAAGCGTGACAAAATCACAGCACACATATCAACTCGGAAAGGGATCGGCACCGTATCGCCTCGAGCCGTTCAATATTGTTTGTATGAAACTCCCTACTGCAACGCATACTAAGCGGAACCGTAACGTAATCGCCTCGCCTCGGAAGGGGACAGCGGTCGGCGAGCCGTAAGCGAGGCGTCGCCTAGCCGTAGCCGAGTTGACGTACAGGCGCGCGGCGCTATAATAATAATTATGATATGCTTTGGTAATACGTGCATACGTTAGGTTGACGCCTGGTTGACGCCTGGTTGATGCCAGGTTGACGGCGAGGCGAAAGTCGATACGGTGACGATCCCTTTCCGAGTTGATATGTGTGCTGTGAGTTGTGACCTTAAGTCACTCCTAGAGTTGGTGGAGTTGTGTCGTTTAAAAACCCTCTATTTGAAATGCTATTGCTGCTCCTACTGCTGCAACTGGTTCATCTGTGCTATAATTTCCTCGCTAGGTAATTATTGGCGTTCAAGACTGTACACTGCACGTCCATCAGCAAGTTTACATTCTGAAAATTGTTTTTTTGAAATTTTTATAATTTAATATAGTTTCTACTTTCTACAGAACTATTAGTGCTAAGAGAGCTGATGAAAACTCTATACCTATTGCCTATGGTCCTACGCATATCCGTAACGCCTCCAAGCTCCAGGTTTTACAGCACCTCCTGTAGGTTGCAGTCACATACCCGTGAGCAAGGCGGTGTGGTTGCTGCCGGCGGCCACCTGCGCGACCCGGTGCTCGCCCTCCAGCTCCACCAGCTGCGGCACGGTGCGGTGATCCAGGTCACCTGTGCCCAGCTGACCCTCGTCGTTGCAGCCCACGGAGTATACGCCTTTCGTGTCTGCAATAATAGATTTTGATAAGGAAGATTTAGGGATACAATGCTTCAGCAACAGAAAGGGATATGGAGTGATCTTCAATCATCTTGAGGATTCGCGAATTTTGCTACTGGGCTGTCTGTACTTGGTATGTTTAGTTTTAATGGACAGCGCTAAATATATATCTGATTAAGTAGCAAAATTATATGCCTTATTTTAATTACATCGCTTTAACTACTCAATGCCCCTGCACTGAGACTTTGCACTAGTTTTTAAAAGGTAATAAAGCCTTAATTTTCCACCCCCAACCATTTTAGAGCCATATCTAGGTATGTATTTCTAAAGCGCAAACGTTTTCACATATTCTTACGTGATCCCTCATTGATCTCTAAGTCCTTAAGGTCAATGAGGGGCAAACGAACATGAAACTCACCTGTGGCGAAGACAGTGTGTGCCCTGCCGCAGGCCACGAACAGCGCGCGGTGCGGCTTCAGCCACTTGACGCAGCTGGGCCGCGTCACCTCGTCCCTGTGGCCCAGCCCCAGCTGACCCCACGCGTTCGCGCCGAACACGAACACTCGACCATTCTCTGAAATCAAAGATCGGTGTTGTGTTATAATCAGTGTAGCCAATCACATTGTCACACGGATATTTTTTATGGTTATTTTTTATGCTACTCGTATTAGATTGACCTTTAAAACGTCTCATATACGAGTAGAGATAAACAACGCCCCTCCAAAATTTAAAACGTTTGAAGTGCGTTGTCAAAACGTTTGAAGTGCGTTGTCTTGCGCGGTCGGCTAGTTATGAGTTGACCAACAAATCTTGGTAAGGGCCGGGACACAAAAACACGACACGGCGCCGTACGAACTACGACGTCGTGCCGTGTTTTTGTGTCCCGGCCCTAATAGGTGACATGTGAAATACTGGTTGATTGGTTGAATACTTACTACATACAAACTCTTTCATAAGGATGTGACTACACACATTAAAACAGTAATTTGGAGGGGCGCGTCATGTTATCGTAGTTTATCTCTTTCAGTCAGCCATAGACTGTATAAGGCGCAGGTATGGCAGTTTTTTAAAGAGCAATCGGCGGTTCTTCAGCGGTGGGTTATTATATTGCGATAAGATCCTTATTAAAAGTGAGAAAACGGCACCCTTGTTCTTCTGCTACAAGGCTGTCCGAATATGTGTTGGATCATGGATGACAATGAGGGTACGAAACGGTTGTTATAAGTAATACATGATTGGCAGCCACGTTCAAATTACGATAATCCGAATAATCATCTGGATGCTATGGAATCCTTGTAGGATTTTAGAGAATAATGAGGAATTACAAAGATGGCGCCATCGTTAGTCAAAATTTAAAAGCCTTCCCTTGTCTTCTACTCACGGCATATAACAGCGCTGTGCTCATCGCCGCAAGACACGGCGACTACGGGGTCGTTCTTGATGAAGAAGTGGCTCGGCTCGTTGTCCGCGAAGTGAGACTTGCCGAACGTGAACACCGCGCCCGTGTCTGCAACATAAACGAGCTTAGTATCGCCTGATGGTATGCTAACAGATGAAGTTTAAGCGTTGCGTATCCAAAGGTTCATAATAAATACATCCTTACTAATACAATATAGGTTTATAAAGAACACATCCTAGTATTACTAATGTTAAAAATACAAAAAATACGACTGTCATTTACGTTTTTGCCCTTAAAACGTTGAACTGATTTTAATGAGATTTGAGCCTCGGGAAAGAACTCTTTCCACTTATCGTGGGGTAAACTGGTTAGTTTGTATAATATTATGGACTATGGAGTTACTCCTGGAGTCCTAATTTCCGGCAAAAAACAAAATATAGTTTTAAATTTTCTATTGCAAAAAATGTATGGTTTCTGCGCGACAAACAAATTTGCATGCAACTTTAACTCGCGAATAGCATTTTGAAGTTCAAGATATTTTGCGTCTTACTCTATCATAAGCATTTTTCTTTCTCATTTCTTTGACAATGGTAAGCAATGTACCTAAGCAATTTTCACACTTCCACGGCGAAGGACGACCATTTATAGCCTTAACCTTCGCTGGAAAAACCTTTAACATTTTAAAACAAAGAACTACTGTTGCGTAATAATTTTATCAATCATTTTCGACCAGAAGGCGAAAAGCCTTTTCAAGGGCTCGTGACGTCAAGGACTTACCATAAATTAGCCATTACGATAAGGATTATGGCCAAATTGTAGTGTTCGGATTCGTGTAAGAACCTTACAAAAAGTTTTACGTGAGTATAGTTACTGGAATTTTACTTAATTGAACTTCGGTTCTTGGATTTCCACTTTACTACGTCGGTCTAAATTTTTAACTAACGCAGTGTCTTTGAGGTCGAACTGTATTTTAGAGCGTCGCTCTAAAATGTGACAATCAAGTTTATTTGGGAAAATGTAGGATCCTGTTGATAAGAAACATGATTTGTGCTTCGGATGGGCTTGTTAAAATCAGAAGCAGTCTGATCTCTCGTGTCGGGTTTCGTGTCGGTCAGCTTTCCTCTGAGTTGCGAGTAGTAAGTACTGCGTATAGGTACACTTGGGCACTAAAAAAACAACCTTTTTTTTTAAATGAAATAAGGGGGCAAACGAGCAAACGGGTCACTTGATGGAAAGCAACTTCCGTCGCCCATGGACACTCGCAGCATTAGAAGAGCTGCAGGTGCGTTGCCGGCCTTTTAAGAGGGAATAGGGTAATGGGTAGGGATGGGAAGGGAAGGGAATAGGGGAGGGTAGGGAAGGGAATAGGGTAGGGGATTGGGCCTCCGGTAAACTCACTCACTCGGCGAAACACAGCGCAAGGGCTGTTTCACGCCGGTTTTCTGTGAGAACGTGGTATTTCTCCGGTCGAGCCGGCCCATTCGTGCCGAAGCATGGCTCTCCCACGTATAAGTAGCTGGCCTAGTTTCAAAAAAATATCGTCACCAAAACCGGTACAGGAGGCATTAATGTAATACATATTATGAACGGTATAGTTGAGATTTGAGGAGAACATTGAGAATTTATAGGCAACTAAATCGCAAGATAATAAGACCCAAATGCAATATGTCCGTGACTGTACATTCTACAATCTACGTAGTGAATAAATTAAGCTGTTATCAAGAACAAAATCAGTTTTTTGCGTGACTCAAGATTTACTCTTTATGTGGCTTTGAAGACTAAACCATGTAAACATGATGGTTACAATAGCTTGAAACTTTCAGTACATACATAATTACATACTCTGTCTGAAATCAGAACCAAGCCAGAAAACTGGTCTGGCTTATCACTTATAGCTATTTATTTATTGTGAAAACTAATATAAAGCTAACAACACGTTCCCCATAAATAATAAATACAGTGCAAAACTCAAATAATAAAGGCACACGAATTCAAAAAGTGCAGATAAAGAGGCTGTTCGAGAAAACTAATAAACATGTACTTGTTGTTGATTAAGTTTAAGATAAAGCAACCCTCAGTTTACTAAACTAGGCAGTAAAGTTACTTATCCTATGTGACAAGTCTGTAACACTGAAAAAATATACGAATAACTGTTGTTCTCTTTAGTCCAAGCAGTGGAAAAGCACATTTAATTAAGTCAATACCCTATTAATGAAATATGCATATTAAATTAAAAATTGGCCAAGTGCGAGTTGGACTCGCGCACGAAGGGTTCCGTATCACTACAGAGCAAAAAAAGACTAAAATTGTGTTTTTTGTATGGGAGCCCCCCTTAATTATTTAATTTATTTAAATTTTATTATTAATTATTAAAATAACAAACACAATTGAGTATTTTGTGAACATTTCAAGTGCCTATGTACTGCCGTTATTGATATCGAGCAAATTACAGCAAAAAAAATCACGTTTGTTGTTTGCCCTTAAATATTTAATTTATTTTGTTTTTAGTATTTGTTGTAATAACGGCAACAGATATACACAATCTGTGAAAATTTCAAAAGTCTAGATATAGCGGTTCTTGAGTTACACCCTGGTGACAGACAGACGGACAGACGGACAGACATCGAAGTCTTAGTAATAGGGTCCCGTTTTTACCCTTTGGGTACGGAACCCTAACTAGAGAACGCTAAAATTCATTCCGGAAATCGTACATTTTTCCGGGACAAAAAGTATTTACAAACAGAAATATCGGTTCAGCTGTGTGAAGAGGTAACAGACAGACAGATAAACAGACAGACGGATAGACAGACACACTTTCGCATTTATAATATTAAGTTTGGAGTTTGGACCCTAATCGCACGGTTATTCAAATCATTCATTATAATATCAGCCCATTATAACAAACTTTGCATATATTTACATAAATAAATAGAGATACAAGCTATCACGTAGCGCGTAGCGCTTCTACGTGTCGTAGAGCGCGAGCTACGCGACACGAACGATTTGATTGCAACCGTAGTTGAACCGTAATGAATATTAAATAGTTCGGTTACAACCTTTGCACGTTGCACTTTATGTGGTCCTACATGTAGACACGGTACGTAATATGTATATTGTTAGAATAAATAAGTAGAAGAATATTGAGATGTGAATGGATTGAAAAAAAAAACAGATTTTTTTTCAAGATTTTGATAGAATTTGGTATTTAAATACAAGATGCAAGAGGACCACGGGTAAAGAAAATGCTAATTTTTATCGTAGAAAAAAAATTATTATGTGGTTCTTTTAGGATACTTTATAGGTGGAGCCTGGGGCAAAAACTGCTTTCTGTTAAAAAGGACTTTATTTTTTATCGGAATGGGGTATTATAATGTAACCCTATATTTGTCGCACTAAAACAGTTCAAAACAATCAAAATCACATTAAATGAAGTAGTAATCGTAGTCTCTATTACACGAACATTAGGTTTTATTTTTCAAAGTCCGAATTAGAGCCATTAATTTACAATTAGGTGAAGGATATTTCTGTTTGAAAATAACTAATATGTAGGGTTAGAGATCAATAAGAAATAGAAATCTTATTTTGTTACAAAAGTCCACTTTTCCTTCCTAATTTTTATGGTTTGATTAACCACAGGGAATAAAGATTTATACTCTGTTATTCCCTGTATGTATTATCATATTATTTTGTTTAATTTTATTGTTTTAGACATTCACTTTTTATGTTTAATAATAAGCACTTCTAATAGTATAACTTTCATTGATTTATTTAAGACAAGCTTTATGCATAAATTATTATAACTATAAAAGTAATTAATTCACAAAAGTAAGAACAGTTTCCAACACCATAAGAAAACAATTAACATTTCGATCACAATCCTTGACCTCTTATTGGGTGCAATAAAAAAAATAAACTGTCAAAATCGAATTTAAAAAATAGAACTCACCCGGTATGTCGTCCGTCATGGTTACGTGGTCATGGCCGACCGGCGGCGCGCGGACTGACCGCTGTCCACCCCATAACCAGCCATAACATACCGTCACATGGAATTGGAATACCTGGAAAAGCCTCCGCGAAACTTCCAAGTAAGTTTTTTTAAGCATGATCCAATTATATTGTGATAATTCAGTCATCAATGTCAACGCAAAAGAATGCAATTGCCATTCTTATTATTTAAGTACCCACATTGATTTTTTTTCTTTGCCATCTGTTATATGTGACAATGTTTTTATTTGAATATGTGTACTATAATGTGTCTTCTCGGAGCGTGCGAAGTGGGTGGAGGGGGTAAAGAAAGCGATTGCCGCGCTTGCCGCGGCAAAAATATGCAAAAAAAGAGGCTCAGCTAATAGTCAAACAAACTTGTCAATCATGTTTCGAAATTTTTAGAAATTGGTCTTAATTGTTTTTGTATCGTAGACTGCAAAAATAACAGCAGAAATAGGTAGTCAGTATACAAATTTAATGTTTTTCCTAAATCCACTAGGAAATTAGATCAGATATAAATGGATAGCTGCTGTAAAAATGAAAAAGTATGTTATTCGATATTCGGAGCGTGCGAAGTGGGTGGAGGGGGTAAAGAAAGCGATTGCCGCGCTTGCCGCGGCAAAAATATGCAAAAAAGAGGCTCAGCTAATAGTCAAACAAACTTGTCAATCTTGTTTCGAAATTTTTAGAAATTGGTCTTAATTGTTTTTGTATCGTAGACTGCAAAAATAACAGCAGAAATAGGTAGTCAGTATACAAATTTAATGTTTTTCCTAAATCCACTAGGAAATTAGATCAGATATAAATGGATAGCTGCTGTAAAAATGAAAAAGTATGTGATTCGATATAACCTAAAATTGCAATATCAGTCAAGTCAATTTTATTTGAGTTGCATTTTATAAAGATATTAATTGAGTACCTAACTATTATTTTAGTGTTGATGAATGATGGATCACCATGGTCTCCAAAACCCGACGACAAAACTTGCAGTGATAGTTTCATAGAATATTTAATTTAAATCCAAAGTATTAGGTGGAAGAAATAGTGACTCACAAAATATGACGATAAACCAGATACTACATACTGGTTTAACTGATCTTTTAGAAGCTGGAGATAGAGTTTTGAATCAAAAAGGTTTTTCAAGTAAGCAAGTTTTAGATGAAAGGGGTAAAAAAGTTAAAATTATTATGCCCCCATTTTGAGCAAAACAAAACGAGTACTCTCAAGAGGAAACCGAAAGGACTTATGATATTGCTCGAGTAAGAATCCATATTGAAAGCAATGATATTCTATGTTACTATTTTAGGAACTCATTGATTGAAAGTGTATTAATGCAAAGACTCAGAAACATCAAGAATGTTTGCAGTGTTTTAGTAAATTTATAGACTCCGATTTTCTTCAAGAGTATTAATGTTGTAAAAAATAAATAAAAACAAGATTTTTAAAAACATTACATTTATTTTTTTCAAGTATAAAGTATTGCTCGTCTTTTTGTTACTGATTAAAGCAGCAATATGTTTGCACTTGCCGCTCTGGTTATAAACGCAGCTGCATTTTACTCCAGCAACAACCCGATCATTATTATCTATCTGTAAGAATGAATAAAAATGTTTAGACTTGCTTTATCCAAATGTTTAGTTACGTTTTTTGGTTGGTTGAGTACTTACGTTTGAACTTGTTTTATAGGGTGCTAAGTCACCGATGTTCGGCGAATTATATTAGCTCGTATTAAATAACATTGCCATTAGTTCTTAGCTCTTCTACATCCCTTACATGTCCTGCTAACACCAATTTATTTCCTTTTAGCATAGATTGGGCCTTGAAACTTATTGAGTGTTTTACACTCTCAAAACCAGGTTTTTATGATTATATTCATTTTCCACAAGTAGTTTTTAAATAAATATAACCCAAATACCATTAATTATTGTTCTAAATATACTTTATTTGCTATAATATTTACAAAATAAACAAACTCGTTGTTTATTTTTTGACACATGCCCACAAAACTTCGTTTGAAATGTGTCACTACTGACGTGCACGTTCCGATATAATATTTTGTCCACTAGCCCTTATCTTAATAGTTCAAAGATATTATTTTACTTTACTGGTAGGGCTTTATTTCTTTCTGAAAATTCTTGACAACCCTTTCATAGTATTAGATTTTCATTTGCCTATCATAATAATTAGAGTATCTGGGAAACCCAGTACATCCATAGAACTGTGAAAAAATGCATGCCAAATCGATTACCAGTTACATGTTGGTTACATGTTTACTATGACGGACATGCGACGTTATTACGTTGTCACGTTTATGAGCTATAGGGACAATGTTGATGCACAAACAACGTCGAGACTCGAACTGTTAATACCTAATAATTTGTGAATACACAATTTTAGCCGCTATTCATATTACTAGCTGCTGCCTGCTAGTTACATTATTTAATTGTATGTTTATGCGTCAAATAATCTTCAAACAATGGTTTGTGAATTCAACTTCAAGAGCAAAGTACCTGAGTTTGCTCCTGAATCCTGATTTCTCGCCGGTCATGGCGATTTATCCGTCCAAGTAGGTTATGAGTTATGACAGTAAAGAAATGGTAAAGAAATATTTAATGTCCTCGTGTAATAAATGATTAGTTGCATCTTAGCTGTAACTGAAAAACCTCAGAAACGCCATAAATTAACGGAACATTTCAAAATTCTATATTCGATATTTCATAGCAATAAATCTTTCTTCAATGTCGTCTATTCGACCAATTTCTACATACGGGGCTGTCGAATAATCGGGGTTCTTGAATAAAACAAGTAGGCCAGTGTTTGACCCCGTTTCACCCGTCAAAGTCGTTCTACAATGCAGACGAAAACAATAATAATAATATACAACTACCTGAGACTACTATAAGAGACGTATGAAAACCACGCATTTTGTATGGCAAATTAAAGATAATTTCATAGTCAAATGCTTGATTTAATCTAGATATATCTATCTATACATATTATAAAACAAAGTCGCTTTTTTTCCCTCATGTCCCTTTGTTCCCTTTAATCTTTAAGGGCCGATTCACACCGGATCGGCAGCGGCCGGCAGCGGCGCGAAGAGCACTTTTAGTGTGAAATAATTTTAAACTTTATTCACATACTTATAACTACTAGTATCGCTTGAAAACTTCTAAAAGGGCTCGAGGCGCCGCAGGCGGCCGCCAGCGCGCATCTCGCGAACTACTGGAGCAATTTTTATGTTATTTGGCACCGATAAGAAGTAGACCACGTGAAGGATCATGGGCTATCGATTTTAATCATTTTTTCAGTGGCTATATATTTTAATACCCGTGCGACGCCGGGGCGGGTCGCTAGTAGTGTAATAATGATAATATCGTGATAGGTAAACGCATCTCTTTGTTCCACTATGCGTACTGTAACAAACATCCAAACTATATTTATGAGCAGACGGTCAGTCAATGACCACCACCTTGACCGCGGTGCAGCAATCGATACCACGTGTCATTGGGGCTATCTATAACTTAATTATTGTATATCGATAACGAGTATTACTGTGTATAGGGCTATACCTACCTGCACATAGGGCATGATTTCGTCTAGATATCTATGCTCGCACGTAAAGAGTATCATCCTCCTCGCGTAGGGAATTCGATCCCGGGCGATTTTTCTAATCCCGGGATTTCGGGATTTTCTACAACGAATCCCGGGATCCCGGGATAATCCCGGGATCCCGGGATAATCCCGGGATTATATTGGTAATAGAAAATGACAACTAATACTCGTCGTTTTGGATCTAAAATGATCAAGACTCATAAATACACTGTTATTTTTAGGGTTCTGCGGGGCTAAAATGATCACATTTAGCAAAATTTTAATTCCTCTCAATCAATTCAGAAAATGAATTGTCAACACTGTCAAACTGACGAATGTCAAATTAGTACGAATTACTAGACATGAATTGCTAGCAGAGTGACCATTTTGCGATTTAAAAAAAATGAATCATAATTCAAGACGTGAGTGGAAGAATAAGGTAAGTAACATGAAAAAACTTCCCGTTTTTTTTGCTTAAATGGAGGCTTTAGGGCCGGAAAAATTATTTGAAATAGAAAAACTATGGATTATATGTGTAGCCAGATATATTAGCTAGGTTATGAAGTAAATAAGTTACAAGTTTTATTGGAATAATTAGGGAAAAAATTAGTTATTGTCCGTATGTTACGAAATGTTACTTGTTCGATTCTTCCACTCACGTCTTCAATTATTATGATTCATAATATGATTAATTATTTTAACGGTAAAAACGGGACCCTAATACTGAGACTTCGGTATCTGTCCGTCTGTCCATCTGTATGTCTGTCTCCAGGCTGTATTTCAAGAACTGCTATAGACTTCTGAAAACACAGATTGTATATTTTTGTTGTTGCTATAACAAAAATACTAAAATTAACATAAAATTAATATTTGAGGGCTCTCATTCAACAAATGTGACTTTTTGACCTTTTTTGCTTGTAATTAATAATGGCAACAGGTAGGAATTTGAAATATTCACAAACCCTTAATTATTTTTGTATTCTAATAATTTTTAATTAAACTAAAATAAAAGTATAGACTTTGGCTGATTTTTAAAATATAAATTCATTGATTTTCACCAATTAAAACAAATATTATATAACTTATACACGACGTAAAGTGGGGTTCTTACACAGTTTTACAGATAAAATGATACTGGTCGTTAGCAAAAACAAATGAAATTAAGTGTATTAACAAGATAGCCGACATAACGTCAAAAAAGGAAGTGCGTTTTGTTTTTATCGCGCGCATTTTACGCGCATTTTTATCAACTTAATTAAAAATATAATATTTATCAGTTCCGATAGTCCCGGGATTTATAGAATTACAATCTCGAAATTTTCGGGACTAAAATATGACCGGGATCCCGGGATCGAATCCTCTATCCTCGCGTCGTGTTCCTCATTGCTGAGGGTCGTGATTGCTCTTTTGGAGTTTAGTGGCGACCACATTACACTATCTGTGGCGATCCTTGGCAGAATGGAGAGCATACACTTGTACAAAGATACTTTGGCGCGTAGATTACATAGTCATGGGATGGATGCGGAGCGGCCAAAAAGTTTCCATTTTGAATGAATTGTATGCATTTCTATATATTTAACAATATGGCGGTATTCGTTCTCAATTTAGACTTTAGAGCCTTCTCTTCAACACAGTCTTGTAGGTCTATATAATTCGCTCGCGAAGAACTTAATCAATAGTTACGGTTAGTAACCCTTACATACAATTAAGAAATTTAAAAAAACCCCCGCCAAAAAACATTAAACTTTTTCTACTAATGTGACTTTTGTTTGTAATTTTTGGTCTTGTACGTATAATATGAGTCTGGGTTACTTGAAATAAATGATGATTATTATTATTATTATTTAAAAAGTAATGAAATAATATTTACTGACTTTAAGTTTAAATCATTCCTAAGAGTAAAGTAATATTTTAGTCCATAATTGTTGTCACGGTGTGTCGGGGGACCGCCAAGTTAACTACCACAACAGCGACTTTTGCATTTTGTATCGCCATAATAGTCACTGATTCTCTCGATTCGGGTCGCTGTGAACTGACCCTTAAACTAACAATATAGTATGTGAAATCAAACATCTACATTAGCGGTCCCCCGACACACCTTGACAACAATTATGGACTAAAATATTACTTTACTCTTAGGAATGATATAAACTTAAAGTCAGTACATATTATTTCATTACTTTTTAAAGTCTTTTGGCGGGGGTTTTTTTAAATTTCTTAATTTAATTTAATTTTATGCATTTTAAACTTGTGCAGAATAATTCCTATCAACTGGATCATATCCAAATGAATACCATCTATAAAATATGTCCTCTTGGTTGAGGCCGTCAATATGAGCCCAAACATGAAACCTCCACTTTGGGTTCATACGGAGCTCGGCTCCTATAGAATCCAGATGATGCTGCAGTAGCAGCATGCAAATATTTACTGTTTATCTACGTCTTACTGGTTGTCGCAATTAAAATGAGCCCAAACACGATATCTCTGCTCTAAGTTGGTGAGGAGTTGGGTATCCTATTGATTACCAGGTCATGGTGCAGAACCAGGTCAACTTTCCAATAATGTGATATATTCATAAGTGTCACGAACCAGAATGCAAAATATAAAACCCATCAAACGACTGCAAGTTGCCAATCGTCCTATCACGAACCAGATAAACCGTGATATTTCAGCAATGAGCAGGCTGATGATGATGAACTATAGCTAAGAACACTCTCGGTCATGTCAGCTTTCTAACAAAAAAAAAACTAGATCAAAATCGGTTCACCCGTTTGGATGCTACGATGCCACAGACAGACAGACCGACAGACAGACACGTCAAACTTATAACACCCCTCTTTTTGGTCGGGGGTTAAAAAGTTGCTGTGACATACGGATGGACAGACAGTTCGATAATTATGACAAATCTATAAGGGTTCCATTTTTAACCGACTTCAAAAAAAGGAGGTTATTTTCATTGGCTACGGAACCCTAAAAAGATTCATACTGTGAATACAGACAGTATAGTTATAAATTATAATATTATGTTTTGTCCTTGCTTGGTATTATTGACAGAAAAGCTCAAAATGTTGTGAAACTATTGTATGATTATAACGTCTGTACACGCAAACTGTATAGTATCGGTAAGGGGTAGTCTTATTATAGTCTATATTTACTAAACTGTAGTAAAGATAATGATGCGTACACACAGGTGTTAATAGGTCATGTTTGCGGGGTAATTTCAGTAACATGCTCAGGGTCAAGGAAAACGTCTATTACTATACGTAAATTGACTTCTACGTCACGTTGATGGAAAAACATTGTATCTTTAAACCACCTTTATAGATCCATTTGGATCGCAGTGACGTCAGGGCTCATAGGCAAAGGATGGAAAGGAAGGGATCTTTGATGATAATAGTAATATGTACCTACTATAACTAGCCCTGGATTTATAAATAGGCCGTATAGGCCGCGGACTAGGGACGACAGCGTCCTAGGGCGGCAGATTCCGGATATGGGCGGGCGGCGGAAATAAAGTGGCCTACACTCATAAAAAAATATAAGAATGGGTTGCACCAGAGGCGTGGTTAAAGTTAAAGTTAAGGTTAAAGTTAAATATGGCGTCCTTAGCTTTAACTTTAACCTTAACTTTAACCGGAAAAATTGACAGATGTCGCATGAGCATACGGGGTGTTTGGACGCCATATTTAACTTTAACCAGAGATTTGACATTTTGCATTGGAGTAAAAGTTAAAGTTAAAGTTACAGTTAAAGTTAAAGTTAGTTCGTGCAACCCACTCTTAATCCGGCACTGACTATAACGCTCTGTTACAAAACTTTACTGTAGTATGTTTTGTGTCAATTCTGTCTTTGACATCCAAATAAAGGTCTGTAGTGTCTCTTTTCAACTCATAGCTCTGAACGTACAACTATATAAATGCACAAAATTGTAGTATCTAGCTTTCCAGTAGAAACCTGAGTAAAGTCTAGCGGGAATTGTCCTGTTTGTCCGTCGTCGTGTAGCGTGTGTGTTACACAATTGTCTATGATTAATGAAACCGATTCTTGCATTGATAGGGCTGCCACAAAGTAAAAAAACTAAAGAGAATATATTTTAAAACAAAATTTACTTATTATTATATTATATAAGTATTAGATATTATGCTATTATGAAGCAAAATATTCAAATGCAATATATTTCTACAAATACAAATATCTTTAGTTCAGACTTCAGATTACTACGGTCCGTTTATTATACTTAGGTAATATCTTGAGTAGTTGTGTGGAATTAGCTGTCCATTATTTATTGAGTATGTCATTAGTTTATTACAAACTTACCAGTTACCACTTCTGTTAAAAGTTATTTCCAGTTCAATTTGAAAATGAGTTATTATTTTATTTTGTAGAATCAAGGTAAGTATTATTCCTATTTAAGCAGTATTATTATGCTTAATTACAGGTATGAGCTAGCTAAGTTATAAGCTTTTTAGCTGTATAGCGTAATTATTGTGGCAATAAGTTCTATACAAGAAAGATATCAATACGACTTTCATGACGGTGGCAACCCTAATTTACCAATTAGGCGTCAACCCCCAAGAACCAGCAAGCAATAGTAGCCACTAACGACCCGTATGAGTTGTTATTTGCTTAACGAGTTTTCTTCATAACTCCTATAATTGGAGTTATGAAGAAAACTCGTTTTTTTTGTTTATTCTAAGAAGAATGTTTGCATTGAATAAGCTCAGAAAATATTGGTCCGATTTTAATGCAATTTGGCAATACACGTAGAGTAGATCGTGGGAACGGATATAGGATTTTGTAGCGGAAAAATGTACAATTACAACGGCTGCATACTGTTTTTACGCGCGTGGATCGCTTTAGCTTAAATTTTGTTTCATACTTTTGTAGTAACTAGCTATAAGTAGTAAGTAATTTTACTACCTTCATAGGCCATTTTGTAGGGCCTATGTTTTTAGGCGATTTCTCAATTGTCATATCGCACAATCATGATTCATGAGTTCTGCTAAAATGCCGTAAGCATTTTTTTAAGGTTTGGAGATTTATATTCTACGTCAAATCATTACTTTCATAATTTTGTATTATATTAACTTTAACCACCGTCGTAAAACCAACCCTATTTTAAGTAGGTAAAGTTTATTTTAGGTTGCTGATATTCTGTGTACTTGTTGTATCGACTGGCGTTTGTTGTTGTGTCGCGGTTGCCATGGCGACGGTATCTACATCTCGTTGCGTGGCCACAGCCCACAGCCCAGTATTCGGACGTCGGCCGATGAACCTACTGCCGATAACTTATTTTTATTCTTTTATTGCCAAAACTAGCTAGCATCATCATGAGCTAAGAGTTTATGTCATGAACATTGAAACTTGTTTTATTCAGTACCTACTTTACAAAACAGTAGCACAGAATATAATATATTAGTCGTACCAAACAGTAGTAGTTATTAAAAAAACGCAAACGATATTAGCCACACTTTGCGGTGTTAGTAGCATAATATAAGGAGGGGTAGTAGCATAGTATACTATGGTAGTACTAAGTATATGTATATACGTCGAATATTAGTTATTTAAGGTGACGCAGCGTTAAAGTAAGAAACCGTGTTGAATATGTTTTAGATTGCTTGTTTTCTATGAGAGGCCGGCCCGGCCTCTCATAGAAAACAAGCAATGGAACAGCAAAAAATGGAAAGGGCGTAAGCGACAAAATGGTTTTTGTCGCATAATTTAAAAACCATAAATACATTTCATATAAGCTATGCACAAATTAAAGTGCATGCTTGAACCAATTTATGTACAATTTTTGGAACCTTAAATCACTCTCCTCTGTTGGAAAAATAGGAATCCCTTTTTTTACAGAGGTCTTTTCGATTGATTATTCTGTGCTATAAAAGTTATCCAATCGTGTTATGCTATGGGCAATTCAAAGACAAAGACATGATGAATACTGACAATGAACTTCAATTTCTTAGCTTTAGTCATTGGTGAGAAAAATCGGCATCGCTACAGCCAAATCATCAAGGCGTCGCCTTAATTGTAATTTAATGAAGATTTTGACATAAGACCCATTATCTGTCAAACTCTTCATTAACGCTTCAACAATCAACTCCCTTCCAAGCGGCCACAAATCACAATATGTGTGATGTGGCCGCGAGAACAATAGATTTCAAGAATCCGCGATCGAAGGATTAGATTGAAGTTAATTCATCATTAAATGTCTCTGAGTGCGGCCATTAAAGTGAAAGAGCTCAATTTTTTTACTATATAATACATATAAATCTCCTGTCACGATGTTTGTCCGCGATGGATTCCTAAACTACTTAAGGCGACGCCTTGATAATTTGGCTGTAGCGATGCCGATTTTTCTCAGCAATGACTAAAGCTAAGAAATTGAAGTTCATTGTCAGTATTCATCATGTCTTTGTCTTTGAATTGCCCATAGCATAACACGATTGGACAACTTTTATAGCACAGAATAATCAATCGAAAAGACCTCTGTAAATAAAGGGATTCCTATTTTTCCAACAGAGGAGAGTGATTTAAGGTTCCAAAATTTGTACATAAATTGGTTCAAGCATGCACTTTAATTTGTGCATAGCTTATATGAAATGTATTTATGGTTTTTAAATTATGCGACAAAAACCATTTTGCCGCTTACGCCCTTTCCATTTTTTTGCTGTTCCATTGCCTGTTTTCTATGAGAGGCCGGGCCGGCCTCTCATAGAAAACAAGCAATCTAAAACATATCCAACACGGTTTCTTACTTTAACGCTGCGTCACCTTAACCGATTTTAATGTTTTTTTTTTAATGTGTGCTTTTTTCCAACTTGAGAGATAGGATAGCTTAGATCTTTAATTATAGTCGCAATTTTATTTTATTGCAAATTATTTGTCTATAAAGAGCGACCATTGTTTATGCGACGCGGGTCACGGGATAGCGATGGACGTTGCCATGGTGACATACTTATTTAGTCACTAATTCAATAAAATAAAACGGGCGATATACTTTATAAAATATGGCAAAGAAACGTTTGCCGGGAATGCTAGTATAATATATAATATTATATTGTAATTAAACTCTAGTGTAACTCCATTCTAGGCTTGTCCCACATACCTACAGAAAATCAAGTCATTGTATCTCATACTAATAGTCAAGGAAGGGTTATCCGGTTAATTGCGAAAGTGTGTCTGTCTGTCTGTCTGTTACCTCTTCACCCCAGAACCGGAAGACAGACAGACAGACAGACACACTTTCGCATTTATGATATTAAATATGGATGTGGATTAAGGTTGTTGAGGAAGTGATTATGAGGAAGAGGAGGAGGAAGAGGAATTGTCACGCGCAAATTTAGAGGGTGCGGATGAGGAAGAGGATGAGGAATAGGATGATAGGAAATCATAAATACTAGCAGACCCAATCCAAAAGCCTTTGTCCTGTCTGTACATAACTAGGTACATACATTTTCCGGTGGACCAAACTATGAATCTAAACCATTTTCGAAACACACACAATAAAGAATCATCAAAATCGGTCCAGCAGTTAAGGAGTTCGTGTGCCTAGTGTGAATTTTTTGTTTCACATTCGATCGTGAACGCGTTTGGCGTTTAGTGTTTACTAAGATTTTGTATGGGATTTGTACAGCGCCACCTAGCGATGCTCACGGGAGTGAGCCCAGCCCAGTGACTAATCCCATACAAAATCTTAGTAAACGTCAAACTCGTTCGCGATCGAATGTGAAACAAAAAACTCACACTCGGCACACAGTAACATACTGTACAACACACGCACACAAAAAAAAGATGACTGAATGATACAATTCTCGCGCTCCGGCGTGTGTGTTGCCATGATTGGATACGCGACGCGCATGCGCAGTGAAATTCCTCATAAATTCCTCTTAAATTTTGAGGAAGCGATAGCGGAAGAGGATTTTTTTATTTTTATTTATGAGGATGCGGTAACGGATGAGGAACCCAAAATATTGCGGAACTTCCTCATTATGAGGAAGCGGAAGAGGAATCCTCAGCAACCCTAATGTGGATTTTAATAATTATTCTATAAAATCATATTTTATCATATTATTATTTCAATACTAGTAAGACGACGGATTTTTTGTGAACTATACTGTACAGTTCTGTTACTCAGCACTAGATGGCGGTATCAAAAAATGAAACAAAATTGCCAAATGAATATTATTTATTTCTTACAATCTAACACAATAATTATTTTTGAAGATTTTAATCCAATAATATGAAATATTCGATTTAATTAGCGGTTAAACTTTTCACAAGTAATTTTGCCTTAGAATTAAAAGTGTATTATATGTATAATAATAAGTTTTATATTTACAAATTATTATCAAGAGTTTCAGAATTTTTCAAGAAAATACTGTCATAGAAGTAAAATTATATGACAAATGCGTAGTGCATAGTTACTTTAAGTTGTGCAAAAATGGCCACTTCAATAATGGTAGATAGTAATTTACAAACTAGTACGTTCTAGATACCTTCTACTGTTATGATAATAAACGTTTTACCTTATAAGTTAGAAATTAACACAATTTACATTGCGACCACGTTTCTAATGGTTTCGGACATACAGACAGACAGTAATAATTTTATATTCTGTTGGTTTCTATCGAAAAGACGAAGATAGCCAAAACCATTGAATTGTTTTTTTCTGCACTCGAGAAGTTCCATACAACTTAAATACTTTTTTTCGTGGATAACATTAATTAACAAATTACAGCTATGTCAAGTAAGAGTTTATAACATAAGACGACGGACAGACGTCCGCCAACACTAAATGCGAGGACTTATGCTGGGAACTATACGCGCCGCCTTAATTTTTAAGTTGCAGCAGAGACCAGCCATACAGTTGCAGTAAATTCAAAGTACCCAAATTATAACTCTGCGCTCATATAAGTACTTTAATAGCAGATAGAGTTGAAAATCGAAGGTCCAGTCAAATGTCAATGTCAAAGCAATAATTAGACTTTAAGGGTCTGTCTCACCACTTCCTGATAAGTACCGGATAGGCTATCCACAACTTATCTGACAGATACTCCATACTCCACCTGTCAGATAAGTTGTGGATAGCCTATTCGACACTTATCAGGAAGTGGTGAAACAGCCCCGTGTCCTATTTCCTATTTCAGCTTTATTTTAGTACCAGTTCTAAATTCTTATTTCAGTGTTGTGAATTTCCCACAAAAATTCCGGCGCGGCAGCCCCAGGCTAGGATCTTGGCACTACTAGATTAGTATTGAAGTATTTTGGACTTATCATACAGACTGGAACGTTTAAGTTATTACACCTAAAGTTAAAAATAAAATGCCAATATAATGTACGACGTTAAGAATTAAAGCGTAAGTAATTTTTATTTATTAAAATTTACAGATTTTTTTGATACTGACCAGCAAGACTCCTACGGTACTAAGTAATTGTTAGAAGAAATTATTTTTGAAACTAGAAATGTAGATATTTATATTAATTCGAGGTAAAATAAGAAATGTACTCGCAGTACACTTGTAGGGTTTTAACTTTTATTTTCTCTATCCGATACTAGATGGCATCCTACACTTTATAGCACTGAATAGAATTAAATGCTCGTCGATAATTACTGACTAGTTCTACACTACATTTTGTCGTAAGCATTATTAGTATCGATTAGTACGAGTAAGGAACGATTAATTATGTTTTTGAATAACCATTTTTATGGTAGAGTAAGCTATAATTAAAAATAAATATAGATTACAGTAGCAATGTCACTAACATTAATACTTGACGATGACTGTGTGAACGCTTACATTAATTATAAATACAAACTACACGAAATACAAAAATAAAAAGAATCCATTCGATGTTTTGATCAAACTACTCTAGCATACAGAGGTAGTTCACAGCTTAGAAAGAGCACTGGTATAAGAACAACGATTTATGTATTTTTAAGTGCTAATATATAGGCGGTGTATTTTAGCTGGTGTTACATTTTAAGCACTACTCAACTAAGAAGAGTGAAGTTCAATGAATGCCAGAATTCTGAGGTTTCTGATAGGTGTTTAATGTTTATCCTTTCAGCTTAGCTTATAATATTTCGTCGTCAGCCAATCAAAAACGCTAGAGAAAAGATAAACTTCCGTCAAAGAAACTTTAGTAACTGAATAAGAATTCTACCACTCGGTGCTCTAATACAACTATGTTGAAAAGAATTAAATACTTATGTGGAGACATTTTACATCAGAAACTTAACACAAATCTCACTCAAAATCTATTACGAGTTACTACGTAAAGGATTTCGATCGGTAATTTTAAATTACCAAAATTTGGTAGTACCATGGTACCAATGGTTGTAGGTACAATTTGTAGACTTTATTACGGTATGCAGGTAGACTCAAGAGTCATAAGTAGCTAGGTTTAGGTAATACCAAATGATCTGCATATACTAAGAATTCTGCTGGAATTTGTGTTTTTGAGGTTCATAAATTTATTACCAAATCCTGATTTTCGGTGCTACCAAATCCTAATCACGATACCGAGGTACCAAATCTGCAGTTCTGGAAATTACCAGATCCCCCTAGTAGGTCTCGGCAGGACCACCGGTGCGGGCATCATGTCGAACTCCTCTACAATGGTCTTCGGATGGAGTGCGCTGATGTTACTCTCCAGGGTGTAAGTTCTCACGTGGGTCTGGACCATCGGCGGTGCGCGCGGTTCGTTCTCCAGCCAATCGTCCCTCTCTTTCTGGCGCCTGCGGTTCGCTATCTGTCTGTCCCGCATGTGGCGGAGGCGGGACAGCAGACCCTTCACCTTCTGCGGGGTGAGGCCGGTGCGGCCGGACTTGAGGAGCTCCTCGTTGTAGCGGTACGAGCCTTCCGGGTCGTGGCGGTTCCAGCGGTAACTGAAATTGAGTTTACAAAGGTTACTTGTATAATGTCTTAAGGTTGAGCCCACTGAGTGCATTTGTTTGGTACTAACGCAGTGGTCTACATTTAAAAGAAATTGTTATAGTTATTTTGATCATGATAAGGAAAACGTGACATAGCCCCAAGAAGGAAGCAGATATTGGTACTGTACAGGGAAGCCCTAGCAGCTAGAGGCTAGCCTGAAATCTGTATGATGGTAGGAATTTGAATGACGGTCTACAAATTTTAAAGGGTGAGAACTGATGGGAACGGAATTATAGGAATCCGATGGTACTGGTCGCTTATGGCTTTTACTCAACAGCCTAATCACCCAGGAGAACTCATATTCAAACTTACCCAGGGAATGGTCTGGTGAGGCGGCGCTCGGCGTGCGGGCGCGATCTCTTCCGCAGTTCGTTGGGTCTAAGGTCGTACTGCTTGTTGCGGAAGTTCGGCTTCGGCCTGTTCTGAGGCCGTAGGTCATAGGCTTTCGGCCTTAAGCCATGGTCACTGGTGACGTCATTAGTGCGGGGATCCTCCTCACGGCTGAGGCTGGGTGCGATGATCTCGTTCAGTTTCCCCATCCTCTGGTACCGCCTGCGTATCTCATTGAGCTTGGACTTCGGCACCTTCTTGAGTTTGGTCTGACAGATGTACTGACGCTTCTCGAAGCAGTTACGCGGCGCCCACCTGTAATGAGATAGTTTTCATTAGTTTTCGAATAACGGTTGTAATTTAGGTCTAATTGGAAAGAAATATTTGATGACGGGATACTACAAGTTTCTAACAACTGAATACTACTGAAAGAAATTTAATTAGCCAAGGTAATTGGAGATTAGTAAAACATTATTTGCAGGTTTAATACTTGTCTACAGATCAAGAATTTAAAATGTTTCCTTGAATACTCTCATTAATACTTCGATCGGAGGTTCTAGGAATTCCCATGTATTCTTTTGTTGTCGAGATCACCGGTGCTCGCGTGGGGCCTGAAGGATTAATTTACTTATTTTGTTCCAGGTAACTTCGGAATGACGTGAGTACAATAATTTTGCTATCGGATTATCAGGTGTGATATCAGTCACTAACATGTGGGACAAGGGCGAATGGGTAGATAAGCGTGATGTATCGGTGATTGCAGTTAATATTTGAATAGATAGGAAGATTCACTGTAAGAAAAAAATAGATAAGAAGCCGATAGTATGATGATATCGCTAGCTAATAATAGTTATCACCAACTGGTAAAAAAGTACCTTTTTGGCCGAATCGTAAAAAATCTAATATATAAAATTCTCGTGCCACAGTGTTTGTGTGCGAACTCCTCCAAAACGGCTAAACCGATTTTAATATACGTACATTCTTTAGGCCTGAGAATAGGTTTTTATCTACTTTTTATATTGATACTAGAAACTATGTTAATGGCAAAACAACGTTTGCCCGGTTAGCTAGCAATACTTATGCGTCAATCAATAACCACCTCTTCTTTTAAGAAGTTGTAGATACTCGTAATGCCATCCTGCATCATCCGTTACCATCTTTATCTAGGTAGTAGGTAGTGTTCTATTTTTAAAAATGTTCAACATAATATTATTATTATGTTCTATCTATTCCCTTTGTCTATGGGTTTCTTATGAGATCATAGATCCGTTTATGGTGTAGACGTCCATGAAAACTGTAGGCAAGATTATATCGACGATGGCAATATCCGTTTGCTTCAACAACAATTTACCTAAAATTATGAATTTAAATACGTTCTTAGGAGGTTTTCTATAATTAAAACGTACTATAATTGAACGGATTAAGTATAGGGTAGTAATTATTTTAATTATTGAAGTGTCGGTAATAAGTAGCTACATTATTTCCTTAAAGACTATTAGGGGGTAATTTAAGAACGTATGATTGAAGTTCTTAGTAAACTATTTAGTTTTTATTATTCGTTGATCTAACTAGATGATGCCTGCAACTCCGTTGCGCCAAAATTGTTTTGTACCGTACATTATCAATTATAATCATTTTGCAGAAACTTCCATCTTTATTAATTTCAATTCTTTTTAACCTTAGTCTATTTAACGTTTATACCTAGCGAATGTTATTATCCTAATAGCTAATATATTAACTATTCCAAGAAGTATTTTTCGCCGGTCAACAACCATTACTGACAATTTATAGTCAATCAGTCAAAAAGTTAACTCATAAAATGGGATTTATGAGATATACAACCCATAAATAACGATTAACTAACGATTTTCTTGACTTATCGGTGGGGTGACTACTGACTAACCGAGAGATAAGTGGAGTTCAACTATGTACTTAAATACACTCTTATTATTATAAATGAGGTCATTTAGGATAATAAAGTCCACTCAGGATACAATAAATATCATGGCTGTTTAGTGGGATGTTTTCTACTTAGTAGATATCAGTCAATCATTATAAGTTAGCTAGTTGTAATGTTTGAACTACCAAGTTTACTTGTCTATAGTCATCAAAATCATCTGAAAATATAGTCACCCATCAAGCCTCAAGCGGCCACCGGCGGCCGCGTAACAATTGAATGTCTATATTGTGTCTGTAATTCCCACGATCGAGGTAATTGAGAAAACTGTTTTATTTGTCAAATCGAGCTAGTCTAGATTTTTAAAGCTTTTTTCAAGGATTTTCCGCTACAACGTTTTTCTTGGTTTGCATCTTTGAAGGCTGGTGCTATTATAAATTCTATTCTATTCTAAACTGAAAAAGTCGAATCAAACTCGAAACGAGAGTTCGTATTTACCTGTACAGTAGTTCTGGCACCATGGCTATACAGTGGAACTGCAGCTGCTCTGGCGACAGCTTCTGCATCTTGGAGAAGCTCTGGTAGTGCATCCTGCGCAGCTCTCCCCCCCACTTCCACGCTTTTGAAGCATAGTCGTAGATGCCGCCGATCCACCGGCTGGCTTTCGCTGAAATTGAAATATGAAAATATTTTCTCTTGTGTTGTAATGTTTTCGTCATAATGAGACACTGAGAGTTTCTGTGTGTGTGTCTAAATTCTAAAATGTTTTGATGTTTAAATTTTAAATGGTTTTTAGTTTTTATGTCTGATATCTCAAAGACTGTCGTGTCTAAATTCTTAGGTGTAACAAATCATTTCAGTCTGCACTCTACGTAGCTTGTATAGTCAGAGGAGTAAGGCTTTATCACAATGATGATTTGGAGACGAGTTCGGTGTGGGGGGAGCACTAGATCATGGGTCTGTCCTCCGCACCCAATACAGCCTTAAAAGCATAGAGTAAGAACAAACTGCAAGCTAAACTCCATAGACGCTGGTCGTTCTCTCCTCTATAATGCTAAGTACTCACACACGGTTTTGCTCGATAGTTTTACTCCGAGTCGAAGGAAATGACATATTTGACATATTTAATTCCATCGAGCCGGCTCGAAGCGAGCCTTCGAGCTGTCAGTTTTGGCGGTCCACACGGCGGTTATTGCTCGATTTGGAGTAAAACTATCGAGCAAAACCGTATGTCAGTGCTTAGCATTACATGTACATAAAACTTTCAGCTTTAATGACATAACGAAGACTTGAAATTGTAGTATGACAAACTCACGGGCATTGTTGTCGTTGAGATGGTTACGGAGGTTGCGGTCCTCCCAGCGCGCCGGCACAGACAGGCTGCTGTTGAGGTCCTGGAATAAAAAAGAGGTTGATTTCAGTGATAGACATATATTAAGCACTTAAAAATTGAAAATATAGTTAGAATTTGTAAGTATGGACGCGTATATTTTTTTTTCATTTCACGTAAAAAATCCACTAAACGGACTATTGTCTCTTGAATTAATATTGGTTAATCGGAATCGGAATTGGTTTGTCGTTTAATCGGAAATGCTACAGTGTTTCCGCGAGTGAAGCCACGGGCAAATCCTAGTAGTCTATTCTAATTAGAAAGACGATACACGTTTATTCGTTTGCAACTGTTGAGCCGATTTTGATGAAATTTATCATAGACATAGAGTAAACCATGGGGAATGACAGATGATACTTTATATCATAATAAAATGTACCATTACCGCGGGATACTCGTTTTTACGAGGACGGAGCCGCGTGCAACTTCTTCTAAGTAATAAAAATATCCAGCTATCACGTCATTGATAAAGCCGTGTACATAATGACGTGATGTGTCGCGTATGGATGATGAATCAGGGACGTTTCATCACCGACCTTCGTTGCACCGACACACTGGCACACATCCGAAAATGTTCTACGTGCAGTGCCGATGCAAAACGTGATTCATTGTCTCAAATTACACTTTCAGTGCCGTTGTTGTTTGGTAAATTGTGGAATTTACATAGATTTTAGCGATATTGTTTAGGATATTGCGGGACGTGCAACAGCGACATATTATATTGTTTGGTCACTAACCATTGAGGGGTTTTCCAGACATTTAGTATGTTTGCTCGCTAAAACCAAGCTAAAACCATAGGTACATTTTGCCGGGACTAAAGCATTATGTAATTAAGATATCTGCGTATTTTAGTAATTAAACAACTAAGGACATGCTGATGCATTGAGAATGTACTGATGAAAAGATATTTACTTACAGAATGAATGTTGACACTTGACATTAAAAAGACAAAACTTATCTGAAAGGTAAAACTATAAAATAGTTCTATACAAACACCACAGTAATAATTAGTATATAATCTAACGATTCAATTTCATATTATATTTTGAGACTTAAAAGTATTTCGACAAAATGTAGCATTGTACTTATTTCTATTTTGGGCGGTTAATAGTTACATTCGAATTGGTAGCGTCGCGCTGTAGCTGCCAATTCAAAGCTTTAGCATGGAGTAAATACACGTGTCTAGTCTCTGGCTTTAGTGAGGTAAATTTTTATTTTTTAGTAATCTCTGATTCTTGATCTCGATTTTGACTCGAAATAATATGTAAATTAATTGTCACGGAAACTAAATTTCCGCCATAATCATGCCAAATCATGCTTTAAATACGAAGTACAAGATATCTTAACTACCTACTTCATATGGGGCTAACTTTATTACATTTAATTAACTGCTATTACGTCTGATCTAGAAATCTAATAAAACTCGTCTTAAAAGTTTATAAAGATAAGGCTGAAATCATCAATTGTGCCATCAAAATCGTGCCTTCTCAATAAATACGAAGAACAAGATATAGACTTAACTGGTTCATATGGGGTAGGGTTGCCAACCTACAATTTAAAAAATCAGGTTTGAAGTTACAATAACCAGGACAATTTCGCCCAAAAACAGGACACAAGACTCGCAATAGTAGAATAGTAGAATTATCTAGTGACAATAGACACTAAGGTTTAGGAAATTAAAATAATTATGTCTTTTAATCAATAAAACAATGTAGTTAAAATTATTTATCATAAAACTAGATGATGCCCGCAACTTCGTTGCGCCAAAACTCGTTTATCGCGCGGGAACCGAACATATTTCCGGGACAAAAAGTATCCTATGTCCTTTTCCGGGACTCAAAGTATCTCCATGCCAAATTTCAGCAAAATCGGTCCAGCGGTTTGGGCGTGAAGAGGTAACAGACAGACAGACAGACAGACACACTTTCGCATTTATAATATTAGTATGGAAGTATGGATAAAACAAACAATTTTGTTTACAATAAAATTTTAAACTTGGATAATTGGTTGTGAGCCCAGGACGCTATCTAAAAACTATCCAGGACGTCCCAGGAGACTAAGAAAACTAGGACATGTCCAGGGAAAACAGGACGGTTGGCAGCCCTAATATGGGGCTAACTTTAATACATTAAACTAATTGCTATTACTGACTGATGTAGAAACCTAATAAAGCTCGTCTTAAAAGTTCATAAAGATAAGGCTCAAATCATCAACGTAAGATAGATGCTAAGCATACTTAAAAATCTCTAACAACACTCTCTTTGTAAGGATTTGAGGTCGGTTTAAATACCATGTCAACTATTAATATTCGTACATGACGTAAGAGTTATTTTGCTTGTTTGTGCCCTCGGGTTTAAGCATCAAATGTTTGATATGAGTTCGTGAAATTAGTACGACATTCCTCTGTACCAGTTAACACTGAATATTATGTGGAGCTCGGCATGCAAACATTGTAGTTGGTTTGTATTGGATTGATCGCAATTGATGGGACTCTGAGGTCAGGTTAGCTAAAGCAATCTAATATACGAATTACGAAGTCCGAAAGTACAGTATCGATTTTCGTATTATAAATTATAATGGACTACGGCCACTACGGGAGAAGGACATTGGGGCTTTAACATCAAGAATAACTAATAAGGTAATGATATAAAAGATAGCATTGTATGAATGTATTAAGCTTTTAAATATGTATTTAAAAAATATTACAGTCGCCAGCATCAAAGTTTATAGATATGTAATGAATAATTAATACTATCAGGACATCTTCTGCGGTGAAAACCTCACCTACGACCTACGCTTTCCCATTTTCCACTACCATCAATATTCAATAATAATATAACATAAATCTTCGCGAGCAAATTGACCCAAGTCTGATTGACGTATATCTAAAATGGCGTAATAATTATAACCCACTATGCTAATTTTTATGATGCCGTTAAGCTAATGTCTAATAAATTGTACGGTAGTAAATGACAACTGTACTTTAAACTATAAATTAAGTAATTTATACATCTGTTTATAACCGAGCAAATAGATTTCGTGATCTACACATATTTATACAATTATTTAATCGTGAATTGACTAAAAATCATTTCGCTTCTCCTAACTCATTAAAAAAGATAAAGAGAGGCATTGGGGATTTAGTCAAATTGTATTCTATAATTTCGATGGCAAGTTAGAAATAAACAGTACATTTGACATAAAGCGGACATGACGTTTGCGATGCGTTATGTCAAATTCGATGCATATTTGAATTCTAACTTCGCTGATTCGAATAAGGAACAATGATATTTCGAGACTCTACGTCTCTCTACCAGTCTTTCTTTATCATTTACTGCATGCACTAAATTATCGAGTACGTATACTCATAATACTATGATCAAAAGTAGGTACCGCGGCCTTATCGCGGTAGTTAACTTGCATTATCTCCGATAAAACGTTCCCAGAACACTTGCAATTGTTTATTGCTTTATGGATGGGTTATGAATTTACGGGGAAAATTATTGGATTAGCTAGAAGAAAGTGTTAAATGCTATGCTGTGAAGCGCTCCGATTTTCGTACTTCAGATGTGATTTCAATTAAGAGCAATCAAAGTTCAAAAGATCCTTCGATCGGGGATTCTCGGAAATGCTATTGAATTCTATTGTTGTCGCGATCACCGGTGCCCGTACGGGGCTTGATGGGTTAAAGTACTATTTAAGGTTCAAAATTTAACTTTTTTTACTATAAGATTAAGTAACATCGTTTTATTAGAGTTGCGTTGCGCTACGCAGCTCGATTTAGTTACAATTTGAACTGACAATAAAGCACTTATTGTTGTGTAAATAGAGTTCAATTTTAACTTCCAAGTGACACCCGGTTGCCGTAACAATTGAATATCTATTTTGTCTGCGAGTCCCACGATCGAGGTATTAAATTGCTTATTCATTCATTTAAAAAAAAGAAAAACATCGCGCCGCGTTGTGTCTTGTCTTGGTGTGATCCTTATTAAAAATATCCCTGCACATCAGTTTCATGGCTTTCTTAAGAAAGACAACTATCGCTGGTGATTACTACGGTAGTAACCGTCATTTGCAATCTATACTCAAGTCTTATCAATAAACCTTTAATGGAATAGGCAGTAGCTGGAATATATAGCGCCCTTGATAACTCCTTAATGATAATTGCATTAACACGTCTCCTAAGTGCCTAATGGAGTTTCTACCTAGGTGATAGTTTTTACTGGCCGTCATTTGGGAGGCATTTCTATAATAAAGCTGGAAGTACCAGGAATGTGGCCGCTTAGAACTCAATCATCATTTTCTTTTTGTTCGCAAATTTAGTGCTACATATTTCCACTCAGGTTTTTATGCTTTTGTTTCTTTCAATTATTTTAGTTAAAAGGTGTCAGTCTTCCATATTATTATGTCCTTTCAGAATCAACAGACCTGAAAGTTTGTAATAAGGCTATTTAAATAGACATTAAACGGTTTTTTTTATATCTGTGACCACTTATATAAACAGAATTTTATGAACATACTGTACAATTTTATAACTTGTAAATTGATAGTATTAAGCTAAGTACTTACTCACATACGGTTTTACTCGATCGAGCAATCACGTAGAGTATAAAATCCACGGGCCACAGCTTGGGCTTTTGTCCACACATTCATCATTAATCTATCGAGTGACGCGCGCCGTTCAGTATATTCACCGAACCGTTCGAGCTAAAATATGTCTGATCTGCAGTGATCACCTAAGGAGACGGTGGCTACATTTAGCAAGTCTCACAATTCGTACACACGTTTGAGTAAAGCTCGACGGCTCGAGTCGAGTAAGCTCGAAGGAAATTAGATTTATTTAATTCCATCGAGCTGGCTCGATGCGACTCGAGCTGTGAGCCTTCGAGTTGTGAGTTTTGCGTCCACACAGTTTTTACTCGATTTGGAGTAAAACTATCGAGTTATACTGATAGTGAGTATTGACCATTATAATGATTTGAAGTAAAACTATCGAGTTATACTGATAGTGAGTATTGGCCTCTTCAAAATTTTCATTTGACTGGGATTTAAAAAACAACTTGTGACTGACCAATGAACGCGCGGTTTGTTTCTGAATCCAAATCAAACGTGAATTGGGAATACTTCTAAGTTAAAAAAAACCTGTGCTCCTAGTAACTCCCCGCCAACTCATGTTATATCTAAATCACGTAGCGATTAGTTTGTTTGCGCGGTAGATGAAAGCTGTGCATAAGATTCCGCCCACCTGCTAGCCGCTATAACAATGTGCAGCTGGAGTCCCGGAATAGACCGGAATTATGGCCACTGATGACGTCACCATCGAAGGCCATGCTGGTGTAAAAATTGTGGCAATTTTGCCAGCATATTTCATATCACGTGCACACGGTGCCACATAATATACTATTATCACTAGTTAACGCCCGCGACTCCCTTGCGTCGTTTTTTTATCAAGCGGAAACCGCCCATTTTTCCGGAACATAAAACTTTCCTATGTCCTTTTCCGTCTCTCAAATCAGTATTTCCATACCAAATTTCATCTAAATTCGTTCAGCCGATTAAAGGTCAAGGGGTAACAGACAGACTGACAAGAAGACAGACACACTATCGTATTTAAGATATTAGTAAGTAATCATTTTACTTTTGCATTACGCAGTTTCTCACATTTAGAACCTTCCTTTTTTTTCCAAATCGCTTACATTTCTTTTTTTGTTTATAAGTTGTAACCATAACAAAATGATTAACCGTATGTAATTTCAGCGTTATAGTCACTTATCTAATAAGACGGCTGTGGGAGCAATGAGAGAATAACGTCATTATAGTAATGATGTGAAAAGTTGTCATTACGGACAGGACTCCAAGGATATAATATTATTTAGACACGGTAGTGGGCGGTTCGAATGAACATAATAAGTATTGTGTGTGTTTGTGTATCTAGCTAGAGTCTAGACACACAAACGCATACACACACACTAGTTTAACGATATAAGAGATCTACAGCGAAGCTGGGATATGCACTTTGTGCTAAATCAGCAATACGAGCGTGGCGTTATGCTTTCTTTGAATAGAGCATTTTTTATGTTCTTCAAAGATGATTATGCCGATTTCAAAGTCAAAATTCCTTGATTAATCATCATTTAAATTCTATTCCGTATAGAGTAAATTTTTATTCCTTCACTTCCGACTAAAATTGGCTTGAATTGGCTTATTGAAAAACACTGCTTTCCATTTTCATGCCTGATTTACATTAAATAGACTTTATAACGTAGAGTTTAAACAATTTCCTTACAAAACAAAGAATGTAAAACAATGCATTGAAAAACAATGTGAAATTGCTGCGCTTAAATTGTTAAAGGAAACGATTAATGTATAGGTGCGTCTCGGTGTAGGGTGTCGGCACTGTTCAGTTTGTTAGGATAACGTCGGATTTTAAGTTTATCCCAGTTCAAATAATTTGCGATGTGGTTAGTCGATTAATTAAACAAACAAGGCTTTAAATTCAAAGGTGAAAATACAAAATAATACAAAATGATATGGATTCCTAAATTAATGTATAGTTTTGCCGTCATAATCCGTAGTATCTTTTGATTTTTGAATATAGTCTGAATGTAGCTGAAACTAAAACGATGATTTCAAAGCACAAAATAAGTCCAGATACTTTGATCTAATAAGATATGTTTCATATCATTTATGTTTCATTAAATTATACAAGAATCTAGCAAAAATGTATTCCGAAATCCGGATAAGTAATTATGATTTATCCACTATATGACCTAACTCATGGTGACCCTACACAGGTCAGTACTGAATGGAGCAGCGAAGCTTTCTTGTCGCAAAAACTTTAAACATCCGCCCGAGGAAACTGTACTTTAAATGCAATTACACTTCTTTTGTTCTAGAAAATACTACCAAGTATAGAAAATAGCTAAATACGTTTGCAATATTCTAAAGAAACATTTTCAAGAGAAACTTAGCTGAAAAACTTGGAAAGTTGGTGCTTTTAAGCGCGTTTATATTTTCTTTAAAACTTTTCAATTTTCATTCATGCTATCCAAGTATTGAATTGATGTTTTACAGTAGGTAAGATTATTTATATCGTAAATTTCCCTAGTAGATAGCTAGGTATATTAAAATATTTCACTTAAGGCCGTCCCCCGAGCAATTGCCGAGTTACCGAGATCGCACCAAAACCATATTTTTTTTACTTATCTTAGTTCAAAATTGTCCTAAAAAAATTTTTAACGGGGAATATGTAGTTTATGACATTGTCGATCTCTTGGCGTGTGTTTCAAATAAAAGTAATTTGTAAATCCTAAGGAGATGCTGAATGTATGCTTGATTTTTAATAAATTGGTTTTACTTTGGAAGCTGATATCATGTGTATAATAAACAAAAATAGAAAATTTAAAACGGCGAAAGGAATGTTGATAGACTGAAGATTATTGCTGTATTTTTATTATTACTTTGTAGCTTTCAAATTATGAGTTTATAAGGCCTGAAATACGGTAAATTACGTTATTTCCGAAAGGAACGCCCTTAATAAAGAACATCTGTGTGGCCGGCCTTTACATAATATAAACCTGTAGGAATTTACAAATTAAAATTTTTGTTTGTATCTAGTTTTGAAAGCACAACTAGTGGGTCAGGGTCATCAATTGTATTTTAATTGCCAACAATGTAGTATTATCGCGATTTTTTTATTAACGTGAGATAAGATTATATATAATCAGTTTGTTCAGTTTTAATCAAATGGTAAAAACAGTCGGGGATGGTATTATTAAGATTTCAGTTCAATTTTTCGGAGTGCATAGACAGAGTTATAGTCGACGCGACGGTACAAATTATAATTTGTCTTACAATAATTTAGTTTCAATTTCATAATATTATGAAATTTAATGTAGGTAGGTAAGTAGGCAAAAACGGACTTTTTATGAAAAATACTTAAAATTAGATTATCTTGAAAACAATTGGATTTAGGATAGGGTGTTTCGTAGTAAAGTCAGTCAGAAATGATCTAAACTATTAATAGCCCCATAAAGGATCTAGGTCGACTTACGAGGTAACACTGTATATCCGCTTACAGATGAGCTTAGAGATGCAACTATTTTTTTAAACCTTCATGATTGCACTACTACAAGCATACGGGGTAATAAAATATGCACGTGCACGGTTATCATATGCCCACTGTATGCTTTTAGTTGTGAATTGAAAGCTATTACGTTCCGCCGTTTATGTCTTTACAACATGTGATTCAGGTTAACAAATAAACTATTTTGGATTCATAAAACGGAGAAAGTAATTTAATTTTTTGTCGTTTATTACATGAATAAAATATTTAATTATTTATTTGTAAACGTTTATGACTGGGACTGACTGGGAGTGTGTGGGAAACGTGTGGGTTGTGTTCTGTGGTTGTGTTTGTTATTAGTGGAAACTCATAGCATTGTAAATAATTACAGTTTTGCTAACTAATAATACTGTGTATTTTTAATTTGTTGTGTACCTAGTATTATACTTAGTTGATTTTAATATCTTACGTATCTAGAGGACGAAAAGACGGTATACATTCCATACTAATTATTATAAAAGCAAAAGTGGGCCTGTTTGTATCTGTTACCTCTTCACGCCCAAACCGCTGAAATGATTTTACTGAAATTTCTACGGAGATACTTTAAGTCCCAGGTGAGGTCACGGGAAAGAATATAGGATATTTTTTTTTCCGGGAAAATGTACGGTTTCTGCGCGATAGTCGCATTTTTTGGCTCATCGGAGTAGCGGGCGTCATACAGTCATAGCCGTAAAAGCTTACCTTTTTTTTATTATTTTATAGCCTCTTAAGTGGTAACTAAAGACATATAACGTTTTAATAATTCATAGCCACTGAAGTAGTTCTCAGAACGCAAATTGTCTGTGACTGCTTCCGACATCCATTTGCGAAATGAGGTAAAATAGACATAGGACATGCTGGAAGTAAACCAAGTAGTTAAACGTGTTTGAAACTTCGTATACTCATCATCACCATCATCATCTTATGTCATCTTCGTCATCATTGGTACCGTACCGTACCGGTGTGATCAACCTCATGTTGACACGACGTTCTAAAAATGTTAACTTTGTTAACCTATTTGGAAATAAAATATTTTGATTTTGATTTTTATTGACGTGACACAAGTCTTTTCTGGGTGAGGACATTTTTTCTTTTTAGGGTTCCGTACCCAAAGGGTAAAAACGGGACCCTGTTACTGAGACTTCGATGTCTATCCGTTTGTCTGTCCGTCTGTCTGTCTGTCTCCAGCCTGTATCTCAAGAACCGCTATAGCTAGACTTCTGAAATTTTTACAGATTATGTATATCTGTTGCCGCTATAACAACAAATACTAAAAATAAAATAAAGTTAATATTTGAGGGGGGCTCCCATACAAGGAAAGTGATTTTTTGGTCTTTTTGCTCGTAATCAATAATTGCACTTGAAACTTTCACAAAATCATTAATTATATTTGTACTTTAATAATTAATGATAAAATTAAAATAAAGTAAATATATTTTAAGGGCTCCCATACAAAAAACACAATTTTTTGTCTACTTTCGCTCTATCCCGGTACGGAACCCTTCTTGCGCGAGTCCGACTCGCACTTGGCCGATTATTTCATTCCGAAAACTTTGTTTTAGAGGATCTATTTCGTTTCAATTCAGAAAGATTCGGAAATAAATTATAATACTTAAATCTCAAATCAAACTACTCTAATGAAAGTTGAAAGTTCAAAAAAAACAGTTTTACATTTATTATTATCATAGCCTGGATTACATTACAAATATATCAGTGAAAGCGAGCACTGTGACGCAATAGTCTAGACATGTTTCAAAATGTAAAATATTTCGTTAATGACTCATTTCCATTAACGAAGCCACATTGCTCCGTTGCGGTGCGATGCGATGCGTCGCCGCTGCGGCGTGGTCTAAAAAACTAGATCAGAATTGCTCCACCCATTTGGATGCTAAGATTCCACGGACAGAAACACGACAGACAGAAAGGTAGACACGTCAAACTTACAACAACAAAAAAAACGACAGACAGGATATTAAGATGGAGAATGATGCCATGCTGCCACATGCGTGATGCGTCATTGCAACGCAGATATTATTAAGTAGCATAAAACGGTGACTATTAAACGCTGCGATTCGTTCCGTAATCGTAACGCGCCGGAGCAGCGTGGCTTCACTTTAACTCGAAACAATCTATACATATAATAAAACTGTAGAAATGAGAATTCTGTACATTAAAGATATTCAAAAAATAATAAGTGGGGGTGTCACTACATCGCTATAGAAGCCAAAAATGTGGTTAGATTTTTGTCTGTCTGTCTGTCTGTCTGTCTGTCTGTCTGTATATTTGTTCCAGCATCACACGAAAACCACTGATCCGATTTGAATGCCGTTTTCGCAGATATATTTGTCTTCTTCCAACTTAACATCTGGTGTATAAATTTTTTCCCCCCACCCCTCTAAGGGTACAAAAGAGGGGTCAGATTTTGTATCAAACTTTTTTATTTAACATGAAAACTACTGATCCGATTTGCAAATGGTTTTCGCAGATATATTTGTCTTCTTCGAACTCAACATCTGATACAAAAAAATCCCCCTCTGAGGGGGGTCCGATTTTGTATCAAACTTTTTTCTTTAATGGACTTACTTCATATTATTTACTGTGTTTTTCAACTTAACATTTGGTGTAAGTATAGCATTTTTCCCCCCACTCCTCTTAGGGGACAAAAGAGAGGGTAAGATTTTGTATCAACTGATGAAGTAAAAATACTTTATATGGCAAAACAACGTTTGCCGGGACAGCTAGTCTGAAATAATTCCGTATGATCGAATACCCACAATTGTTTACATGGTTGCCAAGAATACTATTTGTTTATGGAACATCTGTTACACATGTGCTAGTATCGTTGACTAATACACAGACAGACAGACAGACGATTTAATTATGACCACATTATGACCTAGTGATGGATCGGCTCAGGTGTTCTTATTTAGTTTAGTCTCGAGTTACGTATTTTGTCTTCTAGTCGTTATGTCTACAATATAGTTTTGTTTATACTCATTGACAAGACTTTCTCACGCTAAATAAAACTATCGAACAATGAGGAAACTTCTGCAGTACTTGATTCCACTTTAATAACTATATATCATTGCAATATTAATTTAGCTTCTTGTTCGATCCCGTCAGTTTCCTAACGAAAATGATGTAAAACTTGTATTTATTAAATTGTCGGCAATTGGAATATTAGTGTCTATTCAGAATTAAGATTAATTAAGCAAAAAGACTGTCACTACCAGTTGCCATGTAATTATAAAAATAAATATACTTTGTTATTTAAAAGATACGCTACATTAATTCAAATAAATCGTCTGTTTAGAGTCTATTAATTAAACTTTTTGATAGTAGATAAATGATTAAGAAAGATTTGTGGACACTTTTAATTAATAAGGTCAGTAAAAACTATACCAGAATTTATACATTTAGAATCTGGTTTCGACGACCCATATTATGTTGGTATTTAGTACGAAAGTATCGTCGAACATATTATAACCTCCTCTTTTATGGAAGTCGGTTTAAATCTATGTCGCTACGCGTTATGTCAAATCTATTTTTTTTATTTCTAACTTCGCTATCGTTATTTTCGAATGTGAATTATCTAAGTACCCCCGAATAATGCTAAACACTAAATTATGTCTATAATTCAATGCCAGTGTTTCTGTGCCAAGTGACTTGTATTGTAGGTGGTATAGTTTTCTACAATAGTTTATTGGCTATTACTAAGCCATGTCATAGATAATTTCGATTATGACTACCAGCCAAATGTACTACAAATGTGCTGTGTGTAGTATTTTGTTAAATATAACAGCTCATAAGTCATCTATGCATACATATCAGCCCATTGGTCAATTTTTCTCGAAAAAAAAAAGTTTTTTTCTGAGTCCAGGGCCCAAATTTACAATGCATATTTCGACTCGGATTCGGAGACTTCATGGCAAGAGACTTCCAATAAACGCTCGCATCGCTAGGCGTTAACCAATAACCGCACGTTAAATTTTCCGAATCCGAGTCGAATAGAAATCGTGAATCATCCTGCTCTACGGTTTTGAAACTAAACAAGTAATTTTGATCGTGAAGAACTTAAAGACTTTTTCGATAACATGTACTGTTGCTATTGGATAATAGCTGCGTGAAGAGAACATTATTGTACGTTAGTGTAATTTACTCGTACTATGTTTGTCGTTATGCAAAACCAATCCCAGAGCAATGACACGGAATATGGCGTTTGTGGTTGTTTTATAAATAACTGCGGTTGGTATATAAATAACCGGCAACCGGAGACGGCCTGGACCCACGAGTTGGCCTGTGGGACCCACGAGCGTGTTAGCTTACAACGGGCCAGTAGTTGCCTGTATCTGTGGTTCCAGTGCTGGATTAGCAAGTAATGTAAACTCTTTTTATACAGTGCAACATGCAGCTCCGGGTTCAAGGAGTGATCCTTATGTTTTAAACTAGTGCGAAGGTTCAGGGTCGTACAGTCAGTACCAAGAGCACTGGATCAGTATAAAGACTACGCTAATTACACGTCCGCCAAAGTTCTTCCTTAATGACTTATAGACTACACTATACAGTGTTAAAACGAGTAATGCTGGCACACGAAATTTTTAAAGTATAAGTCTAACTTAATTTTACTAGTATATCGACTTCTATTTTCTAGATATTCTGGAATTCAGTATCACTGGCACTAGCTACTGTGTCGATGTAAACTATACCCTTTATGTTCCTATTGTTTCGTTGTTTTTGTTTTATTTGTAAGTTTGAAGTCAAAAGTCATAATTTATTATTTGGGTCGCGCGTTGATGTCTTTTCCTTTGACCTCTTGGTCCTATATTATGAAACTTTTTATTATATACTATATGAAGTTACAAAATTGTTAATTGCGCGGGGACCGTACATTTTTCCGAAGTAAAAAGTATTCTATGTCCTCTCTCGGGACTCAAAGTATCTCCATTCTAAATCCAAACAAAATCGGTTCAGCGTCTAGGGCATGAAGAAGTAACAGACAGACACATTTTCACATTTATAATTTTACTTTGGATGTGGATTTGATGTACCAATAAAAAAATTTGTAATATTTTTACAGAATTTTGATAAATATATAAATATTTTTACCATCTTTTTGCAGACGCTCACATTCTATTACCCTTTGATGTACAAAAGAACTTATAACCATTCCTCAAGGTTTATAGAAAGATTTCGCCATTTACTCACAAAACTATATATTGTGGTGATGTGACATCATCACCCTTTAATAAACCACGTTTCTGTTGCAATCGTGTGACCGTGTCGACCATGAGCATATTATCAGTATAGGCTTTATGAAACCATATCTTCGATTTCAATATACATTCATAATTCGAGTTCTTGAAAACTTTACACCGATTATGACTTTTGATAAAATAATTTGTTGAGTTTAAAAATAGATTTAATAGATTTTTTATTCTTATATTCTTTATGAACTATATTAATTAGGTTCTTAAACTTATGACAATGTAAGATCGTTATAAGATAGATTTAGATAAGCTGCTACCTAAAAATATAGGTGTACTTACAGTGGCGTACCTATAACATCCGGGGCCCGTGGCAAATTGATGGGGCCCTATCAGTAAAAATCGTCACGTTAATAATAAAACAATGTATAAAAAATTCCGGCCTCACTGCCTGATGGGCCGGGGACCTTTTGGGTCGGGGGCCCGAGATAGCAGGTTTTGCTAGCCCTGCCACCCTATAGTTACGCCACTGTGTACGTATTATTTAAATATGCGTGGGCGCATTTAAAATCGTGCATTTGACTGACCGCTACGCCTGGCGCATATTTGACTACTTAACAAGGTCAATGCTATTTACGTCTCAGTTTAGATACAGTCTCGATCTGTTAAAACATCTTAAAACATCAAATTGTACTCTTCGTTCTATTTTTATTAACTAACTCAAATAGGAGAATTGAGTTCTCGCTGAAAATTTTACTCAATCTAATGGCGATTGCATCTACCGAGGCTAGGCCCTCGGCTGAGCACATCTTTACAAAACACACCGAGTGTTTTGTATGGATGTGCTCGTGAGTGAACGATAGGACTGTCTCGGCCGTCTACTCGGCCTACAGTGTTATTCCTAAATAATCTGTCCATAAGCCTAAACAAAACGACCATAGCAAAAATCTACCAATTGTCACCTATTTTCCGAAGTACTTTAATTGCGTACGTTAAGATCAAATTAAGTCTGAACGTGAACAGAGTATAATGTCCACTGCACCTATGTATTACCTAATCAACCCTGACTCGATTCTATTGAACTTTACCGTAAACCACACACTTTATTGAACATAACATTACAACTTTGTATGGATAATAACTATTTAATAACAGTGCTGCGCCTATCGGTTACATATTATTATACCATACTTATATTATAAATGCTTTGTGTCTGTCTGTCTGTTCCTCTTCACGCTTAAACCGCTGAACCGATTTTGATAAATTTTGGTATGAAGATACTTTGAGTTCCGGGTAAGAACATAGGATACACTTTGTCCCGGAAAAATGTACGGTTCCGGCGTAAACTAATTTTGGCGCAACGGAGTTAGGGGCGTGATCTAGTTAATAAATATTTCTAAATTGATTTGATAGTAAGTGAGAAATAATTAGGTTAAAGTACGGGTTATCTTCAGGTCAGGGTTATCTATGGTTACTTAACGGTTATTTTTATCCGAATGCAACGGAAGAAATATATTATGTTTTTCGAGTAAACGCTAATTTCTTAAGCCAGATTCTAGAGTCTAGACTCTAGACTATAGAGCCTAGTTAAGGCTTTTATTTACTAAACATTTTGAACTTGAAAAGTATACTAAGATTCATCTAGCCATAGTTAGGGTATATCATACCAATCAAGTTTTTTTAATGAGTGGTTAAAGTTAGAATTTTAATTATTCATTAACACGTTGGGAAAAGCTGTGGAATAAATTTTGCATAACTTATTGTAGGTAAGATCGATCGGGCCTGAAACGATCCATTACGCAAAATGTACGGGAAAACGGGATGCTTTACTCATTATAATTATTCCTAGTCTCATTGGTATGCATGATCATTTATCATACACCTCTGTTTTGATTTTTAAATGAAAAATATGGAAAATGTTAAGAATTTTAATTAATAAGTTTTACAAAAAGTTTTTTATATTTTGAAGTGAAAACTTCTTTAGCGGCGTTGAGCACTTTTGTGGGATGGGTAAAAATTGTGAAACTCGCGTCAGATTCTCGTGCTGATCGAAAAACCGTAAGACGGTTGGAGAGAGTGAGAGAGTGTTGTAACATCGAAATCGATTAATCGAACAATCGATTGTTTTTTTTCGATTGTCGATATTTTTTAATCGATTGTAAGGGTTTCGATTAAGGTCAATGTGTTGAAGTCCGTCTGGGAGGTAAGTCCGTCTAGCGGCAATAACTTCCATATTTGAACGACTAGTTTCATATGGCTCAATGGGTAAAACAATATTGCAAAGTTAGTTTGACCTAAGAAACAGACATGTCGCTAGTAACTACCTGTTACGAAAAAAATGATCTCAAAATTTTTTCCCGTTTTGTACTCGCAGTCAGAGTGTAAGTCTCTACCAAAAAAATAAAAAAAAAGTGGAAATACGAAGGAGTTTTTGGAGTTTAATGGATTACATAAGTAATTTAGTGATCCTTTTACTTATTACTGGTGTTCGTTTTATATTCGTTAATATCGCTCTAATTTCGTTATTATCACCTGCAACATGTGTCTAACCTAAAATTGCAATAATTGGGAAGTCCGTCTAGTTTTCATAAGAAAAGGCCGTCATACGCCGGTCTTGCCTCGAATCAGATATTGTCAACCTTGTCAAATGTCTTTATTGTTAATTTGCATTTCAACTTAGGACTACTAAATCATAGCATTGCCCAAATTTTACTGCACGAAAAGAGCATACAAGAGGGGCTGATAAAAATTGCAAAAGTTATAAACAATAAAGTAAAAGAAAATAAGGGTTTGGTTTTTTGTTATATTCCAAAAACCAAAAATTATTTGAAATAATCAAAATTTGAATAAAGATCCTTTAAGAGCAGGAAATTTCCTTAAAAAAATCCTACCTCCCGGACCAACAACCCTTAAAATTTTAATTGAGCGGCGAAATGAAAATGTTTGCAACCACTTAGACTTACGATATTTGACTTGCCTTAAAATGATATAAAATAAATTTTCTCTGGAATGCGAACCTTATTACCGACACCTTAAATACATATTTGAATGGCCGTTTTGCGGCTTTGCTAGAAACCGTTGCCATGCATTTTACTTCACAAGTTAGGGCTATACTGCTGCTAGACGGACTTACCTTAAGCTGCAAGGGAAGTTCGTCTACACGCCGAGTTTAAAAAAAATACCACGTAAGTAAAAAAATACGGCAATTAAGATTATTTTTAGATCATTATAGGTAGGTCTAATTAATATATAGCTTATAATTTCCGATGACACAAGTTACTTTAAAAAGCGAATCTCAAGTCAATAAATTATGTTAAACTTTAATTTTAGAAAAGTATCAAAATTTGAATAAAGATCCTTTAAGAGCAGGAAATTTCCTTAAAAAAATCCTACCGACTTCGACACATTGACCTTAATTAAAAAAATCGATTTTTTAAAAATCGATTTTCATAAAAAATGGGTTAAAAATTTTATCGATTGTAAGGGTTTCGATTAATTAAAAAAATCAATTTTTTAAAAATCGATTTTCATAAAAAATGGGTTAAGAAAAATAATGCACAACGTTAATAATCAAGTTTTCACTTCTGCCGGCACTCCCGAAGTGCAACCCGTCTTTTTTTTTGTTTTTTTTTGCATCAGACTATTTCGTAATAATTAATTCTTGTTTAGATTCTTAGATTGTTCTGTACTGACTGATAATAATAAAATAATGAATAGGTATTCGAGATTCGAACCAGGAGAATTAGGCTCTTGACTATATCTTATTCTGGTGCCTAATTCTCATGACTTACAGTTATTCGTAGTAACTAATTCATATTTAGGTAACCGTTGTTTGAGGTGTTGCTTGTTACTATTGTTCATTCACACCTAGACCGTTTTCACAGTTTAGTTGACAATTGACGGCTTGTCACCTGTCTCCTGTCACAACTGGAACAGCCATTGTGCTCGCGATTGTACAGTTCGGGGTTATTTTGCCTCTGCCAGGATCTAATTACTGAGACATAAGGACTACACGTCTTATAAAGTTTATGATTGTCCGCCAAAAAATAAAAATATAGGAGGAAAATACGGTACAAATTATAATTTGGATTAACAATCAAGTATACGTTCTATAAGCTCCTCAAAATCTTTGAGTAAAATTCTTTTAAGTTTACAATTAATATTTTCAGTCATAACTTCTAACGTGTAAGAACTAAGAACTGAGAACCAGCTGCAGTCAACTTTAGACAAGATTCATACTCTACACTAAAATAAGTTGCTCCGTCAAGCTACGCCAATAGCCGCGTACTGACCAAGCGAGCAGCCTCGCTGCCTTGGCCGAGCGTGCCGCGGCCGAGCCAAAAGTTGTCGGTTTTTGTCGATGCTCAAAGGCGCCTCGGTACGTTTGCCGCGCACTAATGCGTACTGACCGACCGAGCAACTGCGCGCGAGGCTGCCGCGGCGAGGCGGCTCGCTTGGTCAGTACGCGGCTAAAGTATAGCGTAAACGCCAAAAAATCCACGCGACTACAATAAAGTAAATAAAACTTGAATTTACAAACGTTTGATAATTTAATTAATATCTCATAAGTTTAAATCATTAATCAATGTCTAATCAAGTTTAAACTCATAATTAACGTCTAATCGAGTTTAACACACTTTTTGCATCACTTTTTTGCCCCGCAATTAATATGCCGCGTATAGCACGTGCGGAGTGGCGCACGCGATCGATGTAATCGACGGATCAAGATCATGGCCGAGCGGGCGTAAATTACATAATGTAACTGCCAATTACATATTGATACATTTAACAAACAAATCTATACTACTTATTTATAAGATAAAAAATATGTTTGCATCAAATAGATTTTGAAACTATAACTAGGATGATTTTGTTGAAAGTCATAGACAGAGTATTCAATTCAATTATTTGCTCTAAAGTACAAAGGAACTAAATACTGTTTTTACGCGGACGGAGCCGCGCACAAATTCTAGTATAATGTATTTCAACAAATTCATAGTCATATTCCAACAGATGTAATATACGATTTGTTAAGTTCGGATGTTGAAATGTAATCCTGGAAAATTGTAGAGCATCTCTACTGAGCTTACCGTATTCGATTGCGGAAAATATTTCAAGATTCGTATCATTTCCACAGTCTATTTATATTTATACCATGTTCTCTTTTATTGATTCTACAATCTACGTTATTTTTGAAACTACTACGCTACTACCTTTTTTTTTGTTTTTGACGTGACAACGTCTTATAATTCGATATGGGCTGCGCGCACGAAAAAACATGACGCAATATGCGTAATGAGATGTTTAGCAGAAATGTACAGTCGGGGAAATGAGTTGTTTAGCAGAAATATACAGTCGGGGAAAATTGTGCTAAGCAGAAATGTACAGTCGGGGAAATGAGTTTTGACGTGACAACGTCTTGTAATTCGATGGAGCCGGCTGCACGCACGAAAAAACATGACTCATGCGGCGTTACCTCGCTCTGAGGCGTTCCATTTAAGGCTTGAAGTGCAAGCGAGAGCGCGGAACGAGCGACAAAGAGGCACGTTGTCACGTTCAACTATCGTCAGTAAACCGACTTTACAGACAACCGTTTTTTTCGCCGAGAAAATGCTTTTATGATGGGGGTCCTGCCCGCAAGTATGTGGGTCTCTGCTGCGCCCGAAAGATGGTAGTGGATGTAGCCCCTACGCTTCTTCTATCTAAGCTATAACCTATGATTTTTTAAATATTTTAACTTTGAACTAAAACAGCTTTTAGCGCTGTAAATTGTAATGTTATTACTTGAAGTCGAAGAGCAATTACATAATATTTCGCGGTGATCTAGAGTCTAGACAGCGTGATTATTGTAACGGTACCACATAACTGCATCGGAATATAATTTACATTGAAATGCAAAAAATAAACAGAATTCTTGCTGTGATTAAAATATATGTATGGTCGTTTCTCATCGAACATGAATCACCGAAATCAACCACGTAGATTACCACCACGTAGTTACTAATATTATTTTAAAAGATACGAGTACATATATTTTATATCCCAAAGGATAGATATTAGTCACGACTCACGAATAACGATCAGCTCAAAATGAATTGAAACAGATATGCGAAGCGTGCTCAAAGATTGTGCTTGCGAAATGTTGCTAAGGGAGATCGCAGACGACAGACTTTTGTGCGATCAAAGTCTGCGGCTTACGTACATTCCGCGATCTCCCTAAATCAAAAATTGTTTTCTATTATTTATCATAATATGTTGCCACGTATAGTTCAGGCATGTTCCCTACAATACGAAAATATTATTTGGTGTACAATTGTTATTATTACATATTTTGAACGGTAAATTTTTGCTTACCGGGACCTAAAGTATCCCCATACCAAACAGCAAAATCGGTTTAGCGGTTTGGGCGTAAAGAGGTAACAGACTGACAGACAGGCAGACAGACAAACAGGCACTTTCTTTTATAATATTAGTATGTATAAAACAAACCTTGAGGTACGAGTATAATGTGATGTGGTTGGTATAATATCCGCTCGGCGATGGCGGGCGTGGAGTAAACAATCTAAATACATTTTATTGGTCGGCCGGCTGACCGATTGACCGCGTATTAATTTCGTCATGCTACAGATATATTTAGCTGACTACATGTGTGATGATTGATGATGTTTAGTTTTTGTTTTTGGACGCTGCTTAGTGCTTTAGGGCTTCAGCGCTGTAGAGCCCTAAACTATCAAGTGGAAATTTTGTTTCTCAGGGATCCACGCACCAACCGTCCACACTCCATCCGGGCTGGGTTATTACAATAAGATGCTATGACGATACGATTAAGAAAAAAATAATGTACAGACGAACATATAACCTCCCCCTTTTTGGAAGTTGGTTTACTAAACTTAGGGCCTGTTTCACCACTTCCTGATAAGGTGTCAGATATGATTTTTTGACAGATTCTCTATACTCTACCTGTTAAGTAAAGTAGTGGATAGCCTTATCAGGAAGTGGTGAAACAGGCCCTTAAAGATCCAAATTCCTTATTGGTTAAAATCGTAACAGAATTTGTGTCTGTATACTTGATAAAATTAATAATTATATGTATACTTGATAAGATATAATTACTAGCGACCCGCCCCGGCGTCGCACGGGTATAAAATATAATATTATATCCACTGAAAAAACGATTAAAATCGATAGCCTATGATCCTTCACGTGGTCTACTTCTTATCTGTGCCAAATAACATAAAAATTGCTCCAGTAGTTCGCGAGATAAGCCCTTTCAAATAATTTCCCCTGTTTTTTCCACATTCTCCTATTAGTCTTAGCGTGATAAAATATAGCCTATAGCCTTCCTCAATAAATGGGCTATCTAACATTAGCGTGTTCAAGTTAACCCTTTCAAATAATTTTCCCCGTTTTTTTCACATTTTCCTCTATTTCTTCGCTCCTATTAGTCTTCACGTGATAAAATATAGCCTATAGCCTTCCTCGATAAATGGGCTATCTGACACTGAAAGAATCATCAAAATCCGTTGCGTAGTTTTAAAGATTAAAGGGAACTAAGGGACATGAGGGAAAAAAAAGCAACTTTGTTTTATAATATGTATAGATACAACAAATTCTGTTACGAATTATCGAGTAAATGAATGAGATAGCATATTTTTTCTGCGCAAAAGAATGAAACAAAAGCGAAAGGTCATTGTACGGATTTATCTATGTCCTGAACCGGACTTTAGCTGAGACCTGAGATGAAACTAGTGTAGATGAAAGTACATAAAATATTCAAAAAAATCTCATCCCACATGTTGTCGCGGATTAAAATTGTTGCGAATTACGTAGACTGAGTGTCGTCAAGTAACAGCAGTCCGTAATATGTATAACTGAAGACTGGAAACAAACAACACGCTATTTTCGATAACATCTAGATTTTATTATTCAGGGTTGTAAGTAATGGTAAGAACGGAATACACTGCGGGGCTAAAATGGTCGTTTTGGAGAATCATATTATGAATCCTAGGCTCGTATAAATAGTCAGTACTCAAGATGCATCTCGGTCTCAAGACACGGTTCAGGCTCTGTGATTGGTTGGCTGTCAACATTTGGACCAATCACAGAGCAGAACCGCGTCTTGAGACCGGGTCGCATCCTATGTACTGACTATTTATACGGGCCATAGTATGATGAATTTTTTTAAAATCGCAAAATGGCCACTCTACTTGAAATTATTCTTGTCTAGTAATTTGTACTAATTCATGAAGCCCCAAGCGGCCAAATCCGGCCGCGATAACAATGAAAAAGCTATTGTGTCTCGTTTTGCCACGACTGATGGGTTAATTTGACATTCGTCAGTTTGACAGTTTTGACAATTCATTTGCTAAATGTGACCATTTTAAGCCCCCAGACTCTTAGCTCTTTATTTTGGGAGCGCATGAAGTCATCGAGTTGAAATTAAACGTATACTCTGGAGTCTGTCGTTTGAAAAATCTGAATTTGTTAGTTACTGATGTGATACGGAACTCTGCGTGGGCGAGTCGAACTTGCACTTGGCGCGGTTTTTTGCATCCCAGTATAAGTTCGTATAAAAATATGTGAGCTGTAAGTATATTGCATTGTATCTGGCTGACTCCGTTGGTTCTCGCCCAAAAAAAAAAAACAACCATACCTGGATATATTGTACTTAACCGTACATTTTAACACAGTAAAAAATCCTTCATCCCTTTCTGAAACTCAAAGTATCTCCAAACCAAATTTCATCAATACCCACATACATTTAACCTGGAAGAGGCAACAGGCAGACTTTCGCATTTATAATGTTAGCATGTATTATTAATATGTGGTTGGACATACCGGCGTTAGAACATAAACCAGATTAATGCCCCTCATTAACTAACGGCGGTTATCTAATTCCATCTGACGCGTGTGTATTGTCGCTGTCACTACATGTTACTTGTATCAGCGCATTTCCGTAAGTGTTGTAATGGCGACTATAGTCGCCTAGCAACAAATACCTGATACCTGCCAGGTTATATTGGCTGCTTAAATACAAGAAACTGACCAAAAAAAGACATAGAGATTACTATTTTTCGTCGTGGTAAACCGTCGTTTTTTCTTGGTGATTATCTTAGAGACCTTCGTACAAAACGTATACAAGAAGCCATTGGCAACATCCAGTTTTAAATAACACTCGAACTCGCATAAACAATCTGGAAATTTAACTATTAATAACGTCTTAGCTATATAAACATTTTTGATTTATGAAACATCTAACGAGAAATGGTTTAAGTGTGAAGAATTCATTATTCTGCCCTTCACACACGTCAATTATCATGAGCGCCTGTCACAATTTGTTATTAATTTATAGGCTGCCGAATACCTTGTTAACTTTTGATTCACGACATAATAATCTGTTGACGTGCATGTGTGTGTGACGTGCATCATTATAATTAAAAAATAAATAAAAAAAAAACACCGAAAGAGAAATTCAAATTCCTATTCCAAAATTAAAATTAAATAATGCAGCTAATTTATTTAGAAGTGAGCTAGTCTAAAGTATAAAATTTAGTCTAGGTTTTTCCAGCAATTACGAAAAAAGGGTTACTAAATAAAGTTGATACGTCGCAATAAAAAAAATTTACACAAATTAAATGCATATTTGTATCTGTTATCTTGTTAAACAGCCATTAAACTCGTTTAATAAATAATTAGTGTTAGCTATTATGACAGCTCCTAGAACCCTGCTCGCTTCACTCCGAACTAATTCGGGTGCTATTAATTATGGTCGCGCTATACCGCCAGGATAGAGTGATGATTTATGTATGATTGTTGTTCTCTAATTATGTGTGCTAACTGCTAGTGATGTTCTAGTTCAGGGATCGACAACCTGAGGTCGTTGTACTTCTCCTTTGTCAACTATAACCATAATATTTTGTCAACAGGATGTGTTGACAAAATGAGAAACGTTTTGTTGTACAAGCTTTTAATTTTACTGTGTTTAAAAAATCGCGCGTCTTTCAACTTTCTGGACAATGAGTTTAAATTTAACTTGATACAAAAAATAGGTTATTTTACGAGTATTTTTGTGTTGGCAAAATGAAAAGCCTTATTATTTTTTTTGTTGACCGACTTCCAAAAAGGAGGAGGTAATATGTTCGGCTGTATGTATCTTTTTTTTTTTTTTTGTATGTTCCACGATTACTCAGCCGTTTGTGGTCCGATTTTCAAAATTCTTTTTGTGTTATATAGGGTTTAACTCGAATTTGGTACCATGTTCACAAAAATGGTGATCTGATGATGGAATCCTTGAGGAATCGAGGGGACTTCTTGAAATTTGTATGGAAACATATAGTGATTTCGATTTTTTCTGAAGCATTCGAGGTAAATGCTACCAAAAAGTAAGATTTTGCACCAGGTTATACCCTGGATCCGAAGGTACCGAACAGAACTTTTGAATGCTTATAGGTACAGGTTCGGGGATTTCGGCGTTGTTTAAACAACTGAAAGCATAAGCTAATACATCAATTTGATTAATCATCATCATCACAACCATCATTATGCCATGGGTCATCACACTATGACCCAATTATTGATACTTTTCGTGATATTTTGCATCGAAGCAGACGTTTTTGATAATGATTTCGCTGTTTGTGGACCGATTTTCAAAATTCTCGTGTTGTTGTATAGGATATAATCTTAATTTTGTATAACAATTACGAAAGTGGTGAGCTGATGATGGGATCTATGAGCAATCGAGGAAAATCCTTGAATTTTATCAAAACATCCAAAGGCACTGAACAGAACTCCTGAATCTTTAAAGATAAAAGTATGGAAATTGCAGCATCGCTTAGATAACTGCAAGCATTTACCACAATTTCGCTTACAGTGACATAATGTGAATAGTTAACATTCGTATTGGTTATTTACGCATAAAGCCTAATTTTGTAGATACTTAACTAAAAAGAGTGAAATTATTATTTTTAACAAAAATTAAAACCGACTTCCAAGGTAAAAACAATAGTAATATGAACTAAAAAGTATTAAATAACCCTTTAATAGTGCCTTTTTCAGAATTCGTCTAAATCTCAACTATTTCTGTACTGTATACTACAATCTTCATTACTTTGAAGTCGGTACCAGTCCCAAAAGTTTCAGATAATCTGACATTACTGAACTCACGATTAAATTAGCTACATATATATAAGTATACAGTACAGAAATAGTTGAGATTTAGACGAATTCTGAAAAAGGCACTATTAAAGGGTAAGAGTTATTTAATACTTTTTAGTTCATATTACTATTGTTTTTACCTTGGAAGTCGGTTTTAATTTTTTGTTAAAAATAATAATTTCGTTAGTGGCTCTTCCGATTCAAAAGGTTGGCAACCCCTGTTCTAGTTCTATAACATACGATAGTGATGTACTCGTTTGAATCAATGAATCGAATTGGTTATCTGACCACACGTGTGTGATATTATCGAGATCCGATCTAGACCGATCTAGGTCTCGCGTGAGGCTAGACATAGCGGCGCTTATTCGTTATCTTATACTTCCGTATACAAAACATTCCGATATTACAGTATTGTAAATAGAAAGATATATGAAACATAAATAATTTTAGATGAATCCAAATATTTAAAATTTACGTAAAGCTAAGAATTTAAAATAGTTACTTGCTCGTATTATAAAGAAAAGAGTAACATTCTGACTTATTAAAATTATAAACTTCTCTATGAAAATATCTTTTTTTTTCAAGGTTATGATGTAAAAAGATTCAACACGTTATAAAAATAACAAAAAAATTCTCACATCTTCATAACGAGCAACTATTAATTTGAAAAATACGGCTGAAGACAGTTTGTTATGAATTTTTCAGGTCTTGGATTTAGTCAGACATTCTTTAGTCTGCTCACGTGCCAAGTGGGTCGTAAACTGGCTAAATGACTTGTACGATAGCGGCTAGACTTCGCGATGTGCCTAGAATCTAGATTACTCGATTAAAGCGGCCAGCAGTGCCGTGATATACCGAGATAGGACTTAATGAGAATGGAGAGTGAGTACGGGAATATATTGTGTTGTTCCAACTGGGGTAATGTTTAGTGCTTTTGGAGCTAATGAAGAAATATATTATTTTATAGATATTTACTACGTTGTTAGGTTAAGTAATGAGTACGTTTATTTTGCCAAATAAGTATAGCATTGAGTAGTTAAAAAACAATTGAAGGAAATATTCTTGGTTGACAGGAAAAGACTATCAATATGGCTCTACCTGTAATTCTGTTCAAATTCGCACAATTACATAACATTATGCTTTGGTAGAACATTTCAGGACAATAACTACTCGCGTTTCATCTTATCTATGAAAATATTAAAATCTTGAAAACGACATACACAATTTTTGACACTTTTTGAGAATGTTCGAAATCTATAATTATATATATCAAAATAATCGAATAAATCGAACAAGAATCGAGTGAGGTCAGCCCTAGTCGATCGGTGCCAATACCACAAGTTACAATAGACATAACGAACTAGTAGGCCGACTTCAAACAAACTGACAAATCGGCGCGGGTACCGATGTACTTGGATGCTATGAATTATGCTGTATGAACGGCCGAGCAACACAAAGTCTTTAGGCGCGCTGGCCTATTTTTATCATCATACACAATATGTATTCGGAGTTCCGACATTCGAATGCTTGGAATCAGTAGAAAAAACACCAACTGACGCACACGTTCGCTTTTTCCGAACGAAACGAATTTCGCACGTAGTGAACCGACGCTTTCGCGCGTGTCGAAAAACGAACGTTTGATATAGTCTCACGGAATTCCAAACCGAAATTCCACAATATGGAAAACGTGTATGCGGTCAGTCTCAGTGCCATGCGGCATGCCACACGATACGGTGCGGCGGCGGTGCGGCGCCTGACCGGTGCCGCTCCAGTTTCCTGGATTTTCCATTTATATATATAAATGTATGGTATGGCATACGGCGCCTTCCGGTGTGCTCCGGCGCTGCACCGCACGCGCACCGGAATCGAGACGAGGCGGGGACACAGGAAGCTCGAGTCCGTCGCTGCTACAGTACTGCAAAACGGGTGCCGGTTGCCGCACTCACCGTGTGGCCGGTAGTCCGGCGAGACGGCCTCCGGTGCGGCACCGCACCGCGTCGTGTGGCATGGCTGTAAGTCGGGCTACTGGTTCGTTTAATTGTGCCAATACATCACTCGACGCTGGCACCCACCGGTCCGATTCGCCGAACTATTTCGGCGCGCACTGTCAAACGAGCGGGATTATTCTCGGAAATCATAAAAAATAAACTAATAAACTATTTCAGCTGATTGCTCGACTATTCCTGGCTACTTTCTACGAAGAATGTGACTAATACATCGTGGGGGTCAAGGGCAGACAATGTGACAGATATTTTTCACTCAGATTATATCATAATAGCACAGCTGAAAAATGAAAAAAGTGTTGTTGTTCTTTGAAAAATGATATGGCATTAATCTTTTAATGTTAGGATGTAGCTAAATTCGGGTCGTTAGAAAGCGAGAAAGTAATGAAAAGTTCTAACTTGTAACGGTTTTCTTATTGTTTTTTAATAGCTACGAAAAAAATGATATCTATCGGAGTGGCGACACGGCGCGGGAGTTTACTAAATTACTACATTGAAATAAAAGTACTGCCGAAGTCTTTAACATCTTGAATTCATAGCTGCAAAACATTATTTACCAAAAAATTAGGTGCCTTCGATGTTTCAATAGACATAATATAAACTGTATATATTTACTAAATAAACTTCACACAGTGACCAATGACAAGCAATCAACGAACCATACGAACCTATGTTGAACTATTAGTTCCGCTCAAGCCGTGAACATGTTTGTCTTGGTTCATCGGTTCTAGTAATGCCAGCGCTTGTCTATTGTTTCAATTTAAAAAGGTTCTCTTCCGTTCTTGCCTCACCTGACTGACTTAAAAATCTGTTTTTCCTTAACTTCGTAGACTTAAAATGTTGAAATAGAACCAAATCACTTGACAGTAAATCAGTAATGAGGATATACCCATTTTTCCGGGACTCAAAAGTATCTCAATGCCAAAGAATCATGGCCAAATTTGTATAGGAGCTGGACTCGACTTTTATTTTTGATGTCCCAAAATAAACTATAGTAAGATTTGGTTGTTCTTATGCTCTAAACATAATTCCGTTTGAGAATTATGTCTATTCAGCCACGGTTTTTTACAATAATTAATAACGTTAACAATTATTTTGAGGTTAGACTTAAGAACTACCTTTTTCCCGACTGCGGTGTAGCCTACAAGTGCATATTCGGCGATCTCGTCAGAGTAGACAGAATTATAGAGTATGCCGACTTAGAATTACTGATGTTGAAATTTTTAAATTTGAGGTATTATGACGAAAATCGTCGCTAGGGTTGTTGACTTGTTACCTACGAATTTAAAACTTTGACATATTCGCTGGACGTGTTCCTCTTTGGTCGTATTGTTGTTTGTGTTTTGGCACATGCGATTAAAATTGTCAGAATCCAATGTTGAAATCTTTATTTTAAATATTAAAAAATAAATTATATCAGCCAGCGCGAGGCACATTCCGTTCATAATCCTAGTGAAACCCGACGAATTTGACAGATATTGAAACCTGTCCGTTTCTTTGCAGTCGAACTACTGGTAGTTATGTCTATTGTGATCTCGTTTCTAATTATTTCAATTTTTACTAGAGTATTACCCAAAAAATAGAACGAATGCGAATAATCGCCGGCTGTCAGAACATAAAGAAACTAAAATATATTGATCTTTTTTTTGTGGCTATTTACAGACACATTTCTAATATTTTTCGATGCCTTAAAATATTAGAGAATTTTTGCTACCAATGGCATATCGGGACACCATTTATCATCTGGTACGATTTGGCCATTGTTCTTTCATCACAATTTTGCATGCACCTACAGACATACTAAAAGACATGTAAACTACATTTTCACATTTATAATAATAATATTATAGTTCCTATATTATCTTTTTGTGTTGGCGACTAATGGTTGCTATGATCGTAGCTCATATAATAGGAAGTTAAAAAAATATAAATTTCACACTTAACGTCAATCAGTAGATTGGCAATTATTTTCGTAGGGGGTCAAGTGCCTCCAATAATTTAAGGCCTGCCACTCCTGATTGACTTTATTAGATCGTCCTTCGCGACGCGTGCGCTTATTCAAATATATGTCATAACTATATTTAGGTTAAAGCTGTAAATCTCCATTTAGGAAGGGACGTTAAGGTTTATAATTTGTCTTGATATTTTAGCTATTAGCTCTGTTAAGTATTAGCACGCAGACATAATTAGAGCTGTCAATCATTTTGATATAACGGAAGAAATACACAGAAGTGTATAATTCCTCTAAGGCTGAAGTAACAATGAAATCGAAACACCAAAAGCCAAAAAAAGTGTTGCAAAACTAAGGCGAAAATATTGAAACTGTATCATTATAAGATTAGATCACTCTACTAAATTGATCTTTAGTTCTGTAGCGTTTCTTTCTATGTGAACGTCAATATTGGACTGGGAAATTCGCATACAGTATTTCAAAAATAAAAATAAAAACACATTTCTCGATTGCCAATAAGTATATTTAATTTTTATAATATTATGTACTGTACATAATTTAAAAGTCTGGTATTATATCTTTATCTGTTAGTAAGTTATTATTACTGGCATTTTATTACGACCATAAACTTCACTAATACGGTAGCCCAATAAATCGGAGCTTGGGTATTCTAATAATACATCAATACCATCAGTTCATATTAATAGAACAGCGATTATGTTTGGTTCATGGTTGTAATTACTTTTGGTATTTTAGTGCTAGCCTAAGACAGTCTTTAGTCAGTCTTGGCGTATTAATTACTCTATGATATAGCTTGTCAAACTAATATGTATTCTGTGATATAGCCAAGACTGACTAAAGACTTATTAATATACAGTCATGAACGTAGAAAAAAAGGCGGACGGAGTCTTGTTATATACAAAACTGTGTCTTCACTTTTCTTCAGAGTCGGCCACGCACACATTCTGACGCCTGTCAAATGGTATGGACTAGCGCAAGAATGTGTGCGTGCGGACCGTGTACATACAGTCAGCTGGCCGACTCTGAACGACACAGTTTTGTGTATGGTGGGACTCCGTCCGCCTTTTTTTATACGTCCATGTATACAGTTATATGTTATTAATCAGTCTAAGGGCCTGTTTCACCACTTCCTGATAAAGTGGCGAATAGGCTATTCACAACTTTTTCGACAGATTCTCCATACTTTAACTGTCAAGTTAAGTAATGGATAGCCAATTCGGCAATTATCAGGAAGTGGTGAAACAGGCCCTAAGTGTCTTGAACTGTCGAAAAACGTAGCCACATTTTTTACGGGAATTTTCTATATTATGCTGTTTCATTTTGTTTCGATTTTGTGCAGTTTAATATATTTTGTATTGAAAAAGTCTTTCTAACAACTGCTGTTCACACTTCACAACTTCGTTCCCCGAAACATGTTTCCCTTGTTGTCGTGTCTCTTCTTCAACTAAAAGCATTTCTTTAAAATTTCATCAAAATTCGTTTAGCGACAGCGGCGTCGTAAATAGTCAGATATAGACCGACCCAGACCGACACAAATGCTATGAACCATCTAATTCTGCAAATGACTCGTTCCTCTCGAAAGCCCAAGTATTCAAAGCGTGTCTATCAAAGGGCCGTATATAATGTCGTCTTCTTATAGGCCAGGAGATCAGTGGTGCTTAGCGCATGCCGATCTCGTTAGACGGGCCCGCTGAAGGACATGGACTCCTCGACTATGACTCACGTCTATTTACGGGTGAGTGAGTGCTAACTTAATTTAACTTCTGGTTTTGTTGCGTTGTCCTTTTGTTGTATTGTTTTAGTTACATGAAATTAGTTTTAATTGGATAAGGCAGTAATAAGTTGTCAAATTGTCTTTAGTAAATAAATTATTATGACGGGGTCTTTTCGGACAGACTGACAATTATAAAAGCCATTATTATTAAATTTGTGATGGGAAATTTTCTTCTATGATTGCCTATGGGTCATGACTCATGACGTCGATTGCGCTTACATAAATTATGGATTATTCCTTCACAATCTACGCACAATGGACTATCTGAGAAATTGTTTTATGGGCAATAAACGATAATTCGGTCACTCTGGGTTAAACCCAGCCGACAGATCATGATTAAAATTGATTTGACATAACCCGTACAAAGTCACGTAGGTTCGTTCGCCATCTGCCTGCTAACAAACAATTTTTTCGAGGGTACTATCAGAGAACTAAGAAATCGATTTATTGGCAGATGGCGGACCTACATATTAATTTGGTCGATTTGTGTCAATCCCAGCTGAAGTGTTAGTTCTTAAGAAAATGATCATTACCACCTACTGTATTCACCACTTTTATAGCAAATAAACGAATTGAATTGAATTAAACGAATTGAATTGAATTGAAAGATCTTCAAGAATTGATATACCCTGACCAAATTACGTAGGTCCATTCTGGCTATGAATCAATTGCTCCGATAGTACATAAACCATAGTGTAAACAACTACCACATACATAAAATCCAGTAATGAAAACACCTAATCCACTTAATTTAACCAACGTAAAATAAAGCTATCAACAGCCGCAGATTTACACGATTTAACGACTACCATGAACTATTACAGATCTTTATAGTTGAGGGTTTAACGTGTTTTTTATCGCCACTATATTGTTAACGGGAATAGGTCAAACTCGATAAGAATGTGCGGTAAAAGCAGAAGGAAAATCCATTGTGAAGGTGTTTTAGCGACCTTTTTTGATAGGGAATATTAAGCAAAGCTCAGGGCAGAGGGCCCTACTAGCACGTACAGTAAACAATCCGACAGAAATGCAACATGTTGTACAGTGTATACGTCATATCAGAGTATTGACAAAAACGTTGTCAAACGTCGATTAAAACTCTGCTGCCATGCTGCCTCTACCGTGTAAACGTTGCAGTATTAGCTACATTATTACCTACTCAAGCTACATTATTACCTACTCAAGCTACATTATTACCTACTCACTCTCTACTCTGTGGGTTAAGCATATTTAGTAAATGTTAAGTATACTATTAGCTATAGAATGAAATTTTACGAATTCCAAAACATTTTACCATTGAAGATTTTGAATAAGGAAAATTAAGTTTTTCACCAATTTTAGTCCTTCATTCCTTTTCGTTGCAAAAATTGAAGAAAAGCTGTGTTTCCCTAACCCACACTAGCGTTTCAGGAAAGATATTCTCGATCGAAGATTGGTTTATCAAAAAGTAAGAAGACCGTTTTACCAAAAAGTTGACCAAGTTCGATCTTTTGATTAGAATGATGATGTTGTCTTTAGTGTCCATTGAAACTGGGTTACTTGTGGAGTCATCTGTGTAAACGTGGCCTTGTGTCACCTGCTGGCTGCTACATTGGCTGGTGGCGTCATGTTTGTTCAGCTACTAATTGACATTCCACGAGTTAAGAAAATAAGCCTAATTCGATAGAGCTACTTATAGCAAATAAACGATTTCTATTCTATATTCTATAATTTAAACTAGTCAATAGGTTTTATTTTGCAAAAGCTGTACACTTATCAAAATTATGACGAGTGCTTAAAAAATATCTTTTTAGGTTTTGTCGCACGAGAAATCGCGAAGCTTTGAATTAATTTAAACACCGAGCGAAACCTCAAAAGTACTTTTAAAAAGTTAGTAGGTAATTTTATTTTGCGTTTGCTTGTGAAGTTAAAATTGTATAATTTCCAAAGTTAGTTTATTTTGCAATTCGCGTACAATTCGGAAGACAAATAAGCCTCATAATTTTATTGGTAGGCCAGCAAATTGCCTATTAGCGAATAGTGACCTATTTTTACAGGATATTAGGGTCATCGCGCTGAAACTAATCAGACATTCCCGCGATAGAGTCATCACTCATCAGTGATAACAATATCTTAGAAGCGCTATGTTCCTGGTACTAGAAGTGGAACAATCATTAGGCAAATATAGTTATTTACATTTGTCATCACTCAAGATGCTTGGCACGTAGTAAGGAGTTTAGGTTCTACATTGGCATTGATATGTTATATACTGTGCATCCTTGTCTTTTAGGAATTGATATGCGTTTTACTAATTGTTTGGCTTCAATGCCTTATTTACCAAGTCTCATGATGAAAATCATAGTTGATAAACCAAATGAAAGAAAATAAAGATTTAATACACCTATCTACTTGTTGTCTGCAACTACGTCGCACCCAAGTTTCTATATTTGGGAAAACGTTAAATCTAAAAATGAAACAGAATTGTAAAAGTTGTGACTAATTCTCAACATTTCAAAGTGGATGTAATGAAATCAAATTATCTTAAACGATAATCTTATTCACAAATTCAGGATTACTACTTGTCAAGTTGTGACAACTTCTAGCGAACACTGGTGCACTCAGAATCCTGGATTATCATAATTTTATGATTATGGTACATGTTTATGGTTCTTACTACATTAAAGTATATTTTAAATTATCATAACTTTGGGCATTTGATGTTGTTGTTGACTTTAAATTCTGAAGATGGCAAACTATTGACAGATGAATTGTAAATTGCAAATGAAAAATTCAAGTTTGGGAAGGGAATATATTTTGTTTCTATTATTTACAGCTTCATTTTGTTTCTATTATTTACAGCCAATATTTCAAATTTAAAATATTGATTCAAAAACAGTGATGTATCATTCATTTCTATTGTAGGTAAAAATCTCGTGTTAAAATTCTGGCAGCCTGAAGGCTAACACGTCATGGGCTATGTATACTCGTATAAATGATGCATGAATAGTATTTTATTGTATTGTAGCAACTGGCATGACATCACCGGGAAAACAATATTGAACTAATAAGTTGTCCCACGACGAATTGATCCCAATCGTTTTTATGGCATCAGTCGTTAATGCCAGCCTTGAAGTGCTGAAAGGGAATATGACACTTAATGGCCAGAAGGTCTTACTTCTGAGTTAAACCTCACAGAGGAATCATAAAATTAATAGTAATTTATCGCACGACTCGAGAATAACTCTCTACATTATTTTCATGCGTTGATTGTAAAGCAAGCTTTAGTTTCGGAGCTAATCAGGAGGCCTACAACGAAACCGTTTTGAGACTCAAACGAACGAATCGGAATGCGCTCTAACAAACGTGAAATGACATTTTTAGTTACTTTTACGTTACGAAACTGTTTTGAGACTCAAACGACCGAGTCAGAATGCCGCATTCTACTCTTAGAATGCGGCATTCTGACTCGGTCGTTTGAGTCTCAAAACAGTTTCGTTGTAGGCCCTTGAATTGGGGGCAGGCGATACAGACTAATCCTAATCGAATATCGTATGGGGCAGAATAGTGTCTCAAAAGTTTTATGCAACTTTTGCCAGCATGATTTGCGTAGAAAATTGTGTTAGTTTTTTTTTACATTATTAGCATTTCACTGATGACTACAAACTCTACGTGATTATGTCGAAAAATTTATAATTTCTTCATTTTTATATAGGTTCTTGATAATTATCACGTGAAATAAGGGTGGGGAGGAGTCGAATATCATACTAATAACGGTCAAAAACGTTTAACGTTAATCGCGGACGTTCTTTCCAAAATTCGTTTTCTATTATAAAACTAGCTTTAGGCGGAATTGAAATGATTTCAGCTGTAGTAAAAGATTTGAGTTGTAATTTAACCCCCGTTATTTATAATGCACATTAAACGGTCACCCGACCTAACCCACATAGTTTCAAATAAACGCGCCATCACAGTTTGGCTGTTTGTTGTTGTAGCGGCACAGAAAATTAACTAGCCCATAACACTGCCCTATTATACCTGCTGCCACTGCTATCGATAAAACTTTACGCTTTCTGTTGTTTCAGTGACCAGGAAGCTTAGACAACTTGATTTAGAGTTTTTCGAGAGCAAGGGTAGAAAAAAATGAATAGGATTTGACTTAAAGTGTTGCTAATGCCTGGTTTCTAAAGGGGCTTATCCACTTTATGACGCATTTTAGCGATTGGTTAATGTTTTGAAGATAGCCAATGAAAGGCGCTAGTAAGCAATATACTCCTTTTTAAAAAACTTCAGAAGCCAGGGCATTAGTATCACGATTCACGACCCTTGCAATGCCACATGTCAAATCTAACTTCGCTGTTGAAATTATCGAATGCAAGTTGCCTAAGTAATCCGTTGTAAAGTTATGAGTTATGACCACATCTCATTCACAATGCAATGAACTTGGCTTGAATAACATAACACATTTTTGTCACGCTCGCGCTTCATAACCCAGACTCGTCGCTCACTTACAATCATTTTGAAATTGGAACTCTATTTTTAAGTTTTTACTTTTTTTAAAACATCACGTCATGTTTCTTGTAGTGTTTCTCATTATTTTTTTAGAACCACGATAAAATATTATGCAAAGATAATTTTGGATTACCAAAAATATATTGTATGACGCATGTTACTATGTAAGTATTATTATTTATATAAACATATTACAATACGTAAAATATCCACGATGATTTATGTTTAGAACTTATGTTTTATTTATACGTAGCCTTGACTTTGGGTAAATCTGAAATTCCGTGTTGGTTGATATCGAAAATCTGAAAACTACATATGAATAGTTTATTCTAATACTATAAACAAGATAATCTTGTTTATTTATTTATATTCAGTTTTTTGACAATAGTTGTATCGCAATGAAATTTTTTATACTTAATTTTTTCCATAAACTCCGAGCAGAGCTTAGTCTTGGGTCAAACCAACGGGTCAAACAAGGAAAGGTTTCATTACAAATAATAAAAAATTAGAAGATACCAAATAAAGACTAAGAGCAGGGATGGTTACATGAGTAAAATTAGTTCCTAACTAATTTAATTTTGTTAAGACGATAACCAAATTAATTTTGATGAATAAATTGATATTATGGGTGTTGAAAATTGGGATCACACACGCGATGTTTTTTTTACAATTCTACTTTCTACTTCCTTCCTAGTAGTAGTCCTACTAATCCTACTAATAAGTAATATTATAAACGCGAAAGTTTGTATGTATGGATGTATGGATGTATGTTTGGATGTTTGTTACTCTTTCACGCAAAAACTACTGAATGGATTTTAATGAAACTTTACAATAATATAGCTTATACATCAGAATAAAACATAGGCTACAATTTCAACCGACTCGACTTTCAAAATGGAGGAGGTGTTACGTTCGTTTTTAGGGTTCCGTACCCAAAGGGTAAAACCGTTTTTACCCTTTGGGAAAAAAAAAACGACAGACATCGAAGTCGAGTCCCGTGACTCTATTACTGAGACTTCGATGTCTGTCCGTCTGTCTGTCCGTCTGTCTCTCTGTCTCCAGGCTGTAACTCAACCGCTATAGCTGGTCTTCTGAAATTTCCATAGATTGTGTATTTCTGTTGCCGCTATAACAAAAAAAAAACAAAATAAAATAAAAATTTAAGGGGGCTCCCATACAAAAACACAATTTTTGGCCTATTTTTCCTCTATAACGGTACGGAACCCTTCGTGCGCAAGTCCGACTCGCACTTGACCGATTATTTTATTTTTTATGATACGGACGGACGGGAAGTGATACGAAGTTTACCGGGTCATCTAATTACATATACTTAAGTTATAACTCAAAGGCCAAAAATACCGACAATTACTTTAATTACTGATTTCTTCGAATTCTTCAATTCTACCGACAATTACTTTAATTACTGATTTCTTCGAAAAATTAAACAAACTATGAATAACTGTATAGATGAAGACATCAGACTTAACATCTAGGTCTTAGCGACTAAGTTTAGATAATCTAGACGCGCATTAATCTCACCCACCGGCTCATTGTAGTCAGGAATTTATCGCTTAGAGAAATTCTGATGTATAATTAGGATAAGGATCATATAATCTATAGTAATTGATAGTTATGATTATATAGATCTTATCTAACTAATTGATGATAGACTTCCACCCGCGGCTTTAATAATACCAGATGTTTGTGGGCCAAAATGATTTTTTATCTGTCCAATTGTGAATTAGATGAGGCAGTATTGTCTATAATATCTTCTCTAGTGCGAAGGAGTCACAATAGATCCTCATGGGTCGCAGTGACGTCAGGGCTATAGCGATCTGCCTTCTCTAAAAAAAAAAAAATTGTCTATAGGTAATTCCCGCGGTTCTCAGAATCTATAAAATTCGGGAATTCCCGGGAATTTCAGAATTAGAATTTTGCGATGACCTATTAGTAAAGATGTCAATATAGAAAAATATACTTTTGACTAACTACTAATCCAACATAACTGAATAAATAAATAGATAGTAAGAGCTCCTTTAGTTATTTGGTGATAAATTAAATATACTTTCTTGATAATAACATCGATTGTTTAAAATTATGCCTCAAGATACCAGTAGAACCTTGAGTCAATTCGCAGAAGACGGTTTATTTTTTGTATTGCTTAAATACAACTCATACGATTTATTAGTAACGTTTATTTGCATATGGTTTAAAGGTACACTTATAATTTGGAGGTATATATTTATTAGCTTTGATAAGGGAGTAGACTATTTCAAGTGGATTATTGTGGGTGTGTCTGTCTGTCTGGCGGTCACAAATTCGGCAACAAAATATCGGCGCCTGCGCATCGTCCGGTTTCATTCATCAAACGACCAGTTTTTACGGAGCTTAATGGAGTTATTTTGGTCAACGAAATCTCTTCAATGAAATTCATTCAAGGCAGCTCATTATTTTTTATCATCGAAGTTATATTTAAAGGCCTATTTCACAATAAACGTGCGTGATATGGTATTAAACCTTTTTCTCCTAGTTTAATATTATGCTAATATAATTAAATCTTTTAATTAACAATTATTGAAAATAAATAAGTTTTTAATGAAAATAATATGAAATTTAACACAATTCATACATTTTGAGCTGTAGTTAGCTGCATTAACCCTCCGTGTACGAGGTGGGGTATGACATACCCCAGCGCTAAAAAAAATGATAGCATTTTTAAACGAAAAAAGTATGCGAGTTGGTTTCCCCAATAGCTGCAAATAAGACGTTGCTGCTTTAATTCCTACCAAATATTCAGTCCTATGTCTATCACCAATTCTGTTATATGTGCTTAAAGTGCGTCTGGGTATCACATACCCCACCTAGTATAGCACGTAGCTAAAAAGGAAAGTGTAACTTTTTTTGTTTTTATTTATTTATATGTTTAATTTTGTGATTAACTTGATGAAATATTATTTTCTGGTATAAGTTTTGCTAAAAATGTCTCGGTTATCGAAAAAAATATATTTTACGAGCACTGACTGAAGAAGATGATGATTGTGACACTGAGCTAATGAATTATTCCGAACAAGAATGTAAAGTAATGAAGATCAAATCAGTGATACCGGATATGATCTATACTAATATATAGGAATACTGGGCACATTTGTAAAAAATATAATATGTCCATATTATGTATTTTACATACTAATTTTTGTGTCTAAATAACTGTCAATATTACGGAAACTTATGTGCCCAAGATCTGTTTCATATTATTTATTTTAAATTGATATTATAAATAGGTTAAAACTAGATAAACTATGGTCTTAGAAATTGAGAAGAATTTGATTGTAATAGTTGCCATTTGATTTTTGTACTGAAGAAAAGATTTCATAGTTAATAGTTTGAAGAAAAAGTCAAGTTTTTGTACTTTTACTTATAAAATGTATTTTATTATGTAAAATTGAATTTATTTTACCTAAACCAATGAATTATATATATTACTTATTAATTTACAATCACTAGGAACAATTTTTCGGATTTAACTGCCTTTTATTGTTGGGGTATGTCACACCCCACCTAGTACAGCATGGTGAGATTAGTCACCTAGTACACGGAGGGTTAAAACGAGCTTTCAATGGAACTTCACAGATTTTGATAATGTTTAATCAGCATATAAGTCTGGGATCGATGACAGGATCGAATCCCCGCCCGCGTCGACAGAGGTCGGGTATCAACATTCCAACATGTCTGCCCAGCAACGAGAATACACCACTAAATTTAGTACACAATACACATACATATTACATATACCGGGTGTAACAAAACTGATATTACTTAATTAGAGCATATACTTTAGGCCTAGGGTAAGAACATGTATGCCCAACACCGAGAATACACCACTAAATATAGGTAGTAGGTACACAACACACATACATATTAAACCGGGTGTAACAAAACAAACTAACAATAATTTACTTTACAAATAACGTTTACATAACTAATAATACTTTAGACTGAAGCCTTTAGGGGGGGGCATCTGCTGGCAGGGTCGCGGTTGTGTATTCCGCGTATCCCGTGGCTCTGTCTTATGCGGAAGAGCAGGAACACCGTTGGGGTTTTAGTGGGTATGCCCGGGCGCGGCCTTCCGCCCCCAGGGAGTCCCACATACCCCGGTAGCCCTCCCCAGACTGCCGGGGATGCGTAAAGGCATTTCCCCAACGAAAAAAAAAATAAGGTACTTTTAGTACTTTTATATGTCCCTTATGAATTATACATAAACATTATACGTGTAACAAAACCAAGAGATAATACTTTAGAGTTTAGGGTGTATATGTGTCCCTTATAATCTCAGACAAATAAAAACTATAATATACAGTTCACAGTAAAATTAGAAGCGCTGAAACTTGAAAGAGTTATTTGTTTTTCTATTGTGGGACAAATTCATGATGTTGGTGCTTTTCTCGTGGAAACATAAGTCAAAAGCATAGAGTTATTATGTACTACATAATAACTCTATGGTCAAAAGTAACTTCTTTCAACGTTGCTACAGTAAATTCCATATAATAAGGGACATATTTAAACCCTAGGGCCTAAAGTATTATCAGTTTCTTTTATTACACCCTGTACACGTCACTAAATATACACATACGAATACGATTGTATACACGACTAAATATACGATTGTCGTTACTAAGTCACAGGATAAATAATTGTAACGACTAAGGCGAGAACTTGATCTAATGATAGTAAAATACTGTCTGCACCTGTCGTATTAGGAATGTTGAATGTAAGTAGTAGTAGAGAATTAGTTGTCAAAAAAAACACACTAAGACTAATAATAATATAGGAAAATAATCGGCCAAGTGCGAGTCGGACTCGCGCACGAAGGGTTCCGTACCGTTCGCGTTATAGAGCAAAAATAGGCCAAAAATTGTGTTTTTTGTATGGGAGCCCCCCTTAATTTTTTATTTTATTTAAATATTATTATTAATTATTAAAGTACAATTATATTTAAGGCCTTCGTTAAAGTTGCAAGTGCCTACCTCTTATCATTATTGATTACGAGCAAAAAAAGGCCAAAAAAAAAATCACCTTTGTTGTATGGGAGCCCCCCTTAAATATTAATTATTTTATTTTTATTTTAGTATTTGTTGTTAAAGCGGCACCGGAAATACACAATCTCGGCAGATCTGTGAAAATTTCAGAACTTTAGCTATAGCGGTTTTTGAAATACAGCTTGGAGACAGACAGACGGACAGACAGACATTGAAGTCTCATGATTAGGGTCCCATTTTTACCCTTTGGGTACGGAACCCTAAAAAAGCACCAGTCAGGTAATCAAAGTAATCCCTATTTAAAGTACTTAGACTTAAACTCATACACGAGGCCTATGATTCAGCACAGGTAAGCAAATAGTACAATTATTGTTCTAATGACTAAGTCCTAAGATAAATAGAGAACATGATTCTACATAGCTTAGTGCAAATATAATCTAAGAAAAGTATTTAATCAACTATGTTATAAATAAATAAACATTAATTTTACTATAGATGGTTCATATAACTTTTGGTAACAAAAAATGTTGTTAAGAGTAATTCCTTTAAAACTTGGCCTTACTATAATCTTTGTTATTTAACAAGCTGATGACGATGGTACACTAGATTACTTGTACTATTACTTGTATATGTATTCTGTGACTAGATTCAAAGTTACTAGAAACGTCTAAAATTAGCGATGAGCCTCCAACAATTGAACGTAATCCAGTATGATGCCCGCATTTTAAACGTCTGAATTTCTAAGAATCGGTTTTTGATTGTTTTGCCCTGAACAGCGCTCCCACGATAATATTAATATAGGTCTAGAGTCTAGACTGAGAAATATTCATATGCAATTGTCATTGTGGAGGTTACGAGTACCATGCAGATTCCAAAAAGCAATAAACTCCAAGGTGACATTTCTGTTCAATGAAGAGAGTTATGGACTGGTTCCAGGGATTCCTTTATTGCTAACACAGCTGGTGCAGTTTGAAGGATGTTTGATGTCGTAAGGTTTCAAGTTCATCTTTAATACAGGAAGCTTGATTTAAAATAGGAAGTGACGAGAAATCTATGTTTTCTTTCGTATTTAGATGATAACAAAGAGAAAATTTTACTTTCATTAGGTGTCTGTACTAATATTATAAATGCGAAAAGATTACTGACTGTTTATATTATTATTATCTAGTTGGTTTATCTCTTTATGGTTAAATTGCTAGACTAAATTTCATGACATTTAGTATAGCAAAATTTTAAGTCTCATAGGATAATATAATGTATCCCAGAAAATGTAAGTTTTCTGCGCGATAAACAGCTTTGGAGCAACAAAATCATACAAAGTCGTGGACAACACCTTTGTTATTTATACTTTTCCTCGTTCTTAATTTTATCAGTATTTATTTCCTAGTTTTCAGAACGGTGTGTTATGCAAGACTTATCTTATAACGGGCTTACTGTATCTCGTGATAAGGTGATAACGGCTTTCGCGTGCATGTTGTGTGCAACAATACATGTTTTACTATGACAATGTACTGTCAGGAAAACTAATTGAATAGGCAGATGGCTTTTTTTGATCAAGCACCCTTTAAGCGTCCCGGGTTGAGGATGTGCCTTAATTAGCTAAAGCACCCCGAGGGTATGTGGAACTGGTCGGCGAGAAGCCGATTTGCCATCAGGCGTATACAGAGGGATGTCCTGGATTTGCCAACACAAGACTCCCTCCACGATCCGGTCTACCTTAAAAGGGACCGACCTCCACCAAAGTTAGGGAACGCTTCGGCAAATCTACAATGGTGGGTTTTCTAGTAAATGTTGAAGTTAACGTGTCGATGTAACTTGGCCAAATTATGTAGGCAAGTCATCTGCTTATGAATCAATTTCCTATTGGCACAATTATCACTTAGATATGTGTGTCACTTTGTCTATCGTAGTACGATAAGTTTTTCACTCGTAATACGCCAATAGTACGGTATCTTTATCAACACTAATAATTTATCAGTAACGTCTCTATGTTACATACTAGTTATCATAGAGTACCGGTACTTGCTTGATAGATTATTTCTTGACGCAGGTCAGAGATATCCAGGGTAGTAAGTAAAATGACATAGTCTTTTGGCTATAGTTTGCTTAAAACTATTTTTTAATTATTATTCGTCTTTTTCGAATCGTCGTGGGTTCTCATGATGCTATCTTCAAACCTACACATAATATAACACGTGTATAGTTAAAGATCACAATTAATCAGTTCAAAATGTTAATTCTAGGCCTGATGATGATGTCACTACAGTGTCAGTGAAAAAGTGTGTCATAAGGTTTATCTATACCGATGACGCAAAATCGTGAAAAATAACCAGCAGCTTGCGAAGGGACAGCCTAAAACGTTTGCGATAATGAATACATTATGGAAACCATTAATTTGATTACTTCAGCCTTGTTATTTGGAATGAAAAATGCCTGATCCTCCGAGATAATTGAGGAATGAGTCATCTTTTTAAATGTTGGCAGTAAATTTCGTGCTACTACGTACCAGTATTTCAGTCACGAATATAGGTTCCAATATTTTATTTGTTTAAGTACTCAAAAACATGTGATATGTGCGCGAGATAGACTGCCATGCCAGTGACTTTCTGTATGAGCATCCGCCCCATAAATCTTTTAATTAGACACCAGTTTTGAAGTCCTAAAATCGTTATAGTAAACAAGCAAGCAGCAAGCAACTAACGCAGTTCTAATTTTAACATTTCATTTATCAGTTACCAATTGCTGTTTCTTTCTCAGAAAAAAATTTAAATAAAATTATTACAATACTTTTAAATAAATATTATAACGATGATGAGCGAGCACATGCGATGCCTCACTAACATAGTTTTGTAGATAAACAGAACCCACGCGGCACCACGGTGGTCTGTTTACTTTACCGACCATCTTAAACGATCCCGATCTCTATAGAAACTCTACGAGAAATGGATCTTTTCAGTGGTTTAGGCTATTTCAAGTGGATATGAAACGATGATGATACATTGATGTATTTTCAATGTCATTGTAATCGTCTGCATCTTGTCGCTGCCGACTTAAGACAATAAATCATATGCTCTTTTTACATTTCGCGGTATCTTTTTGCATTCTTTCTACACATGTGTTTGAAAGAATTTAAAGTAGTTGAATTTTTTGCACGCAGATTTGGATTTAGGATTTAAAGGAGGTTTTATACTCGGAAAGATCTGAATGCACTTTACGGAGATATAAAGATACAGTAAAAAACAAAGTGTCGTCTTTATTTGCTAAAATAATTATTGTTTTGGTAATAATTATCAAGTTTGGAATTTGTAATAGGTAATGACTAATGAGTAATGACTAATGAGTATTACCAAACTTAAAGCTAGGAAATTAATTACTTCATTTAAATACTAATTTAGCTTGCATCAGGCAGTCAAAACTTAATACTTATGGTTTACATATACATTTAGAAGCTGAAGAATGAAAGAAAATAGGTTTTTAATCTCCGTCTATCTCTGCAGGGCTTTTGAGCCCTGCCAACCTTTATTCAGAAATAGGCATAGTATAATATAATATTATGTTATAATTACTATAGTTAAAAATTCAAACTATTCCTACCAATTTTAAGAAATAGGTAGGTACTTATATGAACAATTTATGAGTATAAATTGTTTGTTACAGTCTACATAACGTCACAGCGAACCTTCATATGTATGACAACGTTACCGGTGATGTCAGTGTGTATTGTTCAGCTATCTTATCTCCTGAACCGTGTATTAGCATGTGAATAGTCGGAGATCACAGAGAATATGTAAATCCTTTCATTTCACGCCTCTCGTACCTCGTAGACGCCATGTTGGCTTGATACGTATCTTCGAGGTTTTTACGCTGTTCTTTAAATAATCATCAGCGTTTCCTTTGTCCTCTGAAGTTCTTAATGGAGCTCGGGTGTTTCAATAAGAAAATTGCACGACTTGAGTCAGACACACCAAAACGAAACGAAGCGCGGCTAGACGATGAACAAAAGCAATACAAGCTTGAAATATTGTCAATTAGCAGCGTCGCGTGCCATTATAGTCACGCTATAATGGCACGCGACGCTGCCTTGTCGCCTTGACGCGACGCTGTCTTGTTTCGGTATGAACTAACCCTTATTTCTAAAATTAAGCTATGAACTGACCTATACAGTCACAGATTACTAAATAGTTATGCTACAGTCACATGCTAGTATTGCAGTTTTACCTTAAAATACTATAGATTCACTTGTTTCAAGCAGTTCCCGCGAAAGTACGTTACGAGTACTAACTCCCAGCTATTACTTTTCAGTAGTCAATATTTTATGTTGCGGTGACAACTGAGACGACACTTTCTTCAGCTTTCACCCCTCGGCCCGCAGTGTGAGGTGTGCCTACTGTCTAGTTTCAAACAATACGTCTAGTAGTTAGCGGTCCCGTGCTACTTTTAGTACTAAACGCGTCATATTTATGCTTAACTAGCTATCCCGGTAAACTTCGTGTCACTCTAAAACCTTCCCTGGACTTAAAGGATTATATTAAGACTAAAATTAGCAGAATCGGATCAGCCGTTCTCGAGTTATAGCGTTACTAACACAATTATTATTGGAAATCCATTTTTAACATTATTGATGATATTTATTGCAGAAAATTTGCTAACTATTTTGAGATTCAGCCGTTGGTAAAGTAGGCATTAATACCAAGTTTCTGAGGAATTTTGACAGGTGCTTAACAGTAGAGTAGATGATTGGTCAATATGATATTTAAGGTTAGCTAATCAAAAGCGCAAGTAAACAGAATATAGTAGATACTCCACTCAATAACACCCCTCTTTTTGGTCGGGGGTTAAAAAAACTTTAGAAAACGGCCATAGAGATGTATGCATCAATTTGTATAATGAGCACGAGAAGTATTATGTCCATTTTGGGAAACACTCGTCAACCTGTCTGTGGGAACTGACGTCAGTCAGATAGTTATGGGTGTGTTGCTGCGCTTGACAATGTCAGTCAGCACTCGACTAATGACGTCGTGTTATGATGTCAGGAGATTGTTTAGTTCTTCTACCTGACGAAGACAGAATTAAGAATAGACGGCTACTGTTTATTATTATTTACAGGACGTCGACTTCAGCTAGGCAGCTTAGGACTATTTTAAAGTCGACGTCCTGACACTATATTGTAGTATAGAATATAGTGTTAATAAAGCTAAGTTATGATTTACAAGACCACATAAAAGTTTTTTCTTGCGAGTTGCGCAAAGTTCCGCAAAAGCAAGTATATTGTAAATTGTACAATACATAATTTCAGTTTATCTATGGAAAATAAGATTCTATACTCTATAGTAATTAGTAAGATACTTATCTGTAAATATGTTGCACTACACAAGAGTCTGTACTCAAGAAAAAAACAACATAAGAATTTAAACTGAAGGTGTCCTACGCATTTTCCTTCTAAACAAAATATCATGTAATCGGCAAGCTGTCTTTACACGTCCCTGCGCATCGGACCGCGAGATAGGCGCTGACAACTGACGCCTCAGCCGCGTTCGAGCGTGGATTTTGTTGATAAAATTCCATGCCAGGTTTATTATATTGAAGAACATATTTTATTATGCGCATTTATATGCAAATTGTATTTGTATTTACTTTATGTTACTAGCTATTTTAAAATTCTACTTTAGTCAAGTCTTAATATATTATTACGACGAAATTTTCTATTTCTAGAGTAATAGTTTTTCGTGAGACTTCGTTTGGAGTCTAGATTTCGTTATCACAAAATATTAACATTCTTGCCTAGTAGTTTTTTTAGCTTTACTTGCCAAAACACTTGTCATTGATATGAATTTGATATATTTTAAAGACGTACCTTGCAAGCGAAGAGTGCGGACTGCCAGGTCGCATTGTTGTCGCTAAAGTAGTAGCAGCTATGGCCGAGCCGCATAAACTGCGGCGGACAGAAGTACGACATGCGCGTGCTGTTTTGCCGACCCTGCGCGCCTGAAAGTGTAGAGACGGCTTAATAAGTTTTTTGACTATTGTAGTATTTCAACTCAAACATTGAACACTAATTTGTAGAAAGTTTTACATTATACAGTTTTATATTCTAAATGGTTTGAAATAAGTTATAAGACTTTGACTAATTCGTAGCACGTAGCTGTGAAGGATGTATGAACGTTTGTAATACTGAAATAGGTTTGGAACAAAGATAGATTACAGTTAGTAATTCAGATAGATTATAGTATAAGATAGATTATAGTCATAGTTTGTGTTATAGTAAACTACATGTAAGACGTAACGTATAAATAATTTTAGTTTCGGCTAATAAAAAATAGCCACTAACTTGATATTACTTAAAAGTACAAGATAATTTGCAAAGTTTATTTTTAAACCGTAAAAAGACAAAAAAAATGCTTTAAGTTTAGTATCTCTGTAGGTCTGTTTGTCTTATATGGCTCTCAAACGGATGGAATCTTTTGAATCTAAACTTCATAAGCCAGAGTGATTGAAAGTCTGAAAGTTAAAGGACTAGTCACTAGTTTACTATTTGCCTCCTTATATTGCTGATCATTACTTTTTTACTTAAAAACTATCAAACTTACATTGTGACCAGAAGATGACCAGCACGACTGCTGCCAACACCCTCCTCCTCTCCAGGGCTTCCATTTTGATTTTTATAGCTTCCACACTTAAAATCACTGAACACTAAACACACACTGAATTTAAATCAAGTCATATTTTATTCCGAAATGAAACTACTCGACACAAATTTTGAATGATCCTTGTTTAATCTGAAACAAAAATAAAATATGTTAATTTTGGATAAAACATAAAATACTTAAGGTCAATGTGTCGAAGTCCGGCATACTTTTCTAAAATTAAAGTTTAACTTAATTTATTGACTTGAGATTCGCTTTTTAAAGTAACTTGTGTCATCGGAAATTATAGGCTATATATTAATTAGACCTATAATGATCTAAAAATAATCTTAATTGCCGTATTTTTTTACTTACGTGGTATTTTTTTAAAACTCGGCGTGTAGACGGACTTCACTTACAGTTTGAGGTAAGTCCGTCTAGCAGCAGTATAGCCCTAACTTGTGAAGTAAAATGCATGGCAACGGTTTCTAGCAAAGCCGCAAAACGGCCACTCAAATATGTGTTTAAGGTGTCGGTAATAAGGTTCGCATTCCAGAGAAAATTAATTTTATATCATTTTAAGGCAAGTCTCAATATCGTAAGTTTAAGTGGTTGCAAACATTTTCATTTCGCCGCTTAATTAAAATTTTAAGGGTTGTTGGTCCGGGAGGTAGGATTTTTTAAAGGAAATTTCCTGCTCTTAAAGGATCTTTTTTCAAATTTTGATTATTTCAAATAATTTTTGGTTTTTGGAATATAAAAAAACCAAACCCTTCTTTTTTTTTACTTTATTGTTTATAACTTTTGCAATTTTTACTAGCCCCTCTTGTATGTTCTTTTCGTGCAGTAAAATTTGGGCAATGCTATGATTTAGTAGTCCTTAGTTGAAATGCAAATTAACAATAAAGACATGTATATTTGAAAAGGTTGACAATATCTGATTCGAGGCAAGACCGGCATATGACGGCCTTTCCTTATGAAAAATAGGCGGACTTCCCAATTATTGCAATTTTAGGTTAGACACATGTTGCAGGTGATAATAACGAAATTAAAGCGATATTAACGAATCGAACACCAGTAATAAGTAAAAGAATCACTAAATTACTTATGTAATCCAAGAAACTCCAAAAACTCCTTCGTATTTCCACTTTTTTTAGTTTTTGGCAGAGACTTACACTCTGACTGCGAGTACAAAACGGGAAAAAAAATTGAGATCATTTTTTTCGTAACAGGTAGTTAGTAGCGACATATCTGTTTGTTAGGTCAAACTAACTTTGCAATATTGTTTTACCCACTGAGCCATATGAAACTAGTCGTTCAAAAATGGAAGTTATTGCCGCGAGACGGACTTACCTCCCAGACGGACTTCGACACATTGACCTTAAATTAAACATTTTAACTGAAAATCTAGAAATATGAACATTGCTACAAAATATTATATTTTGTAGAGCTCTCTTTAAAATGAAGGCGCATAAGAGTGTTTAAAACTCCTTAAAATATGTTAAAGATTTATCTTTTTAGAGTTTAGGCCATGAATCATGATTCATGATAGACAAAATATACGATTGCCACCATAATTATTGCGAAGCTGTCTATTGTTCGGCTATTTTAATTACTCTACAGTTCACAATCGCTTGCATTGGTCATTGGCCAACGTGTCCGCATTGGATTTTAATGCGTTATTTTACAACAGTCATAACAACTGTGACTTACAGCCTAGTTTCCGCCATTGTTCTGTTCTATTTTGAAATCTGAGGAAACAATTAATTCCGATCTAGTATTCAGGTTAGCTTAGAAAGCCGAGACATAAAGAGAAATCTAGATTTTAGACGTAAACTTTATTAATGTTCCTCATAAACTGAAACTCGGGTATATTATGACTGCGAGCAAAATCTACTGTTGCTTTTTGGGTTTTTCTAACCCAATTGATGAAAGTTTACTGTCTTGCTATTTTCAAAATTAATGTTAACCTGACTACTATTTAGTTATATTCTGATGTCTGTTTATTTCGTCATAATATTATATTTACATACATAATACTATATTATGTATATTAATCATTGGTGTATTTTGCTTATAATTGTCCCACTTATAAAAAGATCCGTACTGCAGATGTTATAGACACGGTAAGCAAAATGTTCTTAATTAATACGTTAGAAAAATCACTTGGCCATTTTAAAAGTTAAGAACCATGACGTGTATTTTGTGTTGTCCTGCCTTGAATCATATTCAAGAGACCCTTAACTTTAAAAATCGTTTAATAAACGCCTTAAATATATTAGAACTATGCAATGCTACGAATGCAACGAATCTCTACATTTAATTCTTTGGCACGCTCGGCCGCTTAATAAACTATTTGTTTGTTGATTTCAACACATGAGGTGTCAATCGTCTCGGTTGTGTAAGCTTCAGTGTAATGTTTCCCAAATTCCCGTGGGAGAAGAAATAAGAAGAACAGGAAACTAAATCTGTGGAACTTTTTAGTGCGAACGTTAAATGTAGAGTCAAGATTTAGACGACCTCTGTGGCTCAATGGTTAAGAGTGTGTGGCAGCTCAAGCCGGGGGTCGCGGGTTCGAATCCCGCCGACGGAACAAAAAGTTTTTCAATGTTCCTAGGTCATGGATGTATATTAAATATGCGTATGATATAATAAAAATCTTAAATATATGTATAGTATAAAAAAAAGTATTAAATATATTTCCGTTGTCTGGTACCTGTAACACAAGTCCTTCAGGTACTTAGCACGGGGCCAGACTGACGTGGTGTGAAGCGTCCGTAGATATTATTATTATTATTATTAGAATTAGGAAAGAGAAAGAAATGTACCTAATACCTATGTCTGTTTTATTTTTCAGGTTTAAGTGGTTGTTGGTAGTTCTATATTGACATTTTGAGCCACCACGTTAAAGTAACTCTGAGGTGTTATTATGCATTAATATTAAGGCTGCTCTCTCGAAAAAAGGGTGCAGATGAAACATCTTTTCATCGGCATTAACAGAGAAATTATATCTGAAAAAAATAATTAGTAATCTACATGATATGATACGTAATTTGGTTTTGCCATGTTTTTTCTATCGGTATCACATAATAAAGAAATAAAAAACCAAATCACCTCCAAATCGTTGAATGAAACCACTTTACTCCTTCATTATTTATCAAAAGAATATATAAAAAATATCTACTGCTTTGCAATACATAAGTTAATAATTTGGTTTGGTTACTTTTTTGAAATATGTATTATATTAAGCCTTAAAAAGGTTTTTTCTCCTATTTCGCCCTATCATGGACGCGGCGAGCGTCGTAACCGCCACCGTACAAGGCGCGCTGTTATGAATGTTATTTTAATGTCATTTACGTCGATATTCGCACTGACAGACAATTGACCTGCTAATTTAGGAAGAGAGGGCCCTTAATTATGTTTTATTAATGTAGTTTGTCAGTGAAGTTTGAAGAAAATCTAGGATATTTTTTCTCTACTTATATATTTTAAAATCAAGTTATTACAAACGTATTTATTTATTGGTTCAGGTAAATTATGAGCGAATCGAAAGATGAACAAAAACAGACCGTCTGCAACAACCTAATCTACCGTACAAATTGGTAAGTTTAGAATCATGAATCATAAAAGGAAAATGCATTTAAATGTGGTACGTAAGTTAGGTTAATATGGGTGAAATTCGCGTGCACGGTAATTCACTTGAGATGCAGAACACTTGAAGATTAGAGCACTCGAGTGCTGCTCTTGTTATGATCTGAGGATGCAAGGTAGATGCAGTATTGCAAGGAACATTCCTAATGTGATGCTCTATGATGAAATATGAGGAAATAGCGTTGTCAGCAAAATAGTAATGTTGAAAATAGCAAACAAGTAATGCTAGGGCTAAAACAGAAAAGAGGTTTCTTATAAAAAAGGACAGCCCAAAAATTACCAGATTTTTTGGGGTGCTCATTTGCCGATTTTATCATCTGTGTATTGTTAATTGTATGAAATTGTTAAGTTCATTTCATTATAATATTTAGAGCTAGAAAAACTCATTAAAATTACTCGCACTTTAATTAAGGTTGAATCACCAGTACGAGTACTTCTAGTTAAGCAGAAAGACTGCTGTTGCTTTCATTGATTTTTAGAAAGACATAAATATCTGAACACCAAAAATACATGTAACATTGATGTTTCCGTAGAAGTTTCTAGAAGTATTGATAATATCATGGCACAGGATAAGCACATAAACCGTTAACGACCGGCTAATTGTCTGACATGGCCGGATATCTGGGGGTGCCCAAGGGCATTCTGACGGTAGTCGTAAAACTGACCAACAGACGAGAAAATACGTCATACTTGGATTCTTGAAACCAATATGTCTAAGGGCTTGATTACACCTACCGAGCAGAGCCGCCGAGATTTGATTGGCTAATAACACTATCTCTCTTCTACTCGATAGGTGAAAAAGGCCCCAAAGCAGCGGTCGGCAACCTTTTGGCAGGCGAGGGCCACAAGGTGGCAAAACAAACTAAAGGCGGGCCGCAACCCTAGAAGCCCAATACCTACGCATAATGAGGGCTTCTCTAGACCACAATTTAAAAAAAAAGTTTCAACCTTTCTGATGTATGGCACTAGTAAAAAGTGTGCTGTCAAAATTTGTAAGAGAGAGTATTTTAAGGGGATTCAGAAAATAAAGAAAGTTTTTATTACAAAATGACACAAACAGTTACCTACGTTTTTAAGTTGCGATAACGACGATGGCAATATTAGAAAACATTGTTTTTACTTTTTGATACTTAGATATAAGTTATAAACTTATAACTTATTCTCAAAACATTCACAGGCCGCAAGTAAAACGTTCGCGGGCCGCGCGTTGCCGACCGCTGCCCTAAAGGACTTTAAGGGATCTAACTAGGCTCGTGCAAATACACGCAAATACCTAAAGACAGTTTTTTATTAGTCCCATAATCAGGTCGGCCTGCGATTAGTCCGAAGGGAAAGATCTCCCCGTATATAGGTCAGTTTTGTTTCGTGGATACCTTCGTAGTGTCCCATTGCTAAAGAGTGGAGGGAAACGCGCTGTATAAAAAATAAATACGCGTCTACACTCTTATTATTTATGGAATTAAGTACTACTTATGTATTTTAAGAGACTACAAGGGAAATAGCTTACATTGATCATACTAGTATGGCTGGCGTGATTGAATGAAAACAATTTTAATTGCGGTATTAATTGACTTTCTTCTCTGACCTGAAATATACGAGACGTGTTAAAAGGTCTGATAAAGGATTAATTTTTCATCCGTAAACTTGATGCGAATTTAAACCTTTCTGCGATTGCAATAAATACTGAAGTCGTGTATCAAAATTAAAAAGAACTTATGTAATTCCAATTAATTAAAAAGTGTTAGGTTGTTAAGTCTTATTCCAAGGTGTTTAGGGTCAAATTAAAAGGAGTTTATCCTTAAGCCCCACGTAACAAGGCGTGAAAGGCCGATACTCAGGATCAGCTGTCAATTATTAACCGCTAATTAATTTCATGCTATGAGTCATATGACCTGAATCGTTTTCAAAAAGGACAGGCTTCTCTGTATACTTACATCAGATTATTTTTATACAGGGTGTAACAAAACTGTGATAATACTTTAGGGTGTGTATGTGTTCCTTGTAGAGAGTTTACTGTGAAAGTAGCAGCGCTGAAAGACCAATTTTTTTCACTTTTGTATGGGCAAGAGCCCGAGCGTTATTACACATTTGTTACTGTATACGAGTATTACGCACACATAATATAAAGCATGATTTGAGATAGCTTTAAGTATCCAAACATTAAAGTTCCCGGGTGTGTATTGTGTACCATTAGAGAAATTGATTTAAATTCATATTTTAGACGACGGACCTACGTTACTCGGCCGCGTTATGTCAAGTCAATATTGTCGTATCTAACGATTTGATCTAACCCGACCAAATAACGTAGGCCTGTACGAATCAATTTCTCCGAGAGTGCTAGTCTCGGTATTGACCGAGTTTGACCTCGAGGACACGGCTGAGTTGCTCTACTGTACATAAACTGTGTGCTGTGACATTGAGCTCGCGGGAACCCGCTTGACTGGTTCCGCGGAAGAGAAACTCACCGCCAAATATTTGCGGACCCTTCCCGACCCTATTTTTGGCAAACTTCAAAACTTTCTTCCGTTAAGTTCTAGTGCGTAGGTTACTAGCAAACAGAGAATTCTTCGTTCTCTAGAAACAAAACAGTTCCAAATGTATATGTTTTCTTTTACGCGGCGTAACTATTTAAGGTCTACTGTCTAGTCTATGCCATTGCCAGACAAGGCCCATGTAGACCTTATTGAAGTGAAAACTTCTTTAGCGGCGTTCAGCACTTTTGTGGGATTGGTAAAAACTGTGAAACTCGCCTCAGATTCTCGTGCTGATCGAAAAACCTTGGAAAAACCGTAAGACGGTTGGAGAGTAGTGTTGTAACATCGAAATTGATTAATCGAACAATCGATTGTTTTTTTTTTTTGATTTTCATAAGAAATGGGTTAAAAATTTAATCGATTGTAAGGGTTTCGATTAATTAAAAAAATCGATTTTTTAATAATCGATTTTCATAAAAAATGGGTTAAAAAAATGCACAACGTTAATAATCAACTTTTCACTTTTGCCGGCACTCCCGGAGTGCAACCCGTCTTTTTATTATTATTATAGTAGTTATTCGCTGTGTAAATGTTATTATCAATATGGGGAAAGATAAGTATGGTTATGGTTAGTATCTAACGTAACGTTCATCACATTTTTTATCGTATTTCTAGACTTTTAGCACACAAATCTAAGGTCTACTCATACTTTTATATATTTGAATAGTAATAACGATGTTTTGGCAAAGGTTAAAAAACCAGTACGTTCAGTATCGGTTATAATATAATCCGCACGTAACTTGTTAGGAGCTTATTATCAAATATAGGAACAGCAAAAAACATTATCTTGTGCCATTGACCCTGTTAAATAATCGCTAGGGTTATCGATTTTAAATAATATTTTATTTGTGTCAATCGATGAATCTTTTCTTTTTAAATAATATGATTGTAATTTAGATATCAATGATTTTCTATTCCTCTCTGTCAACTTTTGAGATCTACTCAGTACTCGGTGTGATTATAAATTTTTTACCATAGGTGTTTTTGATTTATTCGGACTATTCGTTGTAATGTTATAGCTTTGGAAACAAAAGAATTTTCCTTTACTCTATGTTATTACTTATTTATAACTATTTACGAAGAATAAAATAGGCAACAAAATCTTCATTAACCATGAAATATAAATATAACTATATTTGTTTAAGCTTTAACCCATCAATCCCCAAGCCGGCCGGCTGCCGCATAACAATTGAAAATCTATTATGTCTGCCATACCCACGATGGAGGTGGTAAATGGTAATTGGGCACCTGAAAATATCGGGCAATATTTTAAACTTCATTTTCCATTACTAATTGAATAATTATGGTAACAGCTAACTATTAAGTCGTTGAAAGTATTTTAAAAATATATATTTAAAGGAACTGAAAAACATAAGATCTTTATTATTTAGCCTGGCCACATAAAACTTCTTCTTAAGAGCCCGGGTACCCTTGGAATTTCTCATACAAACGTAATTCCAAAATCATTTTCTCATACGAAAATATTTAACATGTTTGAGTTATTTTTCAGTTTAAGATAGTAATTACCTAGGTTCCTACACAAAAATTTACTTCAAAATATTTAAACGAAAAAAATTTTATTTGTTTTAAATTTTTTTTAGTAAATTTACTACTAAATATTTAAACACTAAAAAATAGAGTAAAACACTAAAAAATATATAAATAAATAGTAAATTTACTACAAAATATTTAAATACTAAAAAATATTTTTTAGAGTTTAAATATTTTGTAGTAAATTTACTATTTATTTATATATTTTTTAGTGTTTTACTCTATTTTTTAGTGTTTAAATATTTAGTAGTAAATTTACTAAAAAAAAATTAAAACAAAAAAAAAAATTTTCGTTTAAATATTTTGAAGTAAATTTTTGTGTAGGAACCTAGGTAATTACTATCTTAAACTGAAAAATAACTCAAACATGTTAAATATTTTCGTATGAGAAAATGATTTTGGAAATTCGTTTGTATGAGAAATTCCAAGGGTACCCGGCCTCTTAAGTAAGTTGGTTAAATTATTTTTTTCACTGTTAAATTATTTTTGTCACGATGTTTTAGATAATACTTTTTAAAACACGAATAAACTAGAAAGATGAAAAGATAGAGACAGCCCTAATCTGCTATATTTGATCGAAGACACGTTTTGAAATCCACTTTTTATATGATCGGTTATTGGATCGCTTTTGTATAAATTGTTATTCTATTCCCTAATGTGTTATATTAAAAAAAAAAAACAATAATGGAAACGCAGCCACGCAGAAAATTTTGTGTAGGCTTTAAGTAGGGTGCTGCTATTGTATTGTCAGAATTTAGTTTATTTGAAGCAAAAACCTTTTTAACCATTAGTGGTCAGTGGTTACATTTATTGGTCAGTAATGTAAATTGGTTAAATTGTCATGTGAGTCACATATTTTTTACTCTTCAGGTTTAAATTTATTTCTGGGAATGTACAAAGATAAGGCTATTTTACGATGAATATCGCAAAAAAAGAAAAAATATTATTTGACATGGTTGTGTGGCATCCAACTTCAGCTTTGATTTTTATTAAAAAAAATAGCTTTAATCATATTATCCTTCCTTTACGTTATTCAAAATTGATGAAAACAAACGCCAAAATGAAACCCATTTTCTATTCAAGTCGCGTACTTCGTCTTATCAGTATCTCATACAAATTACAATGGGCGATATAATGTGCCTGATACATAAATGTATCCTCAAAGTCCTAAATGCTAATTTCGTCTCAAGGTCATCTCGAAGTGAACCGTGTTTCTATTGAACGCCAACAATGTTAGTCGTGCAAAATTTTCATCCACTTTCAAGCCACTTTGGTCCTTATTCCCACGGGAGCAAGTTCCATCTCGAAATTATAGATTTTGTGGGTGGGGAATGTATGTGATCATAAAATGTATTGTAAGTTAAGATTTATGGCGTAGGTGCCTGAGAACAGATTTCGATTGTGATTGTTTTGTGATAAAATATTGAATTACTAATATGTAGAGTATCAGCCCTATTTAATGTATGAAAACCTATGGCGGCCGCCTTGTTACGGATTGTTTTGTTTTTTTAATCAAGGGAAATTATAATCGTATTTTGTTTTCTTCTTACGTCAAATATGTCACTGAACTTGAATGAATCGTGATATTAACATAAATATATTTTCCTCATGTAATTTGGAGCTATAGGATGTAGTGAAAACAAGCGACAGTAGTGACATTCATAAAGGCTCAAAAGTGTAGAACTAAACCAAAACTAAACAGACCATACACTCACATTATGAATACGTTCCAATTTACATTAAAAAAAAACTCTTCTAACAACAAATATGCGACATTGGGTCACTAAGAGCGATTTCGTACTACGTCCGAACCAAGAATCAGAAATGATAGAAGTAGGTAACCGAAGCCAGATTTAATGCTTATGCTGTCACAGAAATAATTTTACGTCTATTCCGCGCCATATTTTCACGTGATCTGATCGGATTCGAATGCGAAACGCTTAAATTGGCGTGGTGAAACGTCACCTCGGTTAACTCAAGCCGCCTTAGATCTTTACATGTAAGTCGATATGACAGTACCAGTTGTCATCGAATATCGATCAATGGACCTGACCACAATAGACAGAACGAACCAGTAGAACGACTTAGGGTCAATTCAGACCGCAACGCGATGCGTAGACGTATTTCTACTGAATTGTCAACAATTGAGCCGGAGCTCACAGTGAGTCGTGATTCTGCAGTCTGCGTTGCTAAGCCGTTACCCGCGCCGATTTGTCAGTTTATTTGAAGTCGACCTACTGGTTCGTTATGTCTATTGTGACCTGACGCTAGAAGATCTCTGACCGCCCACCGAGCCGTCACGTCAGTTCGGAGGCGCGCGTCATAAATGGGTCGAGTCATAATGAAAATAAATCAATTGTTGAGCCGGCGCCATACACCGGCTAGGGCGTCCAATTTTGTTAGGCTCCCAGCTATAAAGTAAAGTCTAGTGTTGACTAGCCTTAATTAACAGCTAGTCTTTGACGTGGGAGAGCCATGCTTCGGCACGAACAGGCCGGCTCGACCGGAGAAATACCACGGGCTTTCGCAGAGTGAGTGAGTTTACCGGAGGCGCAATCCCCTACCCTTTTCTCTTCCCTACCCTCCCCTATTCCCTTCCCTACCCTCCTCTATTACCCTTTTTGCTCTTAAAAGGCCAGCAACGCACCTGCAGCTCTTATGATGCTGCGAGTGTCCATGGGCGACGGAAGTTGCTTTCCATCAGGTGATCCGTTTGCTCGTTTGCCCCTTTATTTCATAAAAAAACGATTAAGTACTTAACTTTAATTTAATGAAGATTTTGACATAGCTAATTAATAATTATCTATAAACATTTTCTGTTAAACTCTTCAGAAATTACAATAAAATAGTAATTACTTAATCATTAATTAATGTCTAGTGCCACCATTGAAATTGTAATGTCAAAACGTACTCTTGTTATTGCAAAATATTATAATATTATCTCTATCTCTAGCGCCAAATCCATACTTAATATTATAAATGCGAAAGTGTGTCTGTCCGTCTGTCTGTCTGTCTGTCTGTTACAGCGTTGCCAGATTTTTTTTTGTGCCAAGTCGGGACTTTGGAATTTTTTGAGTGAAAAAGCGGGATTCTTCAGTCAAAAGCGGGACAAAGTAAAAAAAATGTATAAAATCAAAAGATTTTTTGAATTTTTATCTTTTTATTTGCGTTAAAATAACATTTACGTGACAATTATAGATAGCTAAGGTAGCCAAAGAAAATCCACCCCTCTACCTCCCAGTTCCCACACTCTTATCTTCATTACGCACCTTTCTTTCTCAGCACGCCGCGCTGCACGCACGTTCGGGCTTTTCCCGAAAAGCGGGACTGAGTCTGTCCCGCGCGGGACATTTAATTTTGATGAAAATATCGGGACGTCCCGCCAAAATCGGGACGTCTGGCAACGCTGGTCTGTTACCTCTTCACGCTCGAACCGCAGAACCGATTTTGCTGAAATTTGGCATGGAGATACTTTAAGTCCTGAGAAAGGACATAGGATAGTTTTTATCCCGGAAAAATGCACGGTTCCCGTGCGATAAACGAATTTTTGCGCAATGGAGTTGCGGGCATCATCTAGTGTTTTAATAACAATATATTTTGTCGTCAAATATGGTGTTATTAGTTCTTATTTGCATTGTATAATATAAAATATTATATTAAACAAATGCCTATGCAGTATGCATCATATAAATCATAAAATTAGGAATATTTTAAAGACTCCTAATGTGTATACAGTCCGTGAGTAGCATCTGCACAATATTCACCCTAACTATGAGTGGCGTTTGAACATTTCTTTCAATTAAAATAGATGTATGCGACCTTCGCCGAATCTCTTGATCACGGCCTTGATCATTTCGCATGCTACAGCTTCAGGATGCTTAGACAAACTGCTTCCGACTGTTTCGATAACGAAATTAGATATCAAAAATCTGATTGACAATAATTGACGACCTCTGTGGCTCAATTGGTTGAGTGTGTGGCAGCTCAAGCCGAGGGTCGCGGGTTCGAATCCCGCCGACGGAACAAAAAGTGTTTCAATGTTCCCGGGTCTGGATGTGTATTAAATATGTGTATGATATAACAAAAATCTTAAATATATGTATAGTATAAAAGTATTAAATATATTTCCGTTGTCTGGTACCTGTAACACAAGTCCTTCAGGTACTAAGCACGGGGCCAGACTGACGTGGTGTGAAGCGTCCATAGATATAAAAAAAAATATTGACTTAAGGCATCGCTAAGTGTATAGTATAGAGGAAAATAATACACGGGGCATGGTGTATAGCGTTTGCGATGTGTCAAGTCAAATCCCACACATTTCTGGTTTTATAACTTCGTGTCTAAAAAATCGAATGTAATTTGACTAAGCATCCGGTACCAACACTTGTGATTTACTTTAGTATCTATTTTGGCTTGCAAAGTTTTCATGGTTCAGTAAATTCAACATGAAATGGTTGGCGGATTTCTTGGATATTCAGTAGTTAGAGGCAAAATGTTATGCACATTTAGGCAAAAGTTTTGTTTGACTTATTACAATATTGAGATTCAATTCGAAGATTCTACAAGAATGATCCTTATGTCGTTATCATAAAGGTTCAGTCAGATGTATAATAACTCTGAACGGAGTTTATTGTTAACTATTTGGACCGGTCTAATTCTGTTTGGCGAGAGATAGCGCATGACGAAAGAATCATCAATTCGGGTGTCGTGAGGCGAGAGCTTGTAGTTTACAGCCGCATATATTATGTAAAGGTCACGGTCCGAATTTGCGACTATATTTATGTGTCTGACTTTTGATAGTATGTCCAGATATAGTAGGAATGCATATTGTGTCGGGATTTCTTTTTTGGAGCAGATTTCTGCGAAACATTGAGCATTTGGTATATAGCGGTAGGTACTTGAAGTCTCCGGAAAGAAGGTTTATGTCCTGGAAAAATGTACGGTTTCTGCGCGAACGATATTTGATGCTAGTAATAAATTTCATCAAGTATTTGAATATTGTATTACAGCCGTGGCTTATGCAAACAGAATCGGAATCGCCAACTCATATTTACCTGTCAGATTAGTTCTATTAATTGAGTTGCATCCATTCGTTATCTGTTCGCTAATAGCCACAGTTGTCTGTTTGTTCGTCCGTAAATATTGCTGAATCGATAGAATTAGCGTGGAATTTCGACATTCGAGTTTTCATGTGAAATCTGTTGCATAGAAAATCAGAATCAGAAAATTAGAATTAATAGATATGAATTGCAAACAGAGTGACCATTTCGCGTTTTAAAAAAAATGAATCAAATTATGATTCATATTATGATACTCCAAAGCAACCATTTTAGCCCCGCTGGCCTACTTTATGCAGCCCGTGATTTCGAGCGGTAAAAAGAAAACTCTTTGGAATTTTTAATGTGGTGATCAAAATTATCCTAAATTATGTAATTACAATTGTTAGTTTTGTCGTTATAATATTAGTGTAGATTATTACTTACATAGACACAGTGTATAGTAAAAAATGTGATTCTAGTAAAAACATTAAATAATGTGCGTGCACTGAGTGTGAAACCTAGATACTATTAATGCTTTATGTAGAGAAAAAATAATGTTCGAACTCAATATCTTCATCTGAATTCAAAAGCTATAGAAAATATAAACATCAATAAACTGGTCAATTCATGTGTCATAGTATAATCATATATCAGGCCAGGTTTGCGTCTTGGGTGTCCACTGGTTTGGCGACTCGCTAAAGATCTCGTATGGTCTTATAATATCCACAAATGGCGAACGCGGAACCATTAACTATTGTAAGTTCGTCTGTCCGTCCGTCTTATCTCTCAAGACAGGGGAATGTACTACTGTAGTACAGTAATAGCTTTAACAAGTTGACATAATATTCAGGTTTGTAAAGGTATAATATCAGCTTCTGTTATGCATTTCGTTGAATAGTATGTCGACAAGAATATGTCTGCTTAAGTAGGGATATCAAATTGATGACTAGCTATTTCATATTTTACTTAATATACTTTTTTGGCTAAATTTTTGTAGTCAGATGTTTTATACGAAACTGATTGAGAAGAATCAATAAACAGTTTATCGATGTATACGAAAGGAAGTAGCCGTATCGTAAAGACTAGGATATTATGATTATTGATTGTTATTCTAAAAATGTGTATGTTTATAATCAAAATGGCTGTTCTAAGCTCATATTAGGGCATTGTCTGAAGGAGCTAAAAGTTGGGTCTAAGAAACTTGACCGATGCTTAACGAGATTGGGGGACATAGGTAATTAAATCCTATTAGTTTCCTGTCAGGAACACTCATGTAAGTAGCCTATTGATATTTGACAAACGAACGTGGTTTATCAAATGACAAGTCAGCCTGGTTATCATCAAATGTAGCCTCCTACTGTGGTCGAAATACGGTAAGAAGCACACTGAAATTGAAGAAAATCACATAGAAAAGCATTATTGTATATATTCACTATGAAAGAATAGTTCAAAAGCAGAAGTTATCCGTTAAATGATACATTATTTCATTCTCCGAAAAATCGATTACGCTCTGTACTCTGTGTAATAAGTTTTCATTCATCATTCAAATATTATCCTCAGTAAAAAACTGCATTATTAATATCGCCAACAATATACCAAGGGCTTAATAAGTTGTAAAGTAAACATGGCCGAACTGGGAGAAGCTCATTAATAACATTTTCACAGTAATTACTAATTGCCCACCGAAATTGTTCGTCATTGAGAGACTGATTGTTTTTTAAGCGAGACTTCGTGGTTATTATATTTTTGTTTAATTAAGTCGGAAGCATCAGTAGTCGGGTTCTACCGGGACAGTCTCTTCTCATTGCCTGGGTCTACTCGGAAGGAGTCATAATATATTACTCTGTTAGCTGATCATCTTCTATTATATAAATTAGCTTGCGAAATTTATTCTGTCTTTTGTGCTCGGTATTCTAAGTTTTTTGACAGAAGTAGCTTTTATTATTCGTAGCAGGAGCATGTCTGTTTAGAAACTCGTAATTCCAATCAACGTTAAATATTTATGAACCAATCATGCTATTGAAGCAGTAGAGAGTCCAAACTATTTCGTTATATGGAGTTGGATAACTCTACAAAATATGATAATGACGATTTACTTATTCTAAAATCTTACTTATATTATTATGTATTTCTAGTACTATATTATAGTAATAACTAATAACTTATAACATTTTAATACACAGGAAGTAATTCTACTTAAAGCAGACTCGAGTAACAATTCACGAACTGGGAAGCAGGAATTCGCCAGTGATAATATGTAAAATCCTTCGCTTAGAGCTGTATTCATTTATATCTGTACCTGAACCACAGAATACATATTAGTACCTGAACAAAGGTTTAACACTGGAGCTGATAATCATTTTATTATTGTATACAGTAGAGCATATCCATACTAGAGCTAGATAAGAGTCAGGCGCACGAAAAAAATTTTTGTGATTTTAGGTAACTTTCAGTAGCAATAATGTAGTATAAGTTCACGCGCGATTATGCTTGATCAAGGATTTGTGTAAAAAAAATATATTTCAGAATAGAGTTCTTACTCCTAAAATTATAATATGATTAACAACTTCATAACGTCTACGTTAACAACATAACTAGGTTTTCAGCTGGTGTACTTAGCACACAAAGGTTGTTAACTCTGTTAATATTACAGTGAGTTTGATATTTCAAAGATAAGTTAGTTTATTGTGTACTGTGCTGATGATCTTGTACAGGAAATAAATGAATACATAATATGTATAAATTATTATATACATAATACAGGTATGGGACGGTGGGACAAGATGAAGCACTAGGCATACTAGATTTTAAGCATAAAGACTTCTATTGTCTTGCTTATAAGAGTTATTATGTGACGAACGTGTGCAGAAATTATTCTTTTATTATTTTTAAAGTACTGTCCATTTGTTCTATCCTCTTATAACTTGAGATTTGAGAGATTTGTATCATACCTTCCAGGAAAAAAACCTTACTTTTTGGTAAAATTGAAACCCATAATAAGTCAATCCATTAGTTGCTATTTGCAAAGGGAATCTCTATACCTCTATTACTATGTAATATATAATTTTATGTTTAGTATCGTACAACACTGCTATTAGCGTTACGGTCACGATAATAAAATCGATTTTCTGGAACATGCCAATATGAATAACATTGGTAGAGTGCACTCTACAGACTTGAAACGAACTCGACTCGCTAGAGTCCACTTTGTTATACTGGATTTATTTAAAAAGAGTTGTTGTGTAAATTTTTAGTAGCTTTAACCAGCTATATAAAAATCTACAACAATCTGATGTATCTATATTCTAATGTATATCTCATTTAAACTCAAACTCTATCTCATTTTTTTAAACTTATTGCAAACTTCCGAAACGATTACCTAATGAGTAATGTTTCAATTTTGTAGAATTTTGGTGTGATCGGGGAATCTGTATAACGACTTCGATGTGATGTAGAGCTTGGAAATAGTACATTACGCACCTAGGGCAGGAAAATAAGAAATGTCTCAGATCGCATGTAATTGTTGGCCGAGGCGAAGCCGAAGTCAACAAACATGTGATCTGAGGCTTTCTTATTTACTGCCCATGGTGCGTATACTATTTTTCTCATCGACGGAGGCGGAAAACGGCAACATCAGTATGCGCAGCGGGAAGAAAGTTGACGTTTTCCGCCCGGAGGTGAGAAAAATAATTTTATAATGCCCGAGTTTGTACGCAATATGCATGGTCATTGATCTTTTACATTAGAATATTAATATAACATTCTCCAAGATCTCTACCATGAACTTGACCTGACGGAATCAGGTCTCCGGATATGTCAGACATTGTCGTCGTTTGACTGACATTTGACACATAATCCGCCCAGCCACCATTAATGTCATTCAAAGAGAATAAACACCTATTTCTATAGACATTAAGTTGACATTCGAGCACACCACGCTGGTGTGGTGTTGAGATGAATTTCCATCGTCCCTTGACCGTTACTATCTGATGTCACTTGTGTTGAAATGTGCAAACATTAACATACAAACAGCTGGACATAGATTGAGGTGATTGTCAGTAAAGGGACTGTACATAAACTATGATAGGTGTATACGCACATTAACGGTAACATATTATGTTACCGTTAATGTGCGTAAATCAGTTAGACTGCAGATTAATAATCTATTCTGAAGATTATCTGGGTGAGTCAGTTAAAGTGCAAAAAGTTTATTCAATTCTCATTCAATTACGTAAAGCAGGTTCTTATTTGAATTAAACATATTATTTAGTTGTAGAGCATTATTAAATATATTTTTTTGGACATAAACAAAGGAATATATTATTAAATTTAAGTAAAATGTTACTCCACTAATAAAATATAACAGATCGTATCAACTAGAAAAAAAAAAACAATCAAAACAACAACAGTCTTAGGTTGACAAGCTTAAGCGAAAGTTTTTAGGACTTTTACGAAGGAAGAGAATGCAAACTAACTAGGTAAAGTGCAAATATAAGCTTATTTATTTAAAAATTTCACACTTTAACCGTTAACGGATGGTATCAGGGAATCTGCAGATTAGGTAATCTGGGTAATCTGGGTAGGTAGGTAATATGCATGCTAACGTATTCTGCATTCTAACGGTAACATATAATTATACAGGATACACGTAATAGTCGAAAACTAGACAAAAACAGCTTCTAAAATGACCAACTTCTAACTCAATTGTGTAACATCAGGAATTCGATACAGAAGGCTTTATTACGTATAGCATAAGGGTGAGAGTTGCGTGTAATGTGGTGACGTGCTAATAGTGCTAATAGAGTTATCGCTATCTAAGGCTTATCTCTCTTATCTTTCATCTGAGCCCTTTTAATAGAACAACTAGATATATGTGTTGTTTCATGATTCAGGCTTTAACAGGTAACAACTAGGAAGTAGGATTTTATTCAATCTGAAACCTAGACTATTTCAGGCTTTTTAAGTTGTAATATTTTTGACTCGGTAGAATGCAATGTAAATATGGGATCTATTATATTCCCAGCATATTATGTGATCAAAAGTTTCGCAACATTTTTATTTCTTCCGAAAAGTAAGGAAGAAGAAATTTATTTCTTATCTTTAGAGAATAAGAAGAAATAAAAGTAGAGGAAATAAATATGCAAGAATAGCAAAACTTTGAGCAAAAAAAATTTGCCATTATTCGAGCATTTTGACAATAACTAAATAGTTAATATTCAGGATGTTACAATCTTACACAACGCAATAAGAAATTCGTAAGATCTTAAAATATAAAACGCTGTCACCTAAGTGACTCAACAATGAGTATGTGTCTGTAGTGACTAAGTTAGTATTAGTCCGTTACAGTTAGGCACGTGAAGAGCAGGGCAAGTATCACCTTAGCATATTTTATTAGTACCGTACGTGTTTAACGATCAAACATCTAATGTTATTCGTGAAGATAATTTTAACTGCTTGGCAGTATACCTAGTTACTTGTAAAATGCGTGTGGCACTTGGATACTGTCACGGTATAGCTATTGCATAGCATTTTTATCAGCTTATGCGATTATAATTCGCATGCGTCTAGTCGAATGCGCACAAACACCGTGGTGAAGTTCGCCGAACTGAAACAACGTAGATGCACGGCGACAACGCACAGCGCCGGTCGGAGTAGGGGTGTTAGGTCTATTTTCGTTACGGATATTCTTGATTCGGTCATCGCGCTATAGCCCGCGATAAAAGCTATGCAATAGCTTAATAAATCCTTTAACAGGAAAACTTGACTGCATTATTGTACTAATCTAATCATAAACTCTAATTTACAACTGTTCAATCTGAATGCCACAAGCCATTAAGGCTCTGAGTCTAAACTGTGCCACTACAGGTGGTTTGCCTGCGATTTGCTATCAACCGTATACCGATGTCCTGAATCTGTCTAACGCAGGACTCCGTCCGCGACCAGCCGGTCTACCTCAAAAGGGACCGGACTTCCATCAAAATAAGGGACCGCTTCGGCAAATTGAAGCGTTTCCCTCGGCACCCAGACTCTTAAAACTGTGCCAAACATAATGTAACTTAATCCATTACAGTATAATGATTATACTATTAACATAAATGTATGTCTGAAGAGGCAAGAAGTAACTGTTAAACTAATTTCGTTGAGTAAGCTAATACAATGACGCCCGGGAGCAAATAACAGTTTTTGTCTCGGAAAAATAATATGCAGTTCCCTCACAATAAACTATATCCAATTTCACTTCCACGACCAAGACAAATCTGTCGTTTAAAGAACATTAAAGATTATATTTCAATGACAAATGGTAGTGAATATTAATATCCATCAAATAAGAACAGAGAATGAAGGTGCATTACTCTACTTTTATAAATGCGAAAGTGTGTCTATCTATCTGTTTGTATGTTACATCTTCACGCCCAAACCGCTAAACCAATTTTGCTGAAATTTCGTGTGACGATTCTTTGAGGCCCGGGAAAGGATATAGGATCCTTTTTTATTCCGAAAAAATGACCGGTTCACGCGCGATAAACGAATTTTGGTGCAACAGAGTTGCAGGCGTCATATAGATGATTACACCGCTAACTTCTAAGCCAAATATAACAAAGAACGGATTTATTTGACTTAGCGATGTCAAACGAAGTAACAAAATACTTATGTGATTTCCACGCGCGAACAGTTGTTATAACAATTAGCGCCATATGTCTGCGTGTACCGATTGCCGATAGACATCGCGATGCTTATCGTAATCGTCCACTGCATTTTAATTGTACTATTGTCACAGTATAATGTTATACAGTAGAGTAACTTAGACATAATATCTTAAAAATTAGGCTCGCTCGACATATTAAGGAAGGGTTTTACGCAAGTGTATTCTGTAAATGTTTTGTTATTTCAAGTTATGTACTTGAAGTAATGTTAATGTGTTTTGGCGTCAGAAGTGTGATAGTACGATGATGGTATACTGTATATAACATTTACTATGCTATTGGGTTTCCTACTGCAAATCGTAATAGAAATCTATATTATGATCTCTTTGGATTTACCGGCAACTAAAAACGTTTTCGTGTTTTGATTGTTAAATGTCGGAGATTGCTAAAATTTAATGTGTGGTGAAGATAAGATTACGACTATCATCAGTTAAGTGGGTAGCAGAATTTAAAAATTTGATAAAAGTATCATTGCGGTAACCTTTTCCAACTTTATATTTTATCAAAATGAAAATCATGGTGAATGATGGCGGTATATAGCTTGCGGTAGCGGCAATTTTTTTTGCCCTGCAGTCAAATTTTAACCGACTTCTAAAAGAGAGCAAGTACTATGTTTGGCTGCGGTTACATTTTTAACATTTACGGTCTTACCACAAAAGATCTAAACACCCATTGAACAGTTGTTTTGACACTATTATGTATTGAATTTTTTTCTAATCAACTGTTTAACAGGTGTTTAAATCTTTTGTAGTAAGACTGCTTATGTTTATGTTATATACTAAAGAAAGACGTTTAAAAATCGGACGGTAAACCTGCGCAGTGCAGTGCAGCACAAACGCCCTTCAGCTGTTTGATTATAATCAATTTGCAACATTTGTTTATCCACGATTGTGTTTCAAATTATTTCTAGAAACACCTCAGGCTACGGTTAGGGTTGCCAGGCGTACAGATAAAGCTGGACACCTTTTTGATTGCGAGTTCGGCCAACATTATAGGGAGTCCGGCTTTTGTAGAGCCATGAATATATTATATAATTTTATATGGAAATCCTACTAATTCCAGACGGTTTACATCTAATAAGATGGCGAACTTATTGATAAACTGAAAGTTAATATTCTGTACTCAATAGCAGGGTTCCAACTTCTTATACTTTCCGTCTAAGCTGCTTAGTCTGGCTTTTCGGTTTGGTGACCTGGCAACCCTAGCTACTATTACACACTAATGTTCAGACAATACACCGAGTGGTATGTTTAATAGCAATTTATCATTGTAATAGTTTCGTCGCTGTAAATCACTTGTTTCGGCCATCGTGTTGCGAAAACTGACATCATCTGTGCCGCTAGCAACAAATTCTACCGCTTGTTGTGGACCGCTAGCAACAATTTTATTGCTTTATCGATCTCTTATTGTTTGCGCGAATGTCTCTTATGATGTCATATTCCACTGGATCTCTATCAATTGAGGTTCTTAATTGAGCTGACTTGCCTCTTCCAAGAGTTCTGATCTTTCATATTTTTTGTGTGTATTTACTTACTTCATTATTTGCTTTTACCACTTCTCATAGGCCTGATTTTCTCTTAATATTTTTTTTTCTAATAAATACGAAAATAAAGGAAAGCCCAGTTGCCTATCACGATTGAAGATGAAGATTATGATAATGATTTTCTGCTTTGTAATATTTTATCGCTCAGTTTAAAATCACGATACGATAGTAAGATAAGTTTCTTTATCTTTTACTATTTGGTGTTACCAAGTAGCAGTTATTCTGTAATCTCTATAAAATACGAGTATGTAGCTAATTCGCGACGAATTCGAGCTCGAATTGTCAGTAATATTCCAAATTACGAGGTGATCACAGACTAGACGACGCAAATTCGTTTAATGCGTAGGAGTACAGTTTTTCCGGGATAAAAAAGTATCTTATGTCCATTTCGGGGACACCAATGTACCTGCATCCAAATTTCATTAAAATCGGTTCAAAGGTTTAAACGTGAAGAGGTAACAGACAAACAAACATACTTTCACATATATAACATTAGTATGACGTCTTACTAAATAGTTACTGTATTATTGCAGTGTGCACCCACTTCCTGCAAATGCAGATCGAAAATAACGGTACGGTGGAATTAGTTGCTCATTAGAGAGTGCTTACAATCAGTCCAGACGCACACTGCACACTGCACAGGTGTGAATCGTGACCCTAAACTAGGCTTATTATGTGAATTAACGCACTTTTACTAGGGAAAAACGTATGTTCATTTAGAATTTCGATCTTAAAATGGTATGGACTCACAGACATCAAATGATAATTAGTAAGTATTCAGCTTTAATTTAATATTGGGTTTGGCAGAAAATATATGGAGTTCATGTCAAAATCTTGAATAATAGCCCAGTAGGTAGTTCAGCCTTGTATGGGAATCTGAAATTAATTATAGTCAGATTTTTTTTACACCTGTGTTTAGAATAGCTTAAATTCAAAAACTCGACCAACCCCAACGTGTGCGTTAGCCGTCATATTGGTTTGAAGATCAAATCTTTTTTTAGACATATCTCCTTTATTTTTTATTTTTTTACGAAAATGATAGGAACTAAATTTATTGTAAATTTAATTTTCTACATTTTGAGTTCTTATAATTTTCATTGTAAAATCAATATTTACGGAGATAAATGCAAAAAACAAGTCAATGTATAATTTCGCTTGTATGTCAATTATTATCGAATTTAGCGAAAATAATTGTAGAAACAAAGTTGTAGGTGAGATCATTAAATTTCCTACTTTGATCCTTATGAATTTTTGACGTGATAACGTCTTATAATTCGATATGGGGTGCGCGCCCGAAAAACATGACAGTTCATGCGGCGTTACCTCGCTGACAGCTCTGAGGCGTTCCATTTACACTCTCAAGTCTCTCAACAACCGTAAGGCCCACCTGGGCCGCGCTCTTTGTTTCGATTATATTACCTATTTCGATGACTTAGAGAATACTTTTGTATGAAGAAGTTTGGTTAGTTTTGACCTTTGATACATTGACCACACTCTGAATGAAAAATAAATAAACAATCTGTGAGCTATTAGTATTATTTCGGCTATTCAAAATTGTGCTCTATTTCCTACGTGTCAAGGTATGACTTAATATATGAAGAATAAAGTATTCGTTTATTTCTTCTGAACAAGTCACTAATTATAGTTGCGAAAGTTTATAATTGAGAAACTAATATCACATCGGACTAAATACTATATTATGATGGCTTGATAGATAGAAAATTTAACATATATTATAATGTAGTTCACACAAACATAAAATATGGATTGTATGTAAGGATATTACATTAATTTTACAAAGAGGGTAGGCCGGGCGCCATTTTTTTTGCACATTGACCTGCCAACTTTTTTGCATAGATTTTTCCCGGAACTGAGGGGTTAAGGCTATGACGTTATCGCGTTCAACTATCGTCAGTAAACCGACTTTACAGACAACCGATTTTTTTAGAAATCAATATTTAAGCTCCTACACCTATGGTAAATGTACCGGGACCCAAGCGACTGGATAAAACTGAATGTTTCTGATCATGAATTAGACCTTTTAACAATTACGGCACAACCTACACCTGAATAAATATTTAAAAAATGGCCAAGTGCGAGTCGGACTCGCTCATGAGGGTTCCGTACCATTATAAGGTAAAGATTGACGAAAATTTGTGCTTTTTGTATGGGAGCCCCCCCTAAATATTTATTTTATTTTAATTTTATTATTATTTATTAAAGAACAAATACAATTAAATATTTTATGCATATTTTAATTGTCTTAGTGCTGCTATTTTTGATAAAGAGCAAAAAAAGCCACTAAAATCCTGTTTGTTATATGGGAGTCCCATCAAATATTAAATATAATATGTTTTTTAGTATTTGTTATTATAGAGGGAAACAAAGTACAAAATATCTAAAAATTTCAAGTCACTACCTATCACCGTTCTTGAAGCCTGGAGACAGACAGACGAACAGACAGTGAAGTCTGAATTTTAATTGTGGTTATTGTAAAGAGCTACAAGTTTATTTCTGTTTTTTTTCTGCATTTGACAATAATCGCGATACAGGTCGAACAGGTCGAAATTATACTTTGACTTGTTTTTTGCAGTTATTTCCGTAAATATTGATTTTACAATAAAAATTATAAGGATTAAAGTTGTAGAAAATCTAATTTTCGACAAATTTGATTCTTATCATTTTCTTAAAAATATAAAAAATAAAGGAGATATAGCTAAAAAAAGATTGGACCTTCAAACCAATATGGCGGCTAACGCACACGTCGTGGTTGGTCGAGTTTTCGAATTTAAGCTATTTGTGATCTCCTCTAAACACTGGTGCACAAAAATTTCTGACTATAATTAATTAAAAAAAATCTAACTCTACTGGGGTATAAATTAAAGTTTAAATGACTCTGAGTGGGACCGTTAGTCCTGAGACTTAACTGGATCAGATGGTGGGGTTTGTGTTACTTGATAAAATTCTTGCCTAAGCGTCTTTATCCCTGAACTGAAGTAATTGGAGATTTTAGGGCGGGGCGATTGCGCTTGACTTGATGTTTCTAATGGAACAGACGAAGACCGCTGAACTTTGAATAGTCATTGGCTGAGATTTTTGAAGTGAAAACTTCTTTAGCGGCGTTGAGCACTTTTGTGGGATGGGTAAAAACTGTGAAACTCGCGTCAGATTTTCGTGTTGATCGATAAACCATAGAAAAAGCGTAAGACGGTTGGAGAGTAGTGTTTTGTGTCGAACTCGAACTCGAACTCGAACGAAATGTACAGTCGGGGAAATGAGTTGTTTAACAGAAATGTACAGTCGGGGAAATGAGTTGTTTAGCAGAAATGTACAGTCGGGGAAAATTGTGCTAAGCAGAAATGTACCGTTCGGGGAAATGAGTTGTTTAGCAGAAATGTACAGTCGGGGAAATGAGTTGTTTAGCAGAAATGTACAGTCGGGGAAAATTGTGCTAAGCAGAAATGTACAGTCGGGGAAATGAGTTGTTTAGCAGAAATGTACAGTCGGGGAAAATTGTGCTAAGCACAAATGTACAGTCGGGGAAATGAGTTGTTTAGCAGAAATGAACAGTCGGGGAAATGAGTTGTTTAGCAGAAATGTACAGTCGGGGAAATGAGTTGTTTAGCAGAAATGTAGTCGGGGAAATGAGTTGTTTAGCAGAAATGTACAGTCGGGGAAATGAGTTGTTTAGCAGAAATGTACAGTCAGGGAAATGAGTTGTTTAGCAGAAATGTACAGTCGGGGAAAATTGTGCTAAGCAGAAATGTACAGTCGGGGAAATGAGTTATTTAGCAGAAATGTACAGTCGAGGAAAATTGTGCTAAGTAGGAATGTACAGTCGGGGAAATGAGTTGTTTAGCAGAAATGTACAGTCGGGGAAATGAGTTCTTTAGCAGACGCGCTGATTAAGGCCGCGTTTCCACCTGCAAGACAACTGTCGCGAGAAGTGTCTGACAGTCTGTCTGACAGCAGCTTTTTTTTCGATTGTCGATATTTTTTAATCGATTGTAAGGGTTTCGATTAATTAATTAAAACGATCATTTTTTATTTTTTTTTAAATCGATTTTCATAAAAAATGGGTTAAAAAAATAATGCACAACGTTAATAATCAAGTTTTCACTTCTGCCGGCACTCCCGGAGTGCAACCCGTCTTTTTTTTTTATAAGCTGCAAGTAGGCTAGTAATCGCCATAAATTCTTACAGAAATTTCCTCCACCGCGAGTCACCTTCATGCTATGGCCCTATAAGTGTAGCTCTTGCCATGCTGAAAAATACGCTTGTTTCTGCTGCCTTACCTGAAACAAAAATAAATATTTGTTAATGTACTCTTAAAGTTTAATAGGCTTTTACTACTTCTTTACCTTTACAAAAAAACTTTTTGTTATTAGGGAATGTAATTCTAATTAATACTTCATACTACGGTTACAGAATATTTTCTAATTTTCTTTTATCTCAAGATAACATTGGAATTTGAATTACCACTTCAGACACAGTGTAGTAATGAAATGAAATGATATTTATTTGGATAAAATATGGTTGCTAAAGATGTTACATTTCGGTAGATCGCATACAGTGTACATAGTAGTGACTCATACGAATAGTTCCCCTATCAACAATATTGTAACTCTCACGCAACTGTTGAAATTGTTGCTTTTCCGATGATCCTGACGCGACGCCAGAAACATTGTGTTTGATTCTTTTATTAAGTATGTAATTGTTCAAATCCTGTTAGAAACGGATATAAGCCATTCCAATTAAAAACTAAGTAGCTAAGTTTTAAATTTGAAGAAGTGGGAATGTATAGGGGTTATAATTTCGTTGAAATCCATGTTTTATTAATTTCAATTACAGCATTTCCCTTAAGGGATAATACCTTAATATGTTGCAAATAATTTTCATAGCATACAACATGACGTTATAGTATCTAATAGTATCTAGTATAGTAGTATAGTATCTATGGACGCTTCACACCACGTCAGTCTGGCCCCGTGTTAAGTACCTGAAGGACTTGTGTTACGGGTACCAGACAACGGGAATATATTTAATACTTTTATACTATACATATATTTAAGATTTTTATTATATGATACACATAATACATATTTAATACTCGTACACATCCATGACCCAGGAACTTTGAAAACTTTTTGTTCCGTCGGCGGGACTCGAACCCGCGACCCCCGGCTTGAGCAGCCAACAGCCCACCCACTGAGCCACAGAGGTCGTCAAATGAATCTAGTCATATTATTATGACCTTCAGTTAATAGTAGAGGAGGGGAGGGTGCTATTTTTGTCACTCGAGCGTCATGGAGACCTAGTAGGTTTTGTACATTAGGTAAAGGGGCGTTTTTTTATTTTAGCGGTGGGTTCAGAAACTGCAGCCATTTTATAGTTTTGAAAAAGAAAATATATTCAGAAAATTGCTTATTTAGGTAAATTATAAATATATTTTAGATAACAACGACTAAATTATTTAGTTTAGAGCAAAATAAAATATCTACGAAGCTTAGTTAAGAAAATATGAAGCTTTATTTTTTTATATTTTAAAATGTCCCTACAGGCTTACCTAACCTTTGAATCGTCAGTGCTTTATATAGAAGCTTCTTTGGGGTATACTAAACATCCCCTATCTCAATCTGACAGATCCGACGACATTTCAATATTAAAAAAAAATTTTTTACCCACCACGTGTGAAATCTGATTTCTATACCATGATAACTAGACTCATGTCGGAAGCCTATGCAAGCTTAATCTGACACGCTCGAGCTACTCCCAAAATCCCCTCTTCCCCTCCCCAACTATAACGACATTCCATGAAAAGAAACGAAACGTAAGATATACTTAAGGTTAGATATTGTCCGGTAACAGTACGTCTGTAATAAAAACTGAAATGACTGCGACATAGAGGAAGGTCAGGTCAGATATGGAGTCAAATTACTACCTAAACTCATAATAGCTGCTACGAATAACAATTTTTATACTATTTACCTTCTAGTCTTAAATTTAGTATATTTTTAATTTATATTCAAGGCTCATTCACTGATGATCTCTTTACAATAATATTTTAGAATATCAAAACTTAAAGTCTCGAGAACATAGAATAGCTTTTATCACAAAATAATGTATGATTCCCTCGCAAATCGAATTCGGTGCAACAAAGTTGCGTTATCATCCAGTTTGAAATATATTCTATTTTAAATCCTAACAGGCAATTATCCGTTTCCGCCTAAAAAGGAATCAATTATAATATTCCATAACTGCAGCCTACGCTCGGCTTCGGGCTACAGAGTTCAATGGCTACATCCTTGGTACAGAACACTCGGTTGTTGCTTATGACTGGAGGCGGTACTTCCTCTATAGTACGGACCAGGAGTTCCCAACTTGTACACGGTAAACTTGGGGGTCGCATAGAGAGATGGGTCGCATAGAGAGATGGGCCGCATGAATAAAAATGTAGAGTTTTATCACGCTTACACTGACATTGCTGTTTGTGTCTGATACGTTTAAAAAATCACTTGACAGAAGATAGCAACATGGTAATTGGAATTGGAATAAGCTTGAATTACATAAAATATATTATACTAGCGACCCGCCCCGGCGTCGCACGGGTATAAAATATATAGCCACTGAAAAAAGGATTAATTCATGAAGCCCCAAGCGGCCACATCCGGCCGCGATAATAATGAAAAAGCTATTGTGTCTCGTTTTGCCACGACTGATGGGTTAAAATCGATAGCCTATGATCCTTCACGTGGTCTACTTCTTTATAACATAAAAACTGCTCCAGTAGTTCGCGAGATAAGCCCTTTCAAATAATTACCCCCGTTTTTTCCACATTCTCCTATTAGTCTTAGCGTGATAAAATATAGCCTATAGCCGTTCTTAATAAATGAGCTATCTAACACTGAAAGAATTTTTCAAATCGGACCAGTAGTTCCTGAGATTAGCGCGTTCAAGTTAGCGTTTCAAATAATTTTCCCCGTTTTTTCCACATTTTCCTCTATTTCTTCGCTTCTATTAATATTAGCGTAATAAAATATAGCCTATTATAACCTTCCTCGATAAATAGGCTTCTAAAACTGAAAGAATCATCAAAATCCGTTGCGTAGTTTTAAAGATTAAAGGGAACAAAGGGACATGAGGGAAAAAAAGCGACTTTGTTTTATAATAAGTATAGATACCTACGAATAATAAAAACTATTTATTATTCGTAGTTATGGGCGATTCTCTGTAAGCTCGTAAATGGCTGTCCTGACCGAGTTTTTCAAAAAGTATTTGAATAATTAATAAAATAATCACTCCTAATGAAACTCTAACCTCGAAACTTTACAGTCCCTTTGTTTTCAGAACCATAACTGTTTTAAGTTTTTTTCTAGACGCCATAGAAGGTCTAAAAATACAGTCCCCTGGCTGTCCCCATCACTACCGTCACCACCTAAAATGATATTTACGAAAAAGTTGATGAAACTACATACATAAGGCGGTTAATATTACAAATAATAATGATTAATGTATGATATTTTCGTAAAACAAAGTCTCACTGCCAATTTATATATTTAGTAGACTTGTGTAAACTTTGTCCCCAGAATTTTTAAACAGTCCCCTGCCAAAAATTTCAATCCAATTAAATGAAAAACTATAATATTTAAAAAGGTTTTCTTGATTGAAACCAAACGTAATTAGTGTGAAAATGGCAACCTTGTCGAATGCGGAGAAAGGACACCTTTTTTTTAAGTGTCACAAAGTCATTTGTAAGATGAACACGTGTTTGGACCGCTATCACAAACAGTCCTCTGGTAACTAATAAAAGGTGTGTTAATTATTTTACCAATTGAATATTTAGTTTATATTTTGTATAACACATGTCTAAACTGATTAGTAGATTCTTTAAAAACTATTTTACATCCGTTTAGGATATATCTTGAAATCTAACCGAAATAAACAGTACCCTGGCAACAGTCCCCTGTCTCAAATTTTACGATTTGATTGGGTATCTCGATTTTTAAGCGAAAAAATTTTTTAAGGTTCCGTGCCCAAATACAATATAAAATATAAAAATACACAAAAAAGCAGTGCTTAAAAAGGCGTGTGAAGAATTATTAAATGCAGTAAGCAACGAATAATGATGCTACACAAAAAGACTGAAAGAACATACCAACTTATTTATAGGCCCAGGGGACAAAAAGAAAAAATGTTGGGAAGCACTGCTATAGAGGAATTCCATAGAGCGTCTATACTCTATATGTTCAGGTTGTGAATGACATAGTATTAGGTGCTCAGTCAAGATTAATTATTCGCGAGATTATTCCAAACGGTATTACGATTGCAGACGCTAAGGTCTTTGATCTGTAACACCAATATACAATGGGTGGACATATTTTTTCTGTGTAACAAAAAATTCAACAAACAATTTATGTTGAATTAAATTTCCTAATATAAAAGCTTAAGGAATTGTTTAGCACTTAAAAGGCTTTCATTTCGCTCTTTGAAGACGGTTCTTTGTTTTTCACAGCCTTAAAATATTTTGAATTTATTAATTTTGCTAAAGTGCTCTTATAAAGACTTTGTAAAGGATTTCAAACACGCCTCTGTAAATAAGACTATATTAATACTCGCCACCTGCAAAATCGGTCTATTTAATTTATTTGTCACGCACCTAGCATCTTTTCGCAACAAAATTTACTGGGCTATGTCCTTTTCTAGGATTTCAAATATCTACATAAGTACTCGTAAAAATCTAAATTCTGAATTTACTTACTTTGGTAATATTAGTATGAACTACCGTCTACCTACCCAATTAATATAACGTATTTAAATTCAACGCATTAAGAATATTAGAATAAGATTGAAGAAGACATAACGAAACTGTAGACTTGTTAAATCCCACGTAAGTAATTTATACGCTAGAAAAGGAAACTTCAACTCTAAGAAACAATACAAAATCTAGTCACATAAATGCTTAAATCTTTTCCCAGTAATACGTGGTCGTGATTCGCGGGGAAAGTAACTGTAGTCCAGTCGCTGGCAACATCAGATCCTGCATGAAATCCTACTGGCATTTCTGTTTAATTAAAAATTTAAAAAATATTTTATATCTATATATATAAAAGAAAGTTGTGTTAGTTACGCCACTTATAACTCAAGAACGGATGAACCGATTTGGCTGAAAATTGGTAGAGAGGTAGCTTAAAACCAGGAATAGGACATAGGATACATTTTGTTACTGCACAATATACTTTTATGATTTGCGCGTAAACTATTCAATCGATTTTGATGAATTTTGGTATGGAGATACTTTGAGTCTCGGGAAAAGACAAGGGATTCTTTTTGTCCCGGAAAATGTACGGTTCTCGCACAATAAACTTTTATGATTTTTGCCTTTTAAACTATTCAGTCTATTTTTATGAAATTTGGTATGGAGATACTTTGAGTCTCGGGAAAGGACAAAAAGATACTTTTGGTCCCGGAAAAATGTACGGTTCCCGCACAATAAACTTTTATGATTTTCACCAAAATTATTCAATCTATTTTGATGAAATTAGGTATGGAGATATTTTGAGTCTCGGGAAAGGACAAGGGATATTTTTAGTCCCGGAAAAATGTACGGTTACTGCACAATATACTTTTATGATTTGCGCGTAAACTATTCAATCGATTTTGATGAAATTTGGTATGGGGATACTTTGAGTCTCGGGAAAGGACAAGGGATACTTATTGTCCCGGAAAATGTACGGTTCCCGCACAATAAACTTTTAGGATTTTCGCCTAAACTATTCAATCTATTTTGATGAAATTTGGTATGGAGATACTCTGAGTCTCGTGAAAGGACAAGGGATATTTTTAGTCCCGGAAAATTGTACGGTTACTGCACAATATACTTTTATGATTTGCGCGTAAACTATTCAATCGATTTTGATGAAATTTGGTATGGGGATACTTTGAGTCTCGGGAAAGGACAAGGGATACTTATTGTCCCGGAAAATGTACGGTTCCCGCACAATAAACTTTTATGATTTTCGCCTAAACTATTCAATCTATTTTGATGAAATTTGGTATGGAGATACTCTGAGTCTCGTGAAAGGACAAGGGATACATTTTGTCGCGGAAAATGTACGGTTCCTGCACAATAAGCGTTTATGATTTTCGCTTAAACTATTTAATCTATTTTGATGAAATTTGGCATGGAGATACTAATTTTAATCTATTGTTTTCTCAAACCAATTCGAATTAAATACTCATCGTTAAGACAGGACAACGTCTATCGGGTCAGCTAGTTTTAAATAAGTACGGATTCTGATTCAGAAGTTTGTGTTAAAATATGAAATTCTTCACGCTTTACCAGTTTAACTAATAGAGACAAATCTTATTAGAAGCGAAGCAGGCGAAGACACTTTAAGCCCTGGATATAATTGATATTTTTTTCGGAAAGTTGTGTTCCGGCAAGGTGTGCGCTTGATTTCATCATTTCGGTGCAATAAGACGTGATAAAATAATTCTAATTAAATATCTATTATTTCTTCCTGATGCAGTGCCGACATTGTAATATTAATACTAATTTTAAATTGATGGGTGAACAGGAGTTCCTTGTAGGCAATTAGGCATCACGTTTTCGTAACTTTCTCGAATATAGAATGTAAGAGAGCTATCTCAAGTTTCATACAATCCGTTTTTGATATCGTTACGATATCTTTAACTGGAACTCATGCCTATTAAATGCCCTGAACTTTCTCCCGTAATAATTTGCAATTGCGTTTAAATCACATAAGAAATCTTAAGACAACTTACACTTCTTATATTTCATGTATAATGCAATGTATGGGACAATTTAAGTTTATAGTAATGGTTTCTGTAAGGTAAGAATTTTACGAGAGCCTATAAGATTTGCGTGCAGTGCGTTCGCATTTACATGCAACACTTAGGGCCTGTTTCACCACTTCCTGATAAGTGCCGGATAGTCTATCCTTAACTTGACAGTTAAAGTATGGAGAATCTGTCAAAAAAGTTGTGAATAGCCTATTCGTCACTTATCAGGAATAATGATTTTCAGGTGTCTTTAAAGGTCTTTTATTTCGTTAAATACCTTTGGTTTCCCTGTCTTTATACCTTAACTCCTAGGAAAGGACGTAGGATAGTTTTATCCTGAAAAAATGTACGGTTCCAGCGCGATAAACGAATCTTGGCGCAACGGAGTTGCGGTCGTTATCTAGTATCCTATAACGTCATATTTCTCGGTAGCCAAGAAAGTTACTTTGTTTCCTTGACATGAAGAGAGTAGAAAAGCAAACTTGCGGTTTGTTACTACAAGAGACATAGAAAACGGATTGATAATAAAAAAAAAATATAAACAATAGTCTAGTGCAGCGGTCGGCAACCTTTTGGCAGGCAAGGGCCACAAGGTGGCAAAACAAACTAAAGGCGGGCCGCAGACCTCACACTCGTATTAACCCTAGAAGCTCAATATACACATATTGAAAAGAAATAAGTTTTATTAAAAATGTTCGTCTAAGCCGAAATGACGCGCCCCACCTCTGCATTTACACACACAAGCCCAACTCAAATATGGACGCAATACACGTAAACATGCTATTATAATTGGTCGCTCAGTTGTTTAGATACTATACTTGCTAAGAGACGTTATTCTCGGATTTGTTGTCCAACTAGTTTAGTTAATGTTAAACGCGCGAGAGTAGAGGACGTATTGTTTCATACAATGACACGGCGCTGCTCGATAGCGCGAGCGTTATCGGATTTATTGCCCGACTAGTCAACCGTCTTGTACACTCAGAGATCGTAGTTTACTAATAAATCGATGCTCCCACACAGATGAAGTGTTGTTGTTAATATTTGCACTCACACATTTAAATAGACTAATTAAGTAGTGGGGCGCGTTATTTCAGTTTAGACAATCTCTACTTAAGTGGCGATAACTACTGGCAGTATTAGAAAACATTGTTTTTGATACACATAACTTATTCACAAAACATTCACGGGCCGCAAGTAGGACGTTCGCGGGCCCGCGGGCCGCGTGTTGCCGACCGCTGGTCTAGTGTTATTCAAACAAACATTTTTGTATAACACGACTAAAATATATGGAAGGGTAGGGAAGAAAGTATTTCTGCGGTTCAGTTTACAATGTTGCTGCATGACCTATCAAAGTAATGAGATATTTTTAAATGAGTAACTCGAAACTTAACTTTATTTACTAAACATTAAGATAAACAATAAATTGATGGACAGTGTTTTCTATTTCAATTTTGAATGGTTTATTTAAAATGCATTGCATTTACGAGTGCAAACCACGCTGCAATGTGAGCTCACCTTAACTTATTTACATCACAATGTGACATCGCAAACAATCGTCGCAAAGCTGAAAGTGGTAGCCCAAACAATTCTAAGGGATCAATTTCAACATAGCTCAGTCCGTTCTCTATATCTGTGGCCCGTATTACGTGATTTGCGGTCTACGGCAACAATGAGGTACGTTCACATTTATTTTACTCTTGACGTGAGTTTTATAACAATTACTTAAGGTTCATTATTATAGGAACTGAAAATGTCTCTGTTGCTGTGAATTCCTGACTGTTGAGATCAGGCGCCTTGTACGGCGTCGGCACGACACAAATTGATGGAGCTCTGCCGACAGATCATCTGATAATGTAATTATGATCGCGGATAGAATTAATGATGGGTGTAAGGAAATTACCTATTTAGACATAACGGTTTGAAGATTTAAGTGCAATTAGCTGTACTAAGAAGAATAAAAATTGACGAGGTTCATTGACGAGAAAAAATTGCCTTTTTAAAAATAAAATAAAGACGGAAAACAAATAATATTATAATATGAAACAGTTTCTTAGAGTAGGAAATGAGTAATTATTTCATGCATACGGAATACCCCTTTAGCAATGAAGAAATCATATAGAGATTACCTAGTTTCGTACAATGTTTTGTCCTCTCAAGTTACTGTCTTAAGGTATCAGACAAGGACCAAATGTTTTGTAACTGTCACGTTCAGCCGCATTGTATACAGATGTCAGATACCCAGTGAAAAAAATTAGGGAATATTACGCAAAGATCGGATCAGAGGGCGCTACTAGCACATACAGTAAATAATCCGACCAAAATCCGACATGTTGCACACGTCATATCAGAATATTGACAGAAGGTCGTCAAACGTCGAACAAAAATCAAAATATTATAATGTTTAGGCTGCGTTCCACTGACGCGGAGCGGAGCTTAGCGGTGCCGAATTGACCAATCATCATGCTCGAAATCTTCGCTCCGCTTCGCTGTCATTTCGCTGGAATAGCACGATTGGTCAATTCGGACACCACTAAGCTCCGCTCCACTCCGCTCCGCTCCACTTTAGTGGAAATTGTCTGTGCTGACGCTGCCCCTTGCCGCTAGCGTCAATACATTGCAGTAATATTATATCCTATTAGGAGAAATTGCTGGCCAGGGCTCTAAGAAATGACCTAATTTGAAGCACAATCATTCTGTATGCTCAATAAATATACGAGTAATATTATGTGTGCGCTTCATTACATTTGTGTAACACTGGAATAAAATAGAGAAAACGTCTAAAGTTACCTTGAACAAGAGAATATTATTTTTCTTTTTAAAATAAGGGGGCAATCGAGCAAACGGGTCACCTGATGGAAAGCAACTACCGTCGCCCATGGACACTCGCAACATCAGAAGAGCAATGTGCGTTGCCGGCCTTTTAAGAGGGAATACGCTCACAATATCAATATTCCATATTTCTCTATATTATTTCAACCGTAGACTTATAAACTTTGTAGAAACAAAACTTTTCTTTGTAAAGCATAGAAGTAAGGTGCGCATCGAAGGTAGGAATAGGTGTCGAAAATCTAAAATTTGTGCTGGACAGGACACATACAGGTTTACAAACGTATGCTGCCACCTATTGTGTTCTACAAAGATAGTGATGCCTACTAGTAGTTGTTAGTTGACACGTGCTACCACCTATAGTTTCTACACATTTCCTGTAAACTCTGTATTACTTTACACGTAAAACCTTAAAAGTTGAAACTCCTTTTCTCGATGCACTTGAAGCAATATTATTTCACTGTTGGTCGCACTCTGTCGTGACTCGTGTTCTAATACAAGTCACCGCTCGCGGCTCACTGGGCCGGATAATGGCGACACCCTGATGAGATTGGCATGGTACAATGTAGTGTTAAATAAAATAAAATAAATCAAATTCGATTTATTTCTAAATAAAATTGCTTTCGGAATTGTCCTACATCCTATTATAAGCGTACGTTGCGATAAAATGGAATAACATGCCAAAAAACGAGGGGCTTCTTCTAACAATAAAATATGTTGTTGAAACCCTAAAACAACCCCACGCTTATTCGACAGGAAAAGTTTCAATTAATTTCAATTAAGTTTTTTTTTATTAAATAAGGGGGCAAACGAGCAAACTGGTCACCTGATGGTAAGCAACTACCGTCGCCCATGGACACTTGCAACATCAGAAGAGCTGCAGGTGCGTTGCCGACCTTTTAAGAGGGAATATGCTCTTTTCTTGAAGATTTGCAGGTCGTATAGGTCCGGAAATACTGCTGGTGACAGTTCATTCCAGAGTTTTACAGTGCGTGGCAGAAAGTTACGCGAAAAACGCACTGTGGAAGACTGCCACTCATCAAGGTGATGAGGATGGTATGTTTTTCGCGTGGGACGATGGCGAAAAGTTGCAGGTGGTATGATTCCGAACAATTCCTCAGAGCACTCCCCGTGATACAACCGATACAGGATGCAGAGCGAAGCTACATCTCGGCGTAATTCCCAGGGTCCAAGCTGTTTGAGGATCCAGAGGGAGCAGTTGGTATTTTGGCGCCCCTGCCCAGAGATGAGAACAATATTCCATATGAGGCCGAACCTGCGCCTTGCAGAGTTGTAGGCGTTGGTCCGGACTGAAGTACTGTCTCGCTCTGTTAAGAACACCAAGCTTCTTCGAGGCTAGTTTGGCCTTACCCTCTAGATGATATCGGAACTGGACTTCGCTCGATATGTTGAAGTTAAATAATAAGAAGTTTTCTGTGGAATAAGCAACGTGCCAAACTTTGAAATATTGGACCTACAGGTACAAGATATTTATGGCCTAACTTGTCTGACAAGTGTCAATTCTTTACCCCAATTTATTAGCTTATTGTGTTGTATTGCTCAAGCTTGTTAAAATTAATCAGCAATAATTGTGAACAGGTGTACACAGTACAGCAATTAGCAGGAAAGTGCTTGCATCAGAAGTGGGCCAGGACTATAAATAATGCTCTTCAGAACCCTAATTCAACAAATTAAATGTTATATCGATGCAGCTTCGTTACATGTTCGCTCTTGTCTGTTTTCTACAAAGGACCAAAACAGTATTCTTATTTATATTAATATTAATATTATAAATGCGAAAGATCGTCTGTCTACATGTCAGTCTGTTACCTGTTCACGCCTAAATCACTGAATGAATGAAACTATTTTGCTGAAATTTTGTATACTTCAATGTCTTTTTTGTGTTGTTTTTGTAAATTTCATGGGATACTTTTGATCCCGGAAAATGTACGGTTTGACGAATTTTGGCGTAACGGAGTAGCGGGCGACGAAAATTTCAAACGTCTGACTTTTGGAGTCCCAATCAACCAATACACTTAAAAGAGACGTTAGTTTATTGAAAGTTCAGATAAAGTAATTTTGATCAAAATAACATTTAATGAAGCAGAATTGGGATCCAGGTTGCAGGAACTGTTATTAATGGTTTTCTGATAAGTCGGCCATTACTTGGCCATTGTATCACGGATGAGATCACGCGGTTGTGTAAACCTAGCCCTATACAAACCTTGTCCTTGCTTTTTATCCGACTGAACAAGAAGGGTTAAGGGTTTTTTGGTGGTACATGTGTTTTTATCTGGCACGCTCTAAATCCCAGTCTTTGTCGTCGTAATGGTGACCCTGTGTACTTTTCTAGTAGTTGATTTTTTAAATAATGGTTAAATACGTTTTTTTAATTTTCCTTTTTTTGATCCATTTATAACAGACCATGTTTGTGCTTCAGTTGAACACAACTGTGTTAGTGCGATATAGGTACAGATTCAGGAAGAGTAAAAATTGCACAAAATATAATGGTTTTAAGAACAAGATAATAATATTTGTCACATTTTACCCGTAACACGTCAGGTCCTTCAGGTACTTACTCGTAGCACAGGGCCAGACTGACGTGGTGTGAATTGTGAAGCGTCCATAGATATTATTTACTTGTTATAATTTATTTGAAATTAAATAACTGCATAAAATAAATAAATAACATAGTTTACATAGTTGAGCACGAAGTATGCAAGCTAGTGGAAAACGTGCAAAATATCTAAGCGTTGATGTCTTTTACTTGAAGCTATCTGTCCCGACTCAAGTCAAAGGCTTTTGTCAATATATTACAGAATATTTAGATAATCTATTGGAGTATTTTTGTTATAATCAATTGTTAACACTTGTATCGATATCGGTATGAACATTTTTAAAGATTGTTTTTTCGAAATGGTCAAGTTTTAGCGACTTTTCAGATGTGCAAAAGAAATTCACAGCTTGGAAGTAAAGACTTTGTCTCATTTTATAAAGAAAGCCGATTGAGTTATACCCTATTAGGTGTATAATGGGTAATATTATAACTGTAAGACAAATTGAAAATCGCAATAATAATATGATACTTGTAGCGTGGGCTCAAACTGCGAACGTGTTTTATAAGTGGTAGTTCAGCTATTAACAACTAGCAACACTTTCGATTGCGAAATTATTTCATAGTTGAACTAAATCCATACTATATTGTATTACGTTAAGGGCCTGTTTCACCACTTCCTGATAAAGTGTCGGATAGGTTATCCACAACTTATTTGACAGATTCTCCATACTCTGGGAGTTTTTCACTACTTCCTCATAAGTGCCGGATAGGCTATCCACACTTAACTTGACAGATATAGTATGGAGAATCTGTCAAAAAGTTGTGGATAGCCTATCCAGCACTTAATCAGGAAGTGGTGAAACATGGCCCTCTATCTGTCAAGTTAAGAGGTGGATAACCTATCCGACACTTTTCAGGAAGTGGTGAAACAGGCCCTTAAACATGCATTTGTTGATGAGTAATTAACAACCGAAGCTGGTTTTTATTCCGAAGGAAATAGGAATACTGTATAGGGATGGAGGAAGACTGTGTAGAGATTATGTCACGGCTTTTAAATGTTAGGTGAAAGAAGCCTATACAGTAATATTATGTAGTTTAAAAAACTTAAAAAAAAAACCCGGCTTTTTTTTAATTTTACAAATTTTTGGATCGTTATTGGCTCTCAATACGTATGCAAAGTTTCGAATTAATAAGACTACAGGAATTAGTTAAAAATCGTGCTCAAAGATTCCGTTACATACATATTGCATTCCAGTGGTGCGTCAGGTTAATGTGACCGTGTTGTACTGTATATGTTTTAATTGTAATTTTCCATCTTTTTAGCAAAAGATGGACCCGTGCGAGTTTCTTACGCCGGTTCTTCTCGACGGGTTAGTTCCCGAACCGGTGGTAGGCACCGTAGTATCGACGTTCGGTAATGTTTTTGTAAAAAAATTACTCCGAATAAAAATATTTTGATTTGATTTGATTTATTAGCTACAGCCTAAGCTAACAAAATCGTGTTAATAAATAGCTAGTATGTTTGGTAGATATCTGAAGCTTGCGTAGACCTAGAATTTATTCATATGAAATAAAGAATCCAGGCTATAGTTATTAGAAATGAAGAAGAAGAAAATAGACAAAATTTAGTATTTCATGCTGTAGAGTGTAGACTGTAGAGGCTACTCAGTGCACATGTAAGACAATTTATTTATAATTAATAGTGATATTCTATTTACTTATTTAAACAATTTAATACTCTTTAAGTTAATGTGTTGTTGATTATATCTTTATGTTGCTTGATGAATAAATGATGACTAAAAACGTTTAGTAAGTGTTAAATCATCTCGTACATAATTACATCGGAATTACTGTTTAAACATAGTCATTATTTTAAACGCGTGTGTACTGAGTACTAAGGACATATTGTAGGTATAGACTAGCCTAGTATTCCAGTATTTGCTATTGTGTTTGTAATATACTGAGCCTAGCTAAGCTATAAAGTATTCCACGGAACTTGATTCCGTGTAAACCCTCCTAATAATAAACCTTTCGTGGACTTACACTAATATTTCAATACTAAATCAACCAAATCGGTGCAGCCGTTATCGAGTTTTTGTGATGACACAAGAGGAAAAGCTTTATCATAATTAACTTAACTAATTAATCCTTCGATCGGGGATTCTTGGAAATGCTATTGTATTCTATTGTTGTCGCGATCACCGGTGCTCGTATAGGGCTTGATGGGTTAAAATTATAACAGTAGTTGATAATTCCAGTCGGTACTCGTACCAATGAGAGTTTGTGGTGTTTGCCTGAGATCATTGCTATTAATACTGAGTGAGTGTATGATCCATACTAAATTTAATATTCAATGCAATTGCTTAATGCATTACTAATTATTATTATTAGTAACGCAGGAAAACGCAGTGAGATGAGTAACAGCTGTAATGCGGTTGCGGTCTTTCGCAGGATTTAGGAATTAGGAATTAAGGCCGTCCCCCGAGCAAACGACCTTGGCCATACATTTGCCGCGTTGCCGAGATCGCACCAAAACCCTATTTTTTTACTTATCTTAGTTAAAATTATCCTAAAAAAATTTAAAACGGGGAATATGTAGTTTATGATATTGTCGATCTATTGGCGTGTGTTTCAAATAAAAGTAATTTGTAAATCCTAAGGAGATGCTGAATGTATGCTTGAATTTTAATAAATTGGTTTTACTTTGGAAGCTGATATCATGAGTATAATAAACAAAAATAGAAAATTTAAAACGGGGAAAGGAATGTTGATATACTGAAGATTATTGCTGTACTGTTATTATAAATTTGTAGCTTTCAAATTATGAGTTTATTAGGGCTTGAAATACGGTAAATTACGGCATCTCCGTAAGGAACGCCCTTAATTACTAATATTATGAAGCGGAAGAGTTTGTTTGTTTGTTTGTTTGTTTGAACGCGCTAATCTCAGGAACTACTCTCCGATTTGAAAAATTCTTTCAGTGTTAGATAGTCCATTTATCGAGAAAGGCTATAGGTTATATTTTATCACGCTAAGACTAATAGAAGCGAAGTAATATAGGAAAAAAAAAACGGGGGGAAATTATTTGAAAGGGCATACGAGGGCTGCTATTTATGTATCCGGAATTAAAAAAAGAAACAAACATATATCATTTAATATGGTTTTATTGCTTTTCAAAATATTCGCCGCGATGATCGACACACTTTTGCATACGCTGGAACCAATTTTCATAGCACTTTTTCCATTCTGATTGAGGTATCTCCAAAACGTGCATTTTGAACGCATCAACAGCCTCTTCGCGGCTCGAAAAACGTTGACCACGTAATTTGTTCTTCGCGTATGGAAATAAAAAGAAATCGTTAGGTGCCAAATCAGGGCTGTACGGCGGATGACCAGTCAATTCGATCTTTTGACCCTCCAAAAACTGAGTTGTTTCAGCTGAGGTGTGACAGCTAGCATTGTCGTGATGTAATATGATTCTGCGTTGTCGGTTGTCCTTTCTTATTTCTTCAAAGACTTCTGGTAAACAAATGGTCGTATACCATTCAGAATTAACCGTTTTACGATTCTCTAATGGCACTGTAGCCACATGTCCATTAATTCCAAAAAAACAGGCGACCATTTGCTTCAGAGTACTTTTTGCACGAGTAACTTTTGTTGGTTTCGGCTCATCTTGGAACACCCACACCGTTGACTGTTGTTTAGTTTCGGGGTCATATGCATAGATCCAAGATTCATCACCTGTGTAGATATTATAAACGGCTTTTGACGTACCACGGTTGTATTTTTTTATAATTTTTTTGCACCAATCGACACGAGCCCGTTTTTGATCGATTGTCAAGTTGTGCGGAATCCAACGCTAACATATTTTTTTTACAGCCAAATGTTCGTGTAATATCTTATGTATGCTCGTCATACTTATGCCTAAGGACGCCTCTATCTCGCGATATGTAACATGACGATCACGCATTATTAGTTCCCGCACAGCATCTATATTTTGTGGGACAACAGCTGTTTTTGGGCGACCTTCTTTATTTTCATCCGTGAGCACAGACCGCCCACGATTAAACTCACTGTACCAGTGATAAACAGTGGTTTTTGATGGTGCTTCATCTCCAAAAGTTGCGGTGAGTTGAATAAAGCACTGTTGTTGATTTAGCCCACGCCGAAAATCGTAGTAAATCATTGCACGAAAATGTTCACGCGTTAAATCCATGGCAAATGAAGACACGCAATTTTCAAAATGACGCCACAATGGAAAAATAATTGACAGTCACATGAAACAAAATGTATTCTTCAACCAAAGAGTTCTATTTTCAAATGTTGTAATTACTTTTTAAATATTGTTCTTGTAAGTGGCCAGTTCCGGATACATAAATAGCAGCCCTCGTATTTTAACGCACTAATCCCAGGAATTAGTGGTCCGATTTGAAAAAATTTCAGCTAACACTGAAAGAATTTTTAAAGCCCATTTATCGAGAAAAGCTATAGGCTATATTTTATCACGCTAATACTACTTAATACATCTAAATATAATAAAATCGTAGGAAGGTCAATTCTGTACATTGAATATTTTTGTACAATAATACTTGGGACGTGGTCTACTATGCTAACGCGGACGAAGTCGCGGGCAACAGCTAGTATTATTATAAATGGTGTGTGTCTATCTGCAAGCCTGTAACCCCTTCACGCTTAAGCCACACAGATTTTGATGAAATTTCGCATGAAGATACTTTGAGTCCCGGGAATGTCATAGGATAGAGTTTGATAGGTGTTTCCGGAAAAATGTACGGTTGCGGGCGTCATTTAGTTTGCAATATTAATGCTATTAATGATGATCATAATAATGACAATTATAATTCAAGTAATTCAACTCTTATTTGTAATTCTATCTCGAATTCTTCTCCGAACTTCGATGTATGTATGATGTTCAACAGATTCGACCGCAGTCCGCACACATCGATTCGACCTTGAAGCTTGACCCTGTGATCAGCTTTCAGAGGACAATTAATCGGCAAAATGTATCCGAATTGTTATTGCAAATACTTTGTTTCATATCACACAGGTACATTATCTGCAAAAAAATATTATTGGCGATTTAGACATTTTTAATGGAGATACCTTGGGTTCCCGCCGGAATGACTGAATAAGGAATATTATGCAAAGTTGGGAGCAAAGGGAGCTACTAGCACACGCAGTAAATAATCCGAATAAAACCCGACATTTTGCACGTACATCATTTTTTTTATTAAATAAGGGGGCAAACGAGCAAGCGGGTCACCTGATGGTAACAACTACCGTCGTCGCCCATGGACACTCGCAACATCAGAAGAGCTGCAGGCGCGTTGCCGGCCTTTATAATCATATCAGATAATATCAGAATATTGATAGGAACGTTGTCACACATCCAACAAAACATCTTGTTTACTGCCTATGCTGGTGCTGTCTCAAAACATTGCGGGCATACCATGAGCTCTTATAGCAGTATTACTTTAATATTACTTTAGAATTTCGCATAAACAAACATGATCTCTATTTATATAAACATAGCTATGTTTTTTGTTTGTGCGGAATCTGAAAGTAATATTAAAGTAATACTGCTATAAGATGTCATGGTAGGGGGGCAGTATTATAATATTATCTTATTGTGTGCAGTTCCCAGTAATGTAAAAAATCTAGTTCGTTCTTCGGAGTTTTAGTTTTATATAATTTTGTTACTCGGATCAAGAGGTATCGTCTAACCTTGTCATGTCCTAGAATCTAGATAACTTTTATCTAAATGACTTATTGTTCTGCAAAAATGTATTATACTTTGTGGTTTTAGAACATTTTTAGTCAAAGTTACTCTTTAGTATAATCTGTACTGGGGCTTAATTCTTTGTAGGTTATAATAAAAATATTATCTAGAAAGATCTGCAAGAAACAAACACTTTTTACGTAACAAAATTATGTTTTTTTTTTACTTTTCATTATATGTTAATTTAATACTTATTATTATTAAGTATACAGTTGGTTTTCATTAATTTATTAAAAAAAACACTATGTTTCTTGTTTATTTTGCTAAATACTACCCTACTAATTAAAAAACGCTAATAGTTTCTTGTTAACTTCTCTTACAACGGCGCTCAATCAAACAACTAGCCCGGTACAAATCACAACTTATTTATCAAAATGATTGATACGATAAACATCGGGCATGAGACGCGTTGACAGCCAGACAGACAGATGATATCTTAATACCGGTCATTAATTGTAATTAACTGATGAGAAATGAGGAAGCAGGGATTGGGATCTAAGTGACCGATTTGATACATCTCATTGAACAATTGAAAACTTGAGTAATGTACACATCTTTTATGGTAAATGCTATTCTGTATCTCCTACTTTTCTTACAGTTTGTTGCAGGTGCAAGATGCTCCTTAACTACTAATACTTAGTAAAATTTGTCACATACACAGGGTGTAACAAAACTAAGTGATATTACTCAAGGGTGTGTACTGTGTAGAGTATGAGGGAAGCTAGTATGCTACATCTTATATCCGCAAAATGTAGAGTTCCCGCACGAATCTAGTCAATCACTAGCCTTCAGCAGACCCATAACGGATTTGGGTATGATCTACATTGTATTAGTAACTTTCATAATAAGTGTATCAGAATTATTTAGACACGACATTGAAATGTTTTCGAAAGAATTCGTTAATTGCTCGCGTCTCGAATATATCACCGAAAGCGATTCCGATAAATAACATTATTCATTAATGAATATTAAGGCGTGCGTACAATGTAGACGTCAGAAAATAACACATTGATGTATTTAAATATACATCAAAGGTTATAAATAATAATAATAGACAAATATAAATAGCTTCTAATCTTTTTGCATAACCAGACTCATGAAGTCATGACTGATGATGAGCAGTTAAAGAAAATAACTACAATTTTTTTATAGTAGTATTGACATTGTAGTGGCTGACGAAATTAAAACTAAAAATCTATTTTATTTATTCACACATATTCACACATTCACGCGCACTCATACATACAATCACTCTCACATACCAATTAAATAATAACTAAATAATATTACTGAAATCACGTTACTTATTGAAATAACCTAACTCTTCATCTCATTATCTTCGCCGATTGTTCATGTCGTCGTCATCGCCACCACCGCAACTCAACAACATAATAGATAGTTAATAAAGTAAGCCATCGGCTCTTAAATACTTAACAAGAAATCTATTTTTTGTCAAGTATTTAAGAGGCTCTAGCTCAAAGCTGCGACTTTGATACTTTTTCTCTAGAAGAAATCCCAAAGTTTATGAAAGATAGATATCCAGATGAAGATTTTCAAAATTGCTTAAAATATTGGAACACCACGCCGCTGATAGTAGTAATAATTATTATAAAGTTTGTATGCGTTACCTTGGCTTGCTGTGCTAAAAGGAGAGTATTGCCGACCGCGCGTCTCACATTACTATTGAGATTTCCTGAGCTGCTGTATGCTTGGTATGCGTAAACTATTGAATCACTAATCAATAGTGGCCGCTATTTCATACTGCGATGGTGTTTCGCGCTTGAACTTCCTTTATGGTATTAATTTTCCCACGTTAAAAAAAACTCTAAAAAAAAAGTATTTTCACTCCTGTCTCAAATTATTTAGTCGTTTAAGAGTGAGCAGATAAGTAAAAGATAGATAGATATACATTCTATCACATATCCATAATATCCATTTAATATATTTTATTGCACTGCCGTTATTTATTTGTGTTGTTTTTTTTTACTTAATGAAGATTTTTTTTCCAAGGAGGCAGAGTTTTCTAAATTCGATCCGTGGATTTTGTAACGCATACATATTATAACTAACGTGACCATTTATTTTTTCGGTCAGAGCGGGACATCTACGGGTCCCCCCCCCAATCAATTTTATTTACATTTTATTATTAATTGTGTAAGTATAGAGGTAAATACAATTTATTGAGTATTTTGTGAATGTCTAGTGTCTATCTGTATAAGCAAAATAATTATGGCAGAATAACCACATTTGTTGAACGGGAGTGCGTTACTTCCAGTTACTTCCAGGCATGACACAGGCATTTTAAACATAAAAATACTTTTATGTTTGTGTGTGTGTGTTGTTGTTTTTTACGTTTGGTCTGTTTGCGAAAGCGGGACAATTTCAGTCTCGCGGGGGACAGCGGGACAGACTGCGTGAAAGCGGGACGTATGGTCACGTTAATTATAACACATGCAGACAGTGTGCACTCCCTTTACCGGTGACGTCATATTTGTAGGTCAGGGTCCCCGGGCGGCCCACCGATTATAATTACAAAGATTTATTGATACTGAACTTGTAGTTTACTTAACCCGTCGTTAATTGTGAAGGCCTTGTGGACCCATAAAAAGAGTTTAGGCGGACTTTTTGGATAGGCATATTTTAGATAACACGAAATCGTTAATTAAATAATTTGGCTTCAACATTTTGGCTTCCTTAATTAAGGGTTTTGGTGATCATTATAATTTGTCTTATCGTCCTAACTCCTAATTAATATTTGTCATAAAATCTGAGATAAGCCAGCCTTAAAGTTATTGAAACAATATCGAAATTGCTAATAAATTATTGCTCACAACTTTTAACAGAATCAATTTGCAGGTATGTCCTTGTCACCTGAGAACTTTTTATTGCGAAAACATTTTCTATAATTACCCTGGAATGCTAGGAAAGAGATTGTAATGCAAAAAATATTATTTGCGAAAACGCTCTCTATTAATAATTTTGGTGATCACTTTAATTTGTCATTTGACCTATTTTTTTCTTAAATGTGGAATCAACTATTTTAAAGTTATTGAAACAATGTCGACAGATTTGCAATAGCGAATTTGGCTGAGTGATCTAATTTTGGCTAGCGAGTAGGCGGAGAAGTATTGCAGTTTTTAAGTGAACTACGAATTTAAATTACATCCTACACAGATTGTTTCTGCATTTGCTTATTTAAGAATAATTCCACAGACCATTATAACATTTAAATTATAGACTGATGCTGCTTTACATTGAAACTATTGAACCGATTTTGATAAAATTTGCTATAAGTAGAGATACTTTGCGTCCCGGGATAGCATGTATAAGAGTTTTTATTGCGGAAACTTATTTAACCCATCAAGCCTCGTACGAGCACCGGTGATCGCGACAACAATAGAATACAATAGCATTTCCAAGAATCCCCGATCGAAGGATTAAAAGATTCTCTACATGATAGTGCTTATCTAAAGGCACGACAGGGGTACGGTAGTGTCTAAAGTCGAACAAAAATAAGTTGCCGTACTATTCTCGAAGCAGTTTAGGCAATTTTCAATTATTTATACTGTGACACCTGTACTTGTGTATCGAGTAATGAGTATTGGCTAACTAATGCCATTGACACGGTAAATGTCACCGCGAGGGTCATGCGCATGCGCAGGCGTGGTCACTTGACAAGAGATTTACGTCAAGTCCATGTGAATATAATATTGAGTATTGACATACGAGTACAAAAGTTGACAATGTAGCAGTATTACTGTTTACAATATTTTGTAGCTATCTTAAATTAAATTAGCCAAACTTGACAATCGAATTGCTTAGATCAATTTTATTTTTTCGAAATCATACGCATTTAAAATTACATTTAAGTGATAGTTTGTAGAGGCAAGACAATCACCAGTCAAAGAATACCAATGCCAATTAAAATATTTTGACTAAATAAGTTCAATTCTTGTAAAGGTTAAGAATTGTTAAATAGTTGTATCTTTATGATAATTCTAAAGTTATCTGACTATTTAAATATTGCTAATATTATTCACCACCCACGAGACCTGTGAGGTCAAACCCGATAAGGAGGCTCTGAATGGACGTGATATCATGGCTTATAACCCTATTATATCATAAACGATATGCATCGTAAAATTTATTGATCTCGAGATGACTGAAGAGCCTATAAACTTTATTGTTTTCACTTCCGCGGATGAAAATACCTGAGTTCTTGAGGGTTAATAGCTGTAGTCAGTAGTATGGCTGTATTAACCCATTTTATGGCACTTAAACCTTCGGGAGCTTCTGATGTTCAGACGACTTTTTGAATGAAAGTGAGCCCGATTCGAAAAGAAGAATTGTATTTTTTGAAGAGTTCTGAAATCCTAGTTAGAAGTTATGCTTAATGAAAGGCCGATTTGGTTGTGGTTTAATTGATGTTATATTATGACATCATCCAAACCGGACCATCATTGGATAAGAGTTTATCAATTTCGGGGATTGCTTACAATTTTGATTTCTTCTTTATTTTCCAATACAGATTACTTTGAGAATGTCGTACGAGATTAAAACTAATGATTATGGCTATAACACGTTAGATGAAAACGAAAGGTGATAATTCCGTATTAGCACGTCAATTAGCTGTAAAAAGTGGAATCGGAAACGATTTATCGGACGGACGTAATTAGTTCTTGTCTGCTCAGGTGACAGCTTGCACAGTTTGTCGGATGTCCGATTTATAAGTTAAATCCGCTAGGCTTGATATTCATATAGGTTCTTGCCTTTGGCTCTATTGAGCTTTTGGTAGTATCTTTTATCTTATTCTTTGATATATAAAATTCTCGTGTCACAGTGTTTGTGCGCGAACTCCTCCAAAACGGCTCAACCGATTTTAATGAAATATTGTATATATACTATATACATTTGTAAGGCTTGTGAATAGGTTTTTATCTACTTTTTATATTGATACTAGAAATAATTTATATGGCAAAACAACGTTTGGTCAGCTTGTACTTTAAATACAAGATGATATTCTTGTATCTACATAAATGGTTTTTGGTCTTTAACAGCGGCTACATTATTTTCAGTGAATAGCTTCATTGAACGTGCCAAAACACCAATGACGGTCTATATTATAGTGATACCATAATAAAGGAAAATCATAGGCATAGTCAAATATGTTTCAAATGGTCATAAGTCTCATGACAGGCAAATTATAGGGCAATAAATAATAAACAGTGGTCCACAGACTACAATTATTTAGCAGCTGGCCCCAACATGTGCTTATATGGGCCAATTTTATATAGCATTTACTAACGCTATGTTTAAATTGCCAAAAACTAGTAAAACCGGACTAGCGTAACAAATAAAAACCGAAGATTTTATTATCAGTGGATCAATCAATCAATTTTTATCCTTTCTATGAATTTATGTATGTAATATAATTTACATACATAAATTCATAAAAAGTGTATACTTTTTCTTTCCATCCATTTTCGTACTTTATTCAGATAGGTTTGTTACGCTCGTTGGGTACAAAATACAAATGATTCCTATACATTCTTCTTTAGTTTTTCCTTTTCTTCCCTTTAATACAAAATTATCAATCAAACAAAAGTATCATTTCATAAATCATACCTATTGCACTGCCAACTAACAGTCCTGCCACAATTTTTTTCGCGCGGAACCCATACACTTTGCCGAAATGGTTTAGCTCTATTTTGAGCGCTCTACCACATTTTTGCCACAATTTTCTCTGTGATAAATCCCCAATAATAATATATTTTTTGACAGATTCTCCATACTCTACTTATCTGTCAAGTTAAGTGGTGGATAGCCTATCCGTCACTTATCAGGAAGTGGTGAAACAGGTCCTTACAGTCTAAGAAAACAATATATAATGTGTAACCAACATACATTAACTCATATGTTGACGCCAGTAGCCTCACAATATTGTGAGAACATTCACACATCACAAATTGATTGACCATGCTGTACAATATGCCACACAAGTATCACACAACTAGTTATGTCATTGTATGGAAAGTGACAGCACTTATGTGGCCCTCTGTACTTACGAGACAATTACCAAAACGTATGATACATTTGGCGCCTGTATGCCAAGGACTCTCTATTAATAGTTATGACAAAGGCGATAATTCACAATTAAACGTAAAAATAATATGACGGCTATGGTGTGATCATCATCATACCATGAATTGTCCATGTTTGTCTATAGTTTATAGTTTATACTTCTATCCATACTAAATCCATATTATTAAAAATGCAAAAGTGTGTCTGTCTGCCTGTTACCTCTTCACACTTAAACCGCTAAACTGATTTTGATAAAATTTGCTATAGAGAAAGTTTGAGTCCCGGACATAGGATGCTTTTTAACGCGGAAATATGTACGGTTTCTGCGCGAGTTGTAGACGTCATCACTCATCAAGTTGTCTATAATAAATAAGAATCTATACTCTATTTTATTGACACAGAAAACTAGAGTTTAGAACTTTACCTATGACACGTTAACACAATATATAAATGTTAACCTTTCCAAATACTTGTAGTTAATGGTGATTCGACATTAATTAATTAATTTGTGGCAATAAAAATTATTTCAATGCTCTATTACTTAAGCAAACTAATGAATTAAGGATCCAACTGGTTTTTATGGTAGTCACTCCAATATTGATAAATTGCCAATTAAAGTAATAAATAATTTAAATTGGCTGATCATATTACAAAACGACTTGTTTTGATCAAACCGATCATCAAATCCAAACTTATTAGGTAACAACTTCCAACCAAGTATGGATTTATTTAGTTTAGACTTTAGACCTGTCTGTTTACCAAGTAAATGAAAAGCTTATGCGAAACTTTTCAAGAAACAATTGATAAAAATGAGACCTTATTATAAAACTTCGCTGTTTGTCCGTTTGTCTGTCGGTTGGAAGGCTGTATCTCTTAATTTCCGATCTGATTGAGTCGAATCTTTCAATTTTTAATTTTCGGCGCCCAGTATTCTAAACTTCCGGAAAAGCTATCCGATACTGATAATGAAAATGGCTCTTAGTTCATAAAATACATTCCCCATGATCTAGGTCCCAGATATAACCTAAATTCTAGGTCATAAGGCAAAGGTTAGATAAGCCCTACACGACTATCCGGTGACCTTCGACTAGAAGTTCAATATATCCTTGAGAGGTGCTAAACGTTTCTTAGTAATATACCGCTTAGGAATATCTTACCTCCGACATGGTGCTTATTGTAGGTATATAAAGATTATTTTCGTATGGATTCTAAGGTAAATTCTAAAATAAGATACGTATAAGGTTATATTGGCTTAGAACAAAGACGATAATGGCCGTGGGATGATACTGTTGATTAATGTTAAGGTTTTAGGCGCGTCCGTGCTAAAAATGTGATTGAATCGAAATCTTAGGTTTGTCACACTAATATTATAATTGGTATATGTGTTTGTGTGAGAGGGTGTGTGTGTGTATTTTAATATACGCTCAAACTGTTGAACGGACTTTGGCGTATTGTAGTAGTTTAGAGCCAGGACCATAAGCTTATTTATGTCTTTAAAAGGACTATAATACTCATTACTAAGTTATCTTGAGATAAAGTATTATGTATTTAGGTAAATAGAACTAAGTTAAAAACTATTTTTTTTTGCAGGTGCGCTTTAAGTGCTGTATCGAGATATAAAATGTGAGTAATCTTTATTTCTTTCAACTTTGTCTCACAAGCGCCAGTCTGAATTAAAATAACCCTGTATTAAATAGCATTTTCTGTCATAAATATAGGGGACGAAAGACACAAAATCATATTTAATTCTTCGATCGCGAATTCTTGGAAATCTATTGTTATTCTATTGTTGTCGCGGTCGCCGGTGTCCTTATGGGGGTTGATAGGTTAAACCAGGGTTAACTTTAACACAGACTAGCGAAGGAGTTAATTTTGTCAACTGAAGCCTGGTTGACAACATTTCCTTGTACAAAATATGTAGGTACCAGTTTCCCGTTGGTCGTATTGACTCAGATGTACAATATGTATTCCACTCGCCTTTACGTCTGTATGTGGAATGCTTCTCCAATCGCTGAACTTATTTCCAAGCACTTATAGGTTTTAAAAATAGAATCCAAATGATTGATACCATAACAACGACCGTTACCTGCAAAGAAAAAATGATAGGTTAGAAATTTTTTAATCAAAATAGGCATATCATCACCTACTCGGCTCGAACTCTACCTGATGAGGTAGAGTTTGAAAAGAGACAGATTACGTAATATACGTACTGTACAGTCGAAAGTACACAAATCACAATATAAGTTGTAATAAAATTATAATGCTAAATCTCTCAGAGTATTAGGTATCTTCAAAAATAATCGCCCTATTTTGCGTAATTGCTGTTTACATATTTTATATAACGATTTCGGTTTCTTTCGCCAACTGTTTACATTTATTTTATGTATCTACTCCATTATTTCTATTTTAAGTTTTATTATCATCAACGTTAAACATAAATAATATTTCTGTCGCTACTTTTGTTAAGATATTTCCATTGAGAAACGTGATAAATATATTAAAACTAAAATATATTATAAAAGTTACGGATTAAGTGGGTGCTAAAAATATGTCTAGGTTATCTCACATTTGAACAGATAAAAATGTAGCATTCTAAATTCGAAAGATTGAGTGTGTTCTTATTTTAAATACTTGCGTGCGATTCGAGGAATTGTATTTTCTTTTATTGAGACATTTTTGAGGATTAAAATTATTCGGAGATTTTTTTAAATGTAAGTGTCAAAACAGGAGCTTAAGGAAATGCCGAAGTGTTTTATTGTGTGGGGACACACTTCCTGTTTTCTATAGTGATGACATCGTGAGTCAGACGCAATTTCGGCTAGTACGTGAGGTATATCTAGACTGACTGACTGACACAATTTCGAAAGCGTATCCGGTTGCCTGTGGTCCAATTTTAATCACCTCTTGTATTTTATAATCCGTCCCTACTATCTCTAAGTATATCCTTACTTTATCCCTGAAAAGTAAGGATTTAAAGTTAATATGTCGCGAGTCGCGACAGTCTTCTCTATACACATTATAAAACAATGTCGCTTTTTTCCCTCATGTCCCTTTGTTCCCTTAATCTTTAAAACTACGCAACGGATTTTGATGATTCTTTCAGTGTTAGATAGCCCATATTTTATCGAGGAAGGCTATAATAGGCTATATTTTATCACGCTAAGACTAATAAGAGCGAAGAAATAGAGGAAAATGTGGAGAAAAAAAAATATTTGAAAGGGCTAACTTGAACGCGCTAATCTCAGGAACTACTGGTCCGATTTGAAAAATTATTTCAGTGTTAGATAGCCCATTTATTGAGGAAGGCTAAAGGCTTATTAATTTATCACGCTAAGACTAATAGGAGAATGTGGAAAAAACGGGGGAAATTATTTGAAAGGACTTATCTCGCGAACTACTGGAGCAATTTTTACGTTATTTGGCACAGATAAGAAGTACACCACGTGAAGGATCATAGGCTATCGATTTTAATTAGTGACCGACCGAACTTTCGGTTTCGGTTTCGGTTTCGGCCAGTTTCGCCAAAAAATCTAGTTTCGGCCTTAGTTTCGGTTTCGGCCAAAATATAGCCGAAACTTTCGGCTCCGCCGAAACTCATGCAACTTGCCAGCGAGGCCCCGGCTCAATTCGCCACCATCTATTTAATCGTGTTTTGATATTATATTGTGTTCCAGATTAGTCCCAAATCGAAAATTAGCACTTCGTTTTATTTTCATTAAAATGTCTAAACTTATTTTTATCGAAATTATAATATTGAATTTTATTTCTACGACAAACGCAGGCTTATTTAATATGCTTTTGGCAAATTACATGCTATTTTAACAAATTAGTCCCAAACAAGCGATTTAGTAAATGTTATGATAAATTGATTATATTGTGTATGAACTTTATTTACTTAAGAACTTTGTTTGATTCTTTGTTGATCTCACGATTATAGGATATATTTATAGGATATATTTTGTGAGATTTATCTACATGATTTACATCTCACCTCACTCCCTTTTATCACGCGTTTTATTTAAATATTTAAAATTAACTTTTAAATATGGACATGTAATCTCTTAGACCGTTCCTACCCTGCTAGAATCTTATCTAGCCCACTTCCCTGTAAGCTTCACTCTTGCGGCCCTCGGTATATTTTTCAGGTTTAGTGGCTAAACGCCTTCTGGAGCAAAAAAAAATGTGACGTCAACTGCAAGTTTGCTTGGTAATTTAGTTTTGAACTTCGACCGCGGTCGTGTCCATGTTTCCCATAAAAATAATATACTGCAATTGATAGTATTTTTAGCAGTACGTCGTTAATGTCTAAGGGAGGATTTCACTAATCACACAACTCCGTTTTATAAAACTTAGTTCTCATTAAACGCGTTCCTACAGGGGTGTAAATCTCGTTTTGTTCCCAATGGATTTTATAATCTTCTCTTAATCACGATTAATAAAACTAAGTTAATGTGACGTCACGCGATGATTTTACATTGTTTTATCATTTTGGAGTCTAGTTACGTTATTTTATCAACAAAGAAGTAAGAAACGATACATAAACTACCCAAACGCATCATTTTTTTCATCTATGATTATCGATTCGCCATGACACTACACTGACAGGACTTTAAAGCCTTTTATGAAGCTTAGATAACCGTACAACTTTGGGAAGATAAAACTCGGATTTGCTGTGAAGTGTGAACGTTAGTGAAATGCAATTTGGTGCTGTAAACGAGTTTATACGTTTAGAACCGATTTAGTGTACACTAAGCGCATTCTATTTCTTAGGTGAAATCGCACCTAAACAAAATGACTTGAAATAACTTCTGCTCTTGCTTCTTAGGGTAATCCTTCGTAATACATTAAGGGGAATTTCACCAATCACACTAAAAATTTCGTTTTATTAAACTAAGTTCTTATTGAACAATGAACGCGTTTATATGGCGACGTAAATCTCGTTTTGTTTAAATAAATTTTACATTCTTCTTTTAATCGCGATTAATGAATCTAAGTTTACGTTACGACATATACGTTTATGCATATATAGATATTTATACGTTTTTATCATCTTGGAGCCTCGTCACGTTGTTTTAGTAACAAAATAGCAAGAAACGATAAATAAGCTAACCAAACGCATCTTTAAAAACTTTCGTCTTAACAATTTTTTCGTCTATGTCTTTCGATCTGTCATGACACTACACTGGCAGGACTTAAATGTGTTTTATGAAGTTAAAACTCGAATATTAGGCGTTCAGAAGATAAAAGTCGGATTTGCTGTGAATGAGTTTAGTTTATGTTGGTGTAATGCAAATAAGTGTTATAAACGTGTTTATACGTTTAGAACCGGTTTAGTGTGCGCTAAGCGTGTTCAATTTCTTTGGTGAAAATATCACACTTACTTGGAATCGTATAAAAAAACGGAATAGAAAAAAGTTTCTAGTGAACATATTCGAGTCTAAGATTAATAATATTTATTTTAAGAAATGTCGCAAAAAGTAAAAATTCAATGTGGTATGTTTTCTTTAGCTTAAAAAGTTGTAATTTATGTTAAAAGTCAATAAAATTTAGTAAATAATCATAATTTTGAATGTTTAACCAAGTTTCGGTTTCGGTTTCGGTTTCGGCTGAAAAATCAGTTTCGGTCGGACACTAAATTTTTAGTCATTTTTTCAGTGGCTATATATTTTATACCCGTGCGACGCAGGGGCGGGTCGCTAGTTAAAAATATATATCCACAGCCGAACATAATATAACCTCGTCCTTTTTGAAAGTCAGTTAAAAAGTTTTAGTCTGTACATGGTCTCTATGTTACTTTGAGAATTCTCTTATGAATTAAAATTCTCTGATATATTTTTTACAAGGAAGGAGCGTTGCATACGTTGGAAGTACCAGTAATGCAAATAAAGTTGCAAGCTGGAGATAAAATATACTGTCCAAGTAATGGGCTGTCATCTGCAAATTCTGCAATGTATGAGGTAACTGTAGGGGCTATCTGTTCACTGTTGCCGTCCTGTATACTATGTACGTGACAGTTATTGACTATTACATAGCCATTAGCATTACAGTTTAGTTTAGTTAGTTTATATTGGAAGTAGCAATTTTATAAACATTGTAAATTGTAATATTATATTGATTTATTGCTTTTTACGTCATAACTACTCTTAGATAATCTGTTCTACAGTATCCAAAAAGCAGAGTATTTGAGGATAAAAAGTATATAATGCTTTAATCAGTCACAGTCACAGTCTAAACAATAATCGTTCCAAAGATCAGTATCAGTAACACTCTTTTTAAACTTTCTCCCTTTTCACCTATTTCCAAAAAAGGACATTTTCGTCCATATTTTAGTGTGATAAGCAGTATTAGTAAATAGCCTCTGCTTATGCCTTACACCACACGAACTTTCTCAAAAATTTCGCGTGATCTCACCCGGCCCGGCGCGGCGTTCAGGGATGCGCAGACGGCCGCCATGCCCACAATGTCGCGACCTCGGACACACCTGCAGCTAGGGTTGTCACTAGTAAGTTATTTTTTATATTCATGTATTTTTTGAGCTTGGACGTGATTTCTTAGGTTACGAGTTAAGATTTGTCGTGATTTCTAAGGCTACGAGCCGAGATTTTAAGTTTATGCAAGTCCAAAATCAATTAGTAAACATTTACTAGGCAGTCTAGTTGTTTGATAAGGAAAGAATTAAAAACTACTTATAAAAATTAACGCTAAAGGCGCTTGATTACTGAATAACCACTTATAGTGATACTAGTTGCTATGAGTAATTAGTAATTACCGAGTACCTAATCAAGATCCAAGAGTCTTTAACATACTTACGTATTTAAGATTAAGTAATTTATTTTATTATCTAACAACTCTACGACTCTGTAGAGATATTTATAAGAAGCATATTTCTGATACCCCTACAGTTAATCGCTATTTATATAAAACCCATATTTAAATGCGCACCGTGGGCTGTTAGCCATATACATAAATATAGGCGTGTTATTAAATGGGCCGATATATTGCGAATATCTTAATATTGCGTAACCAAGGCTCAAACCGTAAAATCGAATATTCGAATACAATATGTCGTTGTGTGGGAAACTAATCACACGCGTATGAATCGCGCACGACGAAATATTATGGTAATAACGTTAGGGTAGTCAAATACAACGTTTTGACACAAATAACTAAATACATAGTTGTTATACTAAGTACGTAAGTTTTGACACAAAGTTATTAACCCATCAAGCCCCATAAGGACACCGGTGACCGCGACAACAATAGAATAACAATAGATTTCCAAGAATCCGCGCATAAAGGATTAATAGGCACAAAACGACTTAAAAATGGGCTGCAATTTGACACGTATACTTAATTCAAACTCTACTCTACTAAAAATATTTAATAATAATATTAAAAATACAAGATCTATAAAAATGGTCAAAGTAGGTAAATATAGGTAATATTTATACATACTACATAGGTATATTCCTTAACTTTGAGACATTTTTGTAATAATTTTACAAACGAAGGAAAGGACACCCCTATAGAGTATAATATTATGTACTTAGTATTTGCAAACATAATAATCTTCCATGAACCTAAGTTTGTTTCCAACTTGACTTTACAAACAACAACAGATGGTGACTTTAAATACGTTTCAATAAAATCCAGCCAAAATCAAAGTGTCTATAATGAAATGTACGATGGATATTTAAGTAAGTTATCATTGAAACTTGAGACCAATTTTCCGTGCGTCTTTTATAATCGTTTTAATTGCATAACGAAGGACAAGCCACTGTTAGAACTAAGATAGCATCTCCTTCCTGTGTGAACTTTGTTTACTTTGGCTTCAACTTGACTTTTGTATCCTGACTTAAAGTTTGTTCTGGCTTAATCTTTCTCTAATACTTTAGTAGATTGCTAGCTTTTGCCCGCGGCTTCGCTCGCATTAAGAAGTATTATTATATACAATCTTTCATCCCCTATTTTACCCCCTTAGGGGTAGAATTGATCAAATTCCTTACTTAACGGATGCCTACGTCATATCATCTATCTGCATGCCAAATTTCAGCCCGATCCGTCCAGTGGTTTGGGCTGTGCGTTGATAGATCACCATGTCAGTCAGTCACCTTTAAGTTTTATATATATAGATTAACCGACTTCCAAAAAGGAGGAGGTTATGTGTTCGGCAGTGGATATTTTTAAAATACCAGCAGTCCATATAACTCCATACTAATATAATAAAATACGTGAAAGTGTTGTGTTCTTGTCTTCAAGCTAAAGCCGCTGAATCGATTTTGATGATTGAGAAATGAAAATGTATGGAGATTGGAGAATTTGTGTCCCTGTGATAAACAGGATAGTTTTATTCATTATGTTATAATGCAGCTTGTTTTATTCACGGAAAAAGTACGGATTCCGCGCCATATAATGAAGTTCCGGGCAAAGTCTATTGTTATTTTTTTTATTATTTAAATTATTAAAGTTTGTGGTACAGATGTGCAGGAAGTGCAAAAAAATTACACCAAAATATAAATTAGGTACTACTTTTGTACAAGACTGTACCCTGAATTTTTAAATTAAGAAACATGGAAGTTCTTTATTTAAATGTTATTAAACATTCAAAGACATGTTCATAGTTCTAATATTTAATTTTATTATGTTATTAATTAATTATTAAATATACTAAATTAACATATTCAGAATATAAAATTTACAATGACAATAATCCAATGTAATAATCTAAGTACATAATATATACTTACTTAAATAAAAAATAATTTAACAATGATAATAATTAGAATAAAAAAAAAAGGAAAAACTAAAGATCTTAATCAAAAAGGCCACCCCGCAGCGTACCATGCTCAAACGTCCCCATCACACTGGCCGCGTTACCGCGCTGAATGGCTAGGGAGACGTGTTGGGCCAGGTACGCCCCGGAGCGGGGATCGTTACCCGATTCCCGCAACCGACGTCCGAGCTGGCGAACGAAAGCTTTCGCTTCGTTACACCAGGTACCTCCGGTTTCCACGGCAAAAGGAACGAAAAGGTATTTCTGCTCCAGATCCGCATACTTAGTGTGTTTCTGCCTGGCTGCGTACTCGGCGGCAGACCCCGCGGTTCGAGCGGTGCCGGAAATGTGCGAAGCGGCGTATGTACTCACGCACGTGGCATCCCATAGGAGGCAACGACCTTTTTCCCATGGTATCAAAGTAAGGCCGTCCGGGCGTTTGCCGTCGCTCCTACTCAAACCGGGGGGCTCGAGAACACACGGTACGTCTGCTGACACCAAAGCTCGACGAAGAATGTCATTGAGGGCATGATGTCTAGCAAAACGTCCGGCTGCTGAGCCCGTGGTGACCATAGGCGTCAGCCTCAGTACCACAAGGGCAGCAGTGAGGCTCGCACACCTCGCAACCCAGTCTCAGTGCCACTGCTACTCGAAGGGTGTTATCATCAAGAAGAGTGCCGAGGTGTGGTGATGGTAACGCCTGGAGCCAAGCGCCTGATTCCGGGCAGCTAGCTGCCTTAATTCGGGCCAGCGCTATTTCCGAAAATGAATTGGTACTCATTTGCACTAAGGTGTATCTGGAGCAGAGTTCGTCCCAGGCACGCTGGGAGATGACATCAACGGGGGGGTTAACGCCGGGATAACTTTCGTGCCAGGCATTTTCTGCGTCGTTCATAAAGGGGATGGTGCATCTTGCACCTTGGACTTTTAAAATGCTAGTGACAAGATCAGCAATCCCATTCGACGACGCGAGGAATGCCGCCAAACCGACAGAACCCATACTTCTGATACCCAAACCACCGTATTTTACCGGTAATGTAGCTTGCTGCCATTGCAGATCATTGAGAGAAATATTAAGTATATCCTCCAGCGTGGATCGTATGATAGCATCTATCTGGGAGACCTTCTAATAATATATGTGAGTTTTGGTAGGGAAAAGCAACAGCGGTAAAGTATTAAGGCGACGTGGGAGGATAAGTTGCCGAGAAGCTCCCGGACTTGCGTTAGGGTTTTACTTTTATTTTCTAGGGCCGACGGAATGCCATTTGCGAATATCGGCGCGCCTAGTAGGGAGAATGTCGATTTGTTGAGGGTTTTTATTCCGGGGAGCAGGGAATCGAAAATGGTGGTTATGGGTAAGTCTGTCTCGCCGCAAGCGAATAATTCGCATTTGTTGGTGTTAATTTCAAGTCCCAAATCTTTAAGGCTACTAGTGAGAGTTCGGATATCTTCTGCGACTACCTCTGGACTTCCTCCAATTGTGCCATCGTCAAGATACCAGACACTCAGGGGAGACTTAATCGATGATATTTTTTTGTGAATGGCTAGGCTGAATATAAGGGGACCCAGGGGATCACCCTGTTGCGCTCCTACCTGTGATAAAATTTTATGACTGTCATATGTTAAGCAACTGAGCGAAGCGTAGCACTGGTGAAGAAATGGATATAGAGAAGGAATTAGTTCCTTAACCTCGTTTAAGATGGAATCCCTTTCAACAGAGTTGAAGGCATTTTTAATATCCACCTTGACGATAACACAGTCGCTGTTGGCGGGGTTCAAAGCAAAGGCTCGCGTCGCGTGAATTGCAGCTTCGCAGCCGAGGGCAGTTCCAAAGCCAATTTGGATGGGCTGCAGATGTGACGCCATAGGTTTCCTGACGGCTCGGCAGGCGCACTTTGCCACGAGGCGTCTAAAGGTCGAACCTACGGCTATAGGCCGTATGCCTCCGTCTTTTTTTAAAAGGGCACAGAGTGTCGCTCCATATAGGTGTGGAGCCACATCAGGGTTTAATTCACCTTGTAGTAGGAAGTTGCAGAGATTTACAAGTGATTTTAACAGACGCGAGCCGTTGCTGCCAGCGGAGGGCGATAATAATTCTTTAAGGTGTTGGGGGCGGATGCCGTCGGGGCCGGAGGCAGATGAGTTACTAAAACTTTGTATAGCGGAAACGACGTCCGATGGGGACAGCACTAGAGGGGATATGGGCTCTACGGAGGACAGGGGGGGTATGGACAGTGAGCGGGAGGGTGTAGGGTGTTTTTGGATCAGAGACTCAACGGTGCTTGTGTCGGCGGGGGCGATTTTGCAGTCCGAGACGAGCAGACGTGCTGCACCTGCTAAATCACCTTCGTGTACTTTCATTTCAACCCTTTTACATAGATTGAAGGGCTGCCGAGTTAGGATCTCGCAAGGCAAGGGGCAGGAGCTGTAGATGTTGTGTTTCACTTTCGTTGTAAGGGATAACTTGCTTGTCTGATCAGGTACTCTCAGTGCAGAAAAGGCAAATGTTATAAAATCATACCAGGCAGCTTTAGTGTTTTTATCGACACAGGCATCGATGAGGTCTGCGAGTTTGCCAGCTGCGAGACTCCTGGCTCCTTTGGGAACGTGTTTCAGTATGCGAACACTGCGCTTGAACTTGGAAAGCCTGTCGAAATCGTAGGGGTCGTTACTGACCTGGTTGGGCTGAGCAGAGCTGCCGAGGGATGTCGAGATACAGGATAAATTAGACGAAGGTTGTGGGAGCAGGTTTTTATGCTTGCGGCTGATATATATATTCAACCCGTGAACGCCGTTGAAACGGCGACTTGAACAGGGGAAGTGCGGGCATTCAATGCCCTGGCTGCTGTTATTAATGTCCATAGACATTGTACTAAAATATAACTTAGACTAGAACCTTAGAATATATTTTATTTTATACATAAATTACAAAGTAAAAATAAAAAAAAGGAAAATAAATAAGAATAAGATTAACTAAATACTAATTCGGATAAATATGATGTAGCCGGTGTAAAATTTGGACGTCGCTGCTTCTCCTTATTATTTCTCTTAGCCTTGTAACTGTCTTCTGTACCTTTCATCATGCGGCGTAGACTTGGGCATTATACTGTCGTTGGCCATAACTCGTGTGCTAATTCTCCGGACCGGACGGTTCCCAGTCAGCGTCATTGATAGGCATCAGAGTGTTGGACCGCATTGAGTTACTTTGTAGAAACAGCTCAGGCCTCTCTCACCGCAAGTTATAATCCTTGATCCAAACTAACATATTACACTGTTCATGATTACAATTTTGTCTTTTGCCGTTAACATATTATCTTTTCACGACTCATTCTGACAATCAGGAAAGTACTTCTACAAGGCCGGCAGGCGGCAGATCTATATATTTTCGCTTCTTTATTTTGTCAAACAATGATAGGCTCCTCCTCCAAAGTGCACCTTTTTATATTATGTATTTATCACAACGGCTTTGTTCTAAGTTGTTCAGCAATTATTTCTTGAAAATACATACAATTCAGTGTATTTCAGTTCCAAAACATTGTAATATTACGCAAATTTTAAATTTTAAAAATTTGTTACGAAAATATCGATATTGTTTTCTTGACAGCCGTCAATGTTATTCAATTATTTTATAATTAGTTCTAATTATAAAATAACATTCAAAGAGTTGTTCTTTTTTTTTCTTAACACAAAACATAGTTTCTTCTATCGAATTCCTGTAACAACAACCACTGAGCCACATCAAAGACTTCTTAATGAGGTAGTAACCTATGTTTGTTCACATTTCATTATCCATTTCCTTTTCGGGTTGATGTAAAAGACTTTAATGTTGCACTATCAAAAAGACTTGGGAAGAACAGAAACCGAAGTTTCAGAGATTTGCGAACAATGCACTTTCTAAAGGTTTATAATAACTCTAAATATGGCCAGAGCTCCGAAATTCATTTGGGATTTCGTATATTCGCGTAAGAACCGTATATTTTGCCAGAATTATCGTTGCTTTTAAAGGAATAAAGGCTTTTTTTGCGAATTAATTAATTACTCTTTACCGACTTTCATAAACAAGCAGATTAATTTTGTAGTGTTTCGTCATGCACCATACAGTAGTCAATAGTCATATTCAAATCACCTACATAATATTTATGTCATCAGTGAGTGATAAATGATTAGTCACGACTGTTGACATATTATGACGTCACACTTCTGTAAAGTTTGACTTGCAAAAGGGACACTTGCATAATATCGTGTTACATTAGGTTGAAGACCTCAGCATACCTTATAACTTATAAGTTATAACTTATAAGTTATAATATTTTTTAAGATATTATAATTTTTTTTTTCACCTCCGGGCGGAAAACGTCAACTTTCTTCCCGCTGCGCTTACCGATGTTGCCGTTTTTCCGCCTCCGTCGATGAGAAAAATAGTATACGCACCATGGGGCATGGGCAGTAAATAAGAAAGCCTCAGATCACATGTTTGCTGACCTCGCCTTCGCCTCGGCCAACAATTACATGTGATCTGAGACATTTCTTATTTTCCTGCCCTAGGTGCGTAATGTACTATTGATGCTAATCTCTATCTCATTTTGTGTGAATAGGTATTTAAGTATATTGAAAAAATAATATAAATTTAATAGGGGTAAGAATATTTGCCGTTGCCGATGGCATTTTTAACGAGAAGATAACTTTATAGGATTTTTTTTTAATATTTTCGAACTAGGTATTGTATTTATAACGGACTAGCGACCCGCCCCGGCGTCGCACGGGTATAAAATATATAGCCACTGAAAAAATGATTAAAATCGATAGCCTATGATCCTTCACGTGGTCTACTTCTTATCTGTGCCAAATAACATAAAAATTGCTCCAGTAGTTTGCGAGATTAAAGCCCTTTCAAATAATTTCCTCCGTTTTTTCCACATTTTCCTATTAGTCTTAGCGTGATAAAATATAGCCTATAGCCTTCCTCAATAAATGGGCTATCTAACACTGAAAGAATCAATCTAGTAATCCAATTCAGCGCTGTATTGGATTACTAGATTGGTTGAAATGTATGATTAAGAGCAAAAAAGGTGAAAGGTAAACTTCCTATTTTACTCTACAAAAACGCTCGTTTATCAAAGTTTTAACCAATTAGCCAACATTTTTGCGGCATAATAGCAATTGGCAAGGATAATTCTATAATTTCTGACTTGACAGGTGTAGGAGGTAAGCACTAAAAATTTAATGTGCCTTACGGTATATACGTGATGTCACGATTATGTATTAACACTATAATAAATAATAATGTTTGACCTTCCGTTATTTCAGTCTTTAACCCTACCGTTGCCTACTATCGAATATGTATATGTCGCAGTCATCTGGTTCAATCTGCGATTCGATTGAATGACTAGCGCATTCATTGAATGACACAATTCAATTGAATGACTCGGCCGAACGTCGATTGAACGATCGTCCCTCAATGTTCAACTAGTTAGCGATTTGTAGCATAGCGTTTTGAAGATAGCGGACATGAAATCAGTCAGGTAATTGAACGTATATTTTCATTTTCTTCCTACTGCGGCGCTACTAGTCACTGAAACAAATATGGCGCCAAACAGCTCGCACAGCTGATAGCACTGTGTTGATATTTTATCGATTACATTTACATTAAAGTGCTTTATTTGTAATAACTAATAAAATAATATGAAAGCGTGGATTTACCTATAATTACCCCATCAACGGCTAATTGAAAAAAAAAAATAGCATCCCATTTAACGACTTCGCTATATGACTTTTAGTCAAGACGTTAAACGTTACAGTCAACGTATAGACGAGTTGTCCTTAAGTCATTCAATTGAATGGTGTCATTCAATGAAAGCGCTAGTCATTCGATCGAATCGCAGATTAAACCAGATGACTGCGACATATATATCGCGCAAAACTTTAAGATATCTCTGGAAAATGATAAAGAAAGGCGCAGTAATCGATTTTTAGGTCTCTTTGGTGGGACGAGGAGCGAGGGGGGCGGGTACGCGCACGGGGGCACCCTATTGGTCCGTCAGTGATAAGACGCGTCCTTATTCTAGATAAGGTAGATCGCGAGTCCTAGTTATTGTAAGTTAATGTGCGCGGCAGAGGGCCTTCCGATCCTCGCGGCAGGCGACCGCGACCAACAAAAATTCAAATAAAATGTCACTTTATGAAATAGGCTATGGGTTTCATTTTCTACCGAAACTGATCTAGCGACCCACGTCGCCGCTGCTATGTAGTGGCGTACTCGTAGAGCAAAATGAAACCTAGCTTATGGCGTAGGTCATGACTCATGAATTGGCATTTTATTTGAATTTTGCCGGTCGCGGTCGCGTGCCGCGTGGATCGGAAAGTCACCTTTATAATTGACAATGTTTCATTTAATTGACAATATTTGACCCAATACAAAGGAATGTCAACGAATTAGTTCAGACGATCGACACACATCAAGACGCTAACGAGACAAGTTCTGATTGTTAACGTAACTTCAAAGAGAGCTAATGCATTAATTTTATTAGCACCAAACTGTAAACCAGAATAAACTTTATTAGTATAACATAGAGTTGAAATTCTATTGTGGGGTGGTATTTGAAAAAAGGTGATATTGTGGACGGCTGTAATTGATTTACGTCGTGTGAACTGAAGTGAGGGGAATTGAAATTATTGTTGCTCGTTGATATTACTGAATGGGTGGCGATGGGACGTCCCCTTATTTGAAGCTAATAAAGCCCAATCACATCGCACACAATAAAAAATAAAATAATTTATATTGTATTGGGTGTTAGTCGTTATTCAAACAATGTGCGAAGTGTCCATAAAATAAGTAAATATTCACATTTCATACGTCCATTCTAATATTTTAAATTCCAAAATGTTTCTGTTAAGTATTTGCGCTAAAACCGCTAAAACAAATTGGATAAAATTGAGTGTGAATAAACTTTTAATAATGGAAAAGGAAATACATAATAATATGATAGTTTTAATCCCGAAAAATAGTAGAGTTTCCGTTCATGAACTGCAAATTATGTATGTATGTAATATACATACATATGTAGTTTGGGGGCAACGAAGTTGTGCACCGAACTTGTCAACTACTCTAATTGTGGAAACATGTTAATAGTGCTTAGAAATTAATCAGCCTTAACTTTGATTTATGTTTATCACTGTATATTTTCCGTTGAAATAAAAAAAAATATACAGAAAAAAACATTAAATGTCAAAGTCAATAATAAATACCTAATTAAAAATACTCCACATATTGATATTCTATGTCGTCCATCGTCATAGACAGCGACAATTAGTTGTTTATACATTGTAAACAACATGAATTAGGTCCAATCACCGATGTTTAGATAACAGTTAACAAATTATCCAATAACTAGTCCATTCATAGTTTATTATGATTGTTTAACAACACGATAATAATAAATCATTTGAAGCATATTTTGTTATCTATTAAAATAATATTCGACATCCGTACTAATATTATAAATGCGAAATTGTGTCTGTCTGTCTGACTCCTCACGCCCAAACCGCTGCACCGATTTTGCTGAGGTCCCGGGAAAGGGCGTAGGATACTTTTTATCCCGGAAAAATGTACGGTTCCCGCGCGATAAACGATAAACGGGCATCACGTCATCCCGTTTTCAATATTAGCGCTCTACCATAATTGTAATTTGTACCAATTAGTCTGGTTCTACCGTTTTTTCATGTAAGTACTCGTATGCTTTTTCGCGTTTTTATAAATTTTATATCTGTGACAAATGGTGATTCATAAATCAAACTTGCTGCCTCTCAAAAAGCCTCCACGTGCGACCATTTTACGTGCGGTCTACGGATTACGAAATTTTAGGCTGTATGTTGCCATGGAATACGATGTTTTAAATGTTATATTTATTTGGTCTGACGAAGCAATTTTAGGCATACCTTCAGAAACTATCTTTAAATGATAAAGACTAGAATCAAGATGATTCCCGCAACTCCGCTGCGGCAGAAAAATCGCGCGTAAGCCGTACTTTTCCTGAGATTAAAAGTATCCTATGTCCTTTCCCTGGACTCAAAGTATCTTCATGCCGAATATTAGCAAAAGCAGTTCAGTGGTTTGGGTGTGAGGTAACAGACAGACATACCTTATTTACTTATTTACTTATTATTTACCTTCTTATTTCGTTACTTATTTACATACTTATTTACTAACTTATTTACTTACTTATTTACTTATTTATTTACTTATTTACTTAATTATTTGCTTACTAATTTACTTATTTACTTATATACTTATTTACTTACTTATTTACTTTCTTAGTTACTTATTTACTTATTTATTTACTTACTTATTTACTACATTATTTATAATATTAGTACGGGTACAATTACTACAGTACCCTACTAAACTACCCATTAATAGTAATAACTAATAGTAACAAAAACGCAGCGGTAATTATTGTATTAGCACCAAAATGCATTACTACGTCCATTCATAAGCCGATGAATGAGTGCGTCATTTACGGGGCGATAGAAAAAACCATCTGTCAGCGCGGCGTGTGACCGGCGCACGCGCATAAGGCATGGTACACACACATTTGACATATAAAAAGGAGATGCCGTAATAATTGTTAATTATAGTGATAGAATAAATAATTTCTCTACTCTAAACTAAGTAATTGACAGTGACAAAAGAGACGGCAATATTTTTGTTGTTGCTACAAAGCTTATAATTTCGAGTCAATTCCGCCATTTTTAGCGACGGATTTTAACCAATTTTCGATCGACGCAATATCGTTTGAGTGTGTGTAAGCTGTAAAAGCCTTGCTCACATCTTTAATTTTTTCTCTTTTCTGATAAGATCGTTGCCCACACCGTAACCCGGTAACCGTTTTGAACATAATTAACAAAAAAATGCCTTTATTTCACAGAATAGGGCAGGTCCATTATATTCTTAGATCAATGGTGCACACCGCGCCGTGACGTCATTATTTCATCAACAGCTGGATTATGTGTTTGCTCGCGTGTCAACAGCTGGATTTGGGCATTTGGGACTTTCGTGCAACGTGTCACATTAGGCCTCTAACAAAAGACGCAATGTGCATTGTATCCGTTTACTAATCGTATTAGATGCTTTTATAAGCCCTTTTGTCGAAATTGCGCTCATTTTGTGTCAAAGTGCAACATAACTTTTTAATCTGGTAGGTTAGATGTCTCACGTCATTTTTTATAATAATAACTAGCGACCCGCCCCGGCGTCGCGCGGGTATAAAACATATAGCCACTGAAAAAATGATTAAAATCGATAGCCTACTCGTATGATCCTTCACGTGGTCTACTTCTTATCTGTGCCAAATAACAAAAATTGCTCCAGTAGTTCGCGAGATAAGCCCTTTCAAATAATTTCCCTCGTTATTTCCACATTCTCCTATTAGTCTTAGCGTGATAAAATATTATAGCCTATATCCTTCCTCAATAAATGGGCTATCTAACACTGAAATAATTTTTCAAATCGAACCAGTAATTCCTGAGATTAGCGCGTTCAAGTTAGCCCTTTCAAATAATTTTCCCCGTTTTTTCCACATTTTCCTCTATTTCTTCGCTCCTATTAGTCTTAGCGTGATAAATGGGCTAACACTAAAAGAATCATCAAAATCCGTTGCGTAGTTTTAAATATTAAAGGGAACAAAGGGACATGAGGTAAAAAAGCGACTTTGTTTTATAATATGCAGAGGCGTGCAGAGGTTTTTGAGATAGGGTAAGCAGCGGTATCGGCTTAGTAGTTTTGGCGTGAAAGCAAAACAGACAGACAAACGGACAAAAAGAGATATTTTCGCATAAATTGTAATATTAATGTGGATATAAATTAAAAACTATGTTTTCTAAACTATTATAATATATGAGTACGTTCTGTTATGAAGAAACAAAAAAACGCCATCTGTTGTCACGTGTTGGAACTACAATGAAAGTTCATTTGCGTTCACATGTGTGCTAAGCTAAAATAAATAAAAACGCCATAGATGGCGTATGGCGTATGGCGTAATATAGATTGTTATATATTAGAAATGCAATGTGAATTCATTTTCATCGATATTTCCATGGAAATTAGATACATAGTATATTTTTGTCTTATAAAAATGTAGCCTATGTCCTTTCTCAGGCTCTAGACTAACTGTGTACAAAATTTTATTACAATCGGTTCATTAGTTTTGGCGTGAAAGCGAGACAGACATACAGAGATAATTTCGCATTTAATATAAAGTATATAATATTATAAAATGATAAAATAAATAAGTACATGAATATGAATAACATGAAACTTTCGAGTTACTTACATTTCATTTTTGTTGCTGGTTTAATTGTTGTAACGCAGGTACACGTACCTACCTTTCGACACAAATCACAATTAGAATCTTTTCACTGAATGACAATTGTGAAAACTTGTTTTTTTTAATTTTTAATAAACACACATTTTCAACACACCTCACAGTCAAATAACATTTTTGAGAAATCAAAAAACGCACTTAATATAGAAATTAGAAACTCAGTAATAACTAATATCTAATAAACTGTTAAATGTACAAACTTTTAAATGTTAAAATAATAAAAATCTTCTAAGAAAACTATAAATATACTGGCGCAAACAAAAATAATATGTTACAGTGCTCATCACATGAAAAAATGGCCTCCCAAAATACAAAACACTTCTGTAATGTAAACAAATATAAACCGTACTAAACAAAAATGCATTATGTGCATATGTGATTAATTAGATTTCCGTCTATTATTTTAACTCGGATTATAGGCAACGAACATATCCGATTACTTCCGAAGCGCTCGGCTAAGCTCAGAAACCATGCGGCAGGACCTGGCCAAGTAAATCGCACACGCACACACGTTTGCGAACAGTGTACGAATACGAAAATCTTAACTCACACATATAGGCGGGGTCTGCGAGACATCGAGTGCCTGTAACCACAGATATGTAGTATAATATTGGTGCGTACCTTCGCGCGGCGCGCCTAGTTACCACTTACCGACTTATGTTTATGTAGTTTTGCAAATCAATTGGTGCTATTTTATAAATGTAGGCGTTAATGTGTATTCATATTTTTACTATTAATAATAATTAAAGTCATCTAAAACGTACGAAAGTCAAATTAAAATATGTGTATAGCAAGTATTTATCATTAGGTAAGCAGTGCTTTTATGCCTTTATGGTACGCACGTCCATGATAATATGTATAGCTATAGAATACATAATAAAACATTTATTCAACACATTTTGACACTCGATTAGTAATAACTAATAAGCAAAGTTGATGCAAGCAAAGTGTAAAGTGTATTTAACTAGATGACGTCCTATCATATCTTCTTCAAATTCGTGTATCGCGAAGGAACCGTACATTTTCCTATCCTATCTCCTATCCCGGGATGCAAAGTATCCCATTCCAAATTTCATTATATACCACATTTTACATACCACACTTTCACATTTATAATAAGTACATATTACTATGGATAACTTATTGTAAATCTAAAGATATCGCAAAAATTATTTCACATCATTAAACTATAAAATACCCAGTAATCAATAGTCAATACTCTACACAAGCGCATACAATAACTTAATCATCGTGCAATTATTCTATCATTAGCTAAATGAAGCGTGTAAAATGTACCTCTAATTGGTGCAAAAACTGCGCACGCGCAGTTTATCGCGTGTTTATGTGGCGGATAAGTTATCGTTACTGTTATATCACTGTTGTCTGTTATCAGGTGCAATGCAACAAAATACACAGTATTGTAGCTAAAAATATTGTAAGATAACACAAGGCACTTAAAGAAACAAAAAAAAAATATATATCATAGACCAAAAAAAAGTTCTAACTTCTATTTTAGCACAAATTATTTAAACTTCAGTTAAAAGGTGCTTCCTATGTGTACTATTCCTTAAATTTAGAAAAACATTGATCTATTAGACCGCAAAACATACCGGTCATTGAGTTACGAGACGAGACTAGCTGTAATTGTTATCAGTACAGTAATGGAACAATGATCCATTGTAGTAATTATTAAGTGGTACAATTGATACTAATGGATAATGATATTATGTGGTTACTAAACTGTTAACCACTAAAGACAATAAATAAAAATTTGGTTTTTCCAGTGAGGATAGGTCTATAGTCAAAACATAATTATTAAGTATATAGTCAAAACATAATTATTATTATAATTTTTAATTTGCAATAATAGAATCATTGACTTTGGTTATTTCTTTGATAAACCTAGAAGCCAAGTACGAAAAGCATTTCGTGCAGACAGCTCTTTCTTCAGCCCAAGATTAATCTTTTCGGTGGGTTTTCACTTTCGTCAATGAAACGGTGATGAAACGTAAATACACTCCGTTTGATCCCGCATCAAATGTTCCGTCCCGTTTGTGCTCAAAAAGTCCGTTAAAATATATAAATACGAGTCATAAATCAATTAGCCGGACGGGTCGGAATGACCCATTTCACCGGACGCGTGTACTTTAGGGTTACTAACATAATATTTTGTACTACTAACCCTGCAGACGGACGAGCTGTGTCATTCGATTACGGGGTCTTTTCGACCGTGTAAATCTGTGATGTATCATGTCACAGAATCGAAAGATTAATGTGGCGTGGCGTTGATGTTTATTTTGAGCAATGATATAATATATATTTTGTATTGTAAAGATGGTTGCAACATTTCTCTTTACTTGGATAATAATTAAATTCAGCCTTCTGCATGAATAGTGTGACCAATGACCATACATACAAAAATATACAATTAACCTTAAACCCCCTACTGTTACGGTTAAAAATAGGTCTTCTGGCCCCAGCAACAGTTGGCAAGATCCATAGAGAAAGAGTATGTTAGCAATCGGGATTGTTTAAGTAGTCGCAAATATTTTTACTCTGTGACAGAAAGTAGCTGCTATAATGTGGAAATCTACTTAGTGATACTTAGAAGATTACGCACTATGTTAACACTTAAGTACACGTCTCATGAGCCATATTAAAATGTTAATGAATGCGCGAAACTTACATAAGCGAGTGACACAAATCTGACGCGACGAAATGCTCCAAATATGCACCGTCAGTTGTCACAATTGAAGACGTCTCGAATTGTGTCACGAATTGAAGTCGTGTCATATTGTGACACTTGTGACACCCCGAGAATTCACTGAAGTAGTCCTGATTGGTGAAATGCTGATTAATATGAATATCCTATTGTATTGTGTCAGCTAAAGTACTCTACTCTCTAGGCAGTCTCTTGAAGAAAGTACTGAGACAAACGCAGTCAACGAACTACGAGTACATAGAGTTCGTACCTGTTGAAATGTCATGTTGAGATTTTCATTTTCTCTCTTAACAGCTAGGCTGACTAATAGCTGGGATATTGACATGAAGCTTTTAACTTTAACTGTATGTGAAAAACAAGTTGAGAGTTATTCGAAAACATCACTACAAAAGTTTTTAGTTTCAACATAACACTTTTTCGTATTTCGCTTCAAAACCATACCCTTTATGAAATAAAATATTTAAATTTTCATGCTGACTCTAAATGGAGTCACAAAAACTTCATAGATATAAGTGCAATATTGGTACTTGAAGTTCATAAGATTGCATAACAAACATTTTATTGTTATTTTTACTGAGAAAGTTAATAATTGCAATATTGCACATCTCCAAATGGACTTTGACTTATATAATTTGGTCATTGACCAAAGAATAATCAAAGAATAAGCAAACGCCAGCAAAATTACAAAAATTGTTTTGTATTCAACAAATTTCGTAATTTCTCCTGCTTACATGCCTGCAGCACTTTACATTTTTGTATCTACCCAAAAAAGTACTGCATGCCTTTTTCTATCTGCTTATTCTGTGCCTTTCATAAAAATTGGACCAATTACTTTTCAATGCAAACAAATAATAATTGTTAATGACAGTAATAGTTTTAAAACGAATAATTTGAAAGTTCAAAATATGTACTTAATATTATATAATAATATTGTTATTTTCTTATATTATGATAGAGTTCCATGCTTCAGGTTCTCTACATTGTTGTTTTTCCTATAAATTACTTCTACTATTTTAGTTGTTTCTCCAGACATTAATGAATGCATTAAAGTTTGGCTGTAAAATAAAGAATTAGGAAGTTCTTTGTCGAAACAAACCGTAAACTTAACCGCGAACTTAACTACTAAATTTAACTGACAGTCTGTTTTGAACTCGAGAACACTAGTGGTTTATTAACTCGCTTTTAGTTGTTGGTTAAAATTTATACCTGCATAAAGTTGGTTTTAAAACTGCGTGAAGTTAAAAATTCTTACTGCTCTACCTAGGTAAAGAGAAAACAATGCGAATAAAAAAAAATTTAAACGATGTTTTGATTTGTTAGTCTGGCCGACTTTTTTTTAATTTTACATGTCGATTGCTTAAGGGTCTATGTACACTATAACAAGTCGGAACTTGACTATGCATAAGTCATAACTGTGTGGCACAAGATAATTACGCTACTTGAGAAACTACTGGACCGATTTTTATGCTTGATACAATCCTACCTCTATCTCTGCTTGCACCAGCACAAGGATCTGACTTAAGTGGTTCTTAATTCGAGTGACGTTTCTCATCATCAATCAGACAGCGTCACAAGTGTTCAAAGCCGCCGCTCTCCGCTCCGTGATTGCGAATTGTTGCGTGCGCGCATTCATTACAATCGACATAACTTGTAACTTGTAGTGCAGTGAGTTCTACGATACGTCTAGGTGGACTTATAAATGAGAAATGCAATGATTTCCGACATTTCATATTGAAATTATAGTATCCAAGAACAAAAACAGGAAATATACGGTTGTTTAGCGGCGTATTTATAAATCAAATTTTGGGATACTTATTCATTGCAATTTGCATCGAAAGAGTAATTTTACTTAGCGACGCGTTCTGTCTTTAATTGATGTCTCTTTGCAGAAGCTACATCTTGACAGTCTTGACTTAGTTTGAAGGAAATATCCCTTTTCAATCTTATAGGAAAAACCCATATGATATAATTTCTAGAGGAATTTTCTGGCTCTCTTCTGTGCCTAGGATTAGGCTAGGCAAATCATGTTTAATCTAATGCATTCGAATACCTAGAACAATTAACACAAGTAAAACAATCACAACAATAAATCAGAACCATGTTTTGGTGTTGGCGAGTTACGGCGAAGTCACATGACTCCAGGGCTGCCAAGTGCCAACACAAGCATTTTCACATAAACACAAAACAACTTCTGTATTGCTACCAAGTGACAACATAACATAGAATATATCGCTATTTTATCGAAATTTATCTTATGTATGTTTAAAATTTCTAACGCCTTCCTGGTAAGTAATATATTAAACTTCTAAATTCTAATAAATAAGTAGCGAAATTGACAAGTGACAACCCTACTGCCGGCTCAAGTATGCACGGGTTCCGCGAACCGCACAAAGGTATTCATAACGATAAATCCCTATCAGATTAGGGATGGCGATGCCGACTCGATTTATATCGATTGCAGTCGAGATAGCGAATCGTTTTTGTGAGATTTCATGGTTATATAATAATTCTAGTCTGGATCTAAGGTCTATAGTGAAATAAATTAAAAGTATTGGAGTAGTAAAAATTACTATAGTTCTCAAACTAGAATGATAGTTGATGCCAACCAAAAACAATAATTGTTTCATACATAACAATAGTAGGTACTTAGCCCAAGTAATATTTTAGGGGACATACTCGTAGTAAACCGTTTTTCAAACGATTTCCAAAAAGGAAATTCTACGTAACAGTCGTATATTTTTTTAGTCTCACGCACGAATGTTAATTTGATATTTTCTCGGCAATGGTTGAAGTTTTTGTGGGCTTAATTAAGAGTATCTGATATTTTTTATTGGAACGTTTTTAATTATCTGTGGCATCTGACCCACTTTTATTTGGAATATTTAAATTGAACGAGTCCACCGATCACAGCTGATTCGATGACGAAGACATATTTTCTCCTCGCCTCGACATAAAAAAAATCTGTATCCAAAGTTCACTATAATATGTTGAATGTAGAACATAATTTTATTTTTATATAATTTATTTATTTTATTTTTAATTTGAGTGAGCGAACAACATTTTGAATGCAAAGTTTTGCCAAATAACTTAAATGTAGTTTAGTTTCAATGGTAAAATATATTTTTTTTCGTAACTTATATTCCTCATTTAAAATGCTATTTTAAACCAAAAGAGATTTGAAACAAGAAACGAAAAGAGATTTTGAAGGCATAATCACTTTTCGTTTCTTGTTTAATTATCTGCACACATACAACATACAAGTTTAACAGTGTTTACTTGTCAGATATTTGCTATGTCTATTTTAAACCACGATGTTTAAACATCATAAAGTGGCTATGTTTGTTTATTAAAAATTTGTTAATTTAACTTAAAATTAACAAGGTACAAAAAACAAAATTAATTATATAATTTTAATCTAGTTTAATCAACTACTAGATTATCGCCATGTACTCGAAATATTTTATTCTCAACTTACTCTATGTACCTACGTACTTCATCTGCAAAACAATTATTTTTTTTCGTTTATACTATTAAATTCATTTTTAAATATGTAGTCTAGGCCTGCATGGAACCTATCTAAATCCTTTGGAATGCTTGAGCAAGGTTGTCTTAACATTATCAGATGAAATAAAAGTTGAAAATATTTTTGTCTATCTTGCACGCTCTACAGTCTACAATCTACATACAACATTTTTTCCATATACATATTTGTGTTATTAATATGTGAAACTTTAAAATATGTATATCTGGGGGCACGGCAGTGCCCCCAGATATACATATTTTAGATATACATATTTTATATGTACGGCCGTGCCTTTGCTTTTTAGCAAAGGCACGGCCGTACCATACTTTTCTCGAAGCGGTTCGCGGCTATTTCACACCCCCTTTATCTTCGATGTTAACAAAGCTAGGGATTTCAAATTTCGGTCACTAGGAGCTAGTATTAAAACTAGCTTAACCTCTAAATTACATGAAATTTCAATAAATAGTTTAGTAGTTACGGATGGTCAAAGTTACTACATTTTGTCACTCACTGACTGACAGATCATCAAAATTCTAAGGTACTTCTAGCAGACTTAGAACCTTGAAATTTGGTACCCGGATAGGTCTTTATTCACAATGAAAGGAAAAATTATGAAACCGGCCAAGTGCGAGTCGGACTGCCGTACATAGGGTTCCGTACCGTGTATGGGAGCCTCCATTAAAAAATAAGTTTATTTAATTTTTATTATTAATTAATAAAGTTAACATACAATTGAGCGTTTCCTGAAATTTTCAAAAACCTTAGTGTTATCATTATGGATATAGAGCAAAAAAAGGGAAAAAAATCGTGTTTGTTGTATGAGGCCCCCCTTTAATAATTTATTTTATTTTGATTAGACTATTAGATTTTATAACGACACCAGAAATACATAATTTGTGAAAATTGCAACTATCTAGCTATTGCGGTTCTCGAGATCCAGCCTAGTGACATACGGATGAACGACGGACGGACAGCGAAGACTTATTAATAATAGGGCCCCGTTTTCATCCTTTGGACAGGGAAACCTAAAAACTGAAATTGAAAAATAATAATATAATACTTTAAGTATTAAATTAAATAAATGATTTTTATGTTTGTAACTTTGCAAGAACAGTATGAGTTTCGACTGCATCATATTTGTTTGACGTACAAAAGGCTTTAAGTTAGTAATTATGAACTTAATGAAATGGTATTAATTAAATAAAAAATAATATTAACAACGTTAATAATGAAACAATAATTAAATTCGCTTTAAATATAAATGTAATCACTAATCAGTACTGAGATATACACTCCTTACTTGCTCGATATAATATGGGAGTTTTAAGTTATCACATGAAATAAGGTGTGCTCCTTTCCTGCGAGGAACGTCGAGACGCTTACAACAGTGCTGCTATTTTTTCAACGGTAATGCTAAAAATGACCACCTTCAAGTATTAGCTTAAGAGTCAATTATATATTATGATATTGAATGTACCGTAACTTCTTGGTGGAAATTCATGTTTCACAGTAATAATGTGCACTTTTCATGTACTTCATGCACTTTTTCCACTTTTATAAATAAAATAAAAGTGGAAAAAGTGCATGAAAAGTGTATATTATTACTGTAAGAGTCAATTATATAATATGAATATAATAATCGACTCAGAACTCAGAAGTATTTACGTTACGTTGTCCACCTATAGAACTAACGAAGCCTCAAAGAAAAAATATATTATTAAAGGAGATAGGGAATGGGTGCTAAGCTAAGTACAGAAAAGTTATAACGTGACCTAAAAAGAAAAGAAAAAAAACCTTCAAAAAAGAAATGAAATCCCACCAAAACATGAAATGTAAAAGGAGCCAAGCAAAATATTGCATAGCTATTCAATACTTCTGTCGTAAAAAGTTTTCAGATCACATTCAAGCCAAGTCTTCATCTTATTTTGTAATTTAAATCAACATTCAGTAAATGTATCAATAGATTTCTTTATTTTATAATTATTATAGTGGCTTGGCAATGAGCACAATAGTAACAAATATAAAACTGCATATTGGGAAGAGTTCATACTTACACAGACGGCAAGCGTAAAGTGTTTTAATATGTAACGACGCATATTGTGGCTGATGGTACCCAATAAATCCAATTAGTAGCTGATTATTTCTCTAGTGCTCATTGCCAAGCCACTATAATAATTATAAAATAAAGAAATCTATTGATACATTTACTGAATGTTGATTTAAATTACAAAATAAGATGAAGGCTTGGCTTGAATGTGATCTGAAAACTTTTTACGACAGAAGTATTGAATAGCTATGCAATATTTTGCTTGGCTCCTTTTACATTTCATATTTTGGTGGGATAAGTATTTTAGTATAAGGTATATCGCTTTGCCCAAATTTACAGTAATGTTAATAACCCAAGTGATCCAGTCGAAATCCTACATCCTTATCTGTCTGTTACCTCTTCATACTTGAACGGTTTAACTGATTTGGATGAAATTTGGTATCGAGATACTTTGAGTCTCAGGAAAGGACATAGGATACTCATTCCGGAAAATGTACGGTTCCCGCGCTATTAACCAATTTCTGCGCAACAGAGTTGTGGGCATCAACTAGTCTATATACTCCATACTAATATTATAAATGCGAAAGTGTGTCTGTCTGTCTGTCTGTTACCTCTTCACGTCCAAACCGCCTGACCGATTTGGCTGAAATTTGGTATGGAGATACTTTGAGTCCCGAGAAACGACATAGGATACTTTTTATCCCGGAAAATGTACGGTTCCCGCGCGATAAACAAATTTTGTCGCTACGTAGTTGCGAGCGTCATCTAGTGTACTATAATTTGTATACGGGTCATAAAGATTTTCCATTTATCTTTCTGAATAATATTTTGCTACTTTAGGCCTGTTTCACCACTTCCTGATAAGTGCTGATTAGGCTATCCACCACTTAACTTGTTACTTGACAGATAGAGTATGGAGAATCTCTCTTAAAATTTGCGGATAGCCTATCCGGCACTTTATCAGGAAGTGCCGGCACTTTATCAGGAAGTGATGAAACAGGCCCTTAGAATTAAGAATTATTACGATAATATTCAAATAAGTAATTTACGGCATATACATTTTGGAACTAACACGAGCGTCTCTACGTAAAGCAGCTCGCGTTGTGAATTTTATAAAAATCACGAAAACACCACCGGCAATAAAATGCTAAACGAATTTTAATGTCACCTTGAAACTGAATACAATTTTAATAAAATTACATTTCAGTTTCCAGGCTGACTTCCAGTTTTCTTCGCGTAATAGCTAGACTCTGCCGGCTAAACTTTATCACCGCGCCGCGCCCGCGCCGGTAAGGTCATGTTTGTTAAATAAATATTTTTAACAGACTTTTTTATGTTCAGTTGATAACATTAATGCCTAACTTCCGAATTTAAATTTAAAATTTGTATTTAAGAAATGTAGAGAATAATATTTTCAACTTTCTAGTAAGTAATTTCATTTGAACGAGTAAATCATGATTAAATTTAATCCCAAGGAAAGTGACCTTAATATTTTAATTTGTCTACAATAAAAATAAAAAACGAAATTTGCAATTCAAACGTACGAAAGTTGATAAGCGCCTACCTGATAACACGTGGTGCACTACACACACTTAACAACACTGGGTTTATGATATCGAGTGATTTTAACTGTACTGATTTTGATGATTTTAAATGAAGAATATCGAAAAACCAACGGAGTGCGCGCGTGCGGCCCTCGCGGCGTCTGCGGTTCGACTGACGCCGGCAGATAACCGCTTTCCACTTCAGAAGTTCAGACCAACATGTGCTATAATTCAGATAATTTTCTTAGCCCTGAAATCATTCTCCTGTGATACCGTAATCTACAATAGACAGGAGTCCGGAGTCCTGTCTATTGCAGACTGGTACATTTCTGATTGCTTTTTGACAATTTACAAAATTTTAATAAAAATATTTGAATTAAAGGCCAACATTCTCAATTATGTATTACTATTAAAAAGGGTGGTTTTTCCTAGCTCTATTATGATTTTTTTATGCAATAAGGGGGCAAACGAGCAAACGGGTCACCTGATGGAAAGCAACTTCCGTCGCCCATGGACACTCGTAGCATCAGAAGAGCTGCAGGTGCGTCGCCGGCCTTCTAAGAGGGAACAGGGTAATAGGGGAGGGTAGGGATGGGAAGGAAAGGGAATAGGGGAGGGTAGGGAAGGGAATAGGGTAGGGAATTGGGCCTCCGGTAAACTCACTCACTCGGCGAAACACAGCGCAAGCGCTGTTTCACGCCGGTTTTCTGTGAGAACGTGGTATTTCTCCGGTCGAGCCGGCCCATTTGTGCCGAAGCATGGCTCTCCCACGTATAAATTTGATCTAAATGTTAACATTAATACAGGGTATAAAATAAATTGGAGTATTGAGTTATATCAAAAAATTAATATTATGTAGAGACATTGTAAACTTGTGCACCTACCATGATTTTTGTTATAAAAATATTAATTTAATTATGGTTTATTTTTATTGACTGTTTAATAAATAATATTTTACAAGCTTTGATACACTTTACAAACATACATTTTTCACACATCTCTTCCCCAAAGGTAGAAAACATTGAATTTCATCGTTCTGGTGATGGAAATGATGATGATGATGGCGCTATAACATTAACATACAAACACAATTCAGAATAACAATATTATACGCTATTTACATAACACCAGAAAAAAAAAGAATTATTAAATAATCTAAATGGAATATAAGACTAGTTTAAGATTTAATTCATAAAACACACACTAGACACGTCGAGGACATTTAAATTTATTTTTAAATTCGCAAATTTTATTAATTGTATTAAATCATTTTAAATATATTTTTTATAACTTTGCACGTGACAAAGAAAATACATAACGATTAAAAAGTATTGAAATGGTATAACTTTTTAGTAGTAAAAAAAACAAATTGGTATTTTTTTTGCTTTTGATCATTCTTCACCATATACCATATTATAACCTTGATTTGGTGACCACTATTCGGACTCCGAATAGTGGTCATCCGCTCCGCTGTATCGGAACTCCGAATTTCGGAGTACCGATACAGCGGATGCAGAAGGGAATGTATCGTGGGCCCGTAAATATTAAGGAAAGGTCTCGCTTGTAAAACCAGAACATACAAAATATATTCATTATTGAAATTCTAGTACTCATAGTAGACCTACTACTGATGACAATGATTTAATTACTTTAAGAAATCCCCCGTTATAGTTTAACGTATCTGGGCGGGCGAAGGGCGGGCGGCTGTCGGGCGGCGACATCAAAGCACTCGAGCTAAACGAGCTATTTCAGTCGCTCAATGAGGAATGCCTATCTCGTTGCGCTGCCGTGTTAAATAAAATTACATCATTACTGAGGTGACAAGGTGTAGCTAGATTCGTGGACAACACAGAGTCCGCAGAGTGGGGACTCTACAGAGACTACAGTCCATTCGGAAATATTTTAATTTTTTCTGAAATGACATGTACCTATTATGTATAATGACGAGTCAAGGATCATTTATAGATTTATACACTTATAGATTATAGAATAAAATAGGTATTTTTATAGATAGATAAGGATTATAGAATAAAATACCTAAAAAGCTTGCACTTTATGCTCTCTTCTCGTGTGTAAACGAGTGAGGTGTACGTAGGACAAAATGAATACATTATAAATAAAAGACGCAGGTAACACTAAAGTATCTGTAAATTACGCAACGATTAAATATAAATCTCTACAATTATATAATTAAAGCACTGAACTTTATAAGGCATGTTTGTGGATTAATATGATACACTTTTTAAATGTAAATTGTCAAACGAGAAAAGTTGTTCCATTGATTTATAACGTGTCTTAATCACTCGCACGGCAATAAATAAAGATGAAAAGATTAAAAAGTGGTCGGACGTTAGTGGGTCACCGATTGTGTGGAATAAACGATATCGTACCGGCTCGTGTTAATACAATTTCACTCTTGCGAAATAAACGTCAATTAAAAAAATACAACAGAGTTCTTTGCGCATACGGTGAGAAGAAAAGGTAATGTAGTTTAATGTAAGTTTGTATGAGGTCAATTCAGACCCCAACGCAACGCGTAGATTAAATTTATACTGAATCGACAGATTTCAATTGCATGATACGCCTTGCAAATCTGTCAAATCCATACAAAAGAAATGCAATCTACACGTCGCGTTGCGCTCTGAATTAACCCTTTTATGTTTCTACGTTTGTCCTATCGTAGACAGCGTAGTACGTAAACTGGTGATCCAAATTTTATTGCATGATGTGTTAAAGATTTGCAATGATAGCCAGGCTAACATTATAGACTACTTTATTCAATGAACTCCTACATATTTGGTATGTAACATATCTAGTCGTGTGTGTACAAGACAAAAAAACGAGGAATACGGCTTTTGCTGAACCAAAGATTTCCTTTGGTAGGATTGATCTTTATATCCCTAAGATGGGTTTACGATGTGGAGCCACCTGAATATTTCATGCAGGTGGGGGAGGGGGGGTTTTTTAGTTTAACAAGGTATGAGGTCAATAACTGCATGGGATTTAGGTATATAGTCGAGTTTGGTATCATTTTCGATTGAATCGAATGTTTAAATGCCAGTTTCGGAATAATATTCAGATAAAAGATAGTAAAAATAAAATAAAATAAAAAAAAAAGAATATATGATTTTCAACCAACGAAAACGCAGTTGATAGGGCTTAATTAATATAAGGAGGCTGATAGCCGCATTATTCTGCATGCCAGATATATGGTGATGAATGGAGCAATAAATATATTAATATTACTACACGTTCCGCGCGGCTCCGTCCGCGTAAATCTGAAATTTTACGGAAACCGTATATTTTTCACATATTAATAACCTATGTCTCACGTAGTCTACTATATATTCGTGTCAAATAACATAAAAATTGCTCCAGTAGTCTGTGAGATACTAGCCCTTTCAAATAATTTTCCCCGTTTTTTTACATTTTCCTCTGTATCTTTGCTCTTATTGGTCTTAGCATGATAAAATATAGCTTATAGCCTTCCTCGATAAATAGGCTATCAAACAATGAAAGATTTTTTCAAATCGGACCAGTAGTTCTTGAGATTAGCGCGTTCAAATAAACAAACTCACTAACAAACTCTTCAGCTTTATTTTAACATTTTCCTCTGTATCTTTGCTCCTATTGGTCTTAGCGTGATAAAATATAGGCTATAGCCTTCCTCGATAAATAGGCTATCAAACACTGAAAGATTCTTTCAAATCGGAAGTAGCTGAGATTAGCGCGTTCAAACAAACAAACTCTTCAGATTTATAATATTACTAGACGTTTCGCGCGGCTTCGCCCGCGTAAATTAGGTATTTCACAGACAAATTAGTCCACAATAAATAGCCTATGATCCTTCACGTTCCTACTTTTTATCTGTGCCCAATAACAGAAAAATTACTCCAGTAGTTCGTGAAATAAGCCCTTTCAAATAATTTCCCCCGTTTTTTCCACATTTTCCTATATTTCTTCGCTTATATTCTTCTCTTAGCGTAATAAAATATAGCCTATAGCCTTCCTCGATAAATGGGCTATCTAACACTGAAAGATATTTCAAATCGGACCAGTAATTACTGACTCATACTAAGATAAGCGCGTTTAAATAATGCTTCTTCTTCTTCTTCTTTTTACATTGTTTAACATATTTATCGTGCAAATATGAGCCATTAAATGAATTTAGCATTCTTAAGTCATCCGAATATGGTACCGAACTTGGAATAGTACCATAATTAATGCCTCTATACAGATTGAGACTCTATTTTCCTCCAGAAAAGAAGCTGCTAAAATTTAAAAAAACTAACATCAAAAATCGCGGTGGCTCCACATCTTAAATCCATCCTTGGGCCATAAGGACCAATCCTACCAAAGGAAATCTTTGGTTCAGCAATAGCCGTATAATTTACCGTACACACGCAACTAATCTTCATCATAATATTATTTATAATTTATTTACATTTATTATAAAACGGATTTTGAAAATTATTAAAACCTCACTCTGCTTACGATGATTGTACGAAATTATGTTTAAATTATCAAAGCGTATTCCATATTAAAAGGCCAGCAACGCACCTGCACCTCTTCTAATGGTGCGAGTGTTCATGAGCGACGGTAGTTGCGTTCCATCAGGTGACCCAGTTGCTCGTTTACCCCCTTTTTTGTATAAAAAACCTCAATAAACTTAATATTATATTCTATTTCTATGTTACAATGATAGAATCATGTCCTGCTTCTTCGCTCATCATAGTCACCGTAATAATGCGTCATCCACTGATGAATTACAATCGATTTCCTACGCACAGCTCTAGGCTGGGACAAGCGTATCTGTATGTCTGTCTGTATGTTACTGCCAGACCTAGCTCTTATCAATATCGATTGTATAATAATTGTAATAGCCAGTAATATTAGTTGTAAAAGATCAATAATTTTTAGGACCTGTTTCACTACTTCCTGATAAGTGACGGATAGCCTATCCACAACTTATCTGACAGATTTACCATACTTTATCTGTCAATTAAGTTGTAGATAGCCTATCCAGCACTTATCAGGAAGTGGTGAAACAGGCCCTAAATTATCTATAGCAATCGTTGATCGTAGACTTGGCAATGAAAAGTGAGTTAAATAAAAATAACTTTTGTAGTTCAAATTTTCAATCTACATATTATTTTAATAAATATTTGGACATTGCACTATAATGCTAGAAAAAAAAGGTACTCACATACGGTTTTGCTCGATAGTTTTACTCATAATCGAATAATAATTACTGTGTGGACCGCAAAACTGACAGCTCGAAGGCTCGCATCGAGCCGCTCGAAGGATTGATGGAACCGGATCGAGCCGGATTGATGGAATGAAATATTATATCGATTTAGAATAAAACTATCGAGCAATGCTGAATCAAACTTCAAACTTCAAAATAATTTATTCAAAATAGGTTTACAAAAACACTTTTTGACGTCAAAGATAATTACAATTTAGATTTAAAAAACACAATTACATTAACAGATTTCATAATATCAGGACAACATAATAATTAACAATAATATACTATTAAAAATTAAAACATTACATAAATATAAAATCACCAATATAAAATCACCATAAATAATAAATTCACCAATGTATGAGGAGCAATGAGCAGGGAAATATAAAAGAGATTTAAACCCAATTAATATCTTTGTCATTTATGTAATGATCAACCTTATAATATGCTTTTCCGACTAGCACTCTTTTCACATTTTTTTAAATTTTGTTTCTGGCAAGCAAACTATTTCATATAGTATTTTATTATAAAATCTTATACAGTTGCCCATAAAAGACTTATTTGTTTTAGTTAAGCGAAATTTAGGAACATGCAGTTTATTTTTATTTCTAGTGTTTCTATTATGGTTATCACATTTTTGTTTAAAAAGGTCTATATTCTTTCGAGTGTACATAATTGTTTCATATATATATATAACGAGGGCAAAGTCATAATTTTAATTTCTTTAAATTTTTCTTTAAGTGAATCTCGACATTTCATTTGATATATAGCACGTACTGCACGTTTTTGCAAAATAAAAATACTGTCCAAGTCGGCTGCTGATCCCCATAATAAGAGCCCATAAGACATTAAACTGTGAAAATATGCAAAATAAACAAGCCTTGCTGTATCTACATCGGTTAGTTGACGTATTTTCCTTACAGCATAAGCAGCAGCACTAAGTTTAGACGAAAGATGTTCAATGTGACTATTCCATTGTAATTTCGAGTCCAATCGAATGCCTAAAAAAGAAGTTGAGTTAGTCAAATTAATTTTTTTGCTCTCTATTATGATTTCGGATTCGATTGTCTTAACATTAGGTACAGAGAATCTAACACAGTTCGTTTTTTTCGCATTAAGAACAAGATTGTTTGCTTTAAACCACTTAGCCATTTTTTTCAGTGTGTTGTTAACATGCAGAAGCTGACTATCTTTCCGATCTACTTTAAAAATCAGTGAGGTATCATCTGCAAACAATACAATGTCATCACATTCGTCAATTACATACGGAAGATCATTAATATAAACTAAAAACAAAAAAGGACCAAGTATAGAGCCCTGAGGCACCGAGGACCGATCTGAACGAATGATCCCGACGAGATAGCATCTCCAATACCTACACATTGTTTTCTATTAGACAAGTAAGATTTTATCATATCTAATGCTTGGCCACGTATTCCATAATAACTAAGTTTCTTAAGTAGTGTTTGATGGTCCACGCAATCAAAGGCTTTGGAGATATCACAGAATACTCCAATGGCATCCTGTGAGCCCTCCCAAGCCTCCAATATCAATGATATTAGCTTGGCTGCAGCGTGAGTTGTTGATCTCCCTTTTGAGAAGCCAAATTGCTGATTGAATTTAGAAAAATGTGGTAATAACTGGTCAAGCATAATTTTTTCAAATATCTTGCTGAGTGAGGGTAAAATCGATACCGGTCTGTAATTTGAAGGGTCTTCTCTACAACCATTTTTAAAAAGCGGAACAATTTTACTAATTTTAAATAAATCAGGGAAGTGCCCTTTTAAAATACTATCGTTAAATGCCACTGCTAATATAGGCGCGATAACATCAATAACAGGCTGTAATACCTTGACGGAAATGCCCCATAAGTCTTCAGTACTTTTTAATTTCAGTGTTTTAAAAGCTTTTTTAATATCCGCTTGATTAACTGGTGTAAATTGAAAATTTTCTGGTACATCAATATTAACATTACTTTCCAATAATTCTAGTGCCTGTTTAGATGAACCCCGAAGACCTTCAGTTATTTTTATGGGTATATTTGTGAAATACTCCTCAAAGCATTGTACTACTTGTAGTTTATCTGAGATGATAGAATTATTAATTTTTAATTGAATAGATTCATTGCCATTATTTAATTTACCTGTTTCAGTATTTATAGTTTTCCAAATAGTTTTAACTTTATCAGTAGATTTTATTAAGTTACGTCGTATACAATTTGATTTAACTTGAAAGCAGCATTTTTTAAAGATTTTAGAGTAGTTTCTAACATAATCGTGAAACGCTTTATCTGTCCTGAATACCCTCTCACTATAAAGATCATACATCTTATCACGACTTATTCTCAACCCTTTAGTTGCCCAATCATTAAAAGCTTTTTTCTGAGATGTATGTATTTCCCTTTTTGTAAAAATACTTTGAAATTCATTGTTACTACTGTTCCATAAATTATTAAATAACTCGTCAGGATCATTGGCCAAATTAATAATTGATGGAAGACTATACTCAATACGAGATTTGAATTTATTTAATTTTGCTTCAGTTAAAGGCCTTAAGCTGTGAACAGATTGCCTTTGAGTTACTATAAGAGGTAATTCAATTTTCAAACCTTTATGGTCTGAGATGACACCGGTAATCACATCATTTTTAATGTACTACAATTAGTCCAAAAGTTATCGATACAGGTAGCTGATGTTGGAGTAATTCTGGTTGGCTCTTTAAATACATAATCTAGATTAGTTTAAATACATAAGTGATAATAGATTGTTCCTATGCGTAGATTCCACTAAAATGTCGATATTAATGTCTCCACACACAACCAATGATTTGTTACACATAAAAATTTTACTTAATATATCTTCCATTACAGTGAAAAAATGTATATAGTTAGCACCTGGCGGTCTGTAAATGCATAAAAATAAAAAATCATTAACTTCTGCACATGCTACCTCACACACCCTCTCTACAGTATAGTTGACAATGTCACTGCATTCTTTGAATTTAATGTTATCCTTAATAAGTATTAAACAACCACCACCCTCTGATGAAGCCCTATTAAATACACTGGCAATCTTATAACCACATACATTAAAATTCATTCGGTCTTTCTTGAGCCACGTCTCCGTGATACACAATAAGTCAATTTTATATTTGTCAATCAAAAGTTCAAGTTCAAGTATTTTGCCAGAGAAGCGATTCATATTCTGATGAAAAACAACTAGGCGATTCTGCTGCTTCTTTGTCGCCCGATTTTTTGAGATAGGTGTGTTCGTTTTTAAACTTTTTTCATTATTTAAGCAAGTTCCGCTTCCCGCTGTCAGTTTTTTGACGTTGTTGCTGAAGGTGTTGAAATACATCCACTCCGACTTACATACTCCAGTAAATTTGTTTTATTAGGTTTCTTTGGGACTGATCTGTGTGTTTGAGTCAGTGATTTAGTTGGCGAGTCCATACTTTCTCTTTTTCTTTTATTCGTGTCTTCGTTTGGCTCTCTAATAATTATTTTATCTCTGACTAAATAGCAAATCTTCCCCTTCGCTCTTTCTTTTCGTAATTGCAGTAAGAGTTCCTTTCTTTTCTCTAATATTTCCCTGCTAAAATCTTCTTTCACATACACACCCTCTCTTAATTTTCTTTTATTTTTTAGGATTTCATTCCTTTTCCAGTTGGTAGTAAATGTAACTATTATTGGGCGCGATTTTTTGTCTTTACTGCCACGTCTATAAGCCTTATCAATTTAATTTAGATCGATTTTGATGTCCATATCTTTTTGAATTATTTTTGCGATTAGTTCAACTGTGTATTCCTTGTCATTCGTTTCCTCTATGCCGAAAAATATTAAATTGTTTTTTCGTTTGTAGTCTTCCAAGTTTTTTAATTTATCTTGTAAGTCTTTGATGTCAGATTTTAACTTCTTATTTTCTTCAATGATTAGATTAAGTTTATCGTTAATTTTTTCAGAAACTTGCGTTGTAACAACTTCAGTTATCGTCTTCGTTTGGCCGGAATCGGAATCATCACACGCATCGGAATGTGTGGACGATAGCCCGAGCCGCGGGTTTTGTCGACGTTATTGCTCGATTGAGCAAAACCGTATGTGAGTACTTAGCATAAGACTATCTTACATTACAAGTTACAATATTTTCATGAGGCAACGAACCTGCAACTCTTCTGATGTTGGGAATGTTCTCACAGAGAACCGGCGTGAAACAGCGCTTGCGCTGTGTTTCGCCGAGTGAGTGAGTTTACCGGAGGCCCAATCCCCTACCCTATTCCCTTCCCTGCCCTCCCCTATTCCCTTTCCTTCCCATCCCTACCCTCCCCTATTACCCTATTCCCTCTTAAAAGGCCGGCAACGCACCTGCAGCTCTTCTGACGCTGCGAGTGTCCATGGGCGACGGTAGTTGTTTTCCATCAGGTGACCCGTTTGCTCGTTTGCCCCCTAATTTTATAAAAAAGAGGGAATCTTGTTAGTATGTTTAACAAGATTCCCTAATTTTCCTACATATTTTTTCATACTCATTTACAGAGGTTTTTCTTTTCTCGGCTTAGTTAGCTAGAACTTATTTAAAATTTTATTGATCTAGGTTTTATCCCTGGGGATATGCGCATTTTGTGTTGAGTATTTATGCTTTTTTCTTACTCTATACAATAAGCAACCCGCATTTTCTGGTGGTTTTAACAAACACACCAATGATTTTCAGGACGAGAACATTTCCTAAAATATGGTCGGTTTTCAAATTAGTAAAGTATAGTCAGCTGTCATATCTATCTTCCTGTGTCTTAAAAATATGTCTACATTCGATATCTTTTAACTAAATATTAGCTAACCCATGTTGTGTGGTCGTAAATCACACAGGTTTAAGGTTAGCTATCGAATGCGAAAACTTGTGACAATAAAGTTAAAATTCGGCCTTCGCTCTGCTAATGTCACATTACAATACCGCCTTGACTAGCGGCTAGTTTTATTGTTTTTGATCGGCGATTGTCTTAGCTAGGGTCTATTGTCTTTGCCTTGGTGTCATCAATCCAAACTACTATAATTTAATTGTCACTATTGCTTCTATCGATGCCTCCTATTGTTCCTGTACGTTCTCCATACGAAGAAAGTGCTTTCTACTGGTCTTAGGAAACGTTTGCAATATTATTTACATGTATTATCACCTAAAGTTCATTCAGGTTTCCTATAATGCTATCAGGGACCTGCAGAGACAATAGGCAGATAGCACATGTGCATGCGCACAACCGCACAAAATGTTTGTTCCCTAGGTGTGTCAAGCCAATTTTTCACGTATCGAACAAGGACAAAAATAACTACAACGTCCGTATACATATTATGTACTATATTTTGTCATATTATATTATATTTTACTTTTATTTGGGAAGTTATATTAGAAAAAAAAAACGGCCAAAAATATTTTCAAATGAAAGTTAAGTAGTTTATGTATCACATGTATTTTAAACAACGTGTAAAATAGACTATAAACTACTATAATTGACTATTACGGAGATAAGGCAAAGTAGCGAAAACAATATTATACTTTTTCGCAAACCAGTTTCTATGATGGAATTTTCTCCATTGAGTTGACTACTTGGCTACAGTGCCGTAAATAGCCTTTTTTGCGCCCTGTGCGAGCTTCTATAACTGCGCCCTTGTTTTGGGTGTTTGGGTTCCGTAGTCAACAAGGTGAAGGAACCCTTATAGTTTCGGTCTGTCCGTTCGTCTGTCCGTCTGTTGTCTGTCTGTCCGCGCCGCGGTTTTGCTCAGAGACTATAGGACAAAGCTGTAATTTGGCATTAAGGCAAGGCAGTCTTTAAAAATTCACTGGCTGCGAATTATTTGCGCATTTTTGTATATATTTTTTTGTCAAACTAACACTAACTAATAAAATAACACGAAATATTATTATTGCGTATAATATAAGTAATAGCTAGTTATTTTTTTTAAGTTCATCTATGTGGATAATGTTAGGTAAATCAAGCGTTAAAAACAGCTCTTTCGTGCCCAATGTCATTTCGAGTTGTGTTTGTGCGCTTATAGTTTGGCAATAAATAATTAATTTAAAAATCTGTTCAACGCATAATGAGATCAACATTCTCATCTTCAAAATGCGCAGATTAGTTTTTCTAATTATCTTTCATTTTCGTAATTAAGAGGCAACAATTTTATCAAAATTCTCTGTTTTTATCTTTTAATTAAATAAAGTCACGTGACTTATAAACGCGCCATGATTGAGATGTGACGTTAAAATGTTAAATACATTTCAATAGTATACGGCAATATTACCCTGATTTTGTTAATAATTAAGGTCAAAATTGTTTGCGCTAACTATAATATTATGCCCTGTACGTAGCTAAAGTTCTGTGGTGACTGGTGAAGATTAACATTATGACGTCACACGCGCTCGTGCCGGAGTGTCGGCGTGTCTTCGGTATTTACTATTTTTATTTTGAAATAACTTTTGAATTATTGCGAAAAACAAAATTTGTTTGTTATAAAACTTATATATGATCTTTCCATTTATCAAAAAAAAATTTTTTTTGTTGAAATACTCAATTACTTAGTACAAAAAAAATCACCTAAATCACCTTACTCCAACAATAATAATAATCTCAAAAGACCTACAAAAAAGGGCTTATAAACAAGAATTGCAAGGGAAATTTGTGTAGGTCCTTGAGATTATTATTATTGTTGGAGTAAGGTGATTTAGGTAAAAAAAAATTGTACTAATTGCTTTATTGAACTCTTGGCATCTTTGGATAAGTTTTTTAAAAGTATATCACATAATATTACGATTATTCATAGATCATTTTCCGATTTAGGGATCCATTTGTGAAATATTAAGTTTTAAAATGTAAATAATCGTTAGAGTCCAGTGTCTCCCCCTTCTACCAGCTAAACGATTGCTTCTGGAAATATGAAAACTTCACAGGAGTAGGAAATATGCTGAATTTAAAAGGAAAACTATCACGGCTAAGAAGACTTCTTAAGTTATTGAGTAATAGTCGATCAACTAAAAAAATGTATTCGGCGAAGTATAAAGGAACTTTTCGTCCAAATTCCTTTGAAAGTAACTGAGATGATGTTGTTAGTAGTGTAAAACACATTATAAATATACATTCATTGACCAAAATTTAAAAAAACTAGCGGTACTACGGAACCCTATATTGCGCATGGCCCGACACGCACTTGGCAGGTTTTTTGACGTGATAACGTCTTATAATTCGATATGGGGTGCGCGCCCGAAAAACATGACAGTTCATGCGGCGTTACCTCGCTGACAGCTCTGAGGCGTTCCATTTACACTCTCAAGTCTCTCAACAGCCGTGGCCCACCTGGGCCGCGCTCTTTGTTTCGATTATATTACGTATTTCGATGACTTAGAGAATACTTTTGTATGAAGAAGTTTGGTTAGTTATGACCTTTGATACATTGACCACACTCTGAATGAAAAATAAATAAACAATCTGTGAGCTATTAGTATTATTTCGGCTATTCAAAATTGTGCTCTATTTCCTATGTGTCAAGGTATGACTTAATATATGAAGAATAAAGTATTCGTTTATTTCTTCTGAATAAGTCACTAATTATAGTTTCGAAAGTTTATAATTGAGAAACTAATATCACATCGGACTAAATACTATAATATTATGATGGCATGATAGATGGAAAATTTAACATATATTATAATGTAGTTCACACAAACATAAAATATGGATTGTATGTAAGGATATTACATTAATTTTACAAAGAGGGTAGGCCGGGCGCCATTTTTTTTGCACATTGACCTGCCAACTTTTTTGCATAGATTTTTCCCGGAACTGAGGGGTTAAGGCTATGACGTTGTCACGTTCAACTATCGTCAGTAAACCGACTTTACAGACAACCGATTTTTTTAGATATTATAGGTACCCAGAGCAATGCTTCCAAGGCCACAGGCCTGGCCATTCTTGCGCCCCCCCAGAGTCTGCGCCCTGTGCCTGGGCACCGGTGGCACCTATTTACGGCACTGCTTGGCTACCTCACAAATAAAATATTATATACAGTAGAGTGTAGACCATATTATCTTCATACCAGATACACCTGAATCGACGCACACACACATTGGCATGATTTCAGATAGCTTTGGAAGACAGAAAGATTCAGAAACTTTTCTCTGTATTGCTAAGTACTCACATACGGTTTTGCTCGATCGAGCAATCACGTCGAGCAAACCCCGCGGCTTGGGCTTTCGTCCACATATTCAGCATTGCTCGATAGTTTTACTCTAAATCGATACATTTATATACACGATAGATGCTGACGACCTCTGTGGCTCAGTGGTGAGCGCGTTGGTACTTGGTAGCTCAAGCCGGGGGTCGCGGGTTCGAGTCCCGCCGACGAAACAAAGAGTTTTCAATGTTCCCGGGTCTGCATGTGTATTAATCCTTCGATCGCTGCTTCTTGGAAATCTTTTGTTATCGCGGCCCACTTGGGCCTTACGGGGATTGATAGGTTAAATAATAAATATGTGTATGATATAATAAAAATCTTAAATATATGAATAGTATAAAAGTATGAAATATATGATAAACTAGGATAACATGGCATGCCCTTCCAAATTACTGTTTCAATGTGTGTAGTCATATCCTTATAACAACAATAATAATAATAATAATAATAATAATAATAATAATAATAATAATAATAATAATAATAATAATAATAATAATAATAATAATAATAATAATAATAATAATAATAATAATAATAATAATAATAATAATAATAATAATAATAATAATAATAATAATAATAATAATAATAATAATAATAATAATAATAATAATAATAATAATAATAATAATAATAATAATAATAATAATAATTTTATTCTCAGATTAATATCCATAACTCTTATGAATTAAGAGTTTGTATGTAGTAAGTATTCAACCAATCATAATATTTCACTTAATGTCACTTATTACCAAGATTTGTTGGTCAACTAATCATAACTAGCCGACCGCGCAAGACAACGCACTTCAAACGTTTTGACAACGCACTTCAAACATTTTGAATTTTGGAGGGGCGCGCCATGTTATCGTAGTTTATCTCTACCTGTAACACAAGTCCTTTAGTAGTACTTAGCACGGGGCCAGACTGACGTGGTGTGAAGCGTCTATAGATATTATTATTACTTATTATTATTATTTTTTAATTCCATCGAGCCGGCTCGATGCGAGCCTTCGAGCTGGCTCGATGCGAGCCTTCGAGCTGTGAGTTTTGCGGTCCACACAGTAATAATAATTTTTACTCGATTTGGAGTAAAACTATCGAGCAAAACCGTTTGTGAGTACTTAGCAGTATGACTTATAAGTTATGAGTTATGACTTATGAGTCAATTCACATTGCAACGCGACGTTATGAATTTGTATCTTCCTTTGTTGTAAATACGAGTAAAGTTCAGCCCTTAGCCCTTATTTATTTGTTTGTTTCGAAAAATAAATAAAAAAACCGAAGCAAGCGTCGAAAAATAGAATATTGGGTGCATCCATTAAGACGACGCCTTGATAATTTGGCTGTAGCGATGCCGATTTTTCTCAGCAATGACTAAAGCTAAGAAATTGAAGTTCATTGTCAGTATTCATCATGTCTTTGTCTTTGAATTGCCCATAGCATAACACGATTGGACAATTTTTATAGCACAGAATAATCAATCGAAAAGACCTCTGTAAAAAAAGGGATTCCTATTTTTCCAACGGAGGAGAGTGATTTAAGGTTCCAAAATTTGTACATAAATTGGTTCAAGCATGCACTTTAATTTGTGCATAGCTTATATGAAATGTATTTATGGTTTTTAAATTAAGCGACAAAAACCATTTTGTCGCTCACGCCCTTTCCATTTTTTGCTGTTCCATTGCTTGTTTTCTATGAGAGGCCGGGCCGGCCTCTCATAGAAAACAAGCAATCTAAAACATATCCAACACGGTTTCTTACTTTAACGCTGCGTCACCTTAAGGAGCGATCGGCTGATTCTCGGGAAATTTCATACTATGTATATGAAATTTAGAGCATACCCAAAGACTTGATCGAGAGACAAATAAATCGCCGAGCAACTAAGTTGCCCGTGCGCGCATACCCTTAATGGCCCTTTTAAGAACGTATTGCATCGTCTTATCACATTATGTGAACTGACCCTATTTATATGAAAAACTGACTGAGTTATTCTACGGTGTACTGTCGATGATATGTGTTGAGATACCAATATTAGTTCGTTATTTTTGGCGGTCTTTTAATCGAAGCCAATCACTCTATTATGTCAATTGCCAATTGATTTAGATAGTTTAAAAACTTCAAAGGATGAGTTATTCATTATTATTATCTGTGATGTTGGGAGTTTTCCATTATCGTTTAGCACAAAATATAAAGTCAGATCCGAATTCAGAATTGCATTCGGTTTTGGTCTGAAATCCGAATTATTAAGGAGCATAGGAGGATTTCAATTCACGTTGTTTATTTTATTTCTCACTTAAGAATATTATATTTTTTTTATTTTTCATAATCTCATGGCACCATGTGATATCCTTGTCTAACCTCATTCCTACACCCAGCACTCATGATGGCCTCTTAATTTAACTTATTATTCAGCCATAACTAAGGCCGGCAACGCACCCGCAGCTCTTCTAATGTTGCGAGTGTCCATGGGTGACGGTAGTTGCTTTCCATTAGGTGACCCGTTTGCTCGTTTGCCCCCATATTTTATTTAAAAAAAACTTGTATCTCTACTCGTTTCTTTAACAATATTTGCGAATATATTGTACACCTTGTCTCGTTTATTTTCTATTTGCGAATCTGCTCAGCATCACCTGTGAAGTGTCCCAGTTAGTATAGTCAATTGAACGTGACACATTTACTGTCCCGGCGAGCTGGCGTCTGGCAGACTGACGAGACACTGCCAATATCACGTTATCCTCTATTCAGATACAATATATATCTATATATGTATATAAAACTCAAAGGTGACTGACTGACATGGTGATCTATCAACGCACAGCCCAAACCACTGGACGGATCGGGCTGAAATTTGGCATGCAGGTAGATGTTATGACGTAGGCATCTGCTAAGAAAGGATTTTGATAAATTCCAACCCCAAAGGGCTAAAATAGGGGATGAAAGTTTGTGTATAATAATACTTCTTAACGCGAGCAAAGCCGCAGGCAAAAGCTCGTTTGATATAAACGTAAACAATGTTTATCGCGCGCAAACCGCATATTTTGCCGCAACGAAACCAGCCGCTGCTACAGCTAATCTAAGGGCTCCCGCACACGGGCTACCGGCCACAACCACAAAACGCCGCTACCGGCATATTTCCTGTAGTTTTCATTACATGTTTAAATATTATGTACTCGCCGCACACGGTTGACGCCCCACACGCTACAATCGTCCAATCGTCTGGCTTCTTGTGAGTTGTGGCGGCGTTTGTGGCCCGTGTGCGGCGTCACTAAGACGATTCTCGGTACACAAAGTAGGTATCTACATAATTATATGATTTGAGAATTTAATAAGTTCAGAGGCTAAACTTCAAAAGGTAACACACACAGCACACTGTTGAATTTATAGCGCGGATAATAGTAAATTATATTTCTTCGCTTCATTCTTCGATACGAGTATACAGGGTGCAATTAAACCTTCCTGCCAAATTTTGATACATTGATCCTTGTGAAAAATAAAAATACGGGTTTGAGCCAAAATAAATGTACCTTTCTCACATGACTCTTGTGAGAAACATTTCTCACGTTTCTCACAAAAATCAAAAACGTTTCTCACATTTCTCACAAAGATGCGTTCACATAGGTAACTTTTTACTGATGAACAAATAGGTACCTATGACATATTATTAATTATGATTTAGATGTACAGGAATAAACATAGGATTCAAATATGTACATGATATTTTGTGTTTAGTCTAAGGAAGATATTTAGGCCAATATAATGTGTATACGTATACTCATATAGATATTATGTTGTTGTTGTACCCTAACTCCTAACTTCTTAGGAATTGGACCTTCCATCATCAGCTGAGCTCCATGACATGATAGCTATCAGACTTAAATACCAGAACAACATAATTAAATACTTGAAAACACGGGGTGCGTGCCTATAAAATTTGAGGGTCGCCCTCGATATCTCTAGGTTTCCATCATCAGAGACTTGGTGACAACGGGACCATCTGTAAAGTATATCTGTAGGTATACCCTTTCAAACAAAAAAGAATTTTTCAAATCGGTTCAGGCGTCTTCCAGTAATCGAGGAACATACTTTTAAAAATCCGACAAATTGAGAACCACCTCCTTTTTTGGAAGTCGGCTAAAAATAAAACCACCTTCAAAAAACAATCAACCTTTTGACTGACTTTTTGAACCTTCTTCGATATGTAACAAATACTTTTTTTTAAAACACATTAATAAAATATATAAAATCGGTTCAGCCTAAACGCGAGATAATCACAGGCAAACATACACACATACATACATACAAACTGAGAATCTCCTTTTTTTTTTGAAGTCCGGTAAAAATATATCACATTCCGGTCATTTTTATGTAAGACAAAAAAGTACGTAAATAGGAATATAATTAAATACTTTTAGAAACGGTCATGTGAGAAATATGACCAGTATAAACGTGCCTTAGTTTTACATTTTTGTTCGACCGTTTCTCACAGGCATACGTAATATGATGCCAACATGCAACTTTTAAATCACTTTATTTGATTATAAGCTAAAAATCGGATGCTACGAAAGCGTGACCCTGTTGTATCGGGATCACTTTACTATCAAAATGCTTTGCACTAATAATAAAGAAAAATATTAATTATTTTCTTGATGTTAAGTGCGTTTCTCACAGGAATTTTTCACAAAAAACATGGACGACCAAAATAAAATCAACAACACAACAAGACACAGAGGGAAACTGACACTTTTTGGAGTTTACTCCTTAAGAATCGATTTTCATATATAAGGCGCCCGGTATGAGAAAAATCCGAGCGGTAAAACCTACTAACAAGTAACGAAAATCGTGTCACGTTTTTGGTGCGCACATTTAGTGCGCAACTTTCTAATTTGTTTTAACAAGATTTGAATGCACAATCCTTTAAAGTTTAAAGAGTGGGTATTCCCGGGTAAATATTAGGTATACATAAAGAATGTACACAATATTCAGATAAAAAAGTAGTAGAGTAGTAGATTAGTTCAAATTCGGGGAGGGGGTAGCCGAGGTGTTGCCTTTGATGTTAAAAGAAACCCCGTCCCTCTAGGCCTATTGGGAGCGGAGTTATGGCTACTTTAGTAAGACGTTTGACAGTTGCCGAGCTGTCAATGTCAAAGTTTGAATGCTTGTAACTCGGCAACTATTTGTCCTGGATATGGGTTTCTTCGGCTTGATCTTCCTGGATTTTTCTCCTCTATTTGATTCTGGCCTTAGAATTGAGAAAAAAAAATTGATGTCTCTGATTTAGTTCAAACTCAGGGAGGGGGTAGCCGAGGTGTTGCCTTTGATGTTAGAAGAAACCCCGTTCCTCTAGGCCTATTGGAAGCTGAGTTATGGCTGCTTTTGTTCGACGTTTGACAGTTGCCGAGCTGTCAATGTCAAAGTTTGAATGCTTGTAACTCGGCAACTATTTGTCCTGGATATGAGTTTCTTCGGCTTGATCTTCCTGGATTTTTCTCCTCTATTCGATTCTGGCCTTAGAATTGAGAAAAAAAATTAATGTCTCTGATTTAGTTCAAATTCAGGGAGGGGGTAGCCAAGGTGTTTCCTTTGATGTTAGAAGAAACCCCGTTCCTCTAGGCCTATTGGAAGCGGAGTTATGGCCGCTTTTGTTCGATGTTTGACAGTTGCCGAGCTGTCAATGTCAAAGTTTGAGTGCTTATAACTTGGCAACTGTTTTTCCTGGATATGGGGTTCTTCGGCTTGTTCTTCCTGAATTTTTCCCCTCTATACGATCCTGGCCTTTCGGATATTTTTTTTCGGAAAATTGCTTCTTCCCTGGTGGTGAATTGGAAATTCGGGAATTATGTTGGGGCCAAGTTGTAGATCTCATCGTCCTGATTAAAATGAGCCCTCACTCGGGGGGTCCAGGACCAGGGTTATGAGCCGTGGGGTTTTCTTTCAGGGGGGGGGGGGCAAGTTTCACGAGAGTGATGTTGGTGAAGTCTTGAAAGTTTGCTTGCCCGAAGGTACTTGTGCGGTACCCTCGCTGTTCTCCTGTTCTCCTGAATATGAAAATAGTTGTCACCTTATTACTCGGTAATAGTTTGTATACTCATCAAAATTAAAAAAAAAATTGGCCTGTCTGTTTGGCCGTGAGTTTCTTGCCTTTTCAATTGAGTTTTGTTTCATCTCAATAAAAAAAAAAGTGATTTATGTTTATTGTTTACTTCATGCATGACAGTCTTTACAGATTTTGTTGCATATAAAAGTGTGGAACCGAATAACTTCACATTTTTGGAGTTTATTGGAGTTTACTCCATAAGAATAGATTTTCATATATAAGGCGCCCGGTATAAGAAAAATCCGAGGGGTAAAACCTACTAATAAGTAACGAAAATGTGTCACGTTTTTGGTGCGCACCTTTAGTGCGCAACTTTCTAATTTGGCTGTGAGTGTATTAAGACCATAAAGGTAATATACCTATCGGAATATTATATTATATTATTATATTATTATATAATATTATATTCCGATAGGTATATTAACTTTATGATTAAGACGTACATATGGTATGCTTTATAGGCGACTATACCTATATACTATATGTTATTGGGCTTGTTTGTTTCTATCAGTGTCGATGTATTTATATTGCTATTTCTGTTATAAATATCAATAATTAATATTGTTATTGTGAAGTTATAATTTTTATCATTATACTGGCTAAAGTGAACTAAAAGTATTTTGAAATAAAAGTATTTTGAAATAACTATGGCAGAAAGGGGTGTAGATAATATTGCCGGAACATCTGATTTCATATAATATTAATCTTTTTTCAGTTGAATAAACTCTTTTTGCGTATGGTTAGATACTCGTACTTAAGGAGTAAACTCCAGTCGTGCGTCGGAGCTGACACACTTTTTTTCTTTTTAATAAATGATGTCACATGTTGTTAGCTTTAAAAAATGTAGAGAAGTGGTAGTTTCCATAATTCTACAGGGGTGTAAATAGCGTTTCTCATAAATTGTTTCTCACAGGGCGAAATCTAGGATGCTCTCATAAACAATAATTTTTATTTTTATTATTTGATAAGCTAGGCGGTAAAATATCAATGAAAGAGAAGGCCAGGTACTACACGAACCTTTCATAAAATTGTAATTCTAAGCTTCCTAAGAAATTTTGGAAATTTAGAGCTATTATCGTAACGAGGTAGTGAAATGGACATGTTTTGTTTGTATGGACAAAAAAAATTAAAAATAATTTACTATGTAAAAAAACTATGCAGGTTGGTGTAAAAAGGACATCTAATTTTTAATATACATGGTCCAGTGTAATTAAAAAATAAAAATAAACATGTTTAATGCAATAAACATAGCGACAATTATAGGTTGAAGGCGGTGGACACGATATTTTTTACTACGGTACATTTATTTTGGCTCAAGCCCATACACGTATTTTTTCTTTTATAGTCACTCAGTACTAAAATGTAGAGAAATAGCTTCCGAAAGTTATCCTAAAAAACACTTTAATGGACACGATGCGTCGGCCGCGCGTGACGTGCCCCCGCGCGCGCGTCCCGCGTCACCCCCGATCATTCCCCCGCGCCGCGCGTGACCATTCTGCAACGATTTTAAATGGGATAAAATATGTCATTGAAAAAAAAAAAACACCCAATTTTTTTTGGTTAAATGGACTCTCCTAATGACACCTAAGCCCTGGAAAAAATTTGGCAGGAAGGTTTAATTGCACCCTGTATAATTAACCAAAAGTAGTACCTTTGCTTAACTGCTAGGCAATCGCGTTTTTTTAAAGACGTATGTGCGTATTTGAAAAGTTACCCGCTCGTGACGATCACTCGACGTTCCGGCGTGCTTCATTCTTTGTTAACGCGAGGCAACGCGAGCACGTATACTTAGTAACCATGCCAAAGCGCAGCTGGTTATTATTATTAAGATGATTGAGTCAGTGTTGTAAGTAACTAAAGACAGTGTTATTTTATTGTGTAACAAGAAAATACATGTAAGTACTATTAAATACTTAAGTAAACGGCAGGCACTACCGAGGCCAAGACGAGCCAATTATATTCAATACTAACCGGCATGTACAGCGACCGCGAGTCAATAAACGTACAATGTGTTTGGACTACGAGTCTTTATATATTTGTCTATATACAATCTATAATATTAGGTAACTTTAAAATGTTTGCCGGATCAACCCATCAAGCCCCGCACGAGCACCGGTGATCGCGACAACAATAGAATACAATAGCATTTCCAAGAATTCCCGATCGAAGGATTAAGGGAAACAACTGCAAAGTGATTACTGCAATTATTTAATTAACCGGCATGTACTGCGACTGTGAGTCAATTAGTACAGTGTGTTTGGACCGCGAGTCCTTTTACACAATCTATATTCTATATGCATCGGAATTGATTGCGGATCTCTGACGATGTTTTACCTATTCTATAAATAGAACTATATGTTTGCCCAATTGGGGGAAACAACTGCAAGTTAATTACTGCAAGTGTTTAATTATATCAAGTTATTTTCTAAACCACCATAATGTGTGGATTGACTGCGAGTCTCTAAACACAATTTATATGCATCGGAATTGACTGCGAGTCTCTGACGATGTTTTATCCTATTAAAGAAAAATGAACCAAAAAAAATAATTGCTCCGGAGAATAATAAATAATAATACCCTTTGGGAACGGAACCCTAAAAATCAAATTTGAACTACATTTTAGTTTTAAAACGAGAAACAAAAGAATTACATCTCGTTATTTGACTATCGTAAATAAATTATAATATAATGATAGCGGGACTCAGTATAAGTATCTCCATACCAACTTCAGCAAAATCGGTTCAGTGGTTTGAGCGTGAAGAGGTTACAGACAGACAGACAGAAACACTTTCGCATTTATAACATTACTTATTAGTATGTAAAACTCTCATAATCCAAGCTAATTTTTAAATTGGAATGGGTAGGTGTCCGTCTGATATCTCTTCAGGTCCAAACTGCTGAATATAACAATATAATATGGAGATATAATACTTTCTTGTTAAAAATTATATATGCTTACATTTTTGTCAATCGTAGTGATTTATTTGGACAGAAATATCGCATTGAGTTGCTCGCGAGGATTTGGTGATCATTTACTATATTTGGTGATCATTTACTATATTTGGTGTTCGATTACAATTTGAAGTGTACTCGTGACAAAAATAGCTGGTAGTATTGCAATTTTAGACTATATTTTTTTGGTATTACGTAACTTTTTTTGGTAAACAAGTTTAGGGTATCAGGGCATTTTTGGTGGTCATTACATTTGTTCCCTTATTATAATCGATATTTAGAAAATTGAACACCCATCTACGACTATTGAGCATGAGCATGAGCATGAGCATGAGGCATGAGCATGAGGCATGAGCATGTGGCATGAGCATGAGCATGAGGCATGAGCATGAGGCATGAGCATGTGGCATGAGCATGAGCATGAGGCATGAGCATGAGGCATGAGCATGTGGCATGAGCATGAGCATGAGCATGCGGCATGAGCATGAGGCATGAGCATGAGCATGAGGCATGAGCATGAGGCATGAGCATGAGCATGAGCATGAGGCATGAGCATGAGGCATGAGCATGAGCATGAGGCATGAGGCATGAGGCATGAGCATGAGCATGAGGCATGAGCATGAGGCATGAGCATGAGCATGAGCATGAGCATGAGCATGCGGCATGAGCATGAGGATAGCAAAATGAAAATAATTTGTTTATAATTTTACATTAAAATGCTAGTATGATGTTGGTGATCATTTACTAATATTGGTGATCGTTTACTAATGTTGGTGATCATTTACTAATATTGGTGACCGTTTACTAATTTTGGTGATCATTTACTATATTTCTTGGTTTTAAGATGTTAAATCTTTGGTGATCATTTTACATTAAAATGCTAGTATAATGTTGGTGATCATTTACTAATTTTGGTGATCATTTACTATTTTTGGTTTTAAGGTGTTAAAATCTTTGGTTATCATTTTACATTTAAATGGTGGTCTATATTTTGGTGATCGTTTACTATTTTTGTCTGTGAAATGTTACTATTTCTGGTGATCAGTTATTTATAAGCCTTATTATTATTTACTGTTAAATTCTTCTTCGAATATAATGGTAACTATTCATAATGAATATTGTATTTCATTACAAAAAAAAAAAATTTTTTTCTTTCGTTACTCTGAAAATCTACTTTTGGTTAATTATATATCGAAGAATGAAGCGAAGAAATATAATAAATGATCAAACGAACTTACCAAGTGAAGTTCGATAATTATTATATGAGTCGCTTCATTCGAAGATATAATCTCCCTCCCACCCAGTCTGCACGAAACTATGTTTGCTGCAGTACCCAAAGAAAGAAAGAAAGATTTTTTGCATTATCTCTCTCTAAACATAATGAAGCACGCCGGAACGTCGAGTGACCGTCACGAGCGGGTAACTTTTCAAATACCCACATACGTCTAAAAAAAAACGTGATTGCCTAGCAGATAAGCAAAGGTACTACTTTTGGTTAATTATATATCTTCGAATGAAGCGACTTCCATACTAATATTATAAATGCGAAAGTGTGTCTGTCTGTCTGTCTGTCTGTCTGTCTGTCTGTCTGTCTGTCTGTCTGTTACCTCTTCACGCCCAAACCGCTGAACCGATTTTGCTGAAATTTGGTATGGAGATACTTTGAGTCCCAAGAAAGGACATAGGATACTTTTTATCCCGGAAAATGTACATTTCCCGCGCGATAAACGAATTTTGTCGCAACGGAGTTGCGGGCGTCGACTAGTACTAATATAATTCAGTAGGGATACTGGAATTGTTATTCTCAAAACACGCTTCTGTTCAAAACCATTTTATTCTGTAACGTAGTTAATGAGAAGAATAAGTCGGAATACTAATTTCATCGTATTCCCTTAACTGCCCTTTGGAGATTTTTGCATCGCCAAATTTTTGCATCTAGATCCATTTTAATTCTATACTTTATTGCTACAATAAGTACCTGACTAATTTTATAAATAACTATATAAAAAACTATGACGGAACAAAAAGTTTTTCAAAGTTCCTGGGTATTAAGTATATTGTGTATCATTATATTATAATAAAAATCTTAAATATATTATGTAAAGTATAAAAAGTATTAAATTATACAATACCTATCCGTTGTCTGGTACCCGTAACACAAGTCCTTCAAGTACTTAGCACGGGGCCAGACTGACGTGATGTGATGCGTCCATAGAATTATATTATTATTATTCTAAGCCTACACTAATATATAAGTAGTAATGTAATCATTATAATTTATATTGAATAATATATACCTATTGCTAAATAACGAGGCACAGAATTTCGAATGTCGATATTTCGTAAAATTTTGTTCCTCAACTGTTACTACTATATTACGTAACAATATTATATTATTACCACTTATCGAAGTAAAATTTAAACTGAATCGAAAACTGAAAAGAAAATACACGGTGCAGTTTACACGTCGTAGGTACTCAGTTTGAAAGAAAGTAATTTTACAAATTTTTTTGCTTTTGCCGGATGTGTCTTATCCTGCCATCTATTAGTGACTAGTTAAATCTTTACTTTTGATGATAGCTTGACGTAGCTTACGGTCACAATAAATGCAGAAAGACCAAAAAAAATATTTATTATGCTTCATGACCGATTTGTTCCGACTGAAAAACAGTTTATTTTTAATTCATTGAGGTACTCGAATCATAGCACGCCATCTATTAGATTAAAATACAACTGATAGTTTACAAACTTTACATTAGATGTCACTATTTACAAGTTGATCTATTTGACGCTAGATGGCGGTGGATAATCATTAATGTAATTTTTAATTTAATTTCATTCGGAATACAAATAAAGAGGAGTTATTGGATCCATGTACATTCTAGCAAAAGACCGCAGTATTAATAATTTAAAATATTTTACTTTCATTCACAATAATAATAATATTGAATTTACTAATTTTTAAACAGTACTTCATAAAGTATTGTGATTCCCTTTGAAGACGTCATGCACTGTAAGTCTGTACTTGTACCGTACAATGTACATACACTGGCACTTATTATAGTACGTAAATACCTCAGGTAGAATTTTTAATTAAATTCATAAAATGTTTTGTCCTTGTCTGTCAAGCGACTTTTATAAAGTGCCAACAGTCAACTAGGAGAAAACACTGTATTGTTATCTTTGACTGTAACGTGATATTTTTATTTTTATTATTAAATTGAAAGGACCCACTGACAATTATTTTGTGTCCCTACATACAGCCTAATAAATATATTTTTGTATTATAAATAAAATAGTATAATAATATGTCTGTAAATTTCTAGTACTTACTATAAAATTAAAGACATAATATTTATACACTCGAAATACTTAATTATAAAATTCACTCCGAGGTTCTAATGTCTAAACGCAACCTTGACATTCTAGAAATTTTAAACTAAAAAATTTCATTGCGAGTTCCGGACTAATTAATTCAATTTAAAATCCACACGTCTGCTTTCGTTATAAAACTTCCTCGAGGACAAAGTATAAATTAAATTAGTCACAGTTAAAATATAAAAATGTCGGGAAGCCCACATTATATGAAGAAACCATTTTTTTTATAATTTTCAAGACATTTTTTTTTCTGTTGGAAAATATTGTGATGTTTTAAGTAGATTGCATTTATAGTACCTAAGTACTTACCTTGTCCCTAGATATGACGTATTCTGTGGTAAATACGTATAGTAAACGTATTTTGCAAGATGTCAACTTTACAGGAGAGACTTTCAATGATAAGAGTATACTTGAACTTGGCTTGACACGCTACATATTATATAATTCAGCTTTATCTTCTGGATATAATATAAACATATATGATTTTTTTTTCCAAAATACTTAAAATAGATTACGTCATAATTATTTTGTTGTTGACTTTGCCGCTAGCGTTGATGTCTTTTTAATGTAACTTCTTTTTTTGACCAGTGATAGAGTTGAGTTGAATATATATATATCTATATATATCGGCCAAGTGCGAGTCGGACTCGCGCACGAAGGGTTCCGTACATAGAGCAATGATAGGTCAAAAATTGTATATATATATACAATTTTTACATTTTATACAATTTTTGACCTATCATTGCTCTATGTACGGAACCCTTCGTGCGCGAGTCCGACTCGCACTTGGCCGATATATATACTATTTGCCGATATAGATACTTTTTGTCCCGGAAAATGTACGGTTCCCGCACAATAAACTTTTATGATTTTCGCCGAAACTATTTAATCTATTTTGATGAAATTTGGCATGGAGATACTAATTTTAATCTAAGTATCTAAATATCAATATATTATATAAAAATGAATCCACAAATAAATAAAACACCAACTTGCAACCTTTCGAGAAATTGTGCGATGGCCAAAGTGTTGCAGCAGAGCAAACTAATAGTTTGGGATGAGTGCACGAAATAAACACACTTTTTTTCATTAATTATGCCAATTCGAATTAAATAATCATCGTTAAGACAGGACAACGTCTGTCGGGTCAGCTACTACTATAATATTTTATAGATACTGTTTTTTATTATATTAATCCTTCGATCGCGGATTCTTGGAAATGCTATTGTATTCCATTGTTGTCGCGATCACCGGTGTCGCGGATCATATCCATTTGTATAACGTAAAATATTTCAGTTATCATTTATCCATCAAAGGGAGCGGTTTTATTTTATCATCTTCTAATTATCATTTATCTTTATATTATATTATATATTATATTGGTGTAAGGCAGGCTGCAGCAGTAGCCCCTACAGTGTATTCAGTATTTACTTATATAGGGTCACTGTAAACTACTTACATACTTCTTGAGTTATTTTTTATTTTTGTATCAGCAAATTCATGGCGTTGGGGTTTTACTCATAGAAACATAAATTGTAACTCTTTCTCTTCTGTATAGACTAAAGGCTCAGAACTGTATTGGAGTAATAGCCTATCAGCTATAATCAACCTACGGCCCTTGGTATTCAGTGGCCCGCGTAAAGTTAAGTTTTGAATTTCACGCCCACCGGCAAAATAGTACAAAGTCATCGTGAAAGTTAGGTTACTTTTGAAGAACGTTATTATTTTAACCCTTAAAAATTGTAGTAGCAGACGCCAAGACCAAAACGTGTTTTCGGGTCGTGTAAAAAAAGGTTGAGTACCACTGGGATATATTATACGCGGAAAACAGTATTCTAGGAATGGCTATTGTTTTCAGTGCTAGGAATTCGCTAATCAGTAGAAGCTGTGAGCAACAATATGCTATAAAATACTTCATAGAGATTTTATGCGCTCGCGTTGCTAGGCTAGGCTGGTACAGTCGACAACAAAATTGTTAGAGTTAAAAAAATATTTAGCAATAAAAATTCATTGATCGTATAAGCTTTACTGAAACATATAACCTCCTCCTTTTTGGAAGTCGGTTAAAAAATCGTTTCAGTGGTTTAAGGAGAACTACAGAGTACAGACAGACTTACTGCTGCACTCAGAGGCGAATATTACTAACTAAAAAAATAATAATGTATGGGGCTTATCTTAAAATCTTCTTTTAATAACAGTTAAATAATTCATATTCGTCTCTAAGTGCGCAGGAATTGTATGAATTTTTAGACACATTAAGTAGATAAGCCAACAACTACCAAAAATATGAAGATGATGATAAATTATATTTAAGAAATTAAATTTAAGTAATTTTTCCGCGCAACCTCTCATTAATTTAGACGACACGTGCTAGTGTTGATTAACGAAGCCGAACGTTAGCTAATATTTAATAAGCGTGGTAATTGAAACATATCAAAATAAACATTGGACGAGTGAAAAGTTTTGTTTAATAAGTTGGCCCCCAGTGGCAGCCTCGTCAAATATTGACAAGTAAACACGAACATGACAAACACAATTAATTATTTGGATTCTCGAAATCGTGTTTGAGAGCCTAACAACCTTCAATTCTGTGGAACATCGAGCCAACTTGTTGGACACTGATGTGTTAATTAATTATATTTGTAAAAAATATTATTCACTTAGTCACGCCATACTTTATGGCCTTTGATTATATAATATACTACACGTGTAGTATATAATCAAAGTTTATGTCAACTCATGTTGTAACATTTATTAGTTATTACTTTATATAGACTTTTTAGAATCCAGATATTATACAGAATTCATAGTGGGTAGAAGGTAGTTAAGAGTAAGTGGGTAATTAAAGAAAAATGTTGTATTTAGGCTACAAACGTGATATTGACAGACTTACACACTTACACATTAATTATCATATCATACATTTAACCACTTCTGTCTGCGAGCATACTCAGGTGCAGCGCGGTGACGCGGACGCCAGCTCGAACTGGTCTGCCCACGCGAGCCAACGAACGACCTCCTCGGCCCTCCATCGCCCTAGTCCCTACACGTCCCTATTGTAGATCCTCCGGCATGGGCGTAGCCAGGATTCGATATAGGGAGGGGCCATAGGTCTTGGGGGGGTAGATTGAGAAAATCCTATCCGTATAATCCGGAAGCGGTGCCATACATTTTCATACGCTGACTATGGTCGCGAGCGGCCGACGACAGTCGTAGGTCGTGCGCGACCGCGATCGATCGCGATGCACGGAATTGTACCTTAAGGACTTAAGGCCTATAAAAAAGACAATCCAAGGAAATAATATTTAAAGTGCATAGGTTCTTAAAAAACGGAAAGCCGATGTCAATAATTTAGAATATACTCGTACCTAAAACTGATCAATTGTCTTTATCCTTTTCAATAATTAAATTATATTATTGTTCACGATATCGTGAGATTGGTCGTCACTGTCTAATCTCATGTGCGTTGCGAGCAGCAAGCAACCCGCCCCCTCACCCCTGTCCCTACCTAAGGCGCGGCCAACTAGTTCCGCGCGGACTATAAACTTCGAATTCGTAATTTTTAACATAATATGAGAATCTCACATTAGAACCACAAATAGAACAAAATATGAGTGAGCGAACTGGGATTATACACAAATGCGGGAGGCATCCAGGCTCTCACCACTTAACTCTTGAGCTTTTTAGCGACCGATCGCTCTTCTAGGGGGGGGGGCAGCTGCCCCCCCCCCCCCCCCCCCCCTGCCCGTACCTCGCTACGCCCATGTCCTCCGGCCCTTCTCAGGCCACCAGACTCGCAGACTATAGGTCCCTTTAAGACTTAGGTCTCAGGCCATCACTTGCGCTAATTTAGTGTAGATGTCAACTGTATAACGGCTGTACAGTTTGGTAAAAAGTAACAACTAACAGTATAATAATACAGTCTTCTTAATAATTTTTGCATGGACCATATTTCTAACTTAAAAAAAATGATTATACTTATCTAGATGACGTCCGCAACTCCGCTTCGCCAAAATTCGTTTCGTGCGGGTACAGTTTCTCCATACCAAATTTCAGCAAAATCAGTTCAGCGGTTTGGGCGTGTAGAGGTAACAGACAGACAAACTTTCGCATAGTTATGATATTATAGTAAGTATGATATATGGACTCTATGCTTTTAATCCTGTAAAAAGGCATATATTTAATAGAATAGAATATAAAATTCTTTATTTGTACAGCTTAAAACTAAACTTAAACTTAAAAACACAATGTAGGAAAACCATTTACTATCAGAGAAGTTGATTCCTAGGTTATCGCGTTATGTCAAACTGGTACAAATAGGACTTAGTCCAAACGCGATTAATGAAATGCGGCGCAACTTTGTGCGCAAATTCTGGTATAATTAGGGAGTTTAGGTGCTTCCCTTTTGCCCTTTTATTCTATTAGCATTTTAAAATATCATAAAATCTGTTTAAAATTCAAATTCGTAAAATTTGTTTGGGATAATAAAGCTTAGAGCTCCAACTTTTCCTAAACTTTTCTTTGATCTTTTCCAATTTTTCATCCCTCATAAATATTACTCAAAAATTCCACAACTGTTTGATTTAAGTACACTTTGGGATCTAATTAGTGAATTTATTTACTGATGTCATTATTACATTAATCCTTCGATCGGAGGTTCTAGGAATTCCCATTGTATTCTTTTGTTCTCGCGATCACCGGTGCTCGCGCGGGGCCTGAAAGATTAAATTACTCCCATTTAAAAACTTATTATAAAATGTACACACAGTTCGTTGTACACAGTAACAAAAAATGCACTACTTTTTAACTAAATTCAATTTATTTTCCATATTAATTCAAATCTGTACGGGTTATCAACTTGGGTCTAAAGACAATCGACCAATGATTGATAGCTTTATTTAAAGTCGGCATATAGCTCAGGTAGTTTGGCGATTTTGAAACTAATGAAACTAATACCAATATATTATATTCTGTGCTAATGCTAATAATATTATTGAATCAAACATAAGTACTAGTATTATTATATTATGAGTACTTATTACATAATACGAAATGAAAAGTTTATCTTAAAGATAACTAGCCGGCAAGTGGCAATTTTACAAACTTCACCTAAGAATATAGTAAATATAAAGGTGAACTCAGATTTGGGCCGCACCGCACGCACCGCAGTTGCCGCATTCGAATTCTTTTTCATCAAGCCCCAAGCGGCCACATCCGGCCGCGATAACAATGAAAAACCTATTGTGTCTCGTTTTGCTACGACTGTTGGGTTAAGAAGTTATAGGCAAGCTCGCATACCTACCTACCCGCGCCGCAGTCTTCGCAACTTCATAATAATATGAAGAATTGCGAATGCGGCGACTGCGGTGCGTGCGGTGCGGCCAAATCTGCGTTCACCTTAGATCTACACCGACACGAAACACAAGTCACGGCGATGCGTAAAAGCAATTCGAAATTCAAATGTCAAATATAATTGACATTTCAATTTCATTTCGCTATGCATCGCGTCTCTTGCGTATCGTTTCAAACTCGGTGTGCTAGTTATAGGCTGGCCGCATACACACGTTTTCCGTTTTTAACCGACTTCCAAAAAGGAGGAGGTTATATGTTCGGCTGTGGAGTGTGGATATTTTTTTTCTTATTTTTATCTTACTCCGCCGTTTGTGAACCGATTTTCAAAATGTTTGTTTTGTTGTATTTATTACTTTTCACTCCAATTTGGTAGAATTCATTCCGTTCTGTAATGTATTTTCTACTGATTCTATGCATTAAGATTTCTGACTACGGAAAACTAATTCGGATATCGTATGCGGCAAACGTGTGTACGCGGCCAGCATTAAACCACCCCAAGCGGCCAGCATTAAACTACCCCAAAGAAACGTTTTTTTCCGTAAAGTTCAGATAAATCAAATACAGACTTTAAAAGCTGATGACGTTACAGTTCATTATCATACATAGGTACTAAAAGGTTGCCATACATCTGCAGGTTTTGTCGAACATTTGGAGGTGTATGAATCAGAGTATGAGCTAAAATGTTATGTTGATCATGTATGTCTGAGAATATATTAATCACTAGGTTTACCAGTTAGTTAGTTAAAGAGGAGGAAACAAAAATATTGGAGGAAAAACATAATACGTAATTTCACTTATCAGACTGCGTTTTCAATTAACTCAACAAAGAGTAAATATGAAGTCCCACGATTTGACGGCGTTGTGAAGATATTTCATTCGTTGGCTTATATTAGGAGTTAGGACCAAGTTAGGACCCAATTACTATAATCCGAATGTCACTTTAATCGCAGGCTGTCAAAAATTAGAGCATGAGACATTTGTGAACTGGAATTAGAGCATTTGTGAACGCCAGCCTGCCGATAAAAAATCAGAACGTCAATGAAGGTTTATAGTTGTAAAAACCCGTATCATTAGCAGTTTCCTCGAGATTTTCTCCACTCGGCTCAACCTCAATCCCCAAAAATTATGACGTTTTGTTGAACAAATGTCATATTATATTGACGATAAAACTTTTGCAAAACCAACTGTGAGTATGTAGCCCCAGCCGAGCGGCTACCTGGCCGATAGTAAATTCACTGTAGGTAAATTAGGTAGATAGTAGATACATAACATTACGTGGCGCAATTACCGTAGACTTGGACGCCAGCCAGAGTCCACCTTCAGGGCTGACAACTCACAATATTTTGACTCTCAAACCCGAGTTATTTGTATGAGAACTTTCGTGCAGCTGCCGACCCTAGCACCGGCCGCCATCAATAAGGATTTAGTGAATAACTTAATGTGAATTATCACACTTTCAAACCCACTGCAGTAACAGGGATGCAAGTTTGTTGCTGAGTCTGGACTCTACAAATTATGGATCCCTATAAATAGCTTGTGAGATCTAGTAGTAGCTTAGATTACAAGTAATGTTCGTTTTCATCAAAGTAATTAACACTCCACTCCTCCCCGGCCTCTAGGCTTAGTGTCTCGTGGCTAAGAGTATAGCTGTCACTTCAAAATGTCGGCATACTGCAATGCAACTGCAGACTTTTAGCGGACCGATAGTTTGAAAGTTACTTCCCACTGCCAAACCACTCTATTATGCTCCATTGGGGTGTCTGTAAGGCCGTGTGTCCACCTGCAAGACAACTGTCGCGAGAAGTGTCTGACAGTCTGTCTGACAGCAGCTTGCAAGTGTAAACACCGTAGCAAGTGCTGTCGCGACAATTTGTCAAGCGCTTCCTGCGAGTAGTTGCGAAAGCATGTCTATACACGTCTGCATAGACTCGCGACAGATCTCCCAGCTATATCTCGCAGCAAGTTATCGCACGGCTTGTGTTTTTGTTTAAAATGATATAGTTCCTATCGCGACATTCGTAAGCTCTCGTGTGTAAATAGTAAATACCTCCGCGATAAGTTGCGATCTGGGTGCACGGTAGTGCACCCGCCGAGACGAGCCAAGCGAAGCGCAAGGGCACTCCCTACCTTTTCTCGAAGTGTTTCGCCGTTTTTTTTGAACCTTCATAGTATTATCAGCGAGCTTCCCGCAAGACATTTGTTGCAGCAATAAATTGCAGGAATTAGTACCAAATGTAAACAATATTGCAAGAAACTCACGCACGACTTGAGAGCGCGTTTGCTTGCAGGTGGAAACACGGCCTAAGTGGAAAGCAACTATCAAAAGAATGTTACTTGACTAAGTACTCTGTAGACATTCAAAGAGACTCTTGTATGATGCCGTATGGTAAATCAGTCCGGTAGAAAGCAGTAAGCCACTGTCGTGTGACGGAATATCTCCCGCCGCGCTCTGATTCCAGACCTTACAATATTAGTAGAAATAAATACGTCAATTATAAGTAAAAGTCGAAAATGAACGATCTGCTTGCTCGTCGAATGTAAAAAAAATGCTTATTATTTTACACTGCATCGGGAATAAAAGGATTTCTTAAATAATTTATTTTTATTTGCACGCCACACATAACGCACTATTAATGTAATGTTTCAAGCCTAAAAGAGAGATAAAAAGTTATTATAAGTAGTGTAGTTAAGTTAAAATTTTTTGGTCAATAAATATATAATGTATTTGTATTTGTAAATATCCAGTAACGCAAAAACTTGACTTAGCATTTGCAAAGTTGACTATTACTCTACAGGTTGTAACAAAACAAAGTAATAAATACTTTAGGGTGTGTATGCGTTTAAAAGATATTTTTTTGTGATATAACTATTTGCCCATACTAAAGTTAACTTAAACTTACTCTTTCAGCGGTGCTACTTTCACAGTCAACTCTGTTTCACAGTACACACTAGTCACTACACGGTACAAAGGACTCATACACGCCCTAAAGTAATATTACTTTGTTTTGTCGCACCTTGTATATTCTTCCATATTGTCACACATAATAATTCTGAATGTTATTTCTTCAAATTTATTTTATTTATAGTTTTCTTCAAATATACAAACGCCTTCCTGCTCTATATCATATTTAGTTGAGCATAAAATATTCCTTATGACCTCGCATTTAATATTAAATTATGTAGTGACTGGCTCTCTTTGAAATTTCAGTTTATATGAACATTTTATTTCTAACTAACTTCGCCTTTAAATGCGAAGGAAATTAAAAATGAAAAACAAACAGTAATTATGCAGTTTAGTTCTAACTACAACGGCGAATGTTTATTTAAGTGGTTTAATTATTATTTAAATGGTATTAGATTAATAATTTTATCTCAAATGCAATATAAAGGTAGGTTTAACACCTCCATCGTGGGTATCGCAGACACAATACGATTTTCAATTGTTATGCGGCAGCCGGCTGCCGCTTGGAGATTGATGAGTTAATAAGTCTACCCAGTTGTAGAGACTAGACTCTAGAGAGAAGTGACAATAGGTCATTGTCCTTTATCATCAGTAAACTTTAAAGAGAACTAAGTTTTTTCGGAGTAAATAACTAAACTACATATAAAGGTTTATAAGAGCACCAAGTAGTAAACAAATATTATATAGTGAGTCAGCAGGGTTGTTGGCCGACAGAGTTGTAGGTCGGAACTCGAAACGAGGAAATAATATCGATTTGTACAATAATAACTTCTGTTATTATTTATAGGTTACATCGAGTATAGCTTGTTTTGTGCTTGCGACGATTGATGAAGAATTTATTTGGGCTTACATTTTTCTACTAAGGCCCGATTCGACCAAACTTGAAGTTGCACGAGTGTTACTATCATGAGATTAGGACACAGTTATACTCATGGGCGCCGGCAGGGGGGTGCCAGGGGGTGTACTTGCACCCCTTGGGAATCTCGGGATCAACAGAAATTATTGAAATAAAAAGCATTTTGTAACCCTATTACCATGCGATATGCCGTACAAAGGTAGTTCGTAATGTTTCGGCACTAAATGTATTCTGTTGACGTAAATAGACAGTCACTGTTGTTCGTAAAAAGTAAAAAGAAAAGAAAGAAAACTAAAATCTGCACCCCTTGGAAATTATTTCTGCCGGCGCCCATGGTTATACTCGAATAAATATTTATTCCAGTTTGGTTGAATCCGCCCTAAATGTAATCTAGCTTACGAACTCTACAAAATGTTGATGGAACGGTAGCGATTTCTTTACTCTAATACATTTTTTTTTGCATGGGGAAATGCTATGCATATCCCTGGCGGATTGGGGTTATCACTGGGGGGGGGGGACTCCTCGTGGGATCTACCAACTAAAGCCTCATGGTGCTCCCCGCTTAGGCAAAGTTCTGGGCACAATCAACCCACCGCAACTTTGACACCAGCGGTTGTTCGCTCAGAGTCATCACGAAGTGATCCTCTACTCCACCTACTTAGTATAATTTTTTATGATATAATCAGTACTATGTAGGTATTAGGACTCTACTTAACGGGCCAGTGATTTGTGAAGCTACATTACATCTTGTTGCTTAGAATGCAAACCTTGGTCGCTGCCGAAATATGTAGAAAATACTTGAGTTAAATATGTAAAGAATACCAATTCTCTACAATATTTCGATAGAGTAAGTAAGACGTATGTGATAAGTACCAGATTAATTTTTGTTGCTTTTTCTTCCACATAGAGTTTGAGTACACACAGTTGAAACTCATAGAATTCGTTCTACCAAAATAATATTATGTAGAGTTAGTTCGTCATGTTGCCGATAGATGCCGATAAGCGGCGTCTACATCGCACTATAGCTAGCACGAGGGTGAATGTACAATTCGGTGGAGCGACTGTCACTCGCCGTGTTAATGCTATGGGCAATATAGACGGTAATCACTCTCCGTAATATAAGTTGCCATCTGTTTTTGAATTAGGACACTGTCACGAGGCACGTGCCTTCAATATTATTTTGTATTTTATTTGGTCAAAGAGTACCACCCGCTAAGGTACACGTGACCAACTATAAAATAATAATTATAAATTGTTTTGTACAGTTGGTAAGATGTACCTTGGCACTCTTTGATGATATTTCATGCACTAGCGGGCCTGACGGACGGACGGACGTCTCCCGTCATATTGTTTATTTATTATGTATGAAGTAAGAAGTTTTTATTGTGAAAAGCGTTAAATTGTTTCAAGCAGTGTTTTTCAACATGTGAGTCCCGTTACTCAATTGATTGCAAGCAGAATTGCATTTTACGATTTTAAAATTGAATCATATTATTTCTCATATATTATGATTCTACAAAGCGACCATTTTAGCCCCGCAGCGCTTAAAATATACGTTTTACGATTCATTTTCATAAATTGTAGAGTTTGTTAGTTCGTCATGTTACCGATAGATGGCAGCAAGCGACGTCTACATCGCGCTATAGCTAGCACGAGTGTGAAAGTACAATATGTTAGCTAGACATCCTAATAATTTAGAGTCTATGGGCAATAGACGATAATTGCTTCCGCAACTAGAAAGTTGCACCTATTTTTGTATTAGGCTACTGTCTAAAGACACGGGCCTTTTTAAACGTATTGTTCTATCAACTATGTAAAATTAATATAATATTAATAATTAATATCATACGTCCATGATTAATATTATATTAATTTTACATAGAACAATAAATACCTACACATGTCTAACATTCATTTTAGTTAAAAGTTATTAAATAAGTATTCAAATTGTTATTTATTTACCTATAGTAAAATTAACGTCCTTATCTGATTTGCCGGTTGGATGCAACAAGGGCGGATAATATAACACAAGTAACAGAAACTTGATTTTACAATATTTCTGATCGCTTTAAAATAGTTATAATACCTTTATCTTATTGACAAAATATGGGACTAATAAATATTAAAGTAAATATAAGTCAAATTATAAGTACTTACTACAATAATATAAGACATTAAAACTTTTATTATCAATTTTCTCGAAACTATTTTACAACATACGCCCTTGTTGCACCCAATGCTTCAATTAATTTGAGTAAACTGAGAGATTTTCTAATAAAATATACCAGAAGACGATCAAATATCAATTATTATCAATACTGTCATCTATATTTTAAATATTATAAAATGATTTTAGAATTTTGTTAGTTTCGCTAATACTTTAGAATGGTTGAACCGATTTGGCTGAATATAGTCTTGAAATATTCCAGGAAAGGTTTATAGGATTTATAAGGGAAGTGATACGAAGTTCAGTGGGTCAAATGCATTTTTAGTTTACAATACAAAATTATTTATAGCATTTTATGTACAAATCATAACTTCTGAGTATCAGTAAAATTTTATTACACACTCGAAAGAGTAGCAAACCCATTCATATTGGAATCAAATAATACGGTTTACCACCACCGCTAAGTTAAACAAATGTTACTGCTGTTTCTCCGAAAACGACCAGGAAAATCCTTATTTGTATTAGATGTTTTCCGCTTACGCTATTTTCTTGAAATTTTTAAGAAAGCGTTTTAAGAAGTTGGTTATTTAATAGTTAAAAAGTGCACGATGTAACTTTCTAAAGAAAACACAGTTACAGGGACCAAATAAGTTAAAAATTAGGCAGTAGTTTTTCGCGTATCTTTCTGCCGCGCACTGTAAAACTCTGGAATAAGAATAAACTGTCACCAGCAGTATTTCCGGACCAATACGATCGTAAACCTTCAAGAAAATAGCGTATTCCCTCTTAAAAGGCCGGCAACGCACCTGCAACTCTTTTGAATTTTGATGTTTTGAGTGTCCATGGGCGACGGTAGATGCTTTCCATCAGGTGACCCGTTTGCTCGTTTGCCCCCTAATTTTATTAGGGGGCAAACGAGCAAAGTAAAGACATAATATGGCGATCGAGAATAGATCGGTATGAGGTGCCTGCGCCGGCGCAGGTATCACCGCTCTCTGACTCACATCTCCTGGGAAGTCGCTGAATTATTCACAGGACATTGCCCTTCTAAAGCCTCTCGAATCGAATTTAATTGAAAGATTTGCAACTAGATGACGCCCGCAACTCCATTGCACCAAAATTCGTTTATCACGCGGGAACCGTAGGTATATTTTTCCGGGATAAAAAGTACCCTATGTCCTTTCCCGGGACTCAACATATCTCCGTACCAAATTTCAGCAAATTCGGTACAGAGCTTTGGACGTGAAGAAGTAACAGACAGACACACATTCGCATTTATGTTATTAGTAAGTATAGATTGCAACAGTTTTTTGTCAATTGACAAAAAAGTTTAATGATCTAAGGTAGAATGATGGTTGGATTGTTGGCTATTGAGCTTGGCAAAATGTGTTTCTTCTACTACTTGATTGTCGCAAATCAAAATTGGACATTGAACTTTGGTATCGCGTTTAACAATCAACACAGTAGTTTGCTAAACAACCTATTCTGTACTTCTGGAGTCGCATACTACGGTGATCTCGTGGACAGCGCTAGGAACTTCCGTGCCTTCAAGCGTTTTTGTCACAATTATTATTGGCAACAGTCAAACACAATAAACTCCAATATTAACTTAGCTCTAGCTTAGGAGTCATAATTATTAACCTTATTTCCGTGGTGCTCCCCCTTAAGTTCTTTGACTTTCGGTCATTGCAACTTTGTGTCTCCCGCTTTTATGGGGAGGGAAATTGGAATCTTCCTACTCCTCCTATTTTCTTTTGATTAATTTCGTTGCGGGTCCCAAGACAGTTTTAGCATATCCCTCGGGCTCCCTGAGATCATATCAAAGGGTTTTCGTGGTTGGATACCGCTGTCGATCCTGGCGACACAGGAGATACAGTGGTGGGAATGTGAGGTGGGCCAAAGCCCGTAAAAAAAATCAACACAGTCAAATACTATGTAGGTGGAAATAGTTTTCAGGGTCTTGATTTGTCAGGTATGAACCTTGAGTAGCGTGTCAATATTAAGCGCAATACACACTAAGCCCGCCGGGCCGCCGACAAAGCCCGGCGATACAACCCGGCGGCATGTATGAAAAGAATGATGTCGGCAACATGCGCCCGCGCGTGTTACTCGCCGACATGTTGGCGGCTTGGGTACGCCTGCGCTCAGTTGCCCGGCGACACAACCTATAGACACGCGGCAATCACTGACCAATCACTGACTGCCAAATAAATTTCTCATCTCAAGCCGCCGACATGCCGCCGACCAAATTTTCCGACTTGTATTATGTGAAGACGCCAATTAGACCGCCGACAAAAAGTTGCCGACAATTATGTCGGCAGGCCGGCGGGCTCAGTGTGTATTGCGCTTTAGGTTTCGAGATGTGAGAATATAGTAAACTGTTTACGATGACGCCCGCAACTCCGTTGCACCAAAATTCGTTTATCGCGCAGGAACCGCACATTCTTCCGGGATAAAAAGTATCCTATGTCCTTTCCCGGGACTCAAAGTATATCTATACCAATTTTAGCAAAATCGGTTCAGCCGTTTGGGCGAGAAGAAGTAGCAGACAGATAGACAGAACGGACGGACAGACAGACACACTTTCGCATTTATAATATTAGTATGGATATGGATTCAACCCTCTACTTCCTGACCCTAATTTCTCATTAGTGATGAGCAAAGCAAGACCAAGACCAAGACTCGACCAGTCTTGGTCTTGGTCTTGGTCTTGCTTGTGCAGTCTTGGTCTTGGTCTTGCTCAAATCTGTCTGGTCTTGGTCTTGGTCTTGCACGCCTAGTCTTGGTCTTGGTCTTGCAACAAGCAAGACTCTTGCAAACATTTTTCAAAACTTTTCGTAAACGTTTTAATTTTCTCGAAAATACATTTTCAATTCTAAATTATAGACTAGCTACATGATCTTATCTTAACTTGATATGAGAATGATTCTTAAATTGAAAATACTTATGAAAAGTCGAGAGCCAACTCAGCATAGGCTGATCTTTTAGTGGCAATAATGTCCTTAAGGAAAATGAAAATTTTGAAAAATAAGAACTTTCCCTAGGATTTCTTCTAAAGTATTTTTAGGGTTCCGTAGCTAAATGGCAAAAAACGTTACCCTTATAGATTCGTCATGTCTGTCTGTCCGTATGTCACAGCCACATTTCTTCGAAACTATAAAAGCTATACAATTGAAACTTGGTAAGTAGGTGTAATCTGTGAACCGCATTAAGATTTTGATACAAAAATAGAAAAATCATTAAAAATTGTAGGGGTCCCCATAGGTACAACTGAAACAAAAAAATTTTTGGAACGAAGTTCCTTATCGCGCGTTCCGAAAGGGGGCTAGACGGAAAAAGTTGTAGCGACAGTTTTAGACCGACATTTTTTGCCACAGACATAGATCAAGATAGATGCGGTATCTATCTTGATCTATGTCTGAGCTTTTTGCTATAGTTGGAAGCCGTGTGGCGTGCGCGTCTTTCTCTGTCTGTCTCTGTATCTCTCTCTCATAGAAAACATTTTTTTGTTTTTTTTTGTGTATACAGGTTTTTTTGTACATAAGAAATAGCTTCGTTCCATCCGGGTCCCTTGACACCTCTCAAGTTTTTTTTCATCTATCCTATGCGTGTGGGGTATCTATGGATATAGGTCTTTCAAAATCATTTTGAGATTTCTAATATAATTTTTTCTAACCTGAATAGTTTGCGAGAGAGACTCTTCCAAAGTGATAAAATCTGTGCTCCCCCCCCCCCATGGGCGTAGCGAGGTACGGGCAGGGGGGGGCAGCTGAAGGCGTTACGTTACAGGCGTTAAGAGGCCGGGTACACTTGGAATTTCTCATACATACGTAATTCCAAAATCATTTTCTCATACGAAAATATTTAACATGTTTGAGTTGTTTTTCAGTTTAAAATAGTAATTACCTAGGTTCCTGCACAAAAATTTACTTCAAAATATTTAAACACAAAAATTTTTTTTTTGCTTTAAAATTTTTTTAGTAAATTTACTACTACATATTTAAACACTAAAAAATAGAGTAAAACACTAAAAATATATAAATAAATAGTTAATTTACTACAAAATATTTAAACTCTAAAAAAATTTTTTTAGTATTTAAATATTTTGTAGTAAATTTACTATTTATTTATATATTTTTTAGTGTTTTACTCTATTTTTTAGTATTTAAATATTAAGTACTAAATTTCCTAAAAAAAAAACAAAAAAAAAATTTTAAGGCGCGGCCAACTAGTTCTGGATTATACGGATAGGATTTTCTCAATCTAACCCCCCCCCCCCCCCCCCGCGAGACCTATGGCCCCTCCCTATATCGAATCCTGGCTACGCCCATGCCCCCCCCCCCTAACTTTTAAAGTAGGGGCATGATAAGTCTAAAAAATATATGATGTAAGTACATTACTATAAAAACTACCAAGGGAAATTGGTATGAACGAAAACCAGCAAGTAGTTTTTTTATAAGTACGTCTAAAATGGTAAACCTTAACTTTCATTAAATCAACTGAAATATAAAAATAAATCAAAAACCTTTTAATTTAAAAAAATAAACCTTTTTACTGCTGCGGAATCCTTCATGGGCGAGTCCAACTCGCACTTGACCAGATTTTCGGATTCACTCTCGGTTGGGAGATCTTCCTTTTCGGCCGCCACGTATCTTCCCAAATTTTTAGTTTAAATGCATGGTTACATAATGCCTGTTTCCAGGCTGTATCACAAGAACTTGAAATTCGTGTTAAGTAGATCAATTGTTATAAATATTTTATCTCATATTATAGTCACTGCGATTAAGTAATTTTTTTTGCAAGAGTCTTGCATAGTCGGTCTTGGTCTTGGTCTTGTTCTTGCACACCTAGTCTTGGTCTTGGTCTTGCTAGTCTTAGGGTAGTCTTGGTCTTGGTCTTGGTCTTGCATTTTTTGCAAGACCAAGACCAAGACTGCAAGACCAAGACCAATTTTGCTCATCACTATTTCTCATACGTAACTACCTACCCGGAGTCTCTCAGACTCCCGTATTTTGAACTCATAATATACAAAAAGTATGCTATATGAAAATAAATTAAAAGAAACTTGTTATAGCTTAAATGTTTATTTATTAAAAATAATAAAAACACTATAACCTTATGTCTTATACTTAAAAACTACACATTTTTCCAAAATGAACAAAATTTTTTCAAAATTCTAACACTTGCTAAACGAGATCTTTGAAAAAATTACCAAAAAATAGAAACTTTCTTTATAAATTATTAAAAGATTAGTGACTAATCAACAAAATGGGACATATTTGGCAAAAAAGATTTTTTTTTAATAAAATTGCAAGGCTCGAACTTTACAATTTTCAAGGCATATTGAGCACGTCATGTAGGAGCACTCCAGGCAAGTAGGCTTCTTACATATGAAGCATAAGTATTGTGTCTTACGTTTCTTCTGAAGGTCACATGTAAAACATGTACTTGCGTATTGCCAACTTTTCAGGTCCTTCATAACTACATCCTGCAGCACCTGAAAGTGCCTCTTGGTCAAGTTTCAGTACTCGATGAATGGAAAATCATCGATATCTAGCTCGTTCTCGCTGCATTGATCATCAAAATATTCCTCTTCGTTCGAAGAAAGGTCTTCCTCCAACCAACGCTCAATATTTTTATTATTTGACGTCATTTTCAACTAAACCAAAGAAAAAAAGGTTCTTGAAAAAGTGACGTAACTACCTACCCGGAGTCTCTCAGACTCCACCACATAGTTTTTCACTCACCAAAATGCAGCGCACGCGCCTGCGACCGCGACGAGCGCAGGCGCGGTACAGTGGGTAGAGAGGCGAAGGTACACGGAGGCACGACCGTCAACAAACCTTGCTTGTAAAGATATGAACAAAAATAGAACTGCTGGAGTCTGAGAGACTCCGTTCAGGTAGTTAAGGGTTAAAAGAGCGATAGATTCAAAAGAAAGCAACAAGAAAGCCATAATTAGTTCAAAAGCCGGTCTTACATAGTCGGTTAGCTCTCTATCAGATGAATACTTTATACAGCTTATATTAGAATACATAAATAAGCTATAGCTAATATAGAAAGGTTAGCTAGTCTAGAATCTAGATCAAAGCAATCAGGCACTAATAGATCTTGCGAATCGTTTAAAAGCTGACTCTAGTTTCAATGGTGAAAGTTGGGGGAGCTTTCTTAACCATGGAGCTACTACAAGCTAAAATAACCCGTAAGCTGTTGGAATAAAATACTAACAACCTCATCGAGTTGCCCTTAGTAATAATTATTATGAGATTTTAGAACGTAAGTTTTAAAATTATTTTATGTTTATCAAGCTATTATTATACCTAATATTATATTCTGATTTATGATGTAGTAAGTTTGTATTAGATATTGACCATAATAATTATTTTATAATTATGAGCAACCGGGGGGTCACGACCCAAATGAACTTTCTGTAGGGTCGCCAGAGGTCGAGAGAACTATTTCAGTAAAAAAAACAATAAAAATTAAAAAGTTCAATGTAGCAAGTAGGAGAATTTTCACAACAAGGCTTTATTCATAAACATAGCTGGTATATACTTAAGGTGAACGCAGATTTGGCCGCACCGCATGCACCGCAGTCGCCGCATTTCGAATTCTTTATATGAAGTTATAGGCAAGCTCGCATACCTACCCGCGCCGCAGTCTTTGCAACTTCTACATTCTTTATATGAAGAATTCGAAATGCGGCGACTGCGGTGCGTGCGGTGCGGCCAAATCTGCGTTCACCTTTATTATACATTTTAAATTTTATTTTTCTATACCAGGGGGTCGCATCACTCATTAAAACGGTTGAGAAACACTGGTCTAACTCACCGTCTACTACGAGATATGGCAAATATACAATATGTTGTTTTTATGCCCTTTTTATAAAATTACATCAAAAATCCTTTGAAACCTTGCATAAATAAAACAGGGATTGTATAAGTACCAGTTTAATATCTGTTAAAGGAAGGTGTTCCTCACTAGTACACCCACCTGCTACTGTCTCACCATGAGCAGGATGTTTGCTATCCCATCCGGATGGAACCGTACATTTTATAATTATTGATTATTTATCAGTAACTTGACTATAATTAGTACCAGCGATTTTAGAACCACTAGGTGAGTGTGTTTTTCAAAAGGATCAACGGTATTCTTATTTTTTTAAAAGTTTAAATAAGTAACATTCAACAAGGATTCAGGGCTGAATTATGTCACACTGAGGCACATTCTATGTTACATTTAAATTTAAAATTAATTTATAATGGACCTTTTGTCAAAACCTTCATAAAATTAAACATTTGTTTATTTTTTAATTTTATATTTTTCATTTAAATATAATTATTAAATATGTCTAAATCCGGCCTTAAATTCGCATTGAGGTGCCTTTTCCCTTTGCTTGGCGCCGCCAAACTCTTCAGTGACAGCAACGTAAAAAATACTAGTTGGTAAGTTATATTAAACTTACATTGTTATTAATGTTATTATGATATCATAATTAGTATTTATGATGCAGCAATTCAACGGATCGATCCGTAATCTAATTGATGGCATTACAGATAAATAGATTTGGAGGTGATTTGCATAATTTGACTGAAGGCTTCAATTATAATATTGATATATTATATTCAGATAGGCGAATTCTGATATTATTATTCATAAACTAGATGACGTCCGCAAGTCCCTTGCGCCAAAATTCGTTTAAATTCGGGAACTGTACATTTTTGTCGGGATAAAAAGTATCCTATGTCCTTTCAGCAAAATCTTAAGGTTTGGATGTGACTTGTGAGGACTTTAGGAGGTAACAGGCAGACAGACAGACCCTCTTCGCATTTATAATATTAGTGTGGATGTTTCAGCACGCACAGTAAAACAATAAAACAACCTGTATAAAAATCAAACGTAATACTAAAGATACGAAATTACAACTTTTCTCACCGCTCCTAATAAAGCTATTTAACACAGAGCAGACTTAAATGTAACTGAGAAAAAGCTCGCTATTGTGCTAAGTGTAGCTTATGAGTTAAGTTCTCATGAGCTTTCTAACAAGCCAGGTTTGTTAGGTAATTTAAGTTATGAATTTACAAACAAACTTTCTTAAATAACAAACTCAACAGAAGAAATAGAAGTAATAAGTAATATTAAGGTTTAAGGGACAAAATGACATATTATGTATTTATTTCAACAATTTTTTCCATTCTTCTGTAGAAAGTAATCTTTCATAATTATTATCAATACAAGAATTTTATTGTTTTTATGAAGACATTTATTTACTTTGAATAACCAACAAAATAATAAACAAATTTAGTAGAATTGGACTGGTGTCAAGAGACAATAAACTTTTCCGTGTTTCGACGAGGCACAGCGGACTTTATCTAAGGGTGCATTTCCACCAGAGATTGTTGCGAGGAATGTGTTTTTGAGAACCAATAGAATCACTTCATTGACGTGACCTCACTCAGCGCAGCGATTCTACTGGATCTTAAAAACGCATATATTTTCTCGCGACACATCTCTGGTGGAAACGTAGGGTGCATTTCTTTTAAAAGAGTGCACTGAGTATAAAATGTTTTATGAATCTTACGAAGGGAGCTACAATGTCTTTGGTCCTAGAGTGAAAACTTTGTCTAATGACACCTCGACAGTTAGACAAAGCTTAGTTTTCGTTGCTTATTCGGTTCATGAACATTTTGTCTTAAGTCCATACTTACTAAAAGCGAAAATGTGCCTGTCTGTCTGTTTACTGTTACCTCTTCACGACCAAACCGCTGACGGCTGATCCGATTTTGCTGAAATTTGGTATGGAGATACTTTGAGTCCCGGGAAAGGACATTGGATACTTTTTATCCCGGAAAATGTACATTTCCCGCGCGATAAACGAATTTTGTCGCAACGGAGTTGCGGGCGTCGACTAGTACTAATATAATTCAGTAGGGATACTGGAATTGTTATTCTCAAAACACGCTTCTGTTCAAAACCATTTTATTCTGTAACGTAGTTAATGAGAAGAATAAGTCGGAATACTAATTTCATCGTATTCCCTTAACTGCCCTTTGGAGATACACTTACCAATAGTTTTAATGCAGCTTATTACAAGCTGCATTTTATTACCAGCTATTTCCCTAGACTCACTAAAAATACGTGTTGCACTCGGGGACTGCCGCGGTAAAGCTATTGCATAGCATTTTTACATACGTCTAGTCGCCCGCACACAAACGCCGTGCCGAAGTCTGCCGAACTGAAAGACGATTCACGGCAATTACGCCGGACCGCTATGCCAGTCGGAGACGGAGTGGGGCGTGTTAGGTTTATTTTCGTTACGGAATTTCTTGATTCGGTCGCCGCGCTTAAAACCCGCGATGAAAGCTATGCAATAGCTTAATAAAATCCTACACGAACCGTACATTTTCCGCGTTAAAAAGTCGCCACGTTTCAATGAAGATTCAGAGGTAGGTACCTAATTAGAATGTTGGTCGATTTAGTATAATTGTAAAAAATAATATAAAATAATATTAATTAGTGATGTTAGTATCAATTACATGCATATTGCAACATACATTATACTGTATTTATTCACGAATAGTTTACGTGAGGATTTCATTAACAAGTTGTTATATTTTATTAATTATTGGTTGCTATATTAATTGCACCATGCTTATTTTGATATTTCTTACTTAATAATTAAATTATTTTTAACAAAAAAATGAAAACCGACTTCCAATGTAAAAACAATCGTAATATGAACTAAAAAGTATTAAATAACTCTAACTCTTTAATAGTGCCTTTTTCAGAATTTGTCTAAATCTCAACTATTTCTGTACACACTACAGTCTTCATTATTTTGAAGTCGGTACCAGATAATTTAATCGTGAGTTCAGTAATGTCAGAATATCTGAAACTTTTGGGACTGGTACCGACTCAAAGTAATGAAGACTGTAATATGTACAGAAATAGTTGAGATTTAGACAAATTCTGAAAAAGGCACTATTAAAGAGTAAGAGTTATTTAATACTTTTTAACCGACTTCCAAAAAGGAGGAGGTTATATGTTCGTCTGTTTATATATATATTTTTTGTATGTTCAACCATAACTTCGCCGTTTCTGAACCGATTTTCATGATTCTTTTGTTGTTGTACAGGGTTGAATCCGAGGATGGTACTGTGTTCACAAAAGTGGTGATCTGATGATGGGATCCATGAGGAATCGAGGAGATTCCTTGAAATTTATATGGGAACATATGGTGATTTCGATTTTTTCTGAAGTATTTCAGGCATATACTACCAAAAAGTAAGATTTTGCACCAGGATATATCCTGGTTCTGAAGGTACCCAACAGAACTTTTGAATCCTTATAGATACAAGTTTGAAGATTTTGGCTTTATTTAAACTACTCCAAGCAAATCCTACATTATTTGTCCTGAACATAGGCTAAATTTTATTTTGGAAAAAATAGGGTTTCGTAAGATATTTGGGTTTTTCGGACGCCAGGTGAAAAAATCAACCAGAAAAGTTACTTATTTTGCGTACGCTGCCGAAACTATAAAAGATAGAACCATAAAATGTTCTAAGTATTGTAGATCTTATAAATATCTACAAAAAAGTTCGCGACACACTATACTTATCTATGTCGAGTGAGGCACAATAACCATTTTTTTATTTAAAAATCTTGAATTTTTTTGGACAACATTTAAACGCGTTTATTTTACTTGTGCCATTAATCCTTATCAAAATAAATTATTTCATCACTAAGTACAGTTTATGTAGATAAAATTTGGTCTTTGAATGATTAAAATTGGACGTTTGGTTTTGAAATTATGGCGAAATTAAAATATTACGATAGTGGGCGTCACCAAGCGGGATGCGCTTGCGGATAATGACTGCGTCCGCGTCGTCGATGTCAGTGTCGGAGTCTGTGAATTGACCTGGGAATCATTTTGCTGACCGAGTCTTTCCTGGGTAGGCTTTTTGCAGCCGTAACCGACATCCACGCGGGCAGAGCCGCCGACGACCGCTAGTAATGTGTACAACTCTAAGACAACAAGCTATATAATATTATTGCCTTGTCGTCTCATATTATGTAACTAAAAAGGGTAAAATTATTATTTTTTAACAAAAAATTAAAACCGACTTCCAAGGTAAAAACAAAAGTAATACTTAATCTTAATCTAAAAAGAATCATGCCCGAAACTTGATCGAAACTTGATCGAAACTTGATCGAAACTTGATCGAAACTTTATCGAAACTTTATCGAAACTTGATCGAAACTTGATCGAAACTTGATCGAAACTTTATCGAAACCTTGATCGAAACTTGATCGAAACTTGATCGAAACCTTGATCGAAACTTGATCGAAACTTGATCGAAACTTGATCGAAACTTGATCGAAACTTGATCGAAACTTGATCGAAACTTGATCGAAACTTGATCGAAACTTGACCGAAACTTGATCGAAACTTGATCGAAACTTGATCGAAACTTGATCGAAACTTGATCGAAACTTGATCGAAACTTGATCGAAACTTGATCGAAACTTGATCGAAACTTGATCGAAACTTTATCGAAACTTTATCGAAACTTGATCGAAACTTGATCGAAACTTGATCGAAACTTGATCGAAACTTGATCGAAACTTGATCGAAACTTATGATATTATAAGTTTAAACACTTACGGATTTTGTCGCGGAGCACTTTTATAAATCCCGACGTTTCGGCTACTTTACAGCGGCCGTGGTAAAGTAGCCGAAACGTCGGGATTAATAAAAGTGCTCCGCGACAAAATCCGTAAGTGTCTAAACTTATAATATCATGAGTGATACTCGCGAAAACTTAAGAAATCATTAGTTGATCGAAACTTGATCGAAACCTTGATCGAAACTTGATCGAAACTTGATCGAAACTTGATCGAAACTTGATCGAAACTTAATCGAAACTTGATCGAAACTTGATCGAAACTTGATCGAAACCTTGATCGAAACTTGATCGAAACCTTGATCGAAACCTTGATCGAAACTTGATCGAAACTTAATCGAAATTTGATCGAAACTTGATCGAAACTTGATCGAAACATTGATCGAAACCTGATCGAAACTTGATCGAAACTTGTTTGAAACCTTGATCGAAACCTTGATCGAAACTTGTTTGAAACTTGATCGAAACTTGATCGAAACTTGATCGAAATTTGATCGAAACCTTGATCGAAACTTGATCGAAACTTGATCGAAACTTGATCGAAGCTTGATCGAAACTTGATCGAAACTTGATCGAAACTTGATCGAAACTTGATCGAAACTTGATCGAAATTTGATCGAAACTTGATCAAAACCTTGATCGAAACCTTGATCGAAACTTGATCGAAACTTGATCGAAACTTGATCGAAACTTGATCGAAACTTGATCGAAACTTGATCGAAACAACTTGATTGACGATTTTTTTAAAATCGATTTTCATAAAAAATGGGTTAAAAAATGCACAACGTTAATAATCAAGTTTTCACTTCTGCCGGCACTCCCGGAGTGCAATTTTAGATTTTATAGACTTAAATATTTTATGATTGGCATGCAATTCTTGAAAGTGGACCCAAATTTTGTAGCTTTAAGTAGCCGCCTCGTGAGTCGTGATCAGTTTCTAAGGTTTTTTTAGTTTCAATTGATATGAATGATAAGAGATATTTGAGAACAAAGTCTTTTTATCTCATTTCGGTACGTCTTAATTCTAAAGCTGAAGAGTTTGTTTGTTTGAACTCGCTAATCTCATAAGTCATGAACTACAGCTGAATCTGATATTATATATTTTTTTAATGATTCGTATTGTATATTCCTTATACCTACATAATATAGGTACGTGGTGTCTATATTTAGGCTGCGCGGACGCATGACGTCACTGATCCAGCACTTATCTCGACCTTCACACGTATCTAAGTGAAGACGGTAAGTGTATCAAGGCCTTATCTGTTACACATTTCAATTATAATTATAGTTATCAGTTATCAGTTATCATTTATCATTCATAATGTTATTATCATCCAGTGACGTTGCTGACTTTCAATTTATTTTTATATGCGGTTCAGCGGTTTCAAAACTTTTTAGTCAAGGAACACCTTTCATTTTATACTAGACTAGATTAATTATTAGACTAGATTTTATACTAAGCTCGTTTATCGCGCATGAACCGTACATTTTTCTGGGATAAAAAGTATCATAGGTATTATGTCTTCTACCGGCAGCCTGGCACTCAAACTAACTAAACTAAACTCCAATCTCCGTACCAAATTTCAGCAAAATCTTCCTTGACAAAAAGTATCCTATGTCCTTTGCCGGGACCCAAAGTTTCTCCATACCAAATTTCAGCAAAATCGGTTCAGCGGTTTGGGCGTGAAGAGGTAACAGACACACTTTCGCATTTATCCCATCAAGCCCCGTAAGGCCCATATGGGCCGCGATAGCAAAAGATTTCCAGGAATTGGTGATCGACGGATTATAATAATATTAAAGTATGGATATGGATAATAATATGCAAGTATGGATGACTTGTATAATGTATCACTTTCCTCCTGATAAATCTTCCCTGGAATTCCACGCATATAATTTATAAGAATATGAGGATCACTTTGTTCTCATTTAATATACATTGCGATAGTTACCTAGAGGAAAAGCGTGTGTTTGTTCCTGTGAATACAAAACGTATTGAGAAGTTTAGAAATAACTTAAGTTCAAGTATTCAACTATTATTGGATGAGACAAATAGCTCAGATGAAGCATTTAACAAATTGTTTAAGATGGTAAGAACCCAATTTAATACTGTATTTACTCCTAGAACGGTTAAAAAAAGCCATAAAAATAATAATAATTTTACAGTATGGGCAACTACAGGAATTAAAATAAGCAGACAAAGATTATATGAATTGTATGATGAAAAATGCATGAATACTAGTGATAAATTCAAAACATATGTAAAAAACTATTCAAAGATTTTTAAAAAAGTTTGTAAAGCCGCTAAGGCTATTCACATTAGGAATAAAATTAAAAATTCGAAAAATAAAATCAAAACTACTTGGAAAGTAATAGCTGGTGAGACTGGAAACGTCACCTGTCGTAGCTCTGATTTTGAAATTTATTTTGAAAATAAAAAGATTACCAATGATCATGAGGTTGCGACGGTCTTCGAAAAATTTTTTGCTGACATTCCGGTCTCAACTACGAAAAATTTAAACTCCTCACCTGCAGCTGCTGAAAAACTACTCAGAGACAATGTAAAGGAATGTAATGTCAATTTTAGGTTTAGAGAGATTGTCCCCAAAGATATCATTGATACTTTTAAATTAATAAATATTAAAGATACTACTGATCTCTGGGGCATGTCTACTAAAATTATCAAATCAATAATTGACATCATAGCTCCTCATTTATCAATGATTTTTAATGGCTACATAAAGAGTGGTGTTTTTCCTGACTTGATGAAGCACAGTAAGGTTGTACCTTTATTTAAAGCGGGACTTAAATCTGATCCTACAAATTATAGGCCTATATTGATTCTACCGACTCTAAGTAAAATGTATGAAAAAATAATTTTAAATCAGTTACTATTACATTTTAACTTAAATAATTTATTGCACAAAAATCAATATGGTTTTACTAAGGGTCGATCCACAACGGATGCTGGTATAGGTCTTCTTTATAGTATATTTGAAGCATGGGAGGATTCGCAGGATGCCCTAGGGGTTTTTTGCGACCTCTCCAAGGCTTTTGACTGTGTTGAGCATGCTACATTAATCAGGAAATTGCACCACTATGGCATTAGGGACTCAGCACTCAACCTTTTGACATCTTACCTCAAAAATAGAACTCAAAGGGTTGACATTAATAGTAAAAGGTCCAATGGGACCAAAATAGAATTAGGCGTCCCACAGGGATCCATTTTAGGTCCATTCCTTTTTCTCATCTGCATAAACGACTTACCTTATCTTGTTAAGGATAATGATAATGAGATAGTACTTTTTGCTGATGACACTTCACTTATTTTTAAAGTGAAGCGACAACAGTCAAATTACGACGAGGTAAATAGTGCTCTCTCAAAAACAGTACATTGGTTTAACGTTAATAACTTACTTCTAAATTCTAAGAAAACTAAATGTTTAAAATTTACTTTGCCCAATGTCAGACAAGTTAAAACCAATATACTATTAAATGATGAGAAGATGGATTTGGTGGACACCACTGTATTCTTAGGCATTACACTAGATAGTAAACTACAGTGGGGTCCTCATATTGCTAATCTTGCAGATAGGCTCAGTTCTGCAGCATACGCAGTCAGAAAAATACGGGAAATTGCTGACGAAGACACAGCAAGACTAGTTTATTTCAGTTATTTTCATAGTAGAATGTCGTATGGCATCCTCTTATGGGGAAACGCTGCCGACATTAATACGATTTATAAAATGTCAGCTTTTGAATCTCTGAGAGAAAAGTTTAAAGAAATTGGTATTCTAACTGTTGCTTCTCAATACATTTTGGATAATGTTTTATATGTTAGAAAGAATCTTAGTAAATTTACAACCAAAAGTGACAGTCACGGAAGAAACACTAGAAATAAGTACAAACTAGAAATACCGGTGATCAGACTTAGTAAAGTTAGTAAATCTTTTAAAGGTCAATGTGTACGCCTTTACAATAAAATCCCAGAAAAAGTTAAAAATCTTTCCATTAATAAATTTAAAAAAGTAGTCAAAGAACGTTTGTGTGCCAAAGCCTATTATAAGGTCAATGATTTCATAAACGACGGCACATCTTGGGAGTAGGATGGCTGCTTGCAAGGCTACTTCTACATTATTTTATGACTTTACAATTATGTATGTATGTTGACATTGTATAATTTTAAGTTACAGCATTGTAAACTTTATTTTAAAAGATTAATTTTTTTCTCACTTTTTTTGGTAAATAAAGTGGGCCCCGTGCGAGTTTCTTACGCCGGTTCTTCTCGCCGGGTTAGTTCCCGAACCGGTGGTAGGCATCATGTAGACTTTCAGAAAATATTTGCAAAAATTTATTCTGAATAAAAAAATTTGAGTTGAGTTGAGTTTTTGAGTTTCTGTTTTGTAGATTTATGATTGCTTATGAATTATGATCGACATTGATTGTGCGCACAGACGTAATCATTAGAGGTGATGGATTTTTCGTCATTTTCGAACGGGGAGAGGAGCCTTTAGAAATAATTTCAAATTCAAATTTTTTATTGAACAATATACAATAGTTTTGCATAGTTTAGAAGCTACAATAGTGTGCAGGCAGTGTACATCACGTCCTCTAATCCCATGCTAAGTAAAAACTTGTCTGACAACGGATGCACAGTGCACACCGAACAATTTTACCCTAATATAATATATTTTTCACACAACACTCACACATTCACATACACAAACATACTTTATCACGTATAATTTAAAAGTACAGTGCAAAATTAAATCTCTAGACTCTACATTTCTCTGACTATAATCGGTTCGTCATGCATCAAACGTCCTTGCATTGAAAACGTATATTATTCAACTTGCATTAAAAACAATACTCATTTGAGCATAATGTATGTAACCTGCATTTTAAATAATATAAAGTGTTTTTGTGAGCTACTAATGAGCAATAAATTAAGCTATAATAATATGACCCTACATCACAGTATAATAAATAAATACAGTAGAGCCGTGTTTTTCAATCTGTGGGACGCGAAGCTTCTGTAGGCGGGTCGCCAGAGGTCGAGACTCGAGAGAGCTAAATTTGAGTGAAAAAAGACGATAAAGATTTAAAGTAGGAGAATTTTAACAAAAGGTTGTATTCATAAACATGGGCACATACTTGATGAAAAAGCAAAGGGTATGGGGACAGCTAGGTCCCAATTCTCGAAATATTTTTTCGTACTGTGGAGGGTTGCATCATAAAAAAAATTGAAAATCACTGCAGGAGAGAGTAAACCATGTTTATATTAGACCGCATGAATCAGACGCACATAATAGCGTGATTTCTGTTAACTTGCAGTAGCAAAATATATTATACAAGCACGTAAAACTTGTATCAGCTGTGTTCAACTTGTAGTTGAATATCGAAGATATGGCTGAGTTGCTCTACTAATTTATTTTTATACTATAAACACATTATGCACCTGCTTGTTGAACAAATTGCACCTGTTGGGCAACAAAAAACCTTAAAAATATTTTTATTTTTGTTAAAATGTGTTCTAATAACTCCAAAATTAGAATTAAGTATACAATTCAACAAATTACTACAGTTAAAATAACGACAGACTAATACAAAATGTAGAGCAAAGAGGCTAGACTCTAGAGCGTCTATTTGTGTTTGTTTTAATTTTTAAAACAGTTTTTTTTTTTCTTAAGTATACTGATATTGCTCGAAACTCCGTTGCGCATAAAGTCGTTTATTTCGCGGGAACCGTATATTTTGCCATAATAAAAACTATCCCACGTCCTTTCCCGAACTTGATTCTCGACCATACGAACGGTTTAGCGATTTTAGCGTGAAGACGTATGAGACAGACAGATACACTTTCGCATTTTTAATATTAAGTAGTATGGATTTTATATAACTTTAACATTTTTATTTTTACGAAAATAAAGTAATTTAAAGGGGAGTCGGACTTAAGTTTGTAGGAATAGATTTGAGAGCTCACAAGTTACAGGTCATAGTTCCGAAAATAGGATCAACAAAAAAGTGTTGCACATGGACCGGTATAACCTCCGAGTGGCGAGCCGCGAGAGGAGTGAGGACAGTACGAGTCGGCACTCCGGCCCGTCGACACGCGCCGACCGCCAACTTTGATCGCGCCGCCAACTTAGGTGAAGTCATCGTTCAAAGTGGCATATCGAGTCCATGTTTTCTGTGTGTTTCTGTGTTCAGTGCCAGTGAGTGATCATGAACGGAACTCCGTCGAGGCGGCCCAAAAGTGCCTTTTCTGAAAGTGTAAGTTTCGCCAAACTCCCTTTTGCTATTTTTCCCGCTTTTTTATGTTTTTTATTCGTTAGGTTTACAAGAACGAATAGTTCTAAGCGCTGACGAAGTTTTGTTACTTAAAAAAGTTTTGAAACTTTGTTAAAATTACTGTAAACTCTGCTGTAAAACATGATATTAACACTCAACAAACTTTCCCCAATTAACTCCGAATTAAAGCGAACTTAAATTCGGTCTTGTCCTTGATTTAGTAGAGCACGACTTACACGGTCAGTGTCAAACTTTTGTAGACAAGGACGGTTGATGTGTGCGGTACGTGCGAGAGGGAGGGAAGACGGAGAAATGACCGCGAGAAATGTATCGCTCGTTCGCGAGAGTAAACAAGTATGTAGAGCCGGTAGAGTATTGGAACTGTGGTACGCGAACATTACGATGGAGCGCACCGGAAGGAGCTGCATTATCGTAACTATTTTTTATCCTCTCGCAAATTCAGTAATTAGGGTGTTACATGGGCAAATCTATATATATAAAACTCAAAGGTGACTGACTGACATGGTGATCTATCAACGCACAGCCCAAACCACTGGACGGATCCGGCTGAAATTTGGTATGCAGGTAGATGTTATGACGTAGGCATCCGCTAAGAAAGGATTTTGATAAATTCGCACCGCAAGGGGTTCAAATAGGGAATGAAAGTTTGTATAATATAATAATACTTCTTCACGCGAGCGAAGCCGCGGGCAAAAGCTCGTTAAGTCATAAGATGTACGGGAACTGCGGCCCGCCCCGCAGCAGCACGTCATAACATGCGCGTTCCTTTAGCTCTTAACACGTTGTTTCGACTGTGCCTATTAAGCCAATCTAGACAGTTTGAGGACTATAAAATTTCCGTGCATAGATAAGCGACTTCGTCAGGAGCGGTTATCATAGATACAATTCATTTTATATTGAGTTGTAGATTTGTTATGTCATATATTGTTATTTTTTAGTTTAGTTTATAATTCAGCATGCAATTTTGAAATGATGTAATACGTACTTGAATATGTCATGCCAAAGTTTGTCCCTCTATAGTCTCTCTTTTAACCCTGCACATACAGTTGAATAGATTTAGTTGATAGAGATAATTTGAGTCCCGGGAAAATAAGAAAATGTACGTTTCCTTAACGAATGCGAAAGTGTCTGTCTGTTACCTCTTCACGCCTAAACTGCTGGACCGATTTTGCTGAAATTTGGCATGTAACGATACGTCGAGTTCCGGGAAAAACACCGGAAATATTTTATCCTAGAAAAATGTACGGTACGCGCGATAAACGCATTAAACAACGGATAAAAGTAATAATAGTAAATAACCCATAAGTTATAATATAATGGACTTAAGATTGTAATTTGTAAGCAATCGAATCTTGAGTTCCGAGTTCTGACTTCTGACACATACTTCACTTCATAACAAGCCACAGTCACCCTGATAAGGCTAACACTGCGAATTGTTATACGCGAATATCAATTAGTCATGGACTGATCAAGGCCAACGTAATAAAACCATTATTACATATTATTAGTTGACAAATACATAAAAAGATGCAAAATAGGTACTTATAATAAACTTCGCAAACCTCACCGCAAACTTTTGAATCAAGTTAGAATTCAAACGAAGGTACCTATCAGAAAAAGTATAAAATAAGAATCTTATTAAAATTGTATGTATAAGAATATCATAATATTATAATATATGTAAGAATTTTAAAGAATTCTCAACAAACTCTTTTTCACTATCACCTCTTAGACTGCAAAAATGTTAGATTTATATTAGATTCCCAAAAAAATAAGAAAACATATTCTATGACGTCTTGTGATAATTTCTGGTAAAACACGTTTTTGAGTTATGCTTGGAAAGTTATAATAAATATTATCGTCTCATGGTAGAGTTGGCTGCCAAGCTATAAACATAATAAAACTTATTATTTCTTCCATATTTAGGCAAAAGTAATGAAAGACCTTCCACATAATATTATAAAATCCTTGTAAAAGTTGAATTTTAAGAAAATATTAACAATGTAACAACTAACAACGAATCCATACTAATATTATAATATTAAAATATGCGAAAGTATGTCTGTCTGTTACCTCTTCACGCTTAAACTGCTGAACCGATTTATAGAAATTTGATATGTAGATACTTTGAGCCCCGGGAAAGGACAACATAATATGGTAGTTTTTATCCTGGAAAAGTGTATGGCTCCCGTATTGCGGGCCATCATCTCATCGTCTCATCGTCATCAAAAATCAAAATCAAAATATTTATTTCTAAATAGGTTAACAAAGTTAACACTTTTAGAACGTCTACGTGAGGCCTATACCGCCTACCACCATCGTATAGTAATATGTAAGTTTGTATATAATAATATTATAATACACAGTACATAATAACTCTATGTTATAATATATTTTTTTTTGTACTAGAAATGTATTGTTTCCTGTACTAACTCTACATCACTGTACTGATGTGGTCAGTACAGTGATGTAGAGTTAGTGAGTTACTTAATGCTTTATGCCATCATAATTTATTCGCAGAGCTACGTGACAATAATAATAAACATAAGGAGTGACAGAATGTTTGAAACATCGTGAAATTGACGTGACATCGACGTGACATTGAACTGTTCCCGTGGGAAAGTATGTCAGTGGGACGAATCATCGAATTGAAGCGAATCGGTCATTCCCAATTCCGGAATAGATGGGACGAAATAAAATCTATTTCTCTTTCTCTTCTTCAAAGACTTTTGAGATTATTACTCAAGTGAAATAAGTAACATTATTAGTTTGAGTAAATAAATATTTATTTATTATCTCAAGTAATAATGTTATTTTTAACCCCGGACAAAACAGCACCCCTGTTTTGTTTATCAGTTTGACGTGTCTGTATGTCTGTCTGTGTGTAAGGTCCATGTCGAAAATGGATGGGTCATATGAACCACCTGGTGACGTATATAGGACGATATTAGAGCATAAAATAATAAGATTTAGCACTATGCCGTCACTTGTAATCTGTCCAACTGAGTGCTGGTGAGAATTCAAAAGTGCATGTAGAGTGAGTACATTTTGGTCATATTATGTATCTGTACGGCATTTTTATCATCGATAGACACATGAAAAATAATAAGAAAGCCCGCAGTGCCGTACAAAAATGATGCGCCACTAAGTAGGTATTTTTATTTTATTTTCTGATAATTTTCATGGTAAAGGTTATTTGATTTTATACGGCATAAGTTTCATACTGTTTAAATACAGCTTCGAATCAATTATTTCGCAACGCGGTACAAAAATAATGCGACAATGGAAAAAAATCGAGGGTTACATCCCCCTATTTTTTCGTGGTCCGGGGGGGATTTGAAACAGTACGGCTTCGGTTCCAAACATTATTTTAGCACTCAAAAGTACTATTAAAAATAATGCCGTCAAAAAATTTTTGTTCTTTTGAATAATAATCTTAATTTCATGGTATACTTGATTTTTTAAGCTGTAAAATTATTTGATTCTGTGCGGCAACTTTATTTTTAATATGATATTGTAAAATACAATTGTTATATAGTATTGCCGTTCAAAAGAAACTGTTCTAAAAAATTAAAGAGAAATACAAAAACTGAAATTTTAAATATTCATAGATTAATAAAATAAAGCTATTTTCTACATTTTTCCCTCGTCTTAAATAGTATTAAGTTATATAAATTAGGAAAAAATTATGCCGTACATTTTAATGCAGAGTAAGCAAAGTTCCGTACCATTATAGAGCAAAATTGTGTTTTTTGTATGGGAGCCCCCTTAATTATTTCTTTTTTTTTAATGTTATTATTTTTTTTAAATTAAAAATGAAATTGAGTATTTTGTGAACATTTCAGGTGACTACTACCTGTTGCCATTATTGATATCGAGCAAAAAATTGCAAAAAAATCATGTTTGTTCTATGGGAGCCCTCCTTAAATATTTATTTTATTTTGTTTTTAGACTGACAGGTCTGTCTCCAGGCTGTAACTCAAGAACGGTAATAGCTAGAGAGTTGAAATTTTCACAGATTATGTATTAATTCTATTGCCGCCATAACAACAAAATATATACTAAAAACAAAATAAATTTAATATCCCATACAATAAACGTGATTTTTTAAACATGTTTTGCTCGTTGACATGACATGATCATTGACATGACATGATGATAACAGGTAGCCACCTAGTGCAGCACGAGTCGGCGCATGAGTACCGGAAACTATTCCACCTCAATTTTTTTATGCGATCCTCTTCAAATTATATTATATATATATATATATATATATATATATATATATATATATATATATATATATATATATATTAGATAATAAAATTAAAATAAAGTAAATGTTTAAGGAGGGCTCCCATACAAAAAACACAATTTTTTGTCTACTTTTGCTAAGATAAAAAAAGATATAATCAATGTTTTTTTTTTTAATCTCTATTAACGATATTATTAACTATTGTATAGAGAATTTAAAAAAATATATTACTTAGACATTTTTATTTTTTTAAATATATTTTTCATGGGTTGAAAGTACCCAAATTTGAGATTTTTCGAACCTTTAAAAATTCATATCTTTAAAAATATTAACTTTATCGTGAAAAGTTATAGGATCTTTTTTATTGGTATTTCAATAAAGAATATAAAAAAAAATTGTCTGGTTGAAAAATAACAATTCCTTGCAATTGTTTAAACAATAATTGTTTAAACAATATGGCACCGGGTTGCACCATAGCAACATGCATTTATATCATCAGGAGGGCAATTTGAAGAGGATCGCATAAAAAAATTGAGGTGGAATAGTTTCCGGTACTCATGCGCCGACTCGTGCTGGACTAAAATGTTCATAAATTATTTAGTTTTATTTTTATTTTAATAATTCATAATAAAATTTAAATTAAATTAATAATTAAGGGGGGCTCCCATACAAAAACACTAATATTTTTCTTATTTTTGCTCTATAGTGTTACAGAATAACAGTAACCCTTCGTGCGCGAGTCCAACTCGCACTTGGCCGATTATTTATCTAGTTTTCTCTTTCGTTTGAAAGGTGATATCTAAGACGAGAGTGTTATTGCTTATTGGCCAAAATTCATCAATCAGATCGCTAGATAATTTCGGATTTGATAATTTCTACTTAAAATTCATACTTATTACATATAAAGCATTTCAAAATGTTAATTCGTCAATATGTAACTTGTAGCCGCGACGCCGCGCCGCGAAGTAAAAAACCGTGTTGGATATGTTTTAGATTGCTTGGGCCGGCCTCTCATAGAAAACAAGAAATGGAACAGTAAGAAATAAAAAGGGCGTAAGCGACAAAATGGTTTTTGCCGCGTAATTTAAAAACCATCAATATATTTCATGTAAGCTATGGGCAAATTAAAGTGTATGCTTGAACCAATCTATGTACAAATTTTGGAAGCTTAAATCACTCTCCTCTGTTGGCAAAATTAGAATCCCTTTTTTTACAGAGGTCTTTTTGATTGATTATTCTGTGTTATAAAAGTTGACCAATCGAGTTATGCTATGGGTAATTCAAAGACAAAAGACATGATGAATACTGACAATGAACTTTAATTTGTTAGTCATTTTAGTTATTGCTGAGAAAAATCGATATCGCTACAGCCAAATTATTAAGGCGTCGCCTTAATATTATGTTATTATCAATAATATTGTCAAATTATAAATGTCTCGGTATATTAATATTTTGGTCAACAATTATTATGTTATGCAAACGGTATAGGTTACAGTGTAATTGAAAATTGATATCAATTCGAAGTTTGCACAACAAAATAATTGAACTACCTACGGCGTTGGTTGATTAAATGCAAATAGTTGTATCTAAATATACTGCATAAAATGTAAATAACAAGTTAAATTATTATTAAATTACGTTTTAGATAAAAATAAATAAAAAAATAATCCAAGTAACTAAGTAATTTTCCTATAGCATCGGCATCGCCCGCGCGAATTCCTAAGTGTTCCTGGCTTATAAACTTTGATCCCCTATTTGTCCTCCCTTAGGGGTAGAATTATAAAAAATACTTTCTTAGTATATGTGGGTTTCTCAGTGGGAGGGCCTAGTGTCCTACATCATAATATTAATAATAGGAGCTCATGTGCTAAATCTTGATTTTCTAACTCTAAGAATTTAGCTCATTCGAAATTAATGTCAACCTGTTTTGCGGTTTATTTAAAATAAATTTCTTCAACACAAGTGCATACTTTTGATTTAAAATACAATACACTTCCTATGTTAAGAAGTTTGGTAGATAAAAATTGTTATCGAAAAAATGAGTGCTTCAAACAAAGCTCTACTCCATAAACAACAAGTTTAATGTACGATCTATGGTTTTACCTTCTTCATTTTATAGTCTCTATGTCTTTACAATCTACATTTATTTGTAGGCTGTATAAATGTTTATAGTTCTGCCCTTCCATATTTTCACTTTCACTCCTTCGATAGCAAAAGGAACAATCGTGGACTTATTCAGACTTAACGTCCGCAATTATTAGAAGAGATTTATACACACGATTACCTCCACACTAAAGCTTCGGCCAAACCTACGCGACTAAAGCGACTGCGAAGCGGGAGCGTCTGCAAAGCGGGACGTTCGCGTCGGCAGAGCGGGAATAATCTACGGTTTCGCACCGTAGTCACGTAGGTGTGCACACCAGTTTCGCGTTAAATAGAATAGAATAATTATTATTTATTTGCAGTAAAATACAAAAAAAATAATAACTTAAAATACCCTAAATAAAATGGTGACATTAAAATTATTAAATAAATCAGCCGCAAATTGGACCAAGCTCGGCAGTGTTGGCACACCTAGCAGGTATCTAACGCCGGTCTTCCGCTTGACCAATTGCATACGCTTCCGTCCCGCGTTACTGACGCGTAGGTTTGGCTGAAGCTTAATGTTGCGCAGTTGCGCTCTTGGTGTGTGAGCGCTATTTTGAATTTCTATTTGGAGAGATGCACTGTAATCCTTTAATTGCTAAAACGGAGAGATGTTAAGACTCTATATTTTATGTAAACACTTAACAGTGTATTCGCACTGTTACCACAATATGCTGTTTTCAATTTTAATTCATTTCATTATTAAGAGTCCGTATACGAAATTTTTCCGATTTTGCCGAAATTGCAAAGGTTCGCTACAGAAATATTATTAGGTTTTTTCCCCTTATTAGACTTAAAAAATATATATATTAATAGATTTAAAATTTAAGCGCGGAAAGCCGACTCGAACTTGCGGCGAGTAATATAATGTGAGATTTAGGTTGTTTTGAATCGTGTTTTTTGGCACAATTTTTTTTTCTTTCTTCTCGAATTGGATAGAATTTTATCTATAGATTATTTCTGTCGTTTTCTTTTTATGAATTACAGCTTCAAGTTGCCGAAATTAACAGCAATTCTTGGCCCATTTTCTCTAAAATTTTGCCGAGTTACATATTTTTTTACTTAACTATTTCACATTAAAGTGGTAAAAAATAATTCCAACATTTTATAGACGACTTTCTCAACAATACATTGCATTTTTTTCATACCGTTAAGACGTCAATACAATCCATAAACAGGTGATATTCTAAACCTTTTACAGCAAAAATCACAAAACTGTCGCGGGTTTGAGTTGGATTATTTAAAAATACTTAAAAAAATAAAAAATCTAGCTCTAACATTAGATTATAATTGAAATGATCTTACTTGTTGTGCATTAAAACTTATAGAAATACTGTATTTTAACTGTTAAATCACGTCTGTAAAATCAGCGAAATCGGCAACGTATACGGACTCTTAATGTGAACAAAAAAATACGTGCTGCACTGTGCCGCAGTAAAGCTATTGCATAGCATTTTTATGCAATTATAATTCGCATGCGTCTAGTCGCACGCACACAAACACCGTGCCGAAGTCTGACAACACTGAGGTGCACCTCAGTGTTGTCAGGCTTTTTGTTACGGAATTTCTTGATTCGGTCGCCGCACTCAAAGTCCGCTGCACTGTAGTCCGGTCGAATGACTCAAAAGAGGGTTCGGTGAGTTAGGCCCTCTTACTCACTGAACGAAGCACAGAAGCGATATAGCTAATAATCAAACAGAAATAGAAAGGAATATTTAAAAACGAGCTATTTCCCGCGGCTTCGCTCGCGTTAAGAAGTATTATTATTAGACATCGGATTATATAATGTATTTGCATACTTGCATATGCAAATGCATATAATGGCACTTTTTGGGCGATAGTGCATATTTTGGCAATTTTTCGTTGATATTGCACATTTCGGTAGTTTTATGCCCTCGTACCTTATCCAAACTAGCTATCATGACACACCGAGGCGAAAAAACACAGGTACGATAGATCAAAACACTTCATGTGGCGCCATACCCATTTAAAGAATGTAATACACCCAATAGGTACAATATCTTTCTAGAAACAAAATTTTTCTTTGTAGCTTGGACCATTAGTAAAAAATATGAATTTTTTACTAATGTTGCAAGCTACTAGTTAACAATTTAATAAACTTCCATGGGCATAAAGATTGCAATCGGAAAATGTTGGTAGAAAATTATTATTGGTGCTGTACTTATAAGAAATGAAAAATCCTGGATTTGATGAAATTATGAAATTGACGCTTTTATTAACGGCACCACCACTCTTCAAAAAATAATAATATTTTAATATTAAGTGAAAATTGATTGTGCATATTTTGTGCATATTTCGGCCATTTCGGCACTTTGATCGTGCATATAATCCGATGTCTAATTATTATAAACAAACTTTCATCCCCTATTTTAACCCATTGGGGGTAGAATTAATTAAAATCCTTTCTTAGCGGATGCCTTTTTTTTTTTTGAGACGGGGAATGCTGTTGCGCATGCCGGAGGGTTTGGGGACACTCCCCCGGCTATGTAAGTCTTACATAAAGCTGCGGCCGTAAAGATGGTGAATTGACCGCAGCCCTACCCACTAAAACCCGTCTATACTCTTCCTCACTTCGCACGCAGGATTGCGAGAACGCGTGAGCTTTCTTTCCGCGGCTCTGCGTGCGCGTGCCTGCTTATCCCAGCAGGCCCTCCTCGAGCCCATACGGGCTCCGTGGCCAAACAGAGGCCCTTCCAGGGCTTGTGCAGGCCTGACACTTTGGTGTCGCGATGCGCGAAGAGTACGCAGCGCATCGCGACCCTCTTGGGGATTCTTAGCGGATGCCTACGTCATAACATCTACCTGCATGCCAAATTTCAGTCCGATCCGTCCAGTGATTTGGGCTGTGCGTTGATAGATCACCATGTCAGTCAGTCACCGTTGAGTTTTATATATTTAGATAAAGCTTTTCTTAATTTTCACTTTTCCTGAGCGTGTAGTTCGAAAACGGATGAGAATTTGGAAAAACTGTATAGAATTTAATTTATAGAGAATTTAATAATCTTTAATGTCGTCATAGAATATTTTTTGCTACAGTGCATTAAGTTTTTTAGTTCGCCCTCCCCTCCCTCCGGATCACCTCCTAGACATCAGGACTTTTAGTATGTTTTGTCCTTAACCACCCTGAATAAATTCCTGCAGAAATTGCTTAGGTTCCCGCTCACGCATTCTACAACTACTTTGTTGACTGAGCTACTGGGATAGTTCCCGAAACCGTGTTGGTAGTTGGCACCAAGCAGTTTTTTCGGATAGTTACTTACTAACCAATTTCGAAATTAAACTTTTATCATTTTCATTTCATTGTTTAAAAATAATTTGTTTACAGTAAGTGTTGTAAGTATACAGTAGTAAACTGTGATTTCGTGCTGCTAGCACAAAATGTATGCTGGCGGCTGGCGCCTGGCATCTGCCGCTAGTAACACAAAAACCTGTCTTTACAAATGTGAGGGGTGATTATGAAGGTCGCGAAGAATTGGACCTTGATAAAAAATGGCTTCCGAACAAAAAAGCCGTGAACCACAATTTATAATTTAGGTTTTAAATCCACATCCAATAACTTACAAAAACTACAGTAATTAATTTTTAAAAGATTTTTTACCAAAGCTTCTAATTTCGTGTCAAAATTGTTATTAATAATTAATTAATAATATTAAAAATGACATTTGAGTTTTTACATGCCACATGGTTGCTCGTTAAGTAGTTACAAGTGAAGTGAATTTTTGAAATTACAATTTAAACCTTGATATCAAAATAATTGTCGATTATAATTTGATTAAGGGCCTGTTTCACACCTTTCTGATAAAGTGCCGAATAGGCAATTCACAACTGTTTTGATAGATTCTTCATACTTCATCTGTCAAGTTAAGTGGGGGATAGCCTATTCGGCACTTAATCAGGAAGTGGTGAAACAGGGCCTTATTAATAGATAACAGACTGAGTACCAGACTAACATGAGAGGTAACAACTTGAATTCGATAATTTGAAAAGCCAAATTAGAAATAAAAAATTTAATATGTCAGTAAGAATATTCCCTATATTACGCAACGGTCGGATCAGAGGGCGTTACTAGCACATACAGTAAATAATCCGACCAAAGTCCGACATGTTGCACACGTCATATCAGAATATTGACAGAGACGTTGTCAAACGTCGAACAAAACTTGTTTACTGTTTAAGCCGGTGCTGCTTCTAGCGTGAAAACATTGCAGTAATATTTAGAATTCATGGTGCTCCCGCACCGCAGTTAGAAAATGTTTGTAAACATTGCAGTAATATTTAGAATTCATGGTGCTCCTGCACCGCAGTTAGAAAATGTTTGTAAACATTGCAGTAATATTTAGAATTCATGGTGCTCCCGCACCGCAGTTAGAAAATGTTTGTAAACATTGCAGTAATATTTAGAATTCATGGTGCTCCCGCACCGCAGTTAGAAAATGTTTGTAAACATTGCAGTAATATTTAGAATTCATGGTGCTCCTGCACCGCAGTTAGAAAATGTTTGTAAACATTGCAGTAATATTTAGAATTCATGGTGCTCCCGCACCGCAGTTAGAAAATGTTTGTAAACATTGCAGTAATATTTAGAATTCATGGTGCTCCCGCACCGCAGTTAGAAAATGTTTGTAAACATTGCAGTAATATTTAGAATTCATGGTGCTCCCGCACCGCAGTTAGAAAATGTTTGTAAACATTGCAGTAATATTTAGAATTCATGGTGCTCCCGCACCGCAGTTAGAAAATGTTTGTAAACATTGCAGTAATATTTAGAATTCATGGTGCTCCCGCACCGCAGTTAGAAAATGTTTGTAAACATTTTCTAACATAAAAACATTTACTAACAAATTTTGTCAATTGTTACATTTTGTGAGGAACTGTTACATGTTATAAGTGCTCCTACAGTCTACTCTAATAGAAAATGTTTACTAATGTTTGCTAACATTTTATAACATTTAAATCTGGTATTGGCTCACCGCCTGGCGCATACCCCGTCGTCCTTTATAAAAGGTTTACTAACAAAAAAAATTTGTTATTTGTTTTGCTACAATTTGCTAACTTACGTTTAGTAAACTTTATCTAACATGAAAACATTTTTAACATTTTTTTACATTTGTGACTAAATGTTTGCTAACAAATGTTTACTAACGTTACTAAACATTTTCTAATTGCGGTGTGGGAGCACCATAATATGTTGTTTGAGTACTCTGTATAACCGTCGTTATTCTCGGAATTATGTGTAATTTGCATGTCATGTATTGTATCCGTGATTTTAGTTAGGCTATTCGTATGCGGTCAGCGTATGATCTATACAGTAGGTATACATAAAATACATATACAAATACAACTAAAAAATCCAAGTTGTATTAAAAAAATGAATCATTTATTTTCTGCCATAGTTACAAATGTTAGCTAAAAGTTAAAATAACTTACAAATAACTTTTTTCTATTATCAAACCCACACTTTATTTAATATTTTTTATGCTAAATATGTGTCTACTGTCTGTCAGTCTGTCTCTTCACTCAGCCGCTGAACTGATTTCAAGAAATTCGGTACAGACATGATCCCGGAACAGGATAGTTTTATCGCGGTAAAATGTACGGTATCTACCAGAAAAAGAAATTCATTTCCACGCAACTAAGTCGCGAGCAACATCTAGTAAGATGGAAGAATATAGTTGGTACATCAGGTTGACATCAGGTACATAATATTGTAACTCAGTGTTTTTCAAACTGTGAGTCGCGAAGTGTGGGGAACGTCGCTTCGCGTCGTGGGGGGGTCGCTAAATATAATATTAGATTTTTGAATACCAGGAAGATCGTGTCATAAAAGAGGTTGAAAAACACTGCTGTAACTTAATATTTGTTTCCTATTTATATACGGAACGATGAAAACAATTTAAGCATCTTAATACACACTGAAAGTTTGTTGACTTTGTATAATGCAAGTAATAAGCATATTTTCTTTTTATCTCGCTTGCTTATATTAATTTCTTTATTCTTTGCAGCTAGGTTCTTAGATGTTTTAATAAGCTGAACTTTATTATAATAAGGTTTTATTTATGTTTTATTCTCATTTCTCGGCTCGCGCGATGTTTTAATTAACTTTGTGCCTTACAGAGGCGATCGCTGACATTGTTACTGCCAAAATGCATTTTCCTCTTTATGCATTTTGAGATGCTTGCTGTTTTGTTTCTGTTCTTTCACTGTAATTTGGCCTCTGTGTCCTATTATGTCTTTTAGTTTTTACTGTCTCACAATTTAATCCTTTTTCTGTCGTTCTTCAAACTGCCTTAAGTTGAATTGGTACTCAGAGATTTTTGCGGTTGCACTCAGAGTTACTAAAACATAACTCTACTTCAATGTAAATTAATAATTGGCCTTAACAATGATTAACTAACAACTCTAACATTTATAATATGATAGTAGTGATATTGCAACTGGTTGTGTTGGGTGTCAAAGGAGTTGTCAGTAAGTTAGGCAAAGTGTGGTGTAACTTGGCCTCTGCGCCATTGGCTCTCAGTTGAACTATGAACGAAGATCCGGTGAACTACTGATTGGTGATTCACTGAACTTAAGCCATTTATGTTTTAATCGTTCTCTAATTGGATGTCTAATAGAAGTCTGTAATTTAGTGCAGGCGTTTTGGGTAAGAACATTTTTACCACACTTGTGGTGATCATGATGATTAGTAAATAATAATGTGGTGATGATTTGTATAATGAAGAATTTAACAGAAAATGTGTTAAGAAAAAATCTTGATTAAATAATTAAGTAATCATTAAATATTACTGAGTTCGGCTATCAGAATATGTCTTTAGTCTCCACGTGATTTTGTCTCAGTCGTCCATTTTTGATGCCGCGGGCTGTTTTCCGAAAGTGTAGCGCAATGGAAAATCTTGCAGGGAAATTGGAAAGTCACAAACTGCAATCTCACTTTCAAACAGTTCGGAATATAGTGCATAGTGATTACGATACTTGCATACTGCATAGAAATAAGTACTGTACTAGTAGACAAAGAGAAGTGAAGTAGATATCTACCTAGTTAAAAATTAATATCTCTATTTTAAATAAACTTCTTTCTAGATCTTTTAATTACAAACGTTAAAATAGTATTTATACTAATAGTGCAGGAAGATTACATTTGTTTGAGTCGGATAGGCTCCAAAAATAACGAACTGATTTTCTTAGATCGAAGTCCCGGAAAAGTTTGTTTGTATCTCCTTCTGTCTGTCTATCTCGTCTGTTTATCTCTACACACCTATAATATCCTGGAAGAGGATGTAGGGTAGTTTTTATCCCGAGAAAATTTGATAATGAAATTTCGACATTTTTTTCTCATCTTTTTCGAAAGGCATTTTGTTCGAAAGTCGCCATAACTAGTAAATAATAAAGGCAGAACTATAGTAACCCTTACATAATAAAATGTCTACTTTATCTAATGCACTATAATGAATCATAAGTGATAATATTAATGACTATACACCTTACACTGTATATTATATTAGTTATCACTTATCAACGAATGGAGCACATACACTGATAAGTAGTATCAAACTACAGACTACTTGTGTACAGACAGCACAAAAATTGCTATATCACTTATGAGTATAATATGTACAATGTACCATCGAGGAAATTGATTCCTAGGCAGTTGACAGACGTCGTTTGGTCGGCTTATGTCAATTCAATGTTAGCTGTGATCGGGATGAGTTTGACTTAACGCGACCAAATTAATTAGGTCCGCCATCTTCTTAGGAATCAACTTCTCTGATAGTATAATGTACATAGATACCTGAGTCAAATGCCTGTGTATTTTGAGGTTTGTTTTCCCTTGACTTTGCCTAAAGTATTTTAACCTCAGTCAGTGCAAATAAATTATATTATTATGTAATTATAATATTTGTCTTCATTCAATTTTTACTAGCAATTTAGTAATATTTCCTGCCTGGAAATTATTTTATTCTATTATTGTATTTCTAAAAGTTTTGAAATGAGTTTATCAGTTCCTAGTGAATTTTCTTTTCTTCAGAAAAAAATACATTGACTAGCGAGTAGCGTGTATGCTGAATATCAGAATGTTTAAGATGTGTTTTGTTGACAGTACATAATATTTCTCTGTCTTATACACAATACAATGATAAACATATTTATTATTTGCATTGTTTTATCGAAGCAAGACGGTTTGTACTCGTTTGAATGTAGTATATTAACAAGCATTTAGTACCTACGTGAGTCAAAACAGGTTAACATATAACTTTTTGTATCTACTGCAGTAGTACAAATGCAAATATTATCTGTACGGATGTAGATAACAGCCAACAGGTAACCCTTTTTACGCCGAATGTCGCATTCTGCTGGGGACCTACCGCGAATATTCGGGAGATACGGAAACTCGGCTTAAAACTCGGCGGCACTGACATTATCGAAACCACAGGAATATCGAAACTACCTTCTTGTAGCTTTGAATATTCTGCGGGGCTAAATGGTCGCTTTGGAGAATCATATTAGGAATCATAATATTATGATTAATTTTTAGGGTTCCGTAGTCAACAAGGAACCCTTATAGTTTCGGTCTGTCCGTCCGTCTGTCCGTCTGTCCGTCTGTCTGTCTGTCTGTCCGCGGTTTAACTCAGAGACTATAGGACCTACAAAGCTGTAATTTGGCATGAATACTCATATTAATGATGGCAACAAAATGGTACGTGAAATCGTAAAAAAATATATTTTTTTATGGTACCTCCCCTACACATCAAGCGGGGATGAATTTTTTTTTTCGCGCCCACCCCATCGTGTGGGGTGTCGTTGAATAGGTTTTTTAAAAATATTGCGAGTATTCATAGATCATTTTCCGATTTAGGGATCCGTTTGTGAAATATTAAGTTTTAAAGTGGAAAAAATCGTTAGAGTCCAGTGTCCCCCCCTTCTACCAGCTAAACGGTTAGTTCTGGAAATGTGAAAAAATTCACGGGAGTAGGAAATATGCTGAATTTAAAAGGAAAACAATCACGGCTAAGAAGACTTCATAAGTTATTGAGTAATAGTCGATCAACTAAAAAAAAAAGTATTCGGTGAAGTATAAAGGAACTTTTCGTTCAAATTCCTTTGAAAGTAACTGAGATGATGTTGTTAGTAGTGTAAAACACGCTATAAATGTACGTTCATTGACCATAAAAAAATTGTCAAAAACTAGCGGTACTACGGAACCCTATATTGCTCGTGGCCCGACACGCACTTGGCCGGTTTTATTTTAAATCGCAAAATGGTCACTCTGCTTGCAATTCATGTCTAGTAAATTCGTACTTATTTGACATTCGTCAGTTTGATAGTTTTAATAATTTGCTCATTTGATTGAGAGGAATTGCTAAATGTGACCATTTTAGCCCCGCTGGTCTTCAAATATAATTACATAATATAATAATAGATTAAGCCACATTAAGGCATTACCTTCATATTATGATTGTCAGAGTTTATATTATGAAATTTTGTTCCAAGCCCCAAGATTTGGGGCTTGGAACATAATAACCTATCCATTAGCTATTCCACCTTTCTAAGCAGCAATATAACTCTACATTTCATCATTTTAATACTTTATATCACCCAAGTGACTTTCCAATAACTACAAGGTCCTTTTATCCTTTCTACTAAGCTAATAAAGATTTTTTCTTATGATTTATGATCCATAAGTGCCCCACTCCAGTAATTATTATTTAATCTAGTTATTGGCGCAGTTGCTCTACAATTTGTTGTTTATGGTGCTAAGTAGATAATTGCATATGGGATAAATATTATTGTTGCGGTAAGATAATTTAATGAAAACTAATATATAATATAGATTTACTGTATTTCAATAATAATTATTTAACAACAGTATGTTGTTAATTTAAATGAGTTTCGAGACTATTCCACTAATATTTTTTTTGGATATTTACGTGTCAAATGTACTTATAACACCTGACACCTCTTTTGTAGTCGGGGATTAAAAACGGAGTCAATTAATCTATGAAAATAAAAAAAAAGACGGGTTGCACTCCGGGAGTGCCGGCAGAAGTGAAAACTTGATTATTAACGTTGTGCATTTTTAACCCATTTTTTATGAAAATCGATTATTAAAAAATCGATGTTTTTAATTAATCAAAACCCTTACAATCGAGTTCGAGTTCGAGTTCGAGTTCGATTTCGAGTTCGAGTTCGAGTTCGAGTTCGAGTCCGAGTTCGAGTCCGAGCTCGAGTTCGACACAAAACACTACTCTCCAACCGTCTTACGGTTTTTACAAGGTTTTTCGATCAGCACGAGAATATGACGCGAGTTTCACAGTTTTTACCCATCCCACAAAAGTGCTCAACGCCGCTAAAGAAGTTTTCACTTCAAAAATTAAGTTTTGTTAGTCTCTCTAAAAGTCGATAACGGATGAACCGATTTGGCTAATTTTAGTTTTGAAATATTAGTAAAACGAAATTTTATACTAGGAGGGAAGCGATGCAAAGTTCACCGACACATCTAGTTCTTAATCGAATTGAATGATAATAATGATTGAAAGTAATTAATATGGCAAAGTGGCAAAGGCGTTTGTAAAGTAGCGGCTATGGCCTGTACCGCGCGCGACTGAGCCTAGCTTTATTGGCCACCGTAAAAATAGACCAAATCAGATACCACACGCCATCATCAGCACCACTAAAGGTGGTTGACCTCAACGTGAAAAAATGTAGAGCATACCTGATACAGCTTTAAGCTTAGATCATTAGCAACCATGAACCTACTAATAAAAAGTTAAAAGATCCACTATATTTCGATAGTTATACAATTTTTTGTCTTGATGTCAGATGAAAAATATGCTTGGCAATTGGCATACAAAGACATTACATTGTATAACTATATTATCGTATATAATATACAAAGTTACCATTCTATTAGTAACACGGTTAATTATAATAACCCTCTTTAACACATTTACATTAAAATAATAATTTTAATTTTGGTCTACAGAGAGTTAGGTTGCCCTCTGTGAATTTAAACAATTTTCCATTCTCGTTAGTACAAATTGCCATAATTTAATTGCAATGCGTTATTATTTTAATAAATTGCTGACGATATATTAAGCTCAGCAACATTTACAAAATACGTGTGATTAAAAAAGTCACGTAATATTGAAAATACCAGCGGCCTTCTCTCAATATTTAATGATGCCCACAGTTCGGCAGATTGACATTATGTAAATCAGTACTAAGTTATGTATGAACTCAATTATTGTTCATATTATTTTAGAGGGCGAGCCCAGTACCCGATTCTATTTAGGAGAATTCGATTTTTATTCGATCCGTTTTCTATCAAAATACACAGTATACTTCTATATCTATACTTATTATAAAACAAAGTCACTTTTTTTCACTCATGTCCCTTTGTTCCCTTTAATCTTTAAAACTACGCAACGGATTTTGATGATTCTTTCAGTGTTAGATAGCCCATTTATCGAGGAAGGTTATAGGCTATATTTTATCACGCTAAGATTAATAGAAGCGAAGAAATAGAGGAAAATGTGGAAAAAACGGGGAAAATTATTTGAAAGGGCTAACTTGAACGCGCTAATCTCAGGAACTGCTGGTCCGATTTGAAAAATTATTTCAGTGTTAGATAGCCCATTTATTGAGAAAGGCTATAGGCTATATTTTATCACGCTAAGACTAATAGGAGAATGTGGAAAAAACGGGGGAAATTATTTGAAAGGGTTTATCTGGCGAACTACTGGAGCAATTTTTATGTTATTTGGCACAGATAAGAAGTAAACCACATGAATCGTGATAGGCTATCGATTTTAATCATTTTTTCAGTGGCTATATATTTTATACCCGTGCGACGCCGGGGCGGGTCGCTAGTAATATATATAATATAATAATAGCTTCCACGCCGGCTTCGGTGACGGTGGCCGGTTTCATTGAAACCAGGCCAGGTACGCAGGAGTAATTTTATAGTGCCCAAGTGTGTGCGCAGTACACAAGAGCACTCTCTATTCCTTTACTCTCATAACCCAGTGGGACGGAAGACCGATACGACCGGCAAGAGATCAGGCGCAGGACTGACTTTTTACATGCCCATCCGACGATCTTACTTGTCAGACAATCAGGTAATCAGCCTGCATTGTCCTAACCAAACTTGGAAATAATATTATGTTTCCAACGCGGGAATCGAACCCACGACCTCCGAGTCAAGAGCCGCGCTCTCTACCACTAGACCACGGAGGCGTGTAAAATACACAGTGCAGGTGCAGTTGTCTATTCATTTATGTCAAATGCGTTTGATTGGTCCAAATGTAAAGTACTTTTTAGACGTAACGAATGCAATATTGCTGTTCGATAGGAAATGGCTTGATCAAGCTAGGTGGCTAGTGGTATAAGTAGGCAGGGATTCCTGACTAGTGGGAGCACCTCTTCGAGAAAGAGACAAAGCCTATAACTTAATCTATTTGTATTAATTTTCATTAGCGTGTCTGTTTGTCTGTCTCTCTATCTGTCTGTCTGTCTGTCTGTCTGTTGTCTCTCGACGCCTAATCTGCAGAATCGATTTTGCTGAAATTTGTTATAGATACTTTAAAGAGTATAGAAACTTTAAGTCCTAGGAAAGGACATAGGATATGTTTTATGCCGGGGAAATGAACGGTTCACGCGCGATATACGAATTTTGGAGCAACGGAGTTGCGGTATCATCAAGTATTAATTTGTAATCCGAAGGGATCTGTATAAAACAGTTTGGGAGCCCCTGCGCTAGAGTAATTCGGCAAAAGCGAATAGTTAATGCCGTTCAGGGAATGTCGTTCAGCAATATTAAACACCAGATATTCCGATTCAATTATTCCCATTGTTCTTAATTTGTCAATAATATTAAATACATTTTTTGTGCTTACTCTTCACTTTGTAAAGCCTCTTCTAGAAAATTCATGCACTTTTCTATGAAAATTTTAACTCGCATAGTTCATATTCTAAACTAAAAAATATTGGCAATATTTTTTTACATTCTTTACATTTAATTTCTTTTCTATCCTATCCAAAAAATTCACTAATTAAACGAAGCCATGCATAGCAAAGTGTTATTTATATTTTCTCTCTTTGTAGAGTAAACTACGCGAGACTTCCTGGCATGGCTGCCGTCATGTCAGTCTCATCATTGACACTTATGTATGGAGTAAAACGACGCTACTGTTTACAACACGACCCGGCCTTGACTGACGATTACCGCTCTGTTATAATGAAACAACTGATATAGATCAATTAATACTATGTAATGCTCACAAGCATCAGAAATAGGGGCTGGACCAATATGAATACTGAATGCTGATAGTATGATATAATATCTTTGAGTCCAACTGCAGGTCCAGGTCCAACTGATAACAGCTGATTCCCGGTTTTGCTATTGGCCTTTGGCAAGGCTTTTTGTATCATGTATGGCACTAAAGATACCGATTGAATATGGCCAAAAGAAATTCGAAACGCTGTCCAAGTTATTTTTCTCGTTCAAAATATGAGTAGTTTATAACAAATATATTTAAATTTTTGAATTAAGTTTTTTGAGTAGAGTTTTGAGTTTAATGAGTTGAGTTTTAAAATTTAGAATCGTCCAGGCAACTCGAAGCCTACACAAGAATGTCGTCGTGTCACTTTAATTAAATTTTAGTAGGTAACCTTTTGCAGTACATAATTAGCAACAATGTAGGACGCAGGTTCACTGAACTGTGCAGGGGTTGGGTAATGATCCGTGATAATAGGTAATATCACTTAATCCTCGTGTCTTGGGATCACTTGTTGCTTCGCTAAAGTGACGTGTGGTCGATCATAATGATGTAACAACAAAATGTTGCTTGTGGTGATGTTTCTGCGATGTCTAAGCAATTAAGGTGCTTTTGGTATTGTTTTGTAATTCCTAACCACTTGCGTTAATCCGAGTTAGAGTAAAACCTTGTATAAATACGAGGAATTAGAGGTTGGTTTTTGAGAGGATGGTTTTTTAACCTGTAAGTCGCGACTTGCGACCCCCACGGGGTTGCGAAGTTTCTATAGGAGGGTCGCTGAAATAGTTCTATCGACCTCCGAACCTCTGTTTATTTCTTAAAAAATATATTTTAAAGAGGGGGTTCACATCATTAAAAAGGTTGAAAAAACACCTAAGGGTGCGTCCACATTTGTATCATTTGCGCGATCAGATCCCCGATCAGATCTCCGTCGCGTATCATCGAAGCGTGTCAAAATGATACGCGTATCATGATACGCCCCGATCGCTTTTAACCGCGTATCTAATACATGCCGTATCAAATTCTCGCATGATCGGCAGAATGATCTAATAGGCGTCCACACTATGACACGCATACTTGATACGGCGCGATGATCGCGACGGAGATCTCATCGGAGATCTGATCGCGTAAATGATACAAATGTGGACGCACCGTAACTAGAGAAATAACGTAATACTTGACCCAGGATTGACTTAAAAACTTAAACATAGGCTCGGGTGGACCTTGTTTTTGTTTGTGGACAAAAATATCAAAAGCTTATCCTGAAGTTTATTGTTTGTCTTTCAGTCAAGAACAACTTGGTCGCACCGATACACCTGGTTTCTATTAATTTGCTAGCTTAATGTCCCTAACTAGTAACTACAGAGGGAATTTCATAGAAGTTCTCAGAAATCATTTGCTGAAACCATCTAACAACGTAATGGCGATATTTGTAGCGCGTTCCAACTCCGAGAAATCGGTGGCAAATGCAATATAATACAAAATCACTTCTCCCCTCTCTTTACTTCTAAGGGTGAAGCCAAACGACTGTAATTTGTGAGTGTGAGTCGCAGAATTTCGGTCGCGTAAATATCTTTTCATACAAATCATGACTCACAAAATTACGCTCGTGTGAATCAAACAGGACTTTGGTATGAAACCGAATGCAGCAGAATTTCTGCCAGCCGAAATTCTGCGACTCACAACTCACAAATTACGCTCGTTTGGCTTCGCCCTTAGAGTTTGTCGTCTTATACACGATATTTCAACATTTTCCCGGCTTTTTACTTATCCGAACGATTAGTTGACCCAATGTTTTCGCAAAACACAGTCCCCAAGTTCATTTAAGCCAATTAAATCAAGAATTCAGTATGATATCATAGCCGCAGCCTGTAGCGAGCTAGCGACACAAACCGGCTCTGATACACATTTCGCGACGCCATTCCACCAATACCTGTAGCTAATAAATACAAGTTCTTATGTATTTACATAGTCACATTTTTGAGTATAATATTACGTTTATTTCGTCTTTATATTACTAGATGACGCCCACATATCCGTTGCGCCAAAATTCGTTTACCGCGCGCGTTAAATTCGTTTATGTCCTTTCCCGGGACTCAAAGTATCGACTCTATCGCGAATTTGAAAAAAATCGGTTCTGTGGTTTGGGCGTGAAGATGAAACAGACAGACAGACAGACACACTTTCGTATTTATAATGTTAGTATAACACCTGCAGCTGCTGTATCATGATGATCATAATGCTGAACACTTTCTGCCGCGCACTGTAAAACTCTGGAACGAACTGTCACCAGCAGTATTACCGGACCTGTACGACCTGCAAACCTTCAAGAAAAGAGCGTATTCCCTCTTAAAAGGCCGGCAACGCACCTGCAGCTCTTCTGATGTTGCGAGTGTCCATGGGCGACGGTAGTTGCTTTCCATCAGGTGACCCGTTTGCTCGTTTGCCCCCCTTATTTAATTTAAAAAAATCTTTACTCTGATGGCTAACATTTTTTAAGATAGGTTTCCACCCAAACTCCAAAGATGGTTCCTATGTGGTGCCTATTCTTCCTCCAAACTTCCACACTTAAAAAAGTTCCACTATACAAACAGCTTTTTAAACACTGTAATATGAAGGTAGTATAGATAAAATGTTATATTATTGCCTGTGCAAGTTCAAAAACATACTATATTATCTACTCATACATAGATGCTTCCAAAATATTAATATTATCTTTATGCCAGCGACGAAGTTTAAGATTGTACCGACTTTCCATAAAGTTAAGATTGTGATAGTCTGTCATACGGGTAGATAGAAGCAGTAGGTACGAAAGATTTGATATCTCATCCTTCAGTAGTTTATAGTTCCTATGATAGAGTTTATAGTTCCTACGATAGAGTTCACAGTTGGCATATCTACCTCTATTTACTTAAGCTATACTATGTTTCGAAATCTAGATGATCTTATTTGAATCTTTTATTATTTATACTGATTCTTGTCTTTTATGGTGTCTATTAAGTTACTAATATTATTATTTGTTTGCGAGTTTCTTACGCCGGTTCTTCTCGGCGGGGTAGTTCCCGAACCGGCGCGGTGGTAGGCAAAGTAGTTTCTTCGTTCGACTTTCAAAATGAGTGTCATGATACCCATTTTGAACAAAAAGATATTTTATTATTTATTTATTTATTTATTATAAATACCAAAGTGTGTCTGTGTTTCTGTTACCTCTTCACGCCCAAACCGCTGAAGCGATTTTGCTGTTTGGTAGGGGGATACTTTGAGTCCCCAGAAAGGACATAAGATACTTTTTATCCCGGCAAAATTTACGGTTCCCGGGCGATAAATGAATTTTGGCGCAACGTAGTTGCGGACGTCATCTAGTAACTTAAAACTATGCTCGGCTAGTACATATTATTTATTATTATCTGAATATTTTAATCTGTATAGTTTACCTTGTTATTACTAGATATATTTCAAAATCCTCTGTATTTGTCTGTCATATGACTATTTTCCAATATGCCAGACAGAAACAAGCAGACATTGTCTGTGCGCATGCGCTGTCTAAATATTTATATTAGTCAGGGGGTATTTTTAAACCCCGGTAAAAACAGAGGGGTGTTATTAGTTTAACAAGCCTGTATGTCTGTCTAGTGTCTATATGTGTATATGTTTATAATTTGTAACCATGGCATCGAACCTTCCAAAGGGGTTGACCGAATTCGATCTACCCTTTGTTTTATAAACTGACATGATCGACTCGACTAGGGCTTCACACGAGACGAGGGTAAGCGAGAGTAACAAAAATCTCGTCTCGGTCTCGTCAATCCTCAAAAAATTGAGTCTCGTTCAAGTCTCGGTCTCGTCTGGTTACCAGTTGTCTTGTCTCGTCTTGCTTAGTTGTAAATAATGATTTATTTGTACATTAAAATAAAGAGAATAAGGAATATTTTATGACTAACGTATTTATGTGATAAAATGCAGTTTGGATGGTTACTAGATTTTATATTTTGTAAAATAATATATTGTTTTCTAAGTAGACCTTTTCTGATTTTTAACCGACTTCCAAAAACGAGGAGGTTTTACGTTCGGCTGTGGATTTTTTTTTATGTATGTTCAACGATTACTCCGCCGTTTGTGAACTGATTTTCAAAATTTTTGTTTTGTTGTATTAGGTTTCACTCCAATTTGGTACCATGTTCACAAAAGTGGTGACCTGATGATGGGATCCATGAGTAATCGAGGGAACTCCTTAAAATTCAAATGGAAACATATAGTTTTTTTGGTCTCATATGAAGTATTCTAGGCATATGTTACCAAAAAGTAAGATTTTGCACCAGGATATACCATGGTTCGAAGGTGGTGAACAGAACTCCTTACTCCTTATAGATACATGTTTGGGGGTTTCGGCGTTGTTTTAAGAACTGAAAGCATATACTACATTAATCATCATCATCACCATCATCATTCATCACCATTCCACCATACACCTTCACATTATGACCCTATTATAATTGGTAGGTATTTTTCATAGTATTTTTAGATCAAAGCGGATTATGGATGTCTTTAAACATTGTTCTGTAGAAAGTTAAGCTATTTTGAAAATTATTTTATTATTTCGACCTGATGATAAGGTCCATGAGTGATCGAGGGAACTACTCATTTATATGGAAACATAATATGGTGATTTCGATTTTATGAGAAGTATCCTAAGCATATGCTACCAAAAAGCAAAATTTTGCACTAAGATATATCTTGGTTCCGAAGGTGCTAAGAGAACTCCGGATTCCTTATAGATACAAGTTTGGGGGTTTCGGCTTTGGTTTAAGAACTCAAAGCATATGCTACTATGCAAGTTACATTCATCATCATCATCACCACTACCACCAGTCTCAGTCACCACACCATGAATCATTAAATCATAACTCTGAATTTGTCTAACGATTTCAAAAATTATATTGGTGTTATATTGTTATATATCAAAGTAAATGATTCAAACTTGGTGATCAGGTTACCAAGTTAGCAATTTGATCATGAGATCTATGAATTATGAGGTATGTCCGTATGTAGGAAACTCCTTATTATTGGGACAAAATAAATAGTTATATTAACGTAGTTCTGAGTAGTTTAAGCATAATATTACATGAACAATAATTATAGTGAGCTAATGACTTTCCAGGAGTGTTGTGATAGAAAGAAAGTCACTGAACAAAACTTTAGAGCCTTTAGAGATAGGCGCATGAACATTAATTTTATCATTGCTTGATTACTCGTAACGCCAAGCTTATATTATTAATTATACAGTGATACGAGTATATTCTTGGAGTTGCTTATGCAATTCTCTATTCCGAGAGGGCGCTACTCGCTAGGTACATTAACTTTATAGTTCTCATATCATAAAAGTGTATCCTGGTTCCAAAGTCACTTAGTAAAACACATTAGTATAATTACAGAAAACCTTATAAATTACTTAAATTACTAAAACGAGCGAAATTATTATTTTTAACAAAAAATTAAAACCGACTTTCAGAGTAAAAACAATAATAATTATTATAATGAACAAAAAAGTGTGAAATAATTCTTACTCTTAATAGTGCCTTATGCAGACTACTCCTAAACCTCTACTATTTCTGTACAAAATCTTCATAATTTTGAACTCGGTACCAGTCTTTAAAATTAAAAATATTTTGTCTAAGAACTCACCATTCTTAGCTGGTATCGACTTCAAAATAATGAAGATTGTGTACAGAAATAGTAGAGGTTTAGGAGTATTCTGCATAAGGCACTATTAAGAGTAAGAATTATTATTTCATACTTTTTTGTTCATTATAATAATTATTATTGTTTTTACTCTGGAAGTTGGTTTTAATTTTTTGTTAAAAATAATTCGAAAAAAAACTTCATTAAAAAAAATTAACGAGACCCAAATCGAGACTCTCGGGTTGCCCTGTATAATATGGTCTCGGTATTGCCGATAATATTTTCCTAAACGTCTCGTCTCGTTCTCGTCTCGTAAATGCGAGACGAGAACGAGACGAGACGAGAAAAATCTCGCTCTCGCGTGAAGCCCTAGACTCGACCAATATTTCACTAGCTGCTTTTGAAGTTTTGAAGTTTTCTACTTCAGTTTTGTTTTCGGAGATTTGTTGAATTTCTGAATAATAATTAATCTTTATGATTGGTTTAGAGCTTATATTATTTTTCCTTTTCTTTTAGTTTCTTCATTCATGTAATATAACGCTATTGAATATCTAAAACGATACAAGTCTGAATATCGAGGTATTTGTATAAGCACCCACAGATTTATACTGAGGTCGTTATACTGCAGAACGGGTTTTATCCAGCTGGTTAGACAAAGGTCAATATACACTCACCGGCACGGAAACTTGGCCAAGTACAAAAGATGTGATAACTGTCTTTTTTTTGCACTTAGCTCTACAAATTTTGATTAATTAAGATCTGAGTCTATCCAGTTAACGTTCCTGATCACTTTTTCTCACAGTTAAAGGTTTTTTAAATTGATAATGAAGTTTATGCAAAAAAACACGTTTACACAAAATTTAACACTTAAGTTTAAAACACTACGAATTTAAAATTGTTCGATTTTTTGTCGCTTTCTGTCCTTTTTAATAGCGCGTGTTACCTCCTCTAGCCCTTATAACCGCCTGCATTCGGTCTGGCATGCTTTGGATGACGTTCTTGATATCGACTTGTGATAAGTCGCGCCACGCTCTCAGTGCAGCATCTCGAAGCTGGTTAATGGTTTGTGGTGGGTTCGATGATGATTTTATTGCTCGTTTCAGCTTATCCCATATGTGTTCTATCGGATTTAAGTCCGGGCTGCGAGCTGGCCACTGCAATTTTTGAATACCAGCCTCTTGAAGGTACTCATTTACTATGCGTGCGACATGTGGACGGGCATTATCATGCATTAAAATGAATTGTTCATAACCAATGAACCCTCCAAAGGGCACAACATGTTCTTCGAGAATTTCCGCGACGTACCGAGTCGCATTTAAGGCGTTATTAACGATGACCAATTCCGTACGAGCATCAGAACTCACGCCACCCCATACCATTATAGAGCCTCCGCCAAAACTGACCGTCGGAGTGGTTGTTATCGCCAAATAACGTTCGCCTTTCCTTCTCCAGACACGTTGTCGACCATCAGGTGCATTTAAAGCGATCCTGCACTCGTCAGTAAACAAAACCTTTGCCCATTGCTCATAAGTCCAGTTAGCGTGTTCGCGGGCAAAGTGAAGTCGAGCTACTCTGTGCTGAGGGTGAAGCTGTGGACCACGGGCTGGTCTTCTTGCCCTCAAATTAACTTCCTCCATACGTCTTCTCACCGTACGCTCGCTAACATTCACACCTCTGGAGATTTGAAGGCGCTGACGGATCTCGACTGCGGTCAGGAAGCGATTTCTTGAAATCTCTAACACAATAAAGCGGTCATCACGAGCTGATGTGCATCGTACACCACCACTACCTGGTCTTCGGGTGTAGCGGCCAGTCTCTTGATATCGTTTTAGTGCATATTGCATCGAGGAACGCGGCACGTTTAGGATAGTAGCCACTTCACGATGAGTCATCCCCTGTTCCACTAAAGCTACTGCCTGCGCTACCTGACTTGGTGATAAAGGCATTTTTATGAATCCTAAGGGGTTCTTAGGTGTTTATTAACCACAATAACAACAAAAATCTTTGTCAAATTAAAATTCAAAATGTTCAGAGCACAATTCAAAACTGCGACTTCGCCGGATAAATGACACGATTTAACTAAACTTTAAAACACAGACCAATATGCACTTCAAATTAGTGAATTACCCTCTTGAGATTAACGTGACCATTTTTTCTACCCACCTACACGATAAGATCCACGTTAGAACCGCTTAAAAAAGTGTTATTGCATATTATGAGTTTGGCCAAGATTCCGTGCCGCTAAGTGTAGTAGGTATGTGCTTTTCAATAAACATGCACCGTTTTAAATCGAAAATCTATAATAACATAAAATTGTATGTTTCTGTTTTCAAAGCAGTTGCATCCTTGCCATAGAGTAGAGAAAAATAAAGCTGATTTTCCTTGTGGGTGAGCTGCATGCACATTGGCACAGAATACGGATGAAAAAAGTAAAAACATTTAAAATCATTTTCTACATGCGCGTAAGTGTGCGTAAGCACACCTGCATAAAACTACACTACTTCTATGACTAAGTAATATATTATAACACATTAGTGTGTGTAATGTGTATGTGTCCCTTATATCGAGTTTCACCGTTTTAGTAGAGTTGAAAGAGCAAATTTTTGTTTATGATTTGTATGTGCAAGGCGCCAGTGTCATGAACTTGCCCATACAAAGGTAAAAAGTTGCCCTTTTAGCTCTGCTACTTTCACAGTAAACTCTATACAGAAGATTCATACACACCCTGTATAGTATGATGTTAAGGGTCAATTGAGACCGCAACGCGACGCGTAGATGCATTTTTGGATGGATTTGGCAGATTTGCATAAGACGTCTCACCAGAGTAGACAGAATTATAGAGTATGCCGACTTAGAACTGATGTTGAAATTTTTAAATTTGACGTATTGTGACGAAAATCGTCGCTAGGGTTATTGACTTGTTACCTACGAATTTAAAACTTTGACATATTCGCTGGACGTGTTCCTCTTTGGTCGTATTGTTGTTTGTGTTTTGGCACATGCGATTAAAATTGTCAGAATCCAATTTTGAAATCTTAATTTCAAATATTTAAAAATAAATTATATCAGCCAGCGCGAGGCACATTCCGTTCATAATCCTAGTGAAACCCGACGAATTTGACAGATATTGAAACCTGTCCGTTTCTTTGCAGTCGAACTACTGGTAGTTATGTCTATTGTGGTCTCACGCAATAATTAATGAAATCTGTCAATTCAGTATTTTAGAAAATAATAAATATTAAATATGCATCTACGCGTCGCGTCGCGTTGCGATCTGAATTGACCCTTACTTTACCAGATACCAAAGGAAATTGCACCGAAATTCCATCGAACGAAAAGTGTGGAGGCCTTGAAAATTGATTATGTTCGGTTCATTAAGTGACGTGTCCACTGTCCAATTAAGCGGGAACCGCGGAATGGCCCGGCGTCAGTTGCAGCTGGACTCAGCTTACGTTAGTTACGGCTATTCGTTAGCGGTCGACCGCTCTACTGATTGTTTATGTAAATTTTATTTAATATTGTCTACTAATATAATATATTCTGTGATATTGGAACGGAGTTCCTTATCGCGCGTTGCGCCTTGCGGGTGCTAGACAAAAAAAGTTGTAACGACACTTTTTTATTAGTACTTGCATGGTAGGGGCAGAGGGCGTTGATAGTATTCCTGTGTTTTGATTTTGATGACATTTAAGCCAATGAAATGAGCCTAAAAGTGAAGAGTTTAATCCTAAAATTATTAAGGTTGTTGGAATATCAGAGAAGTAGATTCATGGCAGACGGGACCTACGTAATTTCGTCGCGTTATGTCAAACCTCTCCGACAGATCACAATAATTAGCATTGAATTGACATGATCCGACCAAATGATGTGGATCATGCCTATGAATCAATTTCCTCAATGGTCACACATCACACACACACACAAAGATGTTTCGCTAGTTCGAGAACCGTACATTTTGACGTTATAATATTTGTGCCCTTTTCAACCCATTCCAACATTATGCCCAACAGGGAATGCAATCCCGCAAGAGAATTTCAATCCCGGTATTTGCGGGATTGAACCATCACAATCCCGCTGAATCCCGGTATTTGCGGGATCCCGCTGGGTGGACTTAAACTTTTAAAATAAATCGTTATAATGACTTTACTTGATAGAGCCCGTTTTATTCTTATTTCTTAGAATCTTAAATAAAACAAACTTTGTCGGACACTTTTTTCAAGGGTTTATTAACACCTCCATACTTCAGACTTAAAAAAAATGAAAGAAAAACTTATCATTGTTTTGGAAATGGCTTCGTAATAATAATAATAGTTAAAAAAACGAAAAAACTAGCTTATTTATTTTCATATTTTATAAAAAAATCGAAATATAGGTAAAAACTAAAAATCGTGCCCAAAGATTCCGAAACGGTTCCGGAAAAGCTCGCTCAGCATCCACGCTGGTTGGCTCAATAGTCATTTAAAGTGAATTGAAGGTAAATTGTTTAGCGGGCTGCCTGTAACCAGTTCACGAACTCCCGGGCGCAAAGTTACGCGTATTAATCATATTTCTTTGTAATCCCGCCAGTCCCGCGGGATCCCGCAAAATTTTCGACTGGGATTAGTCCCGCAAAATGTATGCGGGATCCCGGTATTTCGGGATCCCGGTATCCCGGTATTGCATTCCCTATGCCCATGCATCCATACTTATATGTATTTTAATACTAATATTATAAGTGCGAAATTAACAATCTGTCTCATGTCTGTATTGACGGTCACGGGCCAAACCGCTGAACCTATTTTGATGAAATTTTGTATAGACTATGAAGATACTTTGAGTCCCGGGAAAGGACATAGGATACTATTAATCTTGGAAAACTGTACGGTCCCCGTGCAAATTGCAGCGCAACGGAGTTGAAGTCGTACCTAATTTGGCTAGTTCAATATTTAAAATAGGATAGGTGACAGACGGAGACACTTTCGCGTATATACTGTTAGTATGGTTGTAATTTTAAATTCAAGTATTCTCATCAACTTTTTACTACACAAAAAGAAACTTAAAATCTTTAAATTTTCTCATTTTCTTATTAAAAAGACTACGACACAAGTCGCAACGCAAACTAATTTTAAAGACAAAACATTTTTATTTATAGACTTCAAAAGCTAGTAAAAGGCGGTTCAATTTTCTTTGTAGAACAAAATTAAAACCCCGAGTTGACGTTAGTGAAGGTATTAATTTTTCGCAATTTTCCCGCAGTTCGGTGTGAAAAAACACCTGCATAATGAACCCGTTTGAAACTGAGTATGAACCTTATTTTAAAAGAATTAAAGTTGATTGTTGCGTGTGTCCACGTTAATTTACGGATTCCGCCCTAAATTGAACAAGAAAGGCTGATGATTGATAGAGACCACAGTTTAACTAATAGCTCCATAGCTCAACGATAGATTATGATAGCTCTTTTTAAAGCTATTTTACCGGCTTAAGCCTTTTCGTATTTAATATTTAAGCCATTCTAATATTATGTGCAAAATATGTATGTTTGCCCCTACGGCCTACACGCTTAGGGTGAAGCCAAACGAGCGTAATTTGTGAGTTGTGAGTCGCAGAATTTCGGCTGGCAGAAATTCTGCTGCATTCAGTTTCATGCAAAAGTCCTGTTTGATTCACACGAGTGCAATTTTGTGAGTCATGATTTGTATGAAAACATATTTACGCGACCGAAATTCTGCGACTCCCGACTTATAAAATTACGCTCGTTTGGCTTCACCCATCTCGGAACCGGCTTCATCCATCTCTGAATCGATTTCGATGCTTGGTATGGTGATACTTTGATTCTTGAGACGAACTTAGATTGACATGAATGAAAATGTTGTTATTTCCAAATTGATCAGCCAACACTTTGTGAAAGTCCTGCTTAGTGCCAAGTTCCAGCCAATTACCATCTGTGCAGCGTAACAGCCCTGAAAGCGAAAAATAAAAAAGTAACTCTTTCGGCGCTGCTATTTTCACAGTGAACTCTACATAAAGAACACAATATACCCACCCTAAAGTAATATCACTCAGTTTTTTCACACCTTGTATAAGCTTAAAAAAGCCAAAGCTAAAAATTCAAAAAAAGTAGAGTAGGTCCGGGCAGTTTTGGAACATTTAAATTTTAAACATTTTAAAGCAGAAATAGCGTAAAGTTATAGTGAACATTTATTTAGCTGTAGCATGTGCTAGCGAGCGGTAATGCAGCTAATATTAATTGAATAATTATTAATTCGCTAAACGCAATTCTGTCGACCGCCATCGAAGGACGTTTGTGGAACATTTGTCATTAAAAGCTTTAAGGTGTTATTTTATGTTTGTATGGTTAGACTCAAAAATACAAAGGCGATTTTGATGAAATTTGGCATAGACATAGAAGAAACCACGGGGAAGAACATAGGATATTTTTAGTGCAGGAAAATGTATTACAACAATGGAAAAAACTGATTTTCTAGACTGAAAGGTACAACGTAGTGCCACAAATTACTAAATAAACTACGTAAGTAGTACTTAGAAAGCGTTTATTAAAAATTAATAACTGTCTCAAAATTTTCAGTGTAAAGGATGGTAGCGGACGACGCGAAGCCTCAGGGAAACTGCTGGTTACTATGAAATTCCCCGAAATACTCTGAATTTCCCTTTGTAGTTAGCAACATGAAACTAGCGAGGGAGGTTTGTAGAAAATAGAAACTAGAAATGACGCTTACACTTTAGTGTCTAAACACACCATGCCGAAGTTCTGCGGCGGAAGTTCGGCATGATTACGTCAGCAATGTCAAACGCATACAATATAACGCGACGTAATTTCGGCATAGTGTGTCATCGGTAATTTAAAATACATTGCAGGCGGAATCATATCGAAGTTCCGCGGCGGAAGTTCGGCATGATTACGTCAGCAATGTCAAACGCATACAATATAACGCGACGTAATTTCGGCATGGTGTGTCATCGGTAATTTAAAATACATTGCAGGCGGAATCATATCGAAGTTCCGCGGCGGAAGTTCGGCATGATTACGTCAGCAATGTCAAACGCATACAATATAACGCGACGTAATTTCGGCATGGTGTGTCATCGGTAATTTAAAATACATTGCAGGCGGAATCATATCGAAGTTCCGCGGCGGAAGTTCGGCATGATTACGTCAGCAATGTCAAACGCATACAATATAACGCGACGTAATTTCGGCATGGTGTGTCATCGGTAATTTTAAATACATTGCGCGCGGAATCAAGCCGAACTTCCGCCGCGGAACTTCGGCATGGTGTGTTTAGACACAGAGTTTACAGTAACCCGTCAACATAGCAATCGTCTGCTACCAACTATTGTTAATATTTCTTTACAGAGGTCCATTGAATTTGGTAGAGACTCACAATTTTCTAAATATAATTTAGGTACATTAATTTAGAAAATTTAGTAGTTTTTACTAAAAATACTGTGACCGCTTTAGACTTTAGAGCTAGATAATAGTAACTATACAAGATGATATAGAGCGTTGTGAAATTTTCATTCAATTTTCTATCGATAGCGTTCCGAATACACAAATATAAAGCTCATATTTATCTTTTATATACAAAGAATGCTGGCCACAATCTGCACAATTAGCACGCTAATGAGGTTCCGTCGCACGCACCTGCATACCTCCGTCCTCACAATACATACGAGAATACTGTATGTATGTATATACTGTATATTGTATAAACTTCGTTCGCGTCAACACGAAGATGCAGATTTTTCTAGATTTTCCACTGATTCTTCGCTCCTAATGGTCACATCGTGATGTGAGGTCTAGTCTTAATACTCCAACACATAGAAAATAATATTCTTAATAAAACTAAAAAGCATCTTTTTTATTTTCTTTAAAAAAATAACAAATTATTGCATTGTCTTTGGTTCTTAATACGTATGCAAAGTTTCGAATAAACCCATCAAGCCCCATAAGCTCACCGGTGAGCGAGACACAATAGAATAACAATAGATTTCCAAGAATCCACGATCGAAGGATTAATTGGACTACTGGAGATAGATAAAAATCGTGCTCCTAAGATTCCGTTACATACATACAGCCCAAGCTAATCGAACCAATAGTTTTTTTAATAGACAGAAATACAGACGGACTAAATGACAACATAGTGATCTTGTACGGATAATTTTTGAACGACTTTAAAAAAGAAAGACATAATATTATCAATTATTATGTTCATCTCTTCATGGCACATAAACTTAATTAAGTAAATAATATGACAACCTCAAACCTGAGCTGGGGTCCATTTTTGTGCGATCACACAACAAAATGTAAATTAAGTATTGTACTGTGTCCTTGTTCTTTCGTCCTTTGTAAATATTGTGTTGTGTGACGTGCAAAATAAACTTTTCTTATTCTTATTCTTATTCTTATAAAACCACTCAAAAATTATTTCAATATGCAGAATTTCCATTAGTTTGAATGTCCCACAATAGCTGCTTTACAATGTCCTTCATTGTATCGGTACTTAAGCCATGTGCCTTTGTTTCCGTTTAAAATCCGATGAAAGTCGCAATCCATTTGAATACTTAAGTGGATAACTAACATTTTATTAAATAAGGGCAATTACTCATTTTTCCCTAATAATTTGAACAAACCTTGTAAACCTATCTAATCATCTAGAATCTAGATTTATTTAAGTCTAGCTGTCCCGGCAAACGTTGTTTTGCCATTTAAAGTATTTCTACTTCATCAATTGATACAAAATCTTACCCCCTCTTTTGTCCCCTAAGAGGGGTGGGAGGAAAATTTTTATACAGCAGATGTTAAGTTGGAAAAACAGTTAATAATAATATGAAGTAAGTCCATAAAAGAAAAAAGTTTGATACAAAATCTGACTGGGGTAATTTTTATACACCAGATGTTGAGTTGTAAGGAGGCAAATATATCTGCGAAAACCGTATGCAAATCGGATCAGTAGTTTCCGTGTTAAAGCAAGTCTTTAAATACAAAATCTGACCCCCTCTTTCGTCCCTTTAGAGGGGTGGGGGGAAAATTTTTATACACCACATGTTAAGTTGGAAGAAGACAAATATATCTGCGAAAACCGCATTCAAATCGGATCAGTACTTTTCGTGTTAAAGCAAAAGTCTTATACAAAATCTGACCCCCTCTTTCGTCCCTTTAGAGGGGTGGAGGGAATTTTTTTTATACACCAGATGTTAAGTTGGAAGAAGACAAATATATCTGCGAAAACCGCATTTAAATCGGATCAGTAGTTTTCGTGTGATAGTGGAACAAACATACAGACAGACAGACAAAAAAACTGACCACATTTTAGGCTTCTATAGCGATGTAGTGACACCCTCCGCTTATTATTTTTTGAATATCTTTAATGTACAGAATCTTCATTTCTACAGTTTTACTCGTATTATATGTATAGATAATATATCTGGCTATTATATACATAAGATCCACATTTTTTATTTCTAATAATTTTCTCGGTTCTAAAGCCTCAATTTATGCAAAAAATTATAATTGAAAATGTTCAAATTGTTAGTTACCCACTTCATACACTGTCTTCATTTGTGTTTCGTCGACGTTTTAGTAGCATTAGGGTTTGCTGACCGTAAGCTTTAAACTTTTGATATCTATTGAAATAGATGGATAAAATAGACGGCTGAAGGCTGAAGCCTGAACCCAAAATAAATGGCCCATTTTGGAGTAGCTTGGGGCCATTTTGAATTTTGTTGTATATTAATTTATGTTATATTAACACTTAGATAAATTGTTCTTTATCTAAGTGTTAATCTTAAGCCTTTTAGAAACCGCAAGGACAGAATAGGACGCTTTTTTGATGTACTATAAAGGTAATATCGATAAAGAGCTTTAAGCTCAAAACACATTTGTATAAACTTTAAGTTGAAAATTAGAATATTGTATACTTCGAGCTAAAAATAAAGCTTGCCTGGGAATTAGTATCTAAAATCTAGATGTTAAAACTCAGTACCTAATAATACCAAACGAACCGCGATTCAACAGAATTTTGAGTTCCGTAGTTGAAAGGCCAACTCTAACTAGACACCTCTAATAAATTATTTATAGTTTCAAAAAGCATTATTTATGATTAGTGTTTATTTATTTTATTTATTTATTGCTATTTTGCAACATATTATTGTGTATAATTGTATTATACTATTTTCGGTAAAGTTTATGTTGTTAAAAGTGTTCTTATCTAAATTCATCATAATACGGGAGCCCTACAACAAATTTTTTGTGATTACTAACAAGCTAATTTTTGTGAGTAGCTACATTTTGATAAGACGAACATCATTTTATTTTCGAAAAATCTCGAAAGTGGTAGCTAACAGAGATAGAAAGGATTTCATACTTTGACTTGATGGTCCTAAAATATGGATTGTTTTATTTGTAGGACAAGGTTACTCTTAAATTATATAACTATTAACCTACCAATATACAAAAAATCAGCTGGTTAGAATTCCGTTTTAGGGTTCTGTAATTAACAAAACTTGGTTGACTACGGTACCTTGTAGGACACAAATAAAACAATCCATATTTTAGGACCATCAAGTCAAAGTATGAAATCCTTTCTATCTGTGTTAGCTACCACTTTCGAGATTTTACAAAAATAAAAATGTTGTTTGTCTTACCAAAATGTAGCTAAGTACTCACAAAAAATGAGCTTGTTAGTAATCACAAAAAAAATTGTTCTAGGGCTCCCTATTTAAGGTTTTGAGGACTTTTAATAGAAAAAAAATTGTTTTAAAAAATTTGGCGAATGAGAATTGCGATGTAATTATTTTAATCCATATCCATACTTCCATACTAATATTCTAAATGCGAAAGAGTGTCTGTCTGTTTGACTTTCTGAAACCTCTTCACGCCCAAACGGCTGAACCGATTTTGCTGAAATTTCGTATGGAAATACTTCAAGTCCCGGGAAAGGTTATAGAATTCTTTTTATCCCGGAAAAAATTACGCAATAAACTTTACTCAACGGAGTTGCGGGTGTCATCTACTCATTATTAGTGGATACAATTAAAACGTTATATAACATACAATTAATAAAAACAATTTACACACACGTTATGGGAAACAAATTGTGTTATACGATCACACGACTTATTAAACGGAAACCCTATGATACCAATTAATTTCCAGCCTGTATAGCGAGTGTTATGTAACGTGTGAAAGGCCCAAGGACCTACGTAAGGACGCGCTTTCGAACATTCCCTTGAGACCAGCAGTGAACAATTTCCACCATTATAGTTATGGTTTTAAGTTTCTTTTGTTTTAAATACAATATTTTAGGCACGTTGTGCAGATATTTCCTGTAATATTTCGTTCAGGTGAAATTTATTTATCTCGCAGGATCCGGTCCCTTCCCAGGACTCAAAGTACCCATCTTCATACATTTTATTTCAATTGGCGTGAAAAGAACAGTTATACGCTTTCGATAACATAAAATATAATTCCACAACAAAACAAACAAACATTCCTCGCGCCGTAAATATCTGAAGTACTATTTAGTTCCAGCATTAGGTCATACACCTACTTGTTATGTCCCCGGCCTCCAAAACCCGCTGTGCCATATACGGCCGCGGAAAGGCATTGTTGAACATTCCTAATACGACGCGATGACTGGTCAATAATATTTGCCGTTTTGTGAAGGTTAAGCGAGTTTTAACTTATAATTTATATGCCTTAACCAATAGATAGTACAAGTACCTTAACGCTTTTTAATTAGGATGGATATCGCATTTGGGTGAATAGAAAATTACTTTTTTCGGGCACAGCAGCTGTTATGCTGACCGCTAGCTCACTCTACTAGTTATAAAAACGCTTCCTACTTATTTTCAATCAGCGACGACTGTGAAAAAGGCTTAAAACAGCCTAAAAATGTGGTTTACAAATGTGGTTAGCACATGATTGTAAAATTTGGTGGTCTCTGGCTTTGACTTCCGGTTTAAAGTGAAAAAAAAAATTGAAAATTTGAATTTACTGGTAAGAATACAATAATTATGAATCCTGAGAGGTTTTTTTTTTTAATTCTCACCCTTCTTCTAACGTAATTAACGAATGGCCCCGTCGAAACTATTAAACTCTCTCTACAAAGCGTTTCTTAATAATTTCATCTCCTTGATCTGTTTATTTCAACTTTTACTTCACAAGATTTATTCAATAAAGACTCTCTCTTGCAAAAAGGAGAAACTTGAAGCTTTTACCAAGTTTTCGTATCGCTGTAAAAACAAGATCAAATTAAAATGAGACCCTGACTGCAAGGGCAAGGGCAGGAAGAAAGTTAACAACTACATTAATGATCGCAAACTGTCGTCGTTAACCGGCCCTTGACATTTTAGTGTCGATTTCTCCAATACAATATTATGATAATTATATTTTAGCACTGATTACATAACATTTTTATGTCTCGTTCTTGAAAGAAATGATTTGAATAATGAATTTATTCACAGGGACGACGAACAGATTAATTGAAACTTTAATCCTTCGATCGCGGAAAAACGAGACACAGTGCCTTTCAATTATTGTTATCGCGGGCCGCGGCCCACTTGGGCCTTACGGGGGTTGAAGCGTTAATTGATCATAATACTTTACGCTAAGGGTTACATAGTGAATACAAGGTATAACACATGTAATTTTTGTCTGTAGTATCAGAGACTAGACATTTTCTCTATGGTGGTATATAGTGAAATCCCTCGATCGTGGAAAAAACGAGACCCAATAGATTTCTATTGTTATCGCGGTCGCATGCGACCGCTTGGGGCTTGAAGCATTTATAAAAAAATATCTGTAATCTGTATAGGCTTTTTAACATTAAAATACAAAATACTTAACTATAATTTTACGCATACTATGCTACATTTCAAGATGTGAGTATCAAGCGAAATAGAATTAATTTCCTGATATTTTCCTCCATTTTCTATAGAAATCAGGTAAAGTTATAAATAAAATGCATAATGAAATGCAGCCGAGAAAAACATTTCAGAGCACGTATCAAAGCACTCAGCGGAGTGATTCTCATTTTATTGCGTGGAGACTGCTCGCACGTGTTTCTTAAACGTTTTATGTAAGTGAATATTATAATTGCACCCCGAGGGGTACATTATCTGCATAAAGAAATATAATATGAACTATTACTTAATACTAAAAATAATGTGTAAATGCTCCATGTATGCAGATTGTAGATTCGAAATAGATCAGTTTTATCACTGATTAATTATCAATTAATCCTTCGATCGGGGATTCTTGGAAATGCTATTGTATTCTATTGTTGTCGCGTTCACCTCCGAACCTCCTCCACCGAATGTCTCCGAACCTACCTTAAAATTATACTTGCCTCGCAGGAAACACTAAACACTTTAAGCAAAATATGAAAATCAGAGCTCATAATGCCTCAGATAGAGTTTTGTATGTCAAACGAAACTCTACCAAGGATACAATCAACAATACACGATACCAAATGGTCGTACTGCAGCAATGCCTTTCTAGCATCTGTCTTTTTCCATATACTTTGGAAAACGATGCAGAGAAGTACTCGCAAAACGGTTACTCTACGCTCGTGTTAACAGCACAAACGACATTGAGAGTCGATAGCGCGTGTAATACCGAAATGCTAATTCGAACATATCGTTATAATTTAATTCAATTCAACAGCCACGCCCAGAAACCGAGTCGTTTATGGAATAATAAAATTGTACAATTTAAATTCGAGTTTGAAATAATGAGCCATTTGTGATGTTTATGGGAAATAGTTTTTGAGTAGTAGCACAGAATACAATATTGGTACAAGGTAATAGTCAAAAGTATAGCCAAATTGTTCCTGTAATCTATAAGTACTAATATTATAAACTAGATGATGCCCACAACTCCGTTGCGCAAGAATTCTTTTATCGCGCGGGTACCGTACATTTTTCCGGGATAAAAAGTATTATAATATGTCCTTTCCCGGGACTAAAAGCTATGCTAAAAGACTCTCCAATCTCCATACTGCAGCAAAATTGGTTCAGCGGTTTGACGTGAAGAGGTTTAACAGACAGACAGATACACTTTTGCATTTATAATAATATTTAGGTGCAGCGCAGACGACAGACTATCCGTGACGCACTTTTTAGTCCGTGGAAATAGAACCTATGCAATAATTATATTATGCAGTAACGCACACGTCTGCGCTGCGCGTCGTGTGCATTACTGCATATAATTGCATAGTCTGTCGTCTGCGCTGCGCTTAGTATGGATAAACTGTCACGACTCACGGCATGCTTTTCTATGAGCTCGAACTTGACTGGACACACTCCGTGGCGCGGCGTGTTTAGATTTGAAGGTCCTGTTTAATAATATTTTACACTTAGGCAGTGTTTCTTACATAAAATTAGGTGGCAAACGAGTAAACGGGTTTAATGGAAAGCAACTACCGTCGCCCATATTAGTGTTGCGTTGCCGTTTCTAGAAAACAAACAAAAGCTTTGATATAAATTGATACTATTCTATGTACGGTTTAAAACAAGTTTATTGTCTTTTCTTCTTTTACCTTACTATACTTTTAATATGATAGGAAATATCCAATAAGAATTCTAGTTTCCGCCTAAAGATCGCACCTAGGTCAGCAGAAACTTTAAATGAAATTTGGCACTGAAAGTGCAGGCTTTTTGTTTCACTATTGTTTTGCTGACCAAGCGGAAACAAGTTGATGTACCTTTGGATGTATTTTTCTACTAGTATAAAGATGGTACCTACAGTAGAGAACTAGAGAATAACATGAATTAACCTAACCTAACCTATAAGCATGCTTAAAGATGGCTGTAGTTTTAATATCGACATAAGAGTGGTAGTTGTTATGTTTTGGGCTTTACATTTTACAAGTTTTAACACATTTATTGCAATTTGCAATCAATGCTGTGTTGGGTTTTTAGGCGGATGGCATATATTTTTCTACACAAATTAGACAAAACAATCACTTGGCACTCTTCCAGTGATTGTCACTTTTAGTTAAAACTAGAAAAGGAATAGATATCCTAGTCGGTCCGAAACCGATCGTAAAATAAACTGCTTAGAAACTAAAATACATCGATGTTAGTCACATTTCCAGCACAAATGTATCATAAAATATTTTGAAAGTATACATTTAAGGCTATATCTTGTGGTCACGTAGAGTTACGATGTGTAGTGTTTCACACCTATTAAACGTCCTCTTTCTACCTTGGGCTTGGGTGGATATCTATGATTGTCGCCATGACGAGCTGTCGACGTAACTCTAAAGCAGCCTATCCCAAAGTGGGCGATAACGCCCCGTTGTGGGCGCTGAAGGCCTAAAGGTTGATGTGGGACCTAGAAAAAAAATGGGGGGTTGTGCATTGGCATTCGGCTTGGAGGGTGATCTGTAATTTCATTTCATCTGAATGCATTTTAAATTGAAACAATGGGGGGCACTAAAACATAATTTGTTCTCAAAGTGGGCAGTAGCCAAAATATGTTTAGAAACCCCGCTCTGAAGCAAGCATAAGACGAAATATGCCCCTCTACAAGTTCGCTATCGCTTGAATTGGTCCACTAGAACCAACGTGGAGAGGCCACATAATGGTCTGATAACTTTTTGACAGCACCAGCCAGTGATCTTATCTTGGCATTAAGGTTAGTTCAGATACAACGGAAATTGCGCGGTTTACACCCGTGCGTTTCGACCGCTCGCAGTTTATTACAGAGCGGTTGTATTACGACGTTCACACTTAACTACTGAGTTAAGTTGTACGAGAAACGCGTGGTTCCCGATTTGTCTGAACTCTGAACTAGCATTAAACTTACATTTTTTGTTGGGATTAATTTTTACACACCAAACAACACGTCATAAGTAAGATTAAGTAATTTTTTAGCGATGCTATGTCACCGGTCGTGGGCGAGATGACTTCAGCCGTGGGCAGCTGGCCGAAGGTCGGGTGTTTTACCTCATTCCCCTATTACTAATTCGAAGAACTCAGTTCGATAACAACTTAAAGTTGAGGAAAATACATTATTTGTTATGAGAAGTAATTGCAATCATCGAAATACAATTGAATAGAACGGTAACTCTCAAACATTTAACTACTCAAATATGACTCGAGTTACTGTTATTATAACATAATATTATAGCTAGGGTAACGAAAATTGTATGGCCAAGTATGACGTAAGTTTAATGTGCCACCCCGGAAATGTAGGCCTTTTTCTACAACTCAGTTATTTTTTTAACCGACTTCAAACAAAGGAGGTTATTTTATTTCGCAATTTCCTACGTCTTGTTTTAAAATCGCAAAAAATATTGTCCAATTAGAACTGCTCTACTTTTATAGGGCTTAAAGGAAAACAAGTGGATAAATCTATTTTTAACATCCTCAGAAGGAAATTAATATCCGCTTATACATATAAGGAACTTATAAAAGAAACTGTACAATATATAAAATGCTAATTATTTCAAATGGGTTTATTGCACTGCTAATAGATAATGTTCAAAATAGCATCCGAAGCGTAGTGTGCTATTTGATAGAATGACTAGCGAATTCATTGAAAGTCTGAGTTCCACGTGAGTCGTGAGTCGTGACACTCGCTTGTTCCGTCGGATAGGCGGACGTTCACAAATTACGCAAAGTAGAGGGGGGAAGGGGTTCCGGTCAAATCTCAGTCCAGGCGAATCCCGATATGACATAGGTGGAGAAGGGGTAAAAAACATCAAATTGTTTCGGGTCATTTAAAAACGCCCTGAGCTACCGCTTACTTATACATTGCGCATACAGCTTTATTTACAAATTTATTAGTTCACATTTATAAAACTATTCCTAAAATTATTTTCTGGCATTAATAATTAAAACTATATAACACTATTATTTATAATTGAGTAGCATTTAAATTATATAAAACTATCATTATTTTATAATTGAGTGTTGAAATAAATGTCATTAATTGCTTGCGATTTAGAGTAGATTAAAGACGTAATCATAAATTATTATTATTGTCTTGTTGATTACTTTACTGTCTATTTAATATATTTAATTGTAGTTTTTTCCCGATGACGTATTTACTGCTAAGTTTAAATCCAGAAGCTATTATAGGCAGATGGCGAACCTTCGCCATTTGGTCGGGTTGTGCTAAGTGAATATTGGTCCTGACTCCTGTCAGCTGGACTTGATATAAGCCGACCAATAGGGAAAATAACGTAAAGATCGAACCAAAGGATGCTACTAGCACATACAGTAAATAAATAATCCAACCAAAATCCGACATGGTGCAAATTTCATATACTTATCAGTTATCAGAATATTGACAGAAACGTTGTCGAACGTCGAACAAAACTTTTTGTTTACTGTCTATGCTTATGCTGCGGTCAAGCGTGAAAACATTGTAGTAATATATCGTATACTAGCTTTTGCCCGCGGCCTCGATTGCGTTAAGAAGTATAATTAATTATTAATTAGGTATCAAAGTCTCAGCCGGATCGGTTTAAAATTGACAAAGTTTCATACAAATTTTAATCCCCTATTTTATCCACCTGGGGGTAGAATTGATCAAAATCCTTTCTTAGCGGATGCCTACGTCATAACATCTACCTGCATGCCAAATTTCAGTCCGATCCGTCCAGTCAGTCTTCATCGTCTACCAATGTTTCAATTTCCTGATAGTAAGTGTAATAAACATAAAACTTCCTCGACCGTCGAGTTTATTTTTACTACAAAACTGGAGGGAACATTTGCATGTGTTTTAATCCTGTTAAGTTGAAGAAGTCGTTTAGTGAAGTGATCTTAACTGGGACGAGTTGTAGTCACATTTTCTGGGTTATTAGAGTTTTATAGGACATTTATAGAAACCAGTTGCCTGCAACTTATTTGCGCCGTTTATAGCCTATCCCAGGACTTAAGTATTTCCATACTAGATTTGATCAAAATCGGTACAGCACTTTAAACGAAGGAGCTAACAGATAGACACTCTCGTATTTACAACATAAGTATTAAGTATAGATTAACGGAATTAGAATTAAATTGAAAGATGTTCTCTTGAAAGCCAGTCTCTATTTTCGCTACCAAAATAGACCGCAATTCAGAGTTTAGGCAGTATTGAAAACACCAGGGTACCGATTCCCAAGCGTCGAAAGTTATTTCGATCTCAGCTGTTTCACTCACGCTTAACTTGAGCCAGCTAGCGCGCAGCTCGCAAGTTCTCACTCGCAGAATAGTGCTAGCGAGTGACTCGCTAGCACTATTCTCGGGCTATCTATAGCCCACAATCGAAATGACATTCGACACTCGAGAATCGGGACCCAGGTACTGGTTACCTTCTCTAAGTCTGAGGTTACGTAACCAGTTGGCTCGGATAAACTACCTATTGTTTAACTTCTAGATGACGTGTGTTCAGAAATCAGGTATACTGTATGACATATTTCACCCATTAGTTTCTGAACATTATGACTTATGCAACTGTAAAATGTATCGCTAAAGTTTTCGATTTCGTTATAAAATTGCTAGTGCCCAATTTATGAGGGTTTTTGACTGTAGTTTATGGATTCAAATGCGCTATTTTTAACCGATTCCCAAAAAGGAGGAGGTTATATTATGTTCAGCTGTGGATATTTTTTTAAATTCACATTGCTATACTATAATTATTGACAAGATGTTTATTATACCTATACTAGATGACAACCGCATCTCCGTTGCGTCAAAATTCGTTTATCGCGCGGGAACCGTACATTTTTACGGGATAAAAACTATCGTGTGTCCTTTTTCGGGACTCAAAATGTCTCCATGCCAAATTTCAGCAAAATCGGTTCAGCGGTTTGAGCATGAAGAGGTAACAGACAGACAGGCAGACTGACAGACAGACATACTTTCACATTTATAATATTAAGGTGGATTGAATAAATACCTATACATATTTTATTTCACATACACAAAAAATAGTCTAGTTACTATGTTCTGCAAACTGTTTTACAGTTGGACTTTAGTTTATAGATACATAGACAAAGCTGTAAGTTTGATGATGATATTTAATTGTATAATATTGTTCTACAAAAGACAAACATTTATGCCATAATAAACTCCCTGCACGTGGAATTAAGTCGCCAATTTTCACCAGAGACAAGGAAAAATAAAAGGTTAAACAAAATTAGCTCCGTGAATGTCAGCAATTTTCGGAGCCGCGTGACTACATGACATTTGCGGGGAGTATTTTTAAGGTTGCGAAACCTTGATGATTAAAACTTAGTTTAAAGACAGAGTTAAATAATGAATCACACTTAAATGAATCACATTTTCTCATTTATAGAAAAAAATATCATTTTATTAGGATAAGATGATATTTTTTTCGTAAATGAGAAAATGTGATTTATCATTCGTAAGATACAAAACGAATCAAATGTGTAAAACCTATGCAGGCACAGGCTGTAGGATATTCAAAGTCATCTTACCTCTGAACTTCTGGATAATGAACTTTATGTCTTTGACGTAAGGATACTCAGGTAAAACAGTTCAGAACGATCTATAATGTATGCCTGCCACGGATACATCACAAACGATTGAAAGACGTTCTCACCTCGCATTACCATACCGATCTAGTTATGCTGCGACCGTGTTCGTAATTTGAAATTTATGATGCGTGGACTTTGTTTTTTTTTTATATTCTCGTTTCTTTAAACATAAGGTGGAAATTAGAGAATTAAAAATGTTCGCAGCTATAAATTTCGGCGCCATATTTACCTACATTTTCAAATTCGGAACACAATTTCGTCGCTGGGTTTTAAAAGAGTTTTTATAGATTTAGGTCCATATCTAGAGATTTCTACTGATGTTTCGAGAACTTTTAATAAAATTACAAAGAATAAACATTACCAATAAAAAGTAATAATAATTCAACTTAGGTACTCCAGTCTCCACCATTCCAAGGACACTTCCAACACACTTCATAGTTCTTACTCGTTTAATCTTTTCACCGTATGTTCTAATTAGATTCACAAACAGGGAGCTCGATCGCATAAGCCACTAGAGCTGACACCCAAAGAACCGTATCTCTATTAAAGCAGAGAAAAGTAGAGAGAGTTCGCTTTGATTGATAAGTCAAAAGACATGTGACACGCGAGCGGGCTTGTTGTTGGTGAATGCAATTTTGTTGCTGAGGTTTTTGAAAGGAATTACATAATCAAATCAAATCATTTATTTCGGGCATCAGAGGCCCATATAACAAATACCTTAAAATGTAACATACATATAATTACATAATAAATACATTAAAAAAACTAACATACCTACATATTTTATATATACTTAAAAAACTTACAACTTCACGTTTTGCCGGCGACGTGACTCGCTTCGTTCCGGAGTCTCCCCCGGAACCTCCGATAGACTACATCCATCGGCCAGAACTCCGGCGCCTCGAAAGTCGACAGAAGATAATATACTTAAACTTTTTAATAGCGTTTTTGATTGGTTAGCATAACGTCAAAGTTAGCCAATAAGAATGCATTTCTAAATTTGTATGGATTTGACAGATTTGCAAGACGTCTCGCGCAATTGAAATCTGTCAATTCAGTACAAATTTAATAATCGGCCAAGTGTGAGTCGGACTCGCGCACGAAGGGTTCCGTACCGTTATAGAGCAAAAATAGGCCAAAAATTGTGTTTTTTGTATGGGAGCCCCCCTTAAATTTTTATTTTATTTTAATATTATTATTAATTATTAAAGTACACATATAATTAAGGCTTCTGTGAAAGTTTCAAGTGCCTACCTGTTGGCATCATTGATACCGAGCAAAAAATGTTTGAAAAATCACGTTTGTTGTATGGGAGCCCCCCTTAAATATTTAATTTATTTTGTTTTTAGTATCTGTTGTTATAGCGGCAAAAGAAATACATAATCTGTGAAAATTTCAACTCTCTAGCTATTACCATTCTTGAGGTACAGCCTGGAGACAGACGGACAGACGAACAGACGGACAGACGGACAGACGGACAGACGGACAGACATCGAAGTCTCAGTAATAGGGTCCCGTTTTTACCCTTTGGGTACGGAACCCTAAAAATGGATCTACGCGTCGCGTTGCGGTCTGAATTATTGACCCTTATAGGTATACAATAGTGTAATGATAACCAAAGTGACGAAGGTGACAGATACGTGACGATAGATAGGCGACGCAACGATAGAATAGGTGACATGGGCTGTCATGACGGATGTCGACATGTCATGTCATGATACGATGATGACGGCCAGTGGCGCTAAATCACGACCATCCGTCGCAAGTGAAGTGTGTCGCATACGCCATTACGCGTGTAATGGCCCGTGCATGCATATGCCGTAATGTTGCCTTGGTGTTGATTCACATTGATACAGTAGTTGACGCCAGTGATGGACTGTAAAGGAAACGTGAGGGTCATAAGTAAATACTACTAAACGTGCTTTATTCCAGTCTTACTTCCAGTAGCTGGCTCTATGTTATCAGTTAAAGTCAGTACTCCGACTCTATTATCAACAACAACCCAGCTTTACTAGACAAGTGGCAAGCGATTATCATAAACGCCGACAAAATGTATACGATTTGACAAAAGTCGCAACGCCTCGCTAGCGAATACTAATGTCAAATCCCATACATGTTTCCCGGCCCATTCCCGGCTTTGATACCCAAAAAAGTATTTTAAACTGTTTAGCTGATTCACTTTTATCTAAAGACTAACACTTATATAATTCCTAGGGTTAGCTATTAACTTTTGCGTGTTATTTCAATAATATTATAATTCGTGTAAGAATAAGAATAGTATTGTCAAAGAGAAGTAATAACTTCTGCATTTAAATGTAGGCCGGTGTTGACCCTTTATTAAAAAGTTAAATTTTCCTAACATATTATTTCATGTGTGAAATTACGATTTTCACAGAAATTAGAGAATAAACATTAGGTATATTCTTAATTTAGGCCTCGTTAACATATTCATTAGATTCTTTGAAAATATTCCAAAAAGCTCAAACAAATATATTATGGTAAAAAGACGAAAGTCTGTATGTAAGTATGTTTGATTTTTCTTCACGAAGAAAGTACCTACTTAACAGATTTTGATCAAAAGCGTAGTCATTATATTAGCTTAGGCTCGTGAATAGCATAATTCGAAAAAGTTGAGCATTCCCGTGGTAACTTGGGATCTGTACCTAAATACAGTACTATATACTAAGGGGGCGTCCACAAATTACGTGAGGTGTTTAGGGGGGGAGGGGGTCGAGTCAAATCTCATCTAATCTCACGTTGGGGAGAGGGGGGGTCTCGGCAAATCTCACGTAAGTAATTTTTTTCTCAACAAAATAATACTATTTTGGTCCATTTCATCCAGATTGTACGTATGCTTAAGATTTAATCGTAAGCGTAATCGTTATACGATTAAGATCATTCACAAATTCGTTCGAAAGAAAATGTACTGACTAGGAAACCAAACGTTTATGTAATGGTGGCATTTCACATGGCTATTGGTATTTGCTATTTGTTGCATTTGGCAAAATTATTGACGTATACACCGACAAGCAAATAAAGGCAAATACGACCACACATGGACGTCAAATACCAAACTTTTACTTGATTTTGTTTACTTGCCTATTTGAATCTTTTGATGTGCGTCAAAAACCGATAAAGGTACGGATACGCGTATTTGGTATTGGTCATATTTGTCAAATAGGCAAATAAGGCCAATACTTTGTCAAACATACCGTCTACACATGGTGATTGTTTGGCGAATACATCAAATACGCAAATACAAATAGCCATGTGAAGTGTCACCATAAGAAACCCACATTTATTAAAATCTCACGTGAGATTTGAGGGGGGGGAGGGGGGGTTGAATAAAATCTCACGAAATCTCACCAGGGGGGAGGGGGGTCAAAAAATTTGAAAAAACACCTCACGTAATTTGTGGACGCCCCCTAATATTTATGTGTGTCTGTCTGTCTGTCTGTTACCTCTTCACGCCCAAACCGCTGAATCGATTTTGTTGAAATTTGGTATGTAGATACTTTGAGTCCCGGGAAAGGACATAGGATACTTTTTATCCCGGAAAAATGTACGGCTCCCGCGCGATAAACTAGTTTTGGCGCAACAGAGTTGCGGGCGTCATCTTGTGCTTAATAATTATTCACTAGCTTCTCTATTACTTTAAATAGACTAGCTAGGTAGTTATTATTGGTTATTCATTTAAAAGTTCAAGATAGCAACCCTAGATTTTTATCTGTTTAACAATAACGAAGAAAGCTCAAACAGCCCGGAAAGAACTACCGACAGATGTAACGACTAACCCTTAACCCTTTAATGCCAGGGAACTTAATAGCCCCTGTGAGGGTTAACATGTTTAGAACCTTTTAGCGAGCAGTAGGTTAATAGATTGATACTAAATTAATTTATATCTAGGACTTCAATGACTATAATTTTTGCGGTGAGTAAATATAGGTAATATTATAGATAATATACTTAATAGAACTATAATATTATTTTATAGTCCGCAACGTCATTATCGTATTATCTAAAAAATCGTACATTAACATCCATTAAAAGTTAAAACTATCTTATACTTACGTCCCTTCTCGAGACTCAAATTATCCCCATCACAAGTATCATCTAAATCGGTTTAGCGATTTAAGTGTGAAGAGAGTACAGACAGACAGACAAGCTTTCGCGTTTTACATAATAGTAATCAAAACATTTTAAACTAGCCTGAGACCTGGTTTATGACACGAGTCCAAAAGTAACCTGAACTTTAAACTCGATATAAGACAAATGATCATTTAATGAAAGTTCGGTAAATAAGTTTCGAGGGAACTTGCAAGTTCACGGTCAGAGCTTTCGACTTTGATACGGGAGCTTCGGCGCTAATTGCGACAAATATAATGTTTCCTCATTAAAACTTAAGCTTTCGATAACTTTCCAACTTTCGAGGTCCATTATTAAATTCTTTTCAAAATTATATTAGAGGTGCTAACTTCTATCATTTAGAGGTTTCGTACGTAGATTTCTCGTAGTTTTAGTTTATTTGATATTTTATTTATCTATTTATATACTTTTCAAAAGTTCAAATCATTTTTAGTATTATTTTTTTTTTTTTGAATTAAAAACTACTTTAGATGCGATAGAGATTGACTAACGTATGAAGTATGAGGTGGGTGATTTTATGCTGGCTTCTCACGGCGTGCCATACGCTTTTCTTATTATTTTTACTTCTGTAGGCTTTTCCGGCTTCTATGCTGCTCTACCTTTTTTTGCTATTGCATATTATGTTTAGTTCTTTTTCCTTCTTTATTATTTTAAGCGCCATTTACACTTAATGTCACGTACCTAAACATTAGTTAATTATAAAATTTCAGGAGTGGTAAGTGACGCACATGAAAGCACAAAATATAGCGTGATCGCGGTGGAAATGAACTGTATGAAAGACAAATCCGACCATTACATTCACAAAATTTAATTACATTAGGGCGTTATTATTTTAACATATTTAAATATAACATTAGGTTTCATTTCAATTTATTTTCATTTAAATATGAACAAGAACTAGCCTACCACAATTTTTCCATTCGAGTTTCATATCAATTGGTTCAGCCGTTTTGAAGAGGAAACAGACAATCAGACATACTTTCGCATTTTTAATATTAAGTATGAAATATGAATGCTCACACGAAGTCAAACCATATTTCTAGTAGATATATTCTGCATAGTATTTTAGTAAGTTGGTGTGATCGACAACAAGGGCGCAGGTGGAGAGAGGTGCTGCTAAGGGCCACGTGACTCAGACCTTCGTTATTTGAATAATGTTCAGAATATTCTAGAATTCTTTTTAAATGTGTTTTTTTTTTTAATTTTCAGTCTGGTTGAGGAGAGGCATACGTAGGCCGTACTAAAGTCGTTTATAATAATGACAAACTGTTAGCAGCAACAACGACATAAAACTGGAGAAATATTATTTAGATTTTGGAAGAATATTAGATTTTTGTTCTAAATGCAGAAAATGCAGTTATAACAGTAGGGTAGTGCTCTAGTAAACTGAGATAGGTAACAACATTTAATCGAGCGATTCATCTACTCAATTATATTATTTAAGCAGATTTACAATTAGCATCCCGGAACCCTAGAAATGAAATAGCAACATCCATTGTCGAGGACTCGAATATCAAAATAGAACCTATGACATCAGCACATCGAGTTAGGCGCTCAATCTTTCACTGTGTCATCCTGTATACCTACACGTAGCGGTGGACGTCACTCGAGATCCTGTATCTCGACTGACGTCCAGTGATACTGTGACCTTACGTCACACTGCATACAGGGTGATACAGTGATAGTGCATCACAAATGATAGAGGGTGATACAGGGACCTTCACCTCATACGTGATACAGAGTGGTCTAGTGACGTTGGTGTCACAGATGATACAGAATGATCCAGTGGACAGTGGCCTTGTGTAAAATATGATACAGGGTGATAAAGTGATAGTAGTCAAATATGATACAGTGTGATAAAGTGATAGTAGTCAAATATGATACAGGGTGATAAAGTGACAGTAGTCTCACAGATTATTATAGAGGGTGATCCAGTAACAGTGCATCACAGTCCACAGATGGTACATGGTGTACTTAAGTGTTGTTACCGATGAAATGGTTATTGAGTGCAGAGCTTTCTGTCATAGATTTAGCTAGAGTTCCTGAGATGTTATAATATGATACAGCTGGGTGATCTACTGGCCTTAGCGTCACAGTTGGTGACAATGACAAAATATTATAGCGATCCCTACACCTCCTATGATATAGAAAATTAAATTATAATATTATAGCGATCCCTACACCTCCTATGATATAGAAAATTAAATTATAATATTATAGCGATCCCTACACCTCCTATGATATAGAAAATTAAATTATAATATTATAGCGATCCCTACACCTCCTATGATATAGAAAATTAAATTATAATATTATAGCGATCCCTACACCTCCTATGATATAGAAAATTAAATTATAATATTATAGCGATCCCTACACCTCCTATGATATAGAAAATTAAATTATAATATTATAGCGATCCCTACACCTCCTATGATATAGAAAATTAAATTATAATATTATAGCGATCCCTACACCTCCTATGATATAGAAAATTAAATTATAATATTATAGCGATCCCTACACCTCCTATGATATAGAAAATTAAATTATAATATTATAGCGATCCCTACACCTCCTATGATATAGAAAATTAAATTATAATATTATAGCGATCCCTACACCTCCTATGATATAGAAAATTAAATTATAATATTATAGCGATCCCTACACCTCCTATGATATAGAAAATTAAATTATAATATTATAGCGATCCCTACACCTCCTATGATATAGAAAATTAAATTAAAATATTATTTTTAGCAAAATTCCGCGAAATAAGCCTCAACCTGTAAGTAAATGAGTGTTTTTATTAGTAAGGCGGAGAGTAGGTAGAGGACAGACAGAGATCCTTTTTCTGCATCTCAAGTGATCCGGCCCAAGTGTACAATAAATTGATAATATGATTCATACATGACCCTGAACAGTGAACACCAAATCAACCGAAAAACGTCGTGCCTTTTAGTCCAAGTTATAAGATTCGCATATCATAATTTTAAATAAGTAATTTAGTTTTAAATTGTTAGGAATATCAATAGAGTAAATATGAATATTGAAAAGTTGAAAGCTTTTAATTTAAAGCTTTAGATATATTTTTTTATCAAGTTGTTCGATGTTCTTATTAGTACATGTTTTGACTTTGACCGAACAACGGATTACGGACATTCAGTGATGAGTAAAATCAATACTAATATTATAAATGAAAAAGTGTGTCTGTCTGTCTGTTACCTCTTCACGCTTAAACCAACGAACTGATTATGATGGGTATGGGGATTTGCATCCCGGGAGAGGACATAATAATATGTAGTTTTTGTTCCAGAAAAATGTACATTTCCCGCGCGATAAACGAATCATCTATGTAGTTTCTTATAAACTTGCAGTCTTGATCTTGGTCTTATAAAGTTAATCTTTACAAGACATCGAACGTATTAAAGGAAGACCAAGACCATGATTCAGTAAGTAAGACCCGTAAGACCACATATTTCCAAGTCTTGGTCAGTCACAGCAACGGTAGGTCCGGTCTAATCGGTCGGTCTAAAACACGAGTACCTTTTATTTATATTTTTGTCAGTTTAATTTTTAACTTTCTTTAATCAATAATTTTAAATCGATGTCGCTTAAGAATTAGACCACACATAAGGATCGTGTTACATGATATTATGAGTAATTTTGTTTGTAAAATGGTGAATGGATGATACTTTTGTTTGACCTCGACGGCAGTTTACTGTTTAAATATTACTTCATGGTAGTTAATAAACATATCACATGCTCTGAATACTGTGAAGATTTCCCTTCTAAGATTAAAATATATACATATGCGGTATATATATATATATATATATATATATATATATATATATATATATATATATATATATATATATATATACATATACATACATATTTTATGTACCAAAAAAAACATATATATATAAAAAAAAATAACATATATGGTACATAAAATATGTAAATGTTATTTATTTTACAGTAGTAGATATTGCATACCAACTCGTATATACCGCGTAAACCCTACCTTTTTCGCCATATAAATATGTCTTTTTTTATGAAATAAGGGGGCAAACGAGCAAACGGGTCACCTGATGGAAAGCAATTTCCGTCGCCCATGGACACTCGCAGCATCAGAAGAGCTGCAGGTGCGTTGCCGGCCTTTTAAGAGGGAATAGGGTAATAGGGGAGGGTAGGGAAGGGAATAGGGGAGGGTAGGGAAGGAATAGGAGAGAAGAAGGGAAAAGTGTAGGGGATTGGGCCTCCGGTAAACTCACTCACTCAGCGAAACACAGCGCAAGCGCTGTTTCACGCCGGTTTTCTGTGAGCCCGTGGTATTTCTCCCGTCGAGCCGGCCCATTCGTGCCAAAGCATGGCTCTCCCACGTGCTCGGTTTATTAGGCGTAAAAAGTATAATACAGTCACATATTATAAGTACTTTCACTAATTTGAGTAATTAGTATACAAACTGGGTGTTACAAATAGTATGAAATAGTTCGGAAGTTTCTTACGACGTATTTCAAATACGAAGTAAGTAAAATAATGTTTGTATAAAATGTATTATGGCCTGTATATTGGCCAAGACCCCGATGACAGCAGCGAATGAAAGGGCAATATTGACTTTATATTATTCGCGAAGTAATATATTAATTTTATGAAAATTGAAATAATATTACTTCTAGAACTTTCTTGAGTTTTCCTGCTACATGGCAACATTTAAATAAAATATAAAAAAACTCGCCCCGGCGTCGCACGGGTATAAAATATATAGCCACTGAAAAAATGATTAAAATCAATTAATAGCCTATGATCTACTTCTTATCTGTGCCAAATAATGCAAATAACATAAAAATTGCACCAGTAGTTCGCGAGATAATTTTCCCCCGTTTCAAATAATTTCCAATGTTTTATCCACATACTCCTATTAGTCTTAGCGTAATAAAATATAGCCTATAGCCTTCCTCAATAAATGGGCTATCTAACACTGAAATAATTTTTCAAATCGAACCAGTCGTTCCTGAGATAAGCGCGTTCAAGTTAACCCTTTCAAATAATTTTCCCCGTTTTTTCCACATTTTCCTCTATTTCTTCGCTCCTATTAGTCTTAGTATAATAAAATATAGCCTATAGCCTTCCTCGATAAATGGGATATTTAACACTGAAATAATTTTTCAAATCGGACCAGTAGTTCCTGAGATTAGCACGTTCAAATAAGCCCTTTCATATAATTTCCCCCGTTTCTTTCATATTTTCCTCTATTTTCACGCTCCTATTAGTCTTAGCGTGATAAAATATAGCCTATTACCTTCCTCGATAAATGGGCTATCTAACACTGAAAGAATCATCAAAATCCGTTGCGTAGTTTTAAAGATTAAAGGGAACAAAGGGACATGAGGGAAAAAAGCGACTTTGTTTTATAATAAGTATAGATGTCTAAAATATTGAGTTCACTGACTTTTTTTAAATTAGCCTATAGGGTCCCACTGCTGGGCAAAAGCCTCCCCCAGGATCTTCCACTGTTCTCTCTCCTGCGCCACCGATAGCCAGCCTGGCTGATATAATAAGTATGCTTCCAGCTCGTCACGCCACCTTTTTCTAGGCCGGCCACGTCAGCGGCGTCCATCTTCAGGTGCCCACTCTGTTGAGACCCTTGCCCAGCGGTCGGGGTGCATGCGGCTAACAGTGACCCTGAAACTGAACTCCCACTTCAGCTAGACCGCCTTGACACCTACGTCCTTGATGCCCGTTTGGGAGCGCAGTATGGTGTATCTTATTTTATCGAGACGGATCGAAGCTTTACTCCTAACATACTGCGCACCATTGCTTTTTGGCATACCCCGAGTCCGGGACCTTTGCGAATCGGTCAATGACCATGTTTGCGCACCGTAGGTTAGGACGGGCAGAATGCACACTGACTTACAAAATAATTGATAAAAATAATAAAAAAATAATAAATAAGAACTTCGATTTTATCGACTCGTGAGTCGTGACTTACTAAACGACTTGCGACTACCGAATATTTTTTAATCTATAAAATAAAAATTAATTTTAAATGATGTTAGTCCCGCTAAAACTCGAGAACGGCTGAACCGATTTGTCTTGAAAATATATTCGTGGAAGTCCAGAGAAGGTTTATAATGGGAGAGAAGCGACACGAAGTCCACCGGGTCATCTAGTATTCAAATATTAATTCCAATGGCTGTATTGACCAAGAATTCAAAATTGGAATATCGCAGGCCCGCGTTTGACAGCGAGGAATGTTGACTCCCTGAGAATCGAGATATTGCTTATTGCACATTCATAGGCGCAATAATAGAAACTATTGCTAGTCAACATCTGAAAATCAAAACTCTGGAGAATTTAACTCGTCAATAAACTTGCTTGTTTTTAAAATTATTGTTGCAATATAAAAAAACAGAGTTCTTCAGTGATACCAGAGACTAGACATAAAGGAAGCTGTCGCTATCTAGCTCACATTTGTAAAATATAACGAATGTCATCATGTAATTTATCATTGACTTTAATTTTAAAATCTTTTCTTGATTTTCATGATTCTGAAAAAGTCCTTTTTGCTGCATAAGATTCGAACCACCGTGTAAGTTCTAAAAACTAAAAAATAGGTTTGTTGGTTCGCTACTCTCCAATAGATGGCGCTGTTACTTACTTGCCCGTTTAATAGTACCTCGTGAATCATGTAGATGGCAGTAGCCGTAGCAATTTTTGGGTTAACGCAAAATATTTTTTTTATCAGTGGCACACATTTGGGAAAAAAAACTCAAAATTAAGATTATTTAGTTTTTAACATTCATTTACTTATAGGTAATTAGTAGTGCTAAAAGTTTTATCACGTTGTATGAAACAACGAAAAGTCGAAGAACAAACCACGCTTATATTCCAAATATTCACTTTTTTATAATTTTATCTAATTTAAACATATTTTTAACACGCTTTTATTAGCTTGGGCTATATGTATGTAACGGAATCTTTGAGCACGATTTTTACCTATCTCCAGTAGTCTAATTAATTCAAAACTTTGCATACGTAGACAATGCAATGCATTAATAATAATTTAAAATAGCATTTACGATTTTACTATTTACAGCAACTTAATTTACAGTTTAACTTAGATGATAATAATATCAGTGCTCACTTCGAATAACGCAAATGATATATTGGTTTTATGATCCGCCACAAACACTGAGAACCGAAATGAGATCACAATTCGTCAAATTAGCCAATCACGCCACATAACAAGCTAACAACCGGCGATTTCGTAGGGATGGTACAATTTGGCCGGTGACTCGCAATAAACAGCTGTTCTGTTTGCATCGCCGTAAAATCTCCACACCCCTATGGCCGGTCGAACCAGCGTAACATGGTCCCGGACCTTACGTGTGCTCCTCAGGTTACAAGGAGGATTCGTCACATGGCGGGGCCAAAAGGAACTGGTCGCCTCCTTACACGCCCAGGCAGGTGACCATTATCACGTCACCCCGGCGATGGTCAGTAAAAATGTAGTCCAGCCCCGCGCGGCCGCGTCCACTTCCCGCTGCTAATAGGGGGTAATTAATACCGGAATAATTGAAATTGATCAGGCTAACTGGTCCTTGGCTATTAACTATACAATGCGAAGCCATGGATTGATATGAACAGCCTGAAAAAGCTGATAAAGTTTCTCAAGAGTTTCTTTCACTCGGAAATAAGTAAACGTAAAATGTACAACTTGAGGCGAAGGCGAGAATCCGTTGCGATGGTCTGTCGCAAAACCACGAAGTTTTTGACCACGAATACCAGCAACTTATTGAAGAGGTCGCCCAACACAAAAAAGTACCATCTACTGGCGAAAATAGTTGAGGAGTTTCAAACACAAAACGACGAGAAACCTACCAATGATGACGAAGACGAGGAGAGCGAGGACGACATGGGAGAGAGAGATCTAGATTACTACCTCGGTGTGAGAAAGAAAGAAACATTTTGGAGAGATCCGAGTGGTACGGAACAGATCATCAAGGACTACCTCATCTACCACTGTGGGGTCACCGAGGAAGACTACAACAAATTCTTTCGAAAATCTTCCCCGAAACCTTCGTATGTAATCCAGCCCAAGCTGAAACAGGTCCCGTTTAAAATACACAAGAAGAAAGAGAAGAAACACATAAGTTTCAAAGAAGGTGTGGCAGAATCGTGGGCCGAGAAGAAGGGAATTTTCAAACTGTTCGGTGGAAGAAGAGACAGCGATACGTCTGAGAGCTACAGCGAGTGCTCTAATGACGATAAAGATTACGATTGCGCAGATGTACGCGACATTGACGATATCGTAGGGAATGTTGATGAATCGGTTAGTGATAAGCGCGCAATAGGTCAATGATACGCTAGAATTTCAACTTAATTATTTTCGCCAGAATACAGGCAAATGGCAATAAACATGAGGCATGATTTATCTGAGAATTTAATAAGAAAATAAAACAAAAAATAGTGATTGATGTACTTAATTTGAATTTCGATCGTCATCTTTTCAGGTTTCTTATAAAAATTAAATTAAATAATCTCTATAATTTCTGGGAGCTCCATCTTCATTATTAGTCTTAGTATTTGTTGTAGACCACTATTATACTGACTGAATACCAAATGTGTTTATAGTAATATGTTTGTTACAGGGCGTGAGGATAAAGGAGGTGTCGGAGGGCAGACCATGTGATAACTGCCCCGAGCTGTGCCCGGGGTTCGTCCCGCATCCATGGCGGTAAGTCACTGTTACAAGTTTAGTGAAAGGAAATCTTAGCGGAATCCTAAACGATTTTATTGTGCAATATCACGTATTGTGCAATATTATTGACCGTCTAGGGTAATCTAGGGTTAATATTAAACGCACCCGCCTTTCAATCTTATTGTCAAATAAGTTGTTTAATATAAAAAAATATTGTTCAATATTATTGTAGGTCTAGGGCTATTATAACAGCAACTTTGGAATCGGAAAAACTTCTTTCCATCTTCTATTTGGCTGGGTTGACACAATCTCGTATTGCATCCATAAAATATCTCAATTATAATTAGAAAAAAAATAGCACGTGATTTGCAAAATGTCAACGTCCTGTGACAATAGTCTTGGTCAACGCTTTCTTTGTCACGCGCAGTACAATCATAAGCATGATAGATATTCAATTTAAGTTTTTCTAATTTCTCAGCTTATTTTAAAAAATTCAGTCATCAATTTATTAAAGTAGAGCTAGTGACTAAAATTTAACGGATGGACTATATCCATGGGCGTTTTGATACAATTTCATAAACTCTGGTTGGTTGAATTTTTAACACGTACTTCAGGGAACAAAAAATACCGTCCTACATGTTTTCTAAGCGTAATTAGATAATAATGCTACTCGTATTTACTAACGACACTATTGACTAAGCATTACCAAAAAAAAAATGAAAATGTGTTATGAATTGGGACGTGGTGAGTGCTGAGTAAACACTATATAGCAAATAGCACCAACACAAATACTGCAAATGTAACAGGACAATGTTATTATCATAATATAATATTATATACCTAGTAATTTATGACTTATTGTCTTCGATAAAATTATTTGGCCTAAATAATTCTTATCAATTATTAATGTAAAACTATCGTTATGTCATCGCCTCTTTTAGACAAATTCCTCGTTCTTAACTACACACCAAACGTAAAAATATAAAAATATTTCATTTCTTTATTTTGAATAATTAAAACTCGTCAATTGTTTTATGACTCAGAGGTTAACGTACCTAATATATTCGATATTTACGATTTACGAACTAAACCAACATTCTCTACTGTAGAGTTCACAAAAGGTTCACCCCATTACAAACAGAACTGTAGAAATAAGTCGAAAGTGATTTCGTTATCGCATTCTAAACACAAACGTCAGGGCATCGGACGCCAAGCCAAGCTAAGTTATCCGAGACCCTTACGTAGTCGGCACTCGGCGCAGGCGGTTGTCGAACGACGATATCGAAACGTGTTTAGCGTCAAGGAGAAATAAAAACCTCCGGCCGAGGTCACAGCCGGTGCATTGTCGATCACGAACCGATCGCGCGCACACGTACCATGTGCTTATCACTAAAATCGTTCGAGTGGGCCGACATTTACCAGAGAGTCATCAAAACTGATGACAGCAAGGAGAAGAAGATCCAAAAGTTCCCCTCCCGGGAGAGAAACCACGCGGTGCGGAGGAAGAACGGGAACAACAATATCAAGTCACACGCGAATTGTGAGATGTGCGCCAAGTTTGTGACGGGGGAGAACGGGTGAAGTGAGTGACCGTCGAGACTGCAACTTGCTCAAGTGATAGACTGATATTTATTGTGTAGTACAGTGATAACTGATAAGGTTTTATGAATATACATACGTTATAAGAAGTTTTTTTTTCTTCTCTGAGTTTACTCTAAATTTCTTTAGTAATTAGTCTGTTAAATTGCAGTTGAAAGTGAAGTCTTGTGCGTGAGGCAAACCGTAGTACATTGAGTATAAGGTTATATTATGTTGATGTTTAATGTTTATGTCTTTTATCCTAAACAACAAATTTAAACGATAAAATGTACAACAAACCATCTTTACCAACTTGCAAATTGTATCTGTCTACTCGATCCAGTTTAAAAAAAACCGGGGCTGCTGTCTGCTGATGATTTCAAATAACAAATCGTTATCAAGATGAGTAAGGCACACAAGCCAGAATGACCAGACTCAAATTACTCGTTATCTTACAACCGTGTTGTTGAAAAACAAGTTTTAAAGCATTCGGAGTAGGTTTAAAACTTTTTGCAGCCATTCTCAAACCGGTCATATAAAATGTATTACGCAAATTGAAGAAACACGATTCTGTTTTGTTGTGACATGTGATAATTTGTTATTGCTTTGACGGAACACTTTTAAATGTCGAATATTGTGACGTCTGGAATTAATACTCAGACGTTGTGACTTGTGATGTATTTTGAGATAAAATCTTGATTAAAGACGACTAAAATATAATATTATGATCAAAACAAAGGTACATAATATCAAAAAAATATACGATATACTATAGATATTATGAAACTATTTAATATATCATAATTCATAACATAATATTTGATTGTTTTGTGGGAACTGGGAACTATTATTTAATATTTTAGATTAATATGGTAATTACCTAATATTATTATTAAGACATAGTTGACTATTGTCTTATAATTAGTTAATTAAATTTGTCTGCTCCCAAAATTTCCAACGTAAGACGTTGGACACAAAAACAATTGAAGAATAAATCACACAATTTGATAATTTATCAAATTCTGTGGCGTGGTAATTAAGTACTCTATACATATTATTAATTATTATTTTGTAAGAAGAACATTAAGTAAAATGACTGAATATTATACAATTTTAATATTAGACCTACTCTAGCAATCTTTAGCATTCAATTTATCATTTAGAAAAATAATATAATTATCTTTTCTGTTAACGCGGTAGGTATAATATTATGTATTAATAATTAATGATTTAAAAACATAGTAGTATACGTGCAGTCTACCACGATAGCCTATAATATATCTCGAGTTCTCGATATCCTTACAAGTTAAGTTGAGAGCTACGTATTTATTATTTTACATCTTCCTTCCTATTATTATAAGGACAAGGACTGTATAAACATTACGAATGCCCAAGAGCCTCGTCTGTCTACTGACAGATAGAGACAGACAAACTGGAGATACTTCTCCTGTCTGTATGACTGTCCGTTACCTCTGCAGTCTGCACGCTTAGGTATTTGATGAAATTGGGTCTGGATATAAGTCGGGAAAGATAGGAAAGGATAATGGATACTTTTATTCCAGCAAAGGTGATAAAGGTAATAAAAATAGGCTTAAATAAGGTTAAAGCACAGGCAGCATAACGATTAGTATTGCTTATAGAAATATCCAACGAGGAAGCACGCAGGCTGTAATAGTAATGAGGTCGGGTCATTTCCTATTTACGTGCACATTGGACTCGATTAAAGTCGACTTGCATTCTATTTTTAAACGAGCGTGAGTGTTATTATGTTCAGATCGTCCGTTATATCAACAGCTTATGCCTTATTAGTCCACTTAAAAAAGCAGGTGTAGAGTGCGTGAGCTGCAACCTAAGCAATTTCTTCAGAAATGTGTTTAGGGTGCTTAAAAGATAAACATACTAAAAGTCCCCGCCCCTAGGGGGTGAGCTGGGGTGGGGGGAGGGGGTTAAAGTTCCCGTTTTTTAGTTTTTGGCTCATATCTTTAAAACGGTACGTCGTAAAGAAAAAGTGTCTTCTACATAATAAAAGATAATAAAATTTACTACAACTGTGTCATTTACACCATGTATCTATCTCCAATCATTGCCATGCTATGAGCTTCTAAAGAGGACGATTTTCAAAAACACACATCAACTAAGTCTAGGGATATTTGTATTTTATGAAATCTATCAAGATTTTTGAAGACAGTAAATGAAACAATTATAGCTTATTTTATGGCCTTTAATAAAACATTAAAAAATCCGGATTTTTTTGTTTTTAAGAAAAAATCATTGGCTTTTCTATGGTCACAGAAAAGTTATGTATGGCAAAAAATCTTTACTTCAGTTTTATAAAACTGAAAATTTCATTCGATTGAAAGAAAATCTTTTACATTTTTATTGCTAATAGTCAAATTAATAATAATGAATTTTATTCGATACTTGGTATTGAGTACTTTTACCTAAAATACATTTTTGAGTCTTTCTTCGCTAAAGGCCCTATGTTCTTTGTGATTTCAAGTATCTAATCAATTGTTTCTGGTACAGCTATCTTACTAGAAAATCTCTGAAATGTATTTAACACTGCATATTCTAGTCGCAGTAGATAGATTTAATGTCAGAAAACCCTGGAGACCAGGCCAAAACCAGAATAATCTGGTCAAATCAAACCAATATTAAGTCGATGCAACTAGTAAAAAGGCTCCAGGAGAGCAACCAGTCTCTAGAAAGCGACCAAACCGTGCAGAGGAGTTTCCATCAAGTTGGTCCTTATGATGACAAAACATTTTGTATTCCAGCATTGAAATGTGGAAAATGCGGAAGGTTGCTGTTTCATGAGTTTGGGACATTAATAATGGTAAAACCTAATGGGACGAATAATGGCTCTCCAGAGCTGGTCGAAGGTGGTAAACTCACCGCGGAATTATCCGAACAAGTAATTATAGTAAATCGAGATGAAATTCAAGCCGTATTTTCGTCAGCACCAGCATCAGAGACAATTTCTTAGTGATACCATGGTCAATCTCACAAACTCATGAAAAAGCAACCTTCTGCATTTTCCACATTCCAATGCTGGAATACAAAATGTTTTGTCATCATAAGGACCAACTTGATGGAAACACCTCTGCACGGTTTGGTCGGCTTCTAGAGACTGGTTGCTCTCCTGGAGCCTTTTTACTAGTTGCATCGTCTTAATATTTGGTTGATTTGACCAGATTATTCTGGTTTTGGCCTGGTCTCCAGGGTTTTCTGACGTGAAATCTATCTACTGTGACTAGAATATGCAGTGTTAAATACATTTCAGAGATTTTCTAGTAAGATAGATACCAGAAACAATTGATTACTTGAAAACAAAAAGAACATAGGGCCTTTAACGAAGAAAGACTTAAAAATGTATTTTAGAAAAAAATACTCAATACCAAGTATCGAATAAATTTCATTATTATTAATTTGACTATTAGCAATAAAAATATAAAAGATTTTCTTTCATTCGAATGAAATTTTCAGTTTTATAAAATTGAAGTAAAAATTTTTTGCCATATAACTTTTCTGTGACCATAGAAAAGCCAATATTTTTTTCTTAAAAACAAAATAATCCGGAAAGTTTTTTATGTTTTATTAAAGGCCATAAAATAAGCTATAATTCTTTCATTTACTGTCTTCAAAAATCCTGATAGATTTCATAGAATACAAATATCCCTAGACTTAGGAGATGGGTGTTTTTGAAAATCGACCTCTTTAGAAGCTCATATCATGGCAATGATTGGAGATAGATACATGGTGTAAATGACACAGTTGTAGTAAATTTTATTATCTTTTATTATGTAGAAGATACTTTTTCTTTACGACGTACCGTTTTAAAGATATGAGCCAAAAACTAAAAAACGGGAACTTTAACCCTCTCCCCCCACCCCGGCTCACCCCCTAGGGGCGGGGACTTTTAGTGTGTTTATCTTCTAGGCACCCTAAGCACATTTCTGAAGAAATTGCTTAGGTTGCAGCTCACGCACTCTACACCTACTTTTGAGCTATTCTTTGGGTGGACTATATGGGATCCTAGTACTTCAAAGTCACATTTATGACAAATAGGCGATATAACATATAAATTATTAAAATTCAACTATGTTACAATATTTAGGCCCTTGAAATGACCCAAGACATCCTCAATTTGGTTGTCTTTCTTTTGTACTTAAGTACGACCAAAGTACGACTCTTTACTTATTTACTGTTCACAAATCACAATAATTACATATACATTAGCACCTAGTGCAAGTTACTAAATAAGAAGTGAAAGGAGATCCAAACGATTTTGTAATTAGCTATTTGGTAATAAAAAAATTTGGTAAAAATCAGTAAAGCCGTTTTGGAGGGGTTCGCTATCTAACATTGTGACACGAGAATTTTATATGTAAGATTAATACATAATTATGATTCCCTATGATATTAAAGATCCTATATCTTCAATGTCATTAGGAATCATGAATTATTATGATTAGTGAAATTGGATTCAACATTCGCATGCTGCTTCAAAGATTATAATTTGTGACGTATCACACTACTATCACAAGCACCTATTCAAATATTAAATGTACTCATTTCAGTGACATTGAAACCTGAAGTAGTAATAAAAATATTAAATATCTATCTTACAGGTAAATGAGATTTTACTAAAACATCATTAGGTACTTGACTTGTATAGCGGTGTAACTAAAATAAATATATTAAGAGTTTTTAAAATACAAGTAATAAAAAACTTTGTAGACTGTACTTGCACGTTAATCCTAAAAGCAATATTAGTAGAGAAGAAAAAATAAACACCAATTTGTGTGAGATCGCAACAACAAACGTTAAATTGGATACTTGGGTTTATTGGTTTCATTGTTTGTTTGGTACCAGTTAGTCCTGTACAGTTTGTGTAACTGTTACTATTGTACATTGTTTTGGTACACGTTACTTTTATAGGTACTTTGTGTAGGTGACTGTTACTATTATTGTTACTTCTGATATTTCAAATAACTGCATTGTCTGCTTAGAGTGAATGATTTTGCATTCTCTATGATTAAATTCATTCATAATCTGATGCTCTCACCAATCCGCTGCTTGACCGCAAAAAAAGCTGATATAATATTATAGCCATATTATAGCTTCAATATTTATTATTATCGCTCAAGATGAAATGTCAAGGACTTCACCTTTTAGTAATAATTAATCTTTAAACATCATAGCCCATAAAAAGTTTTTACTAAGTCTCTACTTAATAGTATCAAACTATCAAAAGATTTCTTAATACTAGATAGGACGCATTTTTTTGTTATAAATCCCGGTCAAGGTTTTACAAAAGAGATTTGCTTTTACGGTCCTTTTCCTTAAAACTATCAAAATATTTATATTAACTAAGAACATTCTTTTCATTGTAGTGTGTAGGATTTCAATTCTGATTCAAAAATGTGTTTGAAACTTTATTTAAAAAGACAAACAAAATAGAACAACATTTGAAATATTGATAGTCAAATACACGTAATAATTGGCGACACAGTCACAAATAAGTATGTTAGTGATAAGAAACGGATGTCAGTCGACCAATACCTACTCAATACCTACGCTCAACATTTGAGCGCTTGAGATAATAACAATCGGTTATCATCATCACCAAGACGTCAATCATCAAAGTTTTTACATAAATGGGAAAATAACAGTTTAAAAATACTGAACAGACTCTTCAGGCCATCTTCTGGCTAATGAACAACTATCGTTACAGCCAGTAATTATTTTAGCCAAAATGGCTATTTCTTTTTAAAAGAAGTTGTGTTACATTAGGATTTGTTTCTGTTTGCTTTTACTCAATGATCCCAGACGTCCCTAGTCACTTAAGAGCCCTAACCCTTAGAACTCTTCAGTATGACTGTTGATGAAACATTCCGATTTCCGAGAGATTTTTAATTGCCGTACCAATCTTCCTAATTCCTATGAGAATTTTGTGTGTACTGTATTATATTTTCCGAATATAATATAATATTTAAAAAATATATAAATAATTAAAAAAATATAAATTATATAAATATAATATTTTTTTAAAACTAGTCTAAACTGGATGAAAACAACATCGATGATGATCGACGGCAGAATTAGACGGTCTACTAAAAACAACTAGCGTCATCTATAAAGGGAGTAGAAAGTGTTTAAAAATAAATGTTCCTAATTCCTATGAGAATTTTGTGTGTACATAATATTTTCCGAATAATATGCATTAATAAATTTAAAATATATTTTTAAAACGAGTCTAAAGCCTTTCCTGGATGAAAACAACATCGACGATGATAGACGGTCTATTAAAAACAACTAGCGCCATCTATGAGCGAGTAGAAAGTGCTAAAATAAAATTATAAATAATGTTTTACCAAACCATTCACAGATGGCACTGCTAACATAATATTTTAGTTTTTAAAGTAAAAATAATTTAAAATATATTTTACAGTTATTTATATAAAATACACCTTTTCAACGTATTTTTTTTCTAATGACCTCTTGGCTCAGTGGTTGACCTAAGCCCGGGGTCGCGGATTTCAATCCCGCCAAATGAACACACTGTATAGTGTATGGTCCTGGTCCTGGTCAGGCTGGTCTCCTGGGTCATGCTCATGGATAAAGATAATGTGTAAATAAATGTCTTATCATAAACATAATAATTATAATAAATATGTATGTAAAATAGAATAAATAATAGTATATAGAATTATGTACTTATAAATTATAATAATATATAGAATTCTGTGTAGGTATCATCATTCATCAGTCATCATGAGAATCAAGTCACGACTCACGAGTTCACGACTCACACTGGGATAAAAATATAAATAAAAAAATATATTTTTTTATTTATATTTTTATCCCTGAAAAAGTACGGTTCCCGCGCGATAAATGATTTTGGCGCAACAGAGTTGCGGGCGTCATCTAGTTCTTTTATAGTTAAACAAAATAAATTCGCGCGCAAGTTCGGTGCGTTCCTACCTCAGAATAAATTCGCTTCTGTTATAATCTCTATACCACAGCAATAAGGTTCAATCGTCAAAACCTCCGAAGTAATACAACTTTGAACACAATGTTCTTGAACTTGAATTGGTGCACGGAGCGTAAACAAACCGCGCGGCTCGGTGCCGAAGCACGCGCGCGACAACCGACAACGGCATTTGTCATTCGGTAGCCGGCCGGGCCGCGTCGCACGTCGCCTTGTACGCGCGTATTTACACTTCGCGAAATTCTTTCCGCGATAAAATCCTCCCAAATATTGACACAAACCAGTGATAAGTGGTGACTGAAAGTGTTATTTTAATTCAAAGAGTGGTGTTAATAAGGAGAATCGTTCGAATGTGACCGATAAGATTTCGATTTTGTGATAACGGATACAATCCTTTATTGATATTTAATACGTAGTGGCACGTAGTAAAAGGAAAATTAGAGGTAATTGATTATACCGTATTTACTTGTTACGAGGAATAAAAACTTCCTCGGGCCTCGCGGGTACCGCTATTAATTTTTTGAGTAAGAAGTTTATAAGTGTGCCGTCGTCAGCGTTGCCAGATTTTTTTTGTGCCAAGTCGGGACTTTGGAACTTTTTGAGTGAAAAAGCGGGATTCTTCAGTCAAAAGCGGGACAAAGTAAAAAAAAGTGTAAAATCAAAAGTTTTTTGATTTTATACTTTTTTATTTGCGTTAAAATAAAGTTTACGTGACAATAGATAGCAAAAGTAGCCAAAGAAAATCCACCCCTCTACCTGTCACACTCTTATCTTCATTATGCACCTTTCTTTCTCAGCACGCTGCACGTACGTTCGGGCTTTCCCCGAAAAGCGGGACTGACCCTGTCCCGCGCGGGACATTTAATTTGAATGAAAAAATCGGGACGTCCCGCCAAAATCGGGACGTCTGGCAACGCTTGCCGTCGTATTAAAATGTCCTTGCATTTCAAAACTACATAGTACATAGTACCTAAAACATAATAGAGAGAATACACGTGAAAAGCACTGTGATAAAAGATTTAAAGCCAGGTTATTAGATAGCTTCTGTACTAACTACTAAGTACTAGGAAAGCACGGTAAATGAATATACCGTAACTTTACTGTGAAGTAACATTGAAGAAGGAGCATAATGCCTAAGTTCTCTTATGGTAAAGTGAAAATCTTTGTATGATGATAAACCTGATTATGAGCAGTAGGTGGCAGTATTAGACCGTACCTTACTGACTTATATTGTAATAACCTGGAGAAGAACAGAACGAGCTGCTGGGCTGCTGCATGAGTCATGATAGAGTATACTGTATACTCAGTATAATGTATTACTGTATAGTGCATAATGGTGTATAGTTATACAATATACAGTCCTAGGTAGGGAATGCAATACCGGGATACCGGGATCCCGAAATATCGGGATCCCGCATACATTTTGCGGGACTAATCCCGGTCGAAAATTTTGCGGGATCCCGCGGGACTGGCGGGATTACAAAGAAATATGATTCATACGCGTAACTTTGCGCGCGGGAGTTCGTGAACTGGCTACAGGCAGCCCGCTAAACAATTTACCTTCAATTCACTTTAAATGACAATTGAGCCAACCAGCGTGGATGCTGAGCGAGCTTTTCCGGAATCGTTTCGGAATCTTTGGGCACGATTTTTAGTTTTTACCTATATTTCGATTTTTTTAATAAAAGATGAAAATAAATAAGCTATTTTTTTAACTATTATTATTACGAAGCCATTTCCAAAAAAATTATAAGTTTTTCTTTAATTTTTTTATAAAGTCTGAAGTATGGAGGTGTTAATAAACCCTTGAAAAAGTGTCCGACAAAGTTTGTTTTATTTAAGATCTAAGAATAAAACGGGCTCTATCAAGTAAGTAGTCATTATAACGATTTATTTTAAAAAGTTTAAGTCCACCCAGCGGGATCCCGCAAATACCGGGATCCAGCGGGATTGTGATGATTCAATCCCGCAAATACCGGGATTGAAATTCTCTTGCGGGATTGCATTCCCTAGTCCTAGGGATATCTAGAGGGGGACCTGCTTCTAGAATCTAGGACCAGTTTCTGATTAACTGGGTACTAAAACCTTTTACTCACGTAGGTCGTAGTGACTATTTTAGTAATTTTGACCACAAAACACATCATAAGAGGATAAGATTAATTGTAATTATAGTTTGCACATTACAATAACAATGGATTGTCTCATGAATCATGAATTCATGATATTGTTATTATAATAATAAGGATTTAAGGTTTTTAGGTAGGCGCCAAGTGCCAACTGCTTCTAAGGTGGTCGTAAAATATTTAAATTATTATTCAATACTAGATGACACTCGCAAAGTCGCAACTCCGTTGCGCCAAAATTCGTTTATCGCGCGGGAACCGTACTTTTTCCCAGGATAAAAGTATCCTATGTCCTTTCCCAGAACTCCAGTATCAGCAAAATCGGTGAAGAGGTAAAAGACAGGCAGACAGATACTTTTGCAATTTATAAAATTATTAGTATGGATTAACGGACCAAAACATACCATCAGCAATTTAAAGCTTAGGGCGTGTTCACACGTGCATGCTTCCTGCGCGCGCGCGGATTCAGCTCGCGTGTTTTCACTTTCCCCGAACGCTACAGCCTACAGCAGAAAACGCGCCGGTCGTTTATTTAGTCTTTCCTATCGCGGAAAAATTTTAGACGTTTTAGTATGACGTACATATATTATTTAAATCACTTTTCTTTTCGCTGAAAGGCGAATTCCATCGGTGAATCCATTCTGAACGGCCCACCACGCACTGTAGTAATTGTACAGTAGGGTGAAGCCAAACGAGCGTAATTTGTCAATCTTTTCATACAAACCATGACTCACAAAATTACACTCATGTGAATCAAACAAGACTTTTGTATGAAACTGAATGCAGCAGAATTTCTGCAACTCACAAATTACGCTCGTTTGGCTTCACCCTTACAATAACATTTCATTACAAAATCTAAAACGTTGGAAATCTAAACTTTCATTACACTTTACAGAATCTCATGCAATGTTGAAACATGATAAAAAATAAACAGAACGGAAGAGTGTGATTATATTTTATGTTTTTACAACATTATTGCATACGCTTCTTTTGCAAATCGAATAAAAATTTAGAGCATTTGTAATAATAATTATTTTAGAGCCTACTTCTAGAACACAATCTGTAATGGCCATCAAATCTGGCTCAAATTTAAAAAATAACTTTCTGCCGCGCACTGTAAAACTCTGGAACAAACTGTCACCAGCAGTATTTCCGGACCTATACGACCTGCAAACCTTCAAGAAAAGAGCGTATTCCCTCTTAAAAGGCCGGCAACGCACCTGCAGCTCTTCTGATGTTGCGAGTGTCCATGGGCGACGGTAGTTGCTTACCATCAGGTGACCCGTTTGCTGGTAATGAAAAAACGAATTAAAATTAATTAAAAAAAAAAACAAATTATCAAACAGGCAAAACAGTTCGACAAGGCTTTAAGTTTAAATCAACGTGGCGAAAAAAGGAACTAACGCTGCCATCATACAAAAACGTCATTTTTGACAGTTCTCCTTTACTAAAACTTTATATAAAGCCTTTCGCACTCTATGGCAAAGGTATTAATTTTATAAATTATTTGAGCAGATTCACTTTCGCGATAATAGTACAGTTGGACTCAAAAACGTAGTCTAGTTATAATTTTTCTCGTAGAAACTTGCAAATTTTATGTATATTCTTTAAAATCGATTTTTTATTCGAATCGTTTTTCTTTAACAGTAAAATCAATTTCAATCCTTCGATCGCGGATTCTTGGAAATCTATTGTTATTCTATTGTTGTCGCGGTCGCCGGTGTCCTTTAATGGGGGTTGATAAGTTAAAGCATACATAATATCCATACTTCCATACTAATATTATAAATGCGAAAGTGTGTCTGTCTGTCTGTCTGTTACCTCTTCACGCCCAAACCGCTGAACCGATTTTGCTGAAATTTGGCATGGAGATACTATGAGTCCCGGGAAAGGACATAGGATACTTTTTATCCCGGAAAAATGTACGGTTCCCGCGCGATAAACGATTTTAGGCGCAACGGAGTTGCGGGCGTCATCTATTATGTATAAGACATAAATAAGTACATGATAATTGATATGCTCATTTAAATTACATGCTGGGATTTTTAATCTACTGCATAGCTTTTATCGCGGGCTTTGAGCTCGGTGACGGAATCAAGAAATTCCTTATTCCGTAACGAAAATAAACGGGAGCGTTGCCTTGCATCGTCTAACGTCGTTTAAGTTTGACAGACTTCGGAACGGTGTTTGTGTGCGTGCGACTAGACGTATGCGTAATGCGAATTATAATAATTGTATAAGTTGATAAATAATCGGCCAAGTGCGATTCGGACTCGCGCACGAAGTGTTCCGTACCATTATAGAGCAAAATTAGGCCAAAAATTGTGTTTTTTGTATGGGAATTGGGAGCCCCCCTTAATTTTTATTTATTTTAATATTATTATTAATTATTAAAGTACATAATAAATAACTAAGGATTTTGTGAAAAAGTTTAGTACTTACCTACCTGTTGCCATTATTGTTATAGAGCAAAAAAGGCCAAAAAAATCACGTTTGTTGTATGGGAGCCCCCCTTAAATATTTATTTTCTTTTATTTTTAGTAAGTATTTGTTGTTATAGTGACAACAGATATACCTACACATTCTGTGAAAATTTCAACTCTCTAGCTATTACCGTTCTCGAGTTACAGCCTGGTGACAGACAGACGGACAAACAACGAAGTCTTAGTAATAGGGTCCCGTTTTTACCCTTTGGGTACGGAACCCTAAAAATGCTATGCAATAGCTTTACCGCGGCAGTCCTCGAGTGCCACACATTTTTTTTCCCAAATATACCTCATATCTGTAAAAGTTAACAACTCAGTAGTCAGTACTTAGGTATGTTTGAGGTGAGTCACAGTGAGTCGAGCTTGTTTTGGTACCGCTTTGATAACTACTGAACTAAATTTCTTTGAATCACTACCGTTGATAAGAGTTTGCAGTGCCAGTTTAAACTTTGAATCATCACTCATCGCTATTCAATATTGTGTTCTAGGAAGTTAAAAAAGGTAATAAAAGAACTAAAAAAAGAAGATGATTCGAATTTTGAATACACTGTATTTTTCTATCACCAGTTGAAACGATGACAGCGCTGCTACTTTCACAGTGAACTCTATAATAAGGGTCACATACATACCCTAAACTGCCCTAAAGTATTAACATGTCTTAGTTTTGTATAATTAAAAAAGAATTTTCAATTTTCTAGTCTTGCTAAACTCGAGAAAGGGTGAACCGATTTGGCTGATTTTAGTCTTGAAATATTCGTTGAAGTCCAGGGAAGGTTTGCATGGGAGTCGGGAGAAAATATAAAAAATTACAAGTATACGAGTAACTTTATAATTACTCGTATCGTATACTTGTAATTTTTAATATTTACCTTGCTGCTTATCTTTTTCTGGCACATTGGAAATCTTATAAAAAGTTATAATTATTTTGCGCAATATTATCTTTATTAGTAAAAGGATTAACGTTACGTGCGAATTAACAATTTGTAGTACCGTACTACTAAGTACGAGACTAATATTTATTTTGTCGATGATACTAATAATTAATCAGTGCGATAAAGTTTGAATCGTTTTATTTGAAATTTTGTAAGAAGATCAATAAAAACTGTTTTTATGTGTCTCGAAATAAATTTATTATAGAGCTGTTTGAAACCAGGGCGCGTCTAGACAAATAACTAACAATAAAAGAACCCCTTTAATGCGTAAGGGCTGAGCTAATGGTACCAAAGAAAACTACATTATCCTTTTTTGCTCTGAAATCTCGTAATCCCACCCTTCCAGACTCCGGACAATAAGGAAGTCGTGATTCGTATGACTGTTTTCATATTTCTAGTATTTGCTTACTTTTTATCGACCCCCTTAAAACAGTGGGATGTTATAACTTTGACGTGTAGTGTTTTTCAATAGCATATTAGATGCTTGTCATCGCGACTGTTCTAGCCAAAATCATCATTTTCAGTGCGCTCACCGCCTGATACTTTTGCAATTCTTTTTAAGTATATCTATGTCTCTTGATTCTTGACGCTCCAACCGCTTAAGAGGCCGGGTACACTTGGAATTTCTCATACATAAGTAATTCCAAAATCATTTTCTCATACGAAAATATATAACATGTTTGAGTTGTTTTTCAGTTTAAAATAGTAATTACCTAGGTTCCTGCACAAAAATTTACTACTAAATATTTAAACACAAAAAAATAGAGTAAAACACTAAAAAATATATAAATAAATAGTTAATTTACTACAAAATATTTAAACTCTAAAAAATATTTTTTAGTATTTAAATATTTTGTAGTAAATTTACTATTTATTTATATATTTTTTAGTGTTTTACTCTATTTTTTAGTGTTTAAATATTAAGTACTAAATTTACTAAAAAAAAATTAAAAACAAAAAAATTTTTTCATGTTTAAATATTTTGAAGTAAATTTTTGTGCAGGAACCTAGATAATTACTATTTTAAACTGAAAAACAACTCAAACATGTTAAATATTTTCGTATGAGAAAATGATTTTGGAATTACGTATGTATGAGAATCTCGAGGGTACCCGGCCCCTTAACCGAGTTAGATGAAATTTTGTACGGTATATTAATTTAATGGGCGTTTTCAAACTGCGACGATAACGACACGACACGATACCACAGAATAGATAAGGGCCACCGTACATATTATACAATTTCAAGTTGGCCGACTATCGTACAAACTAAATTGCGTAGTGTCACAATTTAATTAAACAAAATCATTGATCATACCTTGCATTTTAAACTTCGATATTATCCAGATAAATTTTAATGACAAAATCCAGATAAAAAGGTGATAATAATCCATATTTCCATACTAATATTTTTTTTATTATTATGTGATTCGGCGCCGTCACGATGAAGTTGTCCAATTAAATTGTGACACAACGCAATTTAGTTTGTACAATAGTCGGCCAACTTGAAATTGTAGAATATGTGGGGTGGCCCTCTATTCTGTGGTATCGTGTCGTGTCGTTACCGTGCAGTGTGCAAACGCCCAATAGTGTAATATTATGTAGTTTTTATTCCGAAAACATTGTCGCGCCCATCGCAGCATTGGAGCAACGAAGTTGCGGGCATCACTACTACCTATGTACTAGTTTTTTTTATTTATTAAATAAGGGGTCAAACGAGCAAACCTGATGGTCAGCAACTACCGTCGCCCATGGACACTCGCAACATCAGTAGAGCTGCAGGTGCGTTGCCGGCCTTTTAAGAAGGAATACGCTCTCTTCTTGAAGGTTTGTAGGTCGTAAAGGTCCGGAAATACTGCTGGTGACAGTTCGTTTCACAGTTCGTTGTCTGAAGGCTGTATAGACGAGCCAAAGCAACAAGTTGCCATAACAGCTGTCTTACAGGCTACAGCTGATACTGATGTCTGTGAACATGAACATCAGAATAGCTCGTTACACTAACGACGTGTTTACTTGCAGTGTGTGCAGTCAATATTTAATTTTAAAAAGTCAACACGTTTTGTTTCGTACTAATTTGAATTCGTTCTCGGAAGTAATTTATTTGCTAAACTACGGGGTATCCAGTGTCGACGTGCTGGCAACACTAAATAAAATTATTATTGTTGTAGGCTGGTATTCGAAATTTAAACACAAGTAGGGCAAATTCCCTAGTCGTTGGCAGTCATCGAAATTATTGTTACAGCGTTTAAAAATAAGAGATAAAGTTTATTTTCAAACCGCATACTAACAGAAAACGACTCACAAGTTAAAAAAATATGAAGTACTAACTTATTCTCTAGTCTCTACTTATTAAATCTTAAAACCTAGACTACTACTGTACCTACATTACATACATGTTGTAGGTTATTTCAGTGTTGTATACAGTAGTTTACATCACAGTGATTATAACAATATCCATCACCGTGCGATGTTTGTGTTGATGAAACTGATGAGAGAAATATTTACATACATCTTATTTTGTGTAGAGACTAGAGAATGAATGTTTGTACTTTGGGCACAGTTGTTGATTGAATGGCGTACATTTTTGCACGTGCTGCTTTTTTAGGCTTAGAAGAAACCCTTAGAACTTGTAGCAGTGTGATGACACTGCTGCCAGAGAATTCCAGAGAGAGCCGTGATGCGCATGGTGCTCCTGCACATCGCGGCCCACGTGTGGGCTTTTCTAGGCCGCCCCGCGGGACGACCTAGAAAAGTCTACATGCTTTGACGAGTCTGCGAGACGCGGACAACCGCAACCTGGTACCCTGGACAACCTGGTAGAGTTGCGGTGGGTTAATCGTGCCCGTGACTGTGCCTAGGCGGGGAGTAGAGCACCATGGGGTTTTAGTAGGTAGTTCCTCGGAGAGTCTATGTGTGAGAGAGGGTACCCCGGCCGATGTCCCCAACCGCCGGTTAAACCTAATTGTATTTGGTACCTAAACCCCTGTATGGGCCTTTGAACTGATTAATAATTCATTTCTATAAAATACATTTTAAGTATAGTACATACAAGGAATTATATAAGGATAAGAAGGACTTTCTTATCGCATGCCGCTTATTGTTATCATGCTTCAAAACAGTATTTAAATAACAACAAAATTAATTACAAATTGTTTTGGAAAACCCAACCGTACAATGAAGTCCAGTTTGAGAATTACTGCTTTACAGGATTTCCTTTGGAAATGTAGAGAATATCTTATAGGCTTTTAAATACGATGTCTACAAGACACCCGAATATCTGAATACTGAATGTTATGGTAAAGAAGATATGACATACCCACTTTCTACGTAGAGACCAAACAGTGCATGAAGAGAAATTGATCCACGTCTGTCAATATCGTGTGTGACTCTCTTAACTAGTGCTCAATATTATTTTTGCTTTTAAAAATTGAAAAAAAAAACATCATAAATACGAAATCCTAAAGACAATCTTTGTGACTCAGTGTACTAATATTTTGTGTATTATCTAAGGTAAAAGACCTAATGCTAGACACTGAATTAATAGACGACACTTATGATAAAAATACCATAAAAATAAGAATTACTCTAATTATTTCTCACCACTGTAAATTTTATAAGCTTCTCAAGCTATCTGTTGAATTGAAAAAATATATTAGAGACGCCTTCGGGAACAAAATTTAAAAATGGGATCAGTTTTCGTAAATAATATGACCGCGTCAACACGCGCTCAGCAATTTCTTAGCAAATAGGTTAAGGAAGGCGAAATTTTGCTCGTAAGTTTTGAATACATTTATTTGATTTTTTGTAATTTCTACTGATTTCATTGGATTAATGGTCATGTTGTATACACAAATTAATGTTTATTTAAAATTTTTTATCCATTTTCCCTAACAATATAAAGGGTGTCTACTATTAGTTCTTGAAAATGTAAAAAACCTAATAGATGACATGGATCTCATCTTTGAGTTTTGCAATACATACTAAAGTTATTTTGTACTTTATTCTACTGCAAAAATCATCACTATTCTCTGAAAATATAATTCTATTAACAATCTAAGAACTTACTACTGCTCCTAAAAATGGACATGGTGTCTAATATTAGACCTTGTACTGATCTAAAAATCGATTGCTTTAGTTTTTTAGCAGTAAAAAGAAGAAAAAGGAGAGCTGAGAAAAGAAAGAAGAAAAAAGAAGAGGCAAAAGAAGCATGGAGACTAAAGACTGAAAATAAATTTGCTAGGAAAAAAATATGAAAAATAAAAATAAAAGGAAAGATAGTTTCAGCATGGAAGAAGAATGAATAGAATCTGGAGACAACGTGGATAATATTTCTGGTGCATGTAGTTACTATGATGAAGTAAATGAAATCTTTTGAAAAATGGCAAATAAAGACCTAATAATAGGAAAAATGTAATGTAATGTTCTATGTCAACTATTAGTTCATATTGGTGTCTACTATTAGTGATGTTCGTTTTTTGTGATGTCATCTATTAGTACTTATGACTAAGTTTACAAAAAGACCAATAATATATTTTTTAATTGATTTGTCAGAGAATAATTATAATAGTTTTATTTTGTAAGAGTTACTGAAGACACGGAAGAAGTTATCAATCCTTTATTTTCATAAATATATATTTTATAACATTAAAATGTTTCATGTTTCCTTAAAGTGTCTGCCATTAGGTCTTTTCCCTTATATATTATTAGATGGCGCCCGCAACTCCGTCGCGCCAAAATTCGTTTAACACGCAGGAACCGTACATTTTTACGGAATAAAAAGTATTTTACGTTATTTCTCGAGTATCAAAGTATCTTCATACCTTTCAGCAAAATTGGTTTAGCGGTTTGGGCGTGAGGGTCAGGTAACAGACAGACAGACATACTTTCGCATTTATATTAGTTAGCATGAGTAATAAATATGATAACAAAACAAAAGTCTCAGTTCATTGGCCCAAAAACCCGATACGTCGCCTGTCATATTGTGCTGTCAATGTCAACATGACAAGTGATTAGCGCGCCCAACTATTCTTGAGCTCGGCTGTTGTGTGACATGGAGGTCACATATTAAAAGAAAGTCTGCTAAGCCAACTGCTAAATCAGACGTTGACATTTGACACCAATTCTTTAAAACCTATTGACACAGATAGGTCCTTTGCACAAGAAGGTTTCTTGCTTATTGCTAATCCTCTGCCAAAATCATGCGGCCGTCTATCATAATTACAAAGGCTGAGAGAAGCATTTGCTTTGGCATAAGTGGCCATCATTATGGTAGCTAATCCTTTTAGATTAGGCATTTAGCTTAGTTTTGTCACTTTATAGTGAGCGAAAGAAACAAAGCTTTTATAATACGCTAATTACGCGCTTATAAGTGTGAAAATGGTCTTTAATATTTTAGAAGCGAGTGTGACAAAAATAATAATTGTAAATAACAATAAACACGCCCACATCACCTGCCCAAAACCAAGGCCCAGCACTCCCTGACATGGCTCTGTGACATGCAGAGTTCAGCACACCCTGTATATGACATGAGCTTATAAATAATGACAGTTATTAGTTAATTAATATAGGCATCGTCAGCAGTTAATTGAGCGTCATCAATGTTCAATTGTTACTAGCATTGTTAATACTTACTCCCAAATGCTGCTAGCATTTGGGAGTAAGTATTTTTAAGTCAACATTTCTGTTAAACTTTGTATACACAACATAATCCCGTGGGAACAGTAAATTTTCCAATGTAGCCTGTGTATGCCTGTGTCCTTCCCGGTGTCTACTGTACATGACATTACTATGTGCCAAACATCAAAATCTGTTCGTTAGTTTCGAATTGTACATTTTTTATTCAATATTATAGAAAAGTGTCCTTTTCTATAATATTGAATATCCCGGTCTTAAAATAGAAATTGCGTAAGGCCGCCATATTTTCCTTCCTCGAAGGACCAATATGTGGAGTATATTTTGATGCTAGTTGTCCTCCCTTCGAGAACTCTACAAGTAAACTACTATGAATAGCGTTATTTCCGTAGATTTGCGTACATTCAAAAAGTTGCATCGTTTTTGTATAATGTAAGATTTAATTTAATAACAATTCGGACACCATTTTAACGTTTATGTGTAAAGTAAACTTGTATTTTAACATAACCATCATTCAGACGCCAAAACAAAATACATCAATTCTCAGTGATATGTTTGATCTACAATACATCGTCTCGAGCCAAAGCTTTTAGTACTAACGGTATAACATATAACTATTTTGCACAACATTTATGCAAATTGTTATGTACAAAGACATTTTCATAAACCTAAATGTTTAACTCCAAAGAATACCAAGCCGTATAATTTTGATCAATTTTCAGTTTTGCTCAACTGGTTTCAAGAAGAACCTGTATTAAATGGCATGAGTTTTGTTCGCATAATAATATTATACATCATGTGGCTGACGGTAATTGTAAATTAAATATACACCCTGTATAGCTGTGCTCGGCAATTTGTAGCTAATAAGCGGCTCCGTGCGCCTGTCAATCTGTCAATTTAATATGACAATCATGAGAAAGTAAAAAGCCTTTGTCAGACTTGCTAGTTGCTAACAATGAGCAAGCACAACTTTACTTTAACATACGTAAATTAAATGCTTAGCAATCTGTAAATGCACCACTCAAATCCAAAAGCGGGTAACGCATCCAGAATTTTATCTTAAGGGTTTATTACACAATACGTTCATATTGTTGAACACCTTTTAAATCTAGGAGCACTCTTGCTTTTAAACCGTAATCTATACATATATATTCTTTAGTCAAAATCCCATTTTTTTGAATAAGGCAATTTAATTAATATTTTGAACGTTCATCCTATGTATATTGTGATGGCTACCATAGTACCATCGGTTCGGAAAACATCCCGGCAAGAAGTATTGAACCTTCGCGGCGTAAGAAAATCGGACCAAGCCGCTATTTTCTCTACACATGAAATGAATGATGTTTTGAAATCAAATAAATGGGAAATATTAATAATCGACCCAATTCTGATATCCAGCTGCTGATTATAAATGTTTGGATTCCTTGTAACTCACACGAATGTAAACAAATTGCTTGACCTAGACGCACGGGAGACGTACATTTTAGTTTTATTGCCTTCTTCAATGGAATGTCTACTCTCAGTTTGTATAACGACCCAAATTCCCTGAGAGAACCTGTCATAATTCGTGGATGAGTCACCGTAGGGCCAACAGCCAAGGAAGTTAAGCGCTGTCAATCAATTTGACGCGAAAAATTGGACTCGCGCGTCAAGGTTTTTCCAGTTTAAAGAGAGCAACTTGATATGAAGGCTAGTCAGGCTAGTTCATTTTAACAAAAGACGAACACCCAAAAAAAGCCCAAGCTCCGTCGCAAAAGTAAGGTATCTCAGTTTTTTGCTTGAGTGGATAAAAGTTATTTCAAGTTTTATAAGCTTTTACTAGCAAAAGAATTCGCAGTACTTTTAATTGAACGTCTCGTCGTCCAGGAATCTTAGTATCTCCATACCCAATTTCATCAAACTCATGTTCATGATGTCGTGACAGAGAGACTATAGCATTTATGATATAAGTAGATGTTTCTGTATAACATTGAGATTAATCTCCACATGTATTAATTCGCGACAAAACTAGGACACCATACTTAATATTCTAACCACGTAAAGAGTTATGTGGAGAAAAACTAGTAATACGCTCGTTTCTGATGCTAATGTGAACCGCCTAACCTTCTCAAAAAGGCAAGGATCCTTAAGGTTGAATGCTTATGCCAGTTTTACCAACAGCCCCCAATATTGAGTATCCCTTAGAGGTCATTTAGGAACTTATTTCTTAAGATTTCAATTCTCAAACCTTAAAGACTGGGCGACTTTAAGGCTTGCTGAAATAGTGTTGGCGAAAACATTTTGTCTTAAGAATTACATAATCCTTAAAAACTACTTTAGGCCCTAGCTATAAGGTTTGCCCTGTGAAAAAGATATCAGATATCATATGTAGAGCCAAGCCTTTTGAATCTATTGAATCCTTCTGATCAGAAACTAAATATTCGCTTCACCCCAACGATGGTAGCGAAACGGCGAAGCCATACATATTTAGTGATATTATGTAGAAACTAGAATTAGTTGAAGTTAGGGTCGGTAGAAATAGGCCGTGTAGATTCAAAAGCTACATGAGATCTAATATCTATTTCACAAGGCAAACCTTATGTGATTATCTTGGCAACATTTTACATGAAATGTTTTTGGTGGGATTTATTTAGCTCATCGCGCCATCTCTTTCAAGGCCGGCTTCGGCGGTATCGTCCATTGTCTGGTGCCCAGTCTGTGGTGATCGATCTTTGCCCAGCGGTCAGGATTAAAAAAATATGTCCAGAAAATAGTAAAAATATTATATGTAGCAGTAGTTCGCTTTAGCTACATAATCACAGTATCCACTATCCAAGGCTTCAATGTCTTATAAAATGTGTGAACGATTAGTTGACAATAGTGTGATAAATTCTTCGGAAGACCTTGTCGGTAATTGTCGTGGTGTTAGTTGGCCACGACTGGCTGATCTCATCACCTGTAGTCTATAGTATATTACAGTTTTTAATCTATAGTCATAGCCATCTATTAGCATTTCTATCATGGTCTTATTATTTACAGAGGCATAGTTATACAAGAAGTTGTTGGTAGAGCTAAACATCGTTTCGCTGTCACGCTTTGACTGATTATGATGATAATACAGCACGTCGCGTTCATTATCAAAACCAATTCCTTGCTAGGTTGTTTGTATTTCGCATATCTATTGTCCACTGCCGGTTTACATACATTGCGCGTTGTTAGTCCAAGCCAAAAAACGCTCAGAAGTTTCCGCTAATACTTTATGTACAAGCGTATTTTAAGCGATTTTTGTAACAAGTAACAACTTGAAAATCCATACTAATATTGTAAATTTGAAAGTCTGTCTGTTTGTTATCTTTTCAGGTTTAAACTGCTGAACCGATTTTGATGAAAGGCACGCAGATACTTGGAGTCTCGGGAAATAATTGTATATACATATTGAATAATACTACCATTTATTTTTACTCTGACTCTCCTTCTAAGAAAGATAACGTAGCTCAATCAAATAAAGAGCAGGGCATGACATTGGTGGGCTATCTAGGCTATATTTAAGTCCAGATTAGCCTCAATACTCATTTGAAACCATACGCAGCCCAACCCTTCTTAGCTGTTATCAGTAAGGTCACTAACTGTTAGTGTGGTTGTTCGTATATTTTCTCTACTGTAGCTACCGTTGTGATTTGGTGGAAAAATTACATTGTACCATCGAAGAAATTGAATCATAGGCAGTTGATGGACCTACGTCATTTGGTCGAGTTATGTAAATTCAATTTTAGTCGCGTGATGGCTGGGTTTGAGATAAAGTGACCAAATTACGTTGGACGCCATCTGCTTATGAATCAACTTCTGTGATAGACTGATAGTAGTTACATTACGTCTTGTGAAACTTTTTACTGTTCATAGGCTCGCTCGGTGAAACTTTTAACTCTATTCCAACTTTAAATGGTTCTTTAATTTTAAAAGTTGGAATATAGTTATTTATTCCAATGTTTTAATAAAACAGCTATTTTCGTCTTCTTCTATACATATTGTAAAACAAAGTTCCTTTTTTTCCCTCATGTCCCTTTGTTCCCTTTAATCTTTAAAACTACGCAACGTATTTGGATGTTTCTTTCAGTGTTAGATAGCCCATTTATCGAGGAAGGCTATAGGCTATATTTTATCTTGCTAAGACTAATAAGAGCGAAGAAATAGAGGAAAATGTGGAAAAAACGGGGAAAATTATTTGAAAGGGCTAACTTGAACGCGCTAATCTCAGGAACTACTGGTCCGATTTGAAAAATTCTTTCAGTGTTAGATAGCCCATTTACTGAGGAAGGCTATAGGCTATATTTTATCACGCTAAAACTAATAGGAAAATGTGAAAAAAACGGGGGAAATTATTTGAAAGGGCTTATCTCGGGAACTACTGGAGCAATTTTTATGTTATTTGGCACAGATAAGAAGTAAATAGGCCACGTGAAGGATCATAGGCTATTGATTTTAATCATTTTTTCAGTGGCTATATATTTTATACCCGTGCGACGCCGGGGCGGGTCGCTAGTAATTAATATTTTGAAGTGTTCTTACTTCTTATTTTTTCACGTCGCAGCCACCTTTCGTGACAGAAGCTTCCAAAATGTCGTCGGATCTCGACAGCATTAATTGATGATGTTCATAACCGACTACAAAAATTATATATTAAATACCTATATAATATTTAGATCGCTAACAGATCCTCAAACTAATGAAAACTCGCAATTTCTTTACGATCATCTTATGAATACGGATACAATAATAAACACTGAATATTGCTATAAAAATTTATGGCCTCGTTAATTCGCATCAACATTTTAATAGCTCTCATGACAGATTCCTTAAACTTCGGCTACACTACAGTCTACAGTTCTACAAGGATTTTTTACGCAAGAACTTATAACTACAGCCATCTTGTAAAGTGTCACCGAGAGTTTTCAGACGACCTGTCAATTTTTCCAGGTATCTCTGCTAACTGCTAGCCCAATAGGATATATAACTATTGGGCTAGCAGTTAGTAAACAAAAAGTTCGACGTTTGACGACCTTCTGTCAATATTCTGATATGACGTGTGCAACATGTCGGATTTTGGTCGGATTATTTACTGTATGTGCTAGTAGCGCCCTCTACTGCAACCTTTGCGTAACCGTAATGTTCCTTAAACATCTTGGGTATCTGTGAATATAGTAGAATTATTGTCGCTGTCATTTTGAGTGACAGCTGTTTCGCTTGGACCACGACTCACTCATTCAGATCCTTAAAACTTATCCTTGTAGGTTTGTATTCACCTATGTACGGACGTGGGATTATCATCCTTCGTATGACCCCAAAAGAAAATGCGTCGCGACGTCGCGCCAGCGAATTTCAGACACTTACGTCTGTAAAGTTAGCATTGAAACTCTACTCCCGAAATTTCACCAAAGTTTGTTGGTTTACTTCGGAGGGGTTGAGCGAAATAAAAAAAAATACATCACACTTACTTAGTAGTTAGTTAGAGAAATCGTTTCCTGTTGCAAGGACGTCAATAATTGCCGCTACCTTAAATCTAAACCCCATTACACTGTCCTTAAATGAGAAGTTCCTTAATGGCATTAGCTAAGTGTTGCTTCTATAGGGTTAAAGGTCGTTATTATCCTACTTTATTATACTAGAATACTTTTAAACCTCACTTTTCGTACTGTGTACCGTGTACCTAATATTATATAAATTAGGCCATAAGATTATAAATAAAGTAGCGAAAAGGTTTTTACCACGGCCTCGGGTTTTTATCACTACACAACTTTCAAACTTTAAACCTAAATAAAGTAAGTTTATATTACCACTTGTAATAGTAAAATATTAGCAATAGCCAATATCTTATCAGATCTGTTTTATGGGTTGTTATCCCTAACTAGCAATAATTAAGTAGAAACTTGTTACTAATGCATATTGACAGAAAAATATTATATATCTTTAGTTTAATAGTCGGTACTTGGAAATTGAAACTAGATACGTTTTTACTGCAAGTACTTTTATAGCCATTAGCACATTTAACATACTGGATAGTAATTAACACATCCGGTATTTAACTAAATAAACCAAACTTAGGTTTGTGATTTTTTGCTCTACAAGTTTTTGTTAGAAATCTGTGTTTATTGTATTAATGTTACTTACTTGGTGTATAATTTAAATAAATTATTTCTTTTCAAAATATATAATTTAGATTTTAGAGTAATTTATGCAGATTGTAGAGCAAAAATAATTTATATAAAACCAATGGGTGCCCCTCTACACCAAGGTATTGTAATATATTGATGGTAGTTATGTTGTTAAGATTATTGAAGGAGGTCTGTTCAAATTGCTACATCCTGCTATACCTTCTCACTGGTTTAGTAGATTAGATTATACTGTAGACTTAGAGGAACAAGAGTAAAATAATTTTAGTGGAAAATAATATATTTTTCTCACCTCCGGGCGGAAAACGTCAACTTTCTTCCCGCTTATTACCGATGTTGCCGTTTTCCGCCTCTGTCGATGAGAAAAATAGTATACGCACCATGGGCAGTAAATAAGAAAGCCTCAGATCACATGTTTTTGCCATTTCTTATTTTCCTGCCCGAGGTGCGTAATGTACTATTTATTTAAAAGGACTTCATCTGCGTACGTGACTCTATGTATGCGCAAAATTTCATGAAAACGCTCTGGCAGTTTAAAAGCCTATTGCAAACTAAATACTCTCTACCTACCTAACCTCTTTAGGTAGGTAGGATAATTCAATTGTTTAATAACTATGTATATAAGTTAAGGAATTACACTATAGTTACCTACTACATTTTCTTCTTCAGAAAAAAAGGAAACAGTCCTTAAGGTGTAGCAAAGCTTAATGTGCACTTGGCTTTATCACTTGATCCTCCAGGGTCCAGTACGCGCTCGTAAAATATAATGCTTCAGTTGTGTCACCGTATATGGACCGTAATTGGTCGTTTGGGGGTCACTTTTCCCTTGTTTTTCGTAGGTACTTATTATTTATTACGATTTACGATGTTATTTTTGTACGTCTAGTCATCTAGTGTCTACGTTGAGCCGCTATGGGTGTAACAACACAAATGGATAATACTTTAGGGTGTATTCTGTATAAGTACCCTGAATAGAGTTGAGTGTTGACTATGAAAACTTTTTTTAACTTTTGCATGGGCAAACTCATGACGCACTGCCCACTCAAGTCACAAAAAATAGTTAGTGTAAACCTAATATTTAAAAGAACACATATACATGATACATGCCATAAGGTATTATAATTATCACTTTGTTTTGTTACGCCCAGTATAAGTCTGTGAATTGATTCCAGTTTTAGGTAGAGAATAAGTTTTGTTTCTTCTGTAGTCCTTTGATTAGGTGACTCTTAAATCTGGTAGGGTACGATTCTTGCTACAAAAAACAGCAAGATTTTTTTTTCTCTTCTCTACGCGTGAGTTTAGAAAGAAAGAAAGAAACTTTATTTGGTAAAAATAATTGTACATTATAAGAAGGAATAAAACATTTGAAAACCGTATCAGTTTACAGTTGTATTTAAACAAGGTTTCGTGTACATATTTTAGTGTCTGATTTTCGTCGTTTTATAGATATTGTAGGCGTATTTTATTGCGATAGAACTATTTGCACCCGTAAAATTTATTAAGGGTTATCGACTCCTGAAAAATGCGACGAAAATAAGAGTTTAACGTCAGGGTAATAGTAATAAATAAGATCTCTATGAATTTCCTGATGTCAACACCGGGAAGAAACTTTAATATCAAAAGACATCGTTCATGTCTAGGAAATATTTGCCATATTATGTACGTTTGTGAGTGCCAAAAGTATTGATAAATTATTTTTATGATTGAGCATAAAGTTCAGATGTTATTATTTATGGATCAAAAGTCGTAACACGGTTTATGTGATGTTTGAAATTTGGATGTGCAAATTCGGTCCACTTTAAATTATTTTAGAACTTTAATACATTCGTATTTAAAGTAATGGGAATGCGCCATAATACAAAATACACAATATTATGTTCGTAGTTAGTTTCACTCAAAACAATATTAATTATATCAGTGAATCCATCAGTGAATAATTATTTTAATTAAGTATAATATATAAAATATAAATAATTGATTCACTCAGGGCACCGTGCTTCCGAAGCAATCTCTGTGGGTTATTATTACCCCTAATTACCGGTAACCTCTCATTATATTGCCCAAAATCCATATACGATTACCCCGTAATTGCTGTGAAATTAATCGGCACTCGACGGGTTACGGTCGGTAAAGCTGAGTTCGCACGAGTGACTTAACGCCGCCTAATTACGCTAAAGGTTGCGGCTATTAACCGTGATATTGTTTGCCCTTAGGGAGACGTCTGATAAGAATTTTACGACTTAATAATTCTAATTCGAAATATGATTTGAGTGTAAAAATTCAATTTCATATCAAACGTTTTCGATGAGGCAATTTTTTGACGTTGCTGTAATGAACAGTGAAGTTATTGACACAATTGCGACATTATTGCTCAACTTCTGACAAAAAAAATAGCAACGACTCTCTTTACAAACACCACTTTTGTCTCCATAGAGTGACTTAGAAGTCCTAACAATACAGAATAGTGAATGTGACATAAATGCCACCGACGGAGACCTCTCGCGGCGGCATGCTGTGCCTGTCGAGACACGAGAACTGCCCCTGGGATGTGGCCCTTAAGGACGCCAAACTGAACTGGTCCGGCCTCCAGTACTCCTGCCTCAAGATCCTGCATCTCTACTGCAAGGTCTTCGAGAGAGAAGATGTCCTGGAGATGGTTATAAGGTGAGCTGTGTGTGGACTGTTGATAGAGATAGAAGAGATCGTATCTTTTTTTATTAGTGTAGAGATAGAGAGATGTCATGGTTTGAGCTATTTAGTTTGTTGAGAGACATAGAGATTAGAGATCTTGGCTTGAACTTTTCTGATTTTATATTTAGTTCAGTACAGAGAAAAAGAGATAATCATAATCATAATTGTCATGGTCATGGTTTTGTGTCACATCTTATTTATTTCCGCGTACCTCCTGCGTTTTAAAAACTCTCGTGTACATATTGCCTACATTTATTTAAAGTGTAATAAATGATTCTCATTCTTTATTTCATACCATATTTTTTAAGTTTATTAAAATGTATTCTCGCGTTTCTTCGAATGTTTAAATTCTTCTGTGTGGTTATTGATCATACTATTTTAAGATCACGGCTATCACTTTGTGTTACTTAAGGCTTCCATTAGCGGTTATGGACACCAGGGAGTGTCGTCTTTAATGAGCGCGTTATTTTCATGACTGTAACATTCACCTATCTACTCGTATTTTAATACCTGCCATAGTGGGAGTGAGGTCATATAAATAACAATACTTGTAATCAGTTGGTCATAACGAAAAAAGTGGAATGGAATGGAAAATGGATAGTTAAAATGTGGATTAGGTAGAGCAAGTCTTCTGGCTAGCTGCGCCTACAAACAATATAAATAAGCACACTAGTTAATTTATATAATATGAGTTAACTTATTACAATGTTAAAAATGTAAACTCTTTTAATAATTACCTTGAAAACTAAATCTAAGATGCATCAGCTTTTGAAAGTTATCTTTGTTTAAAACGGAAAAATTGTTTTTATTAAGATTTGCCTATTTTCGTGAAGAATTGATTTACAATTATTATAAATCTATATTGTACAATCTAAATGGGTTTAGTCCTCCTCCTTCTTAGAGTATGCCAGGGTGCCAACATTTTGACTGCATGTTTTAATTTGTATTTTCCCGGATAATTCCGGAGCGTGACTGGGGGAATGGGGATCTAACGTTTACGACCGATCGCGTTTATCGCCCACAAACCGTTTAATGCGCGTTTAATGCCGTCGTCAATGTGGCGATTGGATTGTGGTACATCCTAAATCTTCGTTTTTGGTCGATTTTAGGGTTCCGTTGTTTTAAATGCTGAATTTGTAAGTTCTGTCCTTATATTATGGTAGATATATATCTTATTTTTCGAACATTTGTTTGTAATAAAACTTATTAGAAATCATAATGATCGGCGCTGTCTTGAGATATTCCAACAAAATAAATAGACGGCTTCATAATCAATAATCATAGTGGTAATCATTTACCACTATGATTATACTATGGAGCCGTCTATACTCTATAGCATGCACAAGATTCGACGTCGATCATGGGCAATCAGAGGAATGTGCTATATCAGAGAAGTTGATTCCTAGGCAGATGGCGGACTATAACCCATCATAGGGTCAAACCCATCCGACCAATCACAGCTAACATTGAATTGACATAAGCCGACCACATGACGTAGGTCCGTCAACTGCCTAGGAATCAATTTCCTCGGTGGTACAATGTACACTGTACCATTTTTTACTATCGCCTGAGTTGGTCCAACGCAGAATGATGTTTGTTGAATCATTGTTTTCGTCTATTGTTTCGCAAGCCTCCCACAAATTGTTTCAGTCACAAACAAAACATAAAATTTTCTTTCTGTAGTTACGTTCGGTCTGGTAATTCCGTCACTACCAGATTCCCACTTTTATTGCACTAGTCTGCCTAATTTCAAACGCCTATGCTCAAGGGCATTGTGAATTGTGGGAGAGTCATGCTTCTGCACGATTGGGTCGACTGGACGGGATCAATACCACGGGCTCACAGAAAAGCTGGATAAACAACGCTAATTCCCAAAGAGTGTAAAGGCTTAAAAAAGGGGACTACAATGACCAAATGCAACTAGCAGCACTAGAGAAGTTACATAATATTGTGTTGGTGTACGATTTTCCGAGAGCAATCGCTTGTTATTAACCTTATATTTTCTGCGTTAAAAGAATCCTGCTTTTGAAAATAAGAGAATCTAATCAAATCTCAATGCAAGTTTGATATTGCAGGTGTCGTAAACATTTTGGGAATTAAATAAATAAATAAGTACCTAATCTTTGAAAAGACACATCACGCTTTGCTCAATGTAAAGCAAAAATGTCAGATGTTTTTCGTACGAAAAGCCCGCGATAAAAGCTATGCAATATCTAGCTTAAAAACAAACAAAAGTCTGAGACAAAAGTAAGGCTTTAAGATTTATGTTACAATATATTATTTTGAGTAATGACTACTCAAAATAATATATTTTATGCTACCTGTGTGTCATACCAAATACGGTGCAAATAATTAGGATTTTCATAACGAAATCGTGATTCTTGAAGGATAAGCGTCAACTCCATGTTAGGATGTAGGCAGAGCTTAATCAACAAAAACTATATTAATGATTCGAATGTCCTTGCTTAAAATTAGCCTGTGTTTTTTCTTTTATGGTAAAGTCAGTTGAATAAAGTTAGGTAAAGTTTTAAGTATATGAGTATTGAGTACTTTAAAAAATTTAATTTACGTTTCTCGTTCATTGTTACTCAATAATATTAGAAATACGTAAGTATTCCTGAATCTCTCTACATATCCGTTACTTGTACATGCTTCCACCGCCCGTGGCTAACCGATGATGCGGTATACTTTGAAAGTAAACTGAAGGCCAGAAAAGGACGAGGATAGCAGATTACCATGAAAAATTAACAGTCTCTGCGAGATGAACCAATTTTCGCGAGAACAATTTTGTTAGAAAATTCAGTTATCTATAAAATGAGGGTAATTGACAAAAACTTGGCTGTTCTCAAGTAAATATTGTTTTATGATTGACGGGCGACATCAAACGCCGATACTTTTGATGCGCGGCGTGAGTCATAAGTCACGGCTGCGACATTATTGACGTCAAAATGTCCATTTATACTGTGCCAAAGTATTTAAAGCATAATAGTTCGACCACACTATAGAAAAAGCTACTGGGAACATTCAATATACTACGTGAGATTAAATATTAAAAGGAGGCTAAAGTGAAACAAATCATTCAAGTATAACCTGCAGCCTTATTCCCGAAATTGATATCAATTTCATATCAGATTGATATCAGTTTCGGGAATAAGGCTGCTGGACTCACGATAATTCTTAGCGGCTTTCAATGCTTTGATTTACCTCAGTCACAGAATATATTATTATATTAGTAGTACCAACTACCAACTCAGTCTATAATAGAGTACAAGGTAGAAACTTGTCTAAATGAGGCGCAATTACGAATATATGTATCATGTATTTCTGTACCTGAGATAAATCTCAGGAAGCTCTTCATTATATTCAGGAACTGACACAAGGTACACTTGGAATGCGGCCAACATCTGGAAAATATATCCGATGTCTGTTTAGCCGATGGTTTGCCACCACTGTCCCTCAAGGTCAGCAAAGGGGCTAAACTAAAGACTCGTGCACACTCCCGGGTTTGCACAAAACGAGTCCGGTGAGCCGTGAGATCGAGATCAGTCCCAGCAAGTCGATCGATCTCCTTTGAAAAAAATAATTTGGTGGAATTGGCAGATTGACATACGTAAATTGCTCGGATTATGTCAAGACTCAAGCCCGTCCAAATATCAACATTAATGTTGACTCGACATGGGTGCCTAATGCCTATAAACAATTTTTTCAAAAGGTACTTCTGGATTTAAAAAAAAAGTTAATAATAACCCATCTTAGTAGATATGTTATTAATTATTATTAATACATAGCTTAATATATTTTATTAAATCGTAGTTTACTCGAAATTGGGTCAGTGAACTAAAAAATTAGTTTCCATGACGGTTGACGGCAAACATATTTTGTATTGTGCAAAATAGTTTTTGGAAAAATATTAATTATAATATTATAATATCTAATATCTTAGATTAATGTCAAAACACACTTATTCAAAATAACGATTTAACAAAACAAGACGTTTATACATAATAATATGATTTAACTTTTATTATATAAATTAATATGATTTATAATGTATATTTATTTAAAATTAGATGACCCGCTGGACTTCGTGTCACTTCTCTTCTAATATATACGTTCAGCCGTTCTCGAGTTTAAGCAAGACCAGAAAAATCTTTAAAATTAAATTTTGTTTACATAGATAGACTATCTACTTCCCTTTATTAGCGACTAATAGTTGCCATAAATTAATTACTGAGCCGAACGTTTATTTACTTGGCCAAAAAAATCAGAAAAAAACTCCTCCATCTTACGAGTTTCCGATTAGTCATGACTCGAGTTTAACTTTTTTAAACATTCCGAAAAGGTCACAAGTCACAACTATGTATTAAAATCCTGTCTTTCTGTTTATTTGTGACATCAATCTAAACATAGTTTATTTGTGTTCATGACACAGACGCCATGTCATACAAGCATTAACGTTATTTGTGTCTAGGTAATATTTCCCGAACATCTGTATGTCCACGCTATTTACTCGCTGATTTACATGACACTGAACTGACACTGATGACATGGGATTTCAAATGTATTTATGTCATGACGCACTTCATACAAAATGTTGATCACCCATGCCCACGGAGAATAAATCGATTAATTTAATCCTACCGATAATTCACCACTCGACGTAATATAGAATTAGTAAGATTTTTTTTTATTTTTTGCTCAACTTATGTAATATTATTTGAAGCTGCGGCGTTTTCGAGATTTCTTGGTAAGTACAGTTTACAATGCAACGCAAAAAGTTTTTACTAAATCAATACATACTTAAAAATATAAAAGACAAGAACCTAAACTGGGCGTAAAATATATTTTCTTTAAAAAAATCTGTATTTTTTTTAAATTAAGATTAAAGAGCGTTAACCATAATATTATGTACGGTATGATACGTTTAATCGATTTTACCCGCATTTTATACAATACCTTATTATTCCGGTCTATTTACCCAGAAACAAATCCAGATTTTTCAGTTGTAAATTCCAAATTTGAAACCAATTCCCGTTGTGATTTCCCGGTTGTCAATTATTTTATCCTGGAAATAATGGATTCTAAGTTGGAAATAGCGATTTGAGACAAAAATTAATCTAAAATGACAAAGTTTTAAACATGAACGTAGAAAAAAAGGCGGACGGAGTCTTACTATATATTACACTAGCTGTCCCGGCAAACGTTGTTTTGCCATTTAAAATATTTCTACTTCATCAGTTGATACAAATTCTTACCCCCTCTTTTGTCCCCTAAGAGGGATGTCCTCGCCAGATGTTAAATTGGAAAAAACAGTTAATAATATGTCAAAGTAAGTCCATTAAAGAAAAAAGTTTGATACAAAATCTGACCCCCTCTTTGGTTCCCTTAGATGTTGAGTCGGAAGAAGACAAATATATCTGTGAAAACCGTATGCAAATCGGATCAGTAGTTTTCGTGTTAAAGCAAAAGTCTTATACAAAATCTGACCCCCTCTTTCGTCCCTTTAGAGGTGTGGGGGGAATTTTTTTTATACACCAGATGTTAAGTTGGAAGAAGGCAAATTTATATCTGCGAGAACCGCATTCAAATCGGATCAGTAGTTTTCGTGTGATAGTGGAACAAACATACAGACAGACAGACAGACAAAAAACTAACTACATTTTTGGCTTCTATAGCGATGTAGTGACACCCCCCGCTTATTATTTTTTGAATATCTTTAATGTACAGAATTTTCATTTCTACAGTTTTATTATAATGTATAGATAGCGGTCGCCCGCGGCTCCGCCCGCGTGGATGTCGGTTACCGCTGCAAAAAGCCTACCCAGGAAAGACACGGTCAGCAAAATGATTCCCAGGTCAATAATTCACAGAAACATCGACGACGCAGTCATTTTCCGCAGGCTGCACAGATTGTCTTTCTGTGGATGTTAAAGTTGTTAATGATGAGAATATTTAAATGTAATTAATAATAAGTTTTCACCTCTGACGGTAGTCCCGGAGTGCAACCCGTTGTTTGAGGATTTATCTAACTAAAGCGATTATTGTAGAGCTTTTCTATAAACAACATTAATTGACGTTAAGTTATTTTCAGGTAACAAAATATACTGATGGTCGGGATCCCCGACTCGTGATAGAGCAAAACATTCTTTTCATAAATCTATTCCTACTAATTTGAATGTTTGGCCCTGGGATTTACATAATATTTATCGTTAGTGCAAAAAAGTTTTTACAGGAAATTGGAGCCTTTTGAAGGGTATAGGCAAATCAGTAGGGATCATTGGTATTCTTGGTATATGAGCCAATTCACCAGCTGCAGGGCCGGTCATAATCTTCGCTACTGTGCACCCCCGCCTTGGTAGCGCCTACTTCGAAACGGGCGTAAATCGCAATTTTTAATTTCGCCATAACTTCTAAACCAAACGTCCAATTTTAATCATTCAAAGACCAAATATTATCTACATAAACTGTACTTAGTGATGAAATAATTCATTTTGATAAAGATTAATAGCATGAGTAAAATAAATGCGTTTAAATGTAGTCCAAAAAAAAACAAGATTTTTAAATAAAATAATGGTTGTTGTACCTCACTTGACATAGATAGGTATAGTGTGTCGCGGACTTTTTTGTAGATATTTAAAAGATCTACATTTACTTAGAACATTGTATGGTTCTATCTTTTATATTTTAGGCAGCGTAAAAATAAGTAAATTTTCTGGTTGATTTTTTTCACCTTGTGTCAGAAAAACCCAAATATCTTACGGAACCCTATATTTTCCAAAATAAAAAGTAGCCTATGTTACTCGTAAATAATGTAGCTTTCGAATGGTGAAAGAATTTTTTAAATCAGTCCAGTAATTTTTGAGCCTATTCATTACAATTAAACAAACAAACAAAGTTTACCTCTTTATAATATTAGTATAGAAAACTGAGTCTTCAGAGTCGGCCAGGCTGACTGCATGTACACGGTCCGCACGCACACATTCTCTAGCTAGTCCATACCATTTGAATGTGTGCGTGGCCGACTCTGAAGACACAGTTTTATAAATTATAGTAAGACTCCGTCCGCCTTTTTTCTACGTTCATGGTTTTAAATATATTTTTTCCCAGTCTCGTCATTTTGATTTCAGTGGCCTTGACTGTAACGATACATTTTGTAACAATAATTGCCGGCGAGACCACAGTCCACCACCGCAGTCCAACACAAACATTATAAATCTATTCCGGGGCTTACAGTCTGCAGGTCTAGAATTTAACACCGACTTTGTAATTACTTTTACTGAATTATAAACAAAGCTTGATATCAAGAAGATTCGTGAAAATTGTTGATGAATCATCAGTGTGTGATAAGACTGATAAGTGATTAAACTGATAAATGATAATTCATCAAATTTTTGTAAGTATTATTGTTGTGTTGTATTAAGAGGCCGGGTACACTTGGAATTTCTCATGCATACGTAATTCCAAAATCATTTTCTCATACGAAAATATTTAACATGTTTGAGTTGTTTTTCAGTTTAAAATAGTAATTACCTAGGATCCTGCACAAAAATTTACTTCAAAATATTTAAACACAAAAATTTTTTTTTTTGCTTTAAAATTTTTTTAGTAAATTTACTACTAAATACTTAAACACTAAAAAATAGAGTAAAACACTAAAAAATATATAAATAAATAGTTAATTTACTACAAAATATTTAAATATTTTGTAATAAATTAACTATTTAAATACTAAAAAATATTTTTCAGACTTTAAAGTCTGAAAAATATTTTTTAGTATTTAAATATTTTGTAGTAAATTTACTATTTATTTATATATTTTTAGTGTTTTACTCTATTTTTTAGTGTTTAAATATTAAGTACTTACTAAATTTACTAAAAAAAAAACAATTTTTTTTAATGTTTAAATATTTTGAAGTAAATTTTTGTGAAGGAACCTAGATAATTACTATTTTAAACTGAAAAACAACTCAAACATGTTAAATATTTTCGTATGAGAAAATGATTTTGGAATTACTTATGTATGAGAATTTCGAGGGTACCCGGCCCCTTAATAATCAGTATTGGAAATCAGGAAAGAAATGAGAAATTTATAAGCGTTCGACGCTTGATGCTTAGTTTAACATTTTATGAGAAGTTTTGTAGTTAATTATGACATCCAGAAACTGTGTTTCAAATTTCAATGTTGAATTGAAATTGTGATTAGCCAGTACTAATATTATTAAATTATAAATGCGAAAGTGTGTCTGTTACCACTTACCTTACACCCTGAACCGATTTTTATGAAATTTGGTATGCAGATACTTTGAGTCCCGGCGAAGGAAATAAAATAGTCTTTATCCCGGAAAAATGTACCTACGGTTCCTTCGCGATTAAATGAATTTCGGCGCATCGAAGTAGGGCCATCATTTAGTAAGATTATAATTTTATTTTTTATTTTTATCAGAATAGACCTACACTACAGAAGTGCGATTCTCGTCTATTTCACTTTTCGGTCCGAGGTCCGCACAGCGCGGTCCACCCATTCGTTCACACAAGCATCACAAACTTCATAATTGAACCTAAATATCTGTTTAAAAATTAGGTCATCTGTAATTACATAAACCGAAGCTTTGAAACCGTTACAATTACTGCAGATCTGAAACAAATCCGCCATTAATATTTTACGAGAACTTTTGATAAACAACATTAAACTACGGCCCGGATCATTCGATGTTACGAAATTAAATACGAACGTGAAATACAAATAAATAATTTTCATGTCTTAATCTAGCCATTATTGAAGGTTGTTTGTATCAGAGGTTCCTAAACTTTTTTCTCGTGGACCCCTTTCTTGGACTCCTAGCAGCTTATCGTTAGTATTTTCACCGGTACTTTACGAAACAGTGGTGTTATTAAGTATAAAACATCTTATATCTAGAAAATAAACTATAAAGTATCACTGAGGTCTAGTCTAGGTCTAAATAATAATTATAGTTTTATTATGAAGGTTCCTGGCTTAGTTTATCAAAGCTTTACGTTATAGTACGCGTAGTTACCTATAACTGGCTGTCATACACAAGTTTTTTTATTCCTTAACCTATAGCAGTGTCCCACTCCTGGGCAAAGACTTACTTCAAATGCCAAGGTCTTATATTCCGTTAGCGCCAGCGCAATTGATCTTCTCCGTTCTCGCTGCTCGCTTCCCTTAAAAATTTAAAACATTTATATCGAATGTACTTAAAAACACCTTTTCAGTTAATTGAATCATTAGAAATGCATTATTAATTAATCCATTACTTTGATAGTGTCTAAGTTCCGTCGCTCATTACAATGATGGAGTGATTAATAATAATTAAGTCCAATGGCATCCTTAAGAACTATTAGGCGGTAATCACTTATGTAAAGTATACACACAATTGCTTATTCTCGCAGCGGATTCAGGGTTGTCACTTTTTAACTGACTTTCAAAAAGTAGGAGATTGTAGATTTTTTTCTTATATTATCTTTTGTCTGTGTATTGTCTTAAATGTTTTAAATATCCCTCTACTACCTGACCCTAATTTCTCATACGTACTACCTACCCGGAGTCTCTCAGACTCCCGTTTTTTGAACTCATAATATACAAAAAGTATGCTATATAAAAATAAATTAAAAGAAACTTGTTATAGCTCAAATACTTCTTTATTTATTAAAAATAATAAAAACACTATAACCTTATGTCTTATACTTGAAAACTACACATTTTTCCAAAATGTGTAGTTTTGCTAAACGAGATCTTTAAAAAAAATACCAAAAAAATAGGAACTTTCTTTATAAATTATTAAAAGATTAGTGACTAGTCAACAAAATGTGACATACATATTTGGCAAAAAAGTTTTTTTTAAATAAAATTGCAAGGCTCGAACTTTACAATTTTTACGGCATATTGAGCACGTCATGTAGGAGCACTCCAGGCAAGTAGGCTTCTTACATATGAAGCATAAGTATTGTGTCTTACGTTTCTTCTGCGGGTCACACGTAAAGCAGTACTTGCGTATTGCCAACTTTTCAGGTCCTCCATAACTACATCCTGCAGTACCTGAAAGTGCCTCTTGGTCAAGTTTCAGTACTCGATGAATGGAAAATCATCGATATCTAGCTCGTTTTCGCTGCATTGTTCATCAAAATATTCCCCTTCGTTCGAAGAAAGGTCTTCCTCCAACCAACGCTCAATATTTTTATTATTTGACGTCATTTTCAACTAAACCAAAGAAAAAAAGGTTCTTGAAAAAGTCACGTAACTACCTACCTGGAGTCTCTCAGACTCCACCACATAGTTTTTCACTCACCAAAATGCAGCGCACGCGCCTGCGACCTCGACGAGCGCAGGCGCGGTACAGTGGGTAGAGAGGCGAAGGTACACGGAGGCACGACCGTCTACAAACCTTGCTTGTAAAGATATGAACAAAAATAGAACTGCTGGAGTCTGAGAGACTCCGGTCAGGTAGTTAAGGGATAATATTATAATCCTCGCATTTAAAGAGCCTGTCATATAAACAGGGAAAACGACTCGTCATGGTTTCCATGCCACCTATCACTCCAGGAAACTGCGTTACTTGTTTTTTCCGTATTGTAATATTATACCTCTAATAAGTATATTATGTAATGTTCCATCCAGATCCTTTTGAATCATCGGGCAGTTTACGGAAAATTTCCTTAAAATATTACTTTAAACGGTTAGCCTTTACACTATAGGAGCCAATCTTAAACTATAATATGACGGGTCATCGTGAATTTTAGTCGCGATAAAATGTAGAGCAAAAATTTTTTTAACGAAGTCGTAAGCTGTATCACCTTGCAGTTAATATTTTAAAGGAAATAGTAATAACGGTTTTCTATCTTCTGATGACCCTGAGGAAGGATTAAGAGGAACGGTTTGTAAACACGATGGCGTTGAACTCCGGGCGCCGGCCGCATACCAAGTACTGTACTGTGAGAACTTTACATGTCGCATGAGACGACTTGTAGTGCCTTGAGCTCGGTAATGCAGCATTTTGTTGGCAAAACTACGAATTACGCAGCAATTGAAAGATGAGAAAGCAAGAATTGTGGAAGAAATTTCGAGGATTTTCTCAGGATAGCAGCCAAATGGGGACTCAGAAGAGAACCCAAAAACTATTTTTGCGAGACGTTTGCAAGGTTGTAATGGTCCTGATGGGATGATGTCTTCGGTTCAAGGTTAAATCAGAATCTTGACTAACCCTTGGAATCGAAAGGGATACTTACTGGCAGTTGTTAAGTCAGAAAAATCTAGAAGGATTCGAAGGGTTTAGTGGTTATAAGTACTAGTTTATGACCCATCATTTGAGTCTAAATACGGCACTTTCCCTATTTCTGGACATAAAACACGCGGTATGGCTGGGCGTGAGTAACGTCTATATATAGAGGAGATACTGCCAGGGTTACGGTCGACCGGTACTCTCCTTTATTACTATAGGGCTCCTCGAGCGATACATAAACTGTTTTCTAGAAATTTCATCATTCACCAGCATGAAGACAGTACTGTACATTCAAAAACAAAACGTTCTTTTTGGGGGTCCTCGTGTTTGTCACTTCTTAAAAGGGTACCATCACCAAAAAAGTTTGAGAACCGCTGCTATAGAGTTACAATAACTATATCTACTATACTATATATATAACTAGACAAAATATATGAAGGAGAGCACCTTCCTGAGTCCTAACCAATTTTTTTAGGTGTGCTAATTAGATCTTCAAAGGCGTAATCTAATAACATAATATGTTATTAGATTACGATTATATTGATACGCACGTTAAGGTCATAAAAAAACAAAAAATATTACAATTTACAACACAGACAGATGGCCGGATATCAAAACGGAAATTTTATTTGCAAAAACAGTTGATACTAACCTTCATAGTTTTGTGAACCAAGTGCATAGAAAAGCAACTTGTTTAGAAGCTTTCAAAAGCTCTCAGAATCTCCTCGTCTTTGCCAATTCTCAGTAAGCGTCTTGGATGGTGCTTTTATAGCTTTTTAACGTACACTAACGTGTTCAATGTTAATTGCACCTTATTATTTAACAGCTTTACAAAAAGCTCCTTGTTAAGCAAATTACTATTAGCAATACAACTAGAGGTAAACTTTCAGAGCAGTTGTAAAGTCGATAGATTTTATTGTAAAATAGTGATGTGCACAGAACTGTTATCGAACACATCGGCTTAATTTTTTAATCAAAATTTTATATCAATGGAATAATAATTATTAGTTAATGTTGCATTAGTAGGTGCAAACCTACCATAACAACATAAACGCATTTTGAGTTTTCGTACACTTATCATAACAATATTAGCCAAACCAGGGTGTGACGAAGAAAATGTTTGAAACATCTTGTTTATGCGTTCAGCGTTATGTATTGTTAAAATACGTGGTACGTGTATGCATAGGAGAGCCATGCTTCGGCACGAATGGGCCGGCTCGACCGGAGAAATACCACGTTCTCACAGAAAACCGGCGTGAAACAGAGCTTGCGCTTTGTTTCGCCGAGTGAGTGAGTTTACCGGAGGCCCAATCCCCTACCCTATTCCCTCCCCTACCCTCCCCTATTACCCTATTCCCTCTTAAAAGGCCGGCAACGCACCTGCAGCTCTTCTGATGCTGCGAGTGTCCATGGGCGACGGAAGTTGCTTTCCACCAGGTGACCCGTTAGCTCGTTTGCCTTCTTATTTCATTAAAAAAAATTGACAAACATTTTCTTTCAGCCGAAGCCCGAAACTGCACAGCATGATAGTTGAAATAAATTGAACTGCATAATCTGCCAACAGCTGTCCAACCTTGCCGGTCTGCCCATCACTAGACCATAAAACGAGGCGTCCTTTTAGTTTCGTTGCTCAATGCTTGTTTCAAACGAATCAGTTGCGATCATATTCCGAAAATAATTCCATCTCGCTTCACTTGAGAAATAAAATCATGCTGTCTTGCTAAACAATCTGCCTGCATCATTTAAATTTTTAAAGTAAGATTTAATATCGAAGGTATTGTGACTATATTTGGGCAAATGATGGTACCTATTAGTTTTTTAATGTCGGGTTATCATAAGAATAAAAGTAATTATGTTGTATAAAAATTCTGTATCAATTCTTTATAGGTGACCCATAAAATGAGTCACTTGATTTATCAAGCTCTGTTGTTAGTTTGTAACATTTTATTTCTCAACTGCAGTTCCTGTATGAAAGTTATCGCTTGTTTCCTTTTTTTAATTTATCAATAAAAAATAATTATTATAGAAGATTTGTATGACAAAACCATCTTAGTTTATCACAATACCACCTTTTCTGTAAAGAGCGTCGTAATTTGCGTGTAAAATACAATATTCTTATTAGTTAAAATATGCAAAAACAATAAGAATACATTAGAAAATGACTGTCGTTGGTTGTTCAGTGAATTGGCTATTCAATTGTCTTTGTTGTTATGGATGTAAATTGTTTGTCTGATCGCTGACGTGACCGTCGTGCATCCAAACAGTGAAGGAGCTCCCAAACAACCCAATTCGATTACCTACCTTATTTGCTTATCAACTTTGATGAATGATGATTAATACATTAATTGGCGTATGATTGAAAACTGAATAAAAAAACTCAAAAAAATTTGATGTTACAACTTTAAATTGTTTTTTTAAAAGTTCAAACGTGACGATAAAATATGAAGTTCATGACAAATTAACCAATTCAACTAAAACATGCGTTTTTAACATACAAATTTCCGGGGTGTCATGCGACTACTATAATTCGAGGGGACTCTGTGAAAAGTTTGAGAACCTCTAACTAATGTCTTTCAAATAACATTATGTGTCATTTGATACTGAGGTTGTCTTATCAAAATGAATTCTTCTAATATAGTGCAGTCGCCAGAGGTTTTAACCTCCGAAAATTGTAATAGTGAATGGATTTTTGTTTTTGAGGTGTCATTTTCTTTTGTACACTATAACTTGCAGTTTACCAAAAAATTTTTTGTGCTTTTAATTTTTTAGTTACTTAATTAAAAATTAATATTTCACCATATAAATCTGGTCCAGAAAATTTTTTTTTCTTGTGTCTGTTATTTAATGACTCTTATCCGATTGTTTACGTTAAAAATTAACCAAATACACCATTTTTAAAAAAGAAAGTTTGCTTTGCTAAGATAAATACAACTATAAGGTTTTTGCAAAGTTTTTAGAGATTAACGCTCGTCGTAACCAAGATAAAAGGGTTTGGGTGGATTTAAGGGTTGTAACGAAAAGTGTGTTAAGCTTACTTGTTGTGCATATTTAATTTTTAGAGAAATGATAACTTTTAAGTACTAAAAAACGTTTAAATATCTCCAAAAATGTGTAAAATAGACCGAAAATATTTTTCTATATTTCTTGAGAATTTATTTAAGTGAGAGCTAAAACATTAAATGCATCGACAAATTAAAGATATTTTCTAGTCTTTGAAATATATTTAAACTTCCTACTTAAAGCCAGAAAAAAAATTTGGGTACTACAAATCACACGTACATACTAAAGACGCATGCTGCGACCTATGTTTGAAAAATGCTTACCTGAATACTCGTACAAAAAATATCAGTTCTTAACCTAATTTGTATTTTTTTCCTTTAAGTAAGTTTTAGCAAATATAGTTAATGAAAAAAATAAATAACAAATCAATTTTATTCTGTAAGAACCTAACCAAAAGAAATAAAATACAGATTTTCTTCGAAATATCCGTGAAAAGTTTGTGCCACATTTTCAGAAAATTTAATAAAGTAAGAGCTAAAAAGTTATACACATTAAGAAATAGAAGGCTTTGTTAAGCCTAAAAAATAATTTTAAACTTCCTATTTAAAACCAAAGAAAAATAGGAACGCCATTTACCTGGCGAGGCACACAAGCACATTTGGAGGTATGCTCATCTACATACAAAAATATTAATTTTAAATCTAAATTATATATTTTTTCAACTTATTTTCTTTCTTTACATATCAAATCAAAAAAATAATAATATATTTTATTATTTTGCTATATATTTAAAAGAAAGAAATATGCAAATTTTCTTCAAAATTTTACAGTTTATGAGTTTACTTGAAGTGGAAGAGAATAATTTAAAAATCTTTATTATTTATGTTATCAGCTACACATTCCTTTTTTTCTTTGCAATTTTCATCCACTATTGCAAAAATCGGAGGTTTGCACGATTTTTACGCTCTGGGAACTCCGCTAATAATACAAAATATATTAGTATAATAATATTAATATTATAATATTATATTAGTGGGCTATAATCTGTGAACAGAGTACTGACTCTACTAATATTTTACTAGCCACATAACATTAGTCGTGTGCGCACAAGACAAAAAAACGAGGAATACGGCTTTTGCTGAACCAAAGATTTCCTTTGGTAGGATTGATCTTTATATCCCTAAGATGGGCTTACGATGTGGAGCCACCTGAATATTTCATGCAGGTGGGGGAGGGGGGGTTTTTTAGCTTTAACAAGGTATGAGGTCAATAACTGCGTGGGATTTAGGTATATAGTCGAGTTTGGTATCATTTTCGATTGAATCGAATGTTTAAATGCCATTTTGGAATAATATTTAGATAAAAGATAGTAAAAATAAAATAAAAAAATTAGAATATATGATTTTCAACCAACGAAAACGCTGTTGACAGGGCTTAATTATATAAGGAGGCTGATAGCCGCATTATTCTGCATGCCAAAGACATGGTGATGAATGGAGCAATAAACATATTAATAATACTAGACGTTCCGCGCGGCTTCGTCCGCGTAAATCTGAAATTTCACGGAAACCGTATATTTTTTTATACAAATTAATAACCCATGGCTCACGTAGTCTACTATATATTCATGTCAAATAACATAAAAATTGCTCCAGTAGTCTGTGAGATATTAGCCCTTTCAAATAATTTTCCCCGTTTTTTTTACATTTTCCTCTGTATCTTTGCTCTTATTGGTCTTAGCGTGATAAAATATAGCTTATAGCCTTCCTCGATAAATAGGCTATCAAACACTGAAAGATTTTTTCAAAACGGGCCAGTAGTTCTTGAGATTAGCGCGTTCAAACAAACTAACCAACAAACTCTTCAGCTTTATTTTCACATTTTCCTCTTTATCTTTGCTCCTATTGGTCTTAGCGTGATAAAATATAGGCTATAGCCTTCCTCGATAAACAGGCTATCAAACACTGAAAGATTCTTTCAAATCGGATGAGTAGCTCCTGAGATTAGCGCGTTCAAACAAACAAACTTTTCAGCTTTATAATATTACTAGACGTTCCGCGCTGCTTCGCCCGCATAAATTAGATATTTCACTGACAAATTAGTCCACAATAAACAGCCTATGATCCTTCACGTTCCTACTTTTTATCTGTGCCAAATAACAGAAGAATTACTCCAGTTGTTCGTGGAATAAGCCCTGTCAAATAATTTCCCCCGTTTTTTTCACATTTTCCTCTATTTCTTCGCTTATATTAGTCTTAGCGTAACAAAATATAGCCTATAGCCTTCCTTGATAAATGAGCTATCTAACACTGAAAGAATTCTTCAAATCGGACCAGTAATTACTGACTCATACTAAGATTAGCGCGTTTAAATAATGCTTCTTCTTCTTCTTCTTTTTACGTTGTTTAACATCTTCATCGTGCAAATATGAGTCCTAAAATGAATTAAGGATTCTTAAGTCATCTGAATATGGTACCGAATTTGAAATAGTACCATAATTAATGCCTCTATACAGTTTGAGACTCTATTTTCCTCCAGAGCAGAAGCTGCTAAAATTTAAAAAAATTAACATCAAAAATCGCGGTGGTTCCACATCTTAAGGGGCCGGGTATCCTCGAAATTCTCATACATACGTAATTCCAAAATCATTTTCTCATACGAAAATATTTAACATGTTTGAGTTGTTTTTCAGTTTAAAATAGTAATTATCTAGGTTCCTGCACAAAAATTTACTTCAAAATATTTAAACATTAAAAAAAATTTTTTGTTTTTAATTTTTTTTAGTAAATTTAGTACTTAATATTTAAACACTAAAAAATAGAGTAAAACACTAAAAAATATATAAATAAATAGTAAATTTACTACAAAATATTTAAATACTAAAAAATATTTTTTAGAGTTTAAATATTTTGTAGTAAATTAACTATTTATTTATATATTTTTTAGTGTTTTACTCTATTTTTAGTGTTTAAATATTTAGTAGTAAATTTACTAAAAAAAAATTTTAAAGCAAAATAAAAAATTGTGTTTAAATATTTTGAAGTAAATTTTTGTGCAGGAACCTAGGTAATTACTATTTGAAACTGAAAAACAACTCAAACATGTTAATGTTTTCGTATGAGAAAATGATTTTGGAATTACGTATGTATGAGAAATTCCAAGTGTACCCGGCCTCTTAAATCCATCCTTGGGCCATAAGGACCAATCCTACCAAAGGAAATCTTTGGTTCAGCAATAGCCGTATAATTTACCGTACACACGCAACTATATTGTCATGTCCCAATTAAGAACATTGATCCAGCAACTGATAATACCGACGGATATTCTATTATCTGCGCTAGGAAATGTATCATAAATTGATTATGTTATCTATTCCCAATGGCCAAAAACATTGCTCTTCACGGTTCTAATAGTTTGGTTATAGTTAACTGCTGCACAGATACGAATATTACTTATTAGTTATTACTTATTAGTTAATTGACTGTAATTAAATGATGATTTTCACATAAGCCCCCTGCCCCATACATTACCTGTCAAATTCTTCATTAAATAATTTGATAATCATCATTGAATGCGGACTTTAAATAAATTATAATATAACGTCAATATTTTTTAGCATCAAGGTATAGCAGAATTTATACAATAACAATAATAATATTATGTTAGTATTGTATCTATAGTCTATACATATATTATAGTTCATAGTTATTTAGTTATCCTGTTAAAGTTTTAATTGCCTCCATATATTTTGTTATTGTCACTAAAGATGAATTAACAATTTTTATTAACATGCCAATGGCACGTAGCGACTAGAATAGGAATACAAATTGGAAAATAAATGGTGCTGGCAACCAGTGTGGCAAGTGGCAACCCTAGTAGGTATATATTTTTAATATTTTAAATTTAAATCTGCCTACATCTGATCTATTGAAACCGGTCGTGTATGTTGTTACAAAATCAGATACTGTCTTGTAATTTGTAAAAAAAAAATTACTGTATATAATATATGTACATATATGGTGATGCTTTCACACTAGAGTGCAGCACCAGAATAGACAGTGAACAAAAAGTTTTGTTCGACGTTTGCCAACGTTGCTGTTAATATTCTGATCTTACAATCATTTTGTATGTATCGTATTATTATCGGCGGTTCTTCTCGCCGGGTAAGTTCCCGAACCGGTGATAGGTCAACACAGATATTCTGAAAATATTTGTTTCAAAGTTATTCGGATATAAAACATTTTTATTTATTTATTATTTTATCCTATTGTTACAGGAAGACATGCAAGTGCTGCGGCTGCGACCGTCTCTCGCACGCGGTGTACCACGAGGAGCTGGCGTCGGTGCGCGCGCGGCTCGGCCTGCGGGACACCCGGGACACCCGGGACGCGCGGGACACCAGCAGAGCTGAACACCCGCCCACGCTTACTCCAGCACAGGTGGGACATGAGACTAGTGATAATATGCGAATGGAAGCCAGAGAAAAAGAGGGAAATGCTTGGTCGGGGTAAAGCCCACTAGATTGATTTCAGCTATCGGCCATTATACGACCCCATGTTTCGAATACTCTGGTCTCTGATGCAACGTAATCGAGATGCAATATTGTGGTCTAGTTAAAGTTTTTTGATACGGGATCTCACTAAAATGGGTGTATTCATCAACAATTTATCATCATCATCTAAATAATATGGGGTTAAGACTCGGTATTTTAATTTCATGTAACAGCATCAGCAAATTTATACCACTTTCAGTCGGAGCTGTACTGGTCGTCGCTATCAGAGCGGCTGCCGGCTGGCGCGGGCGCAGCGGGCGGCGCGGCGGGCTGGCGCGCCTGGCGCAGTCGCGCGCTCGCGGCGCAGCTGCCCAAACAGGACCTGGCGTTGGCGCACTGTAGCCACGTCGACGACGCGCACAAGAAACAGTTTGAGGACTTCGTGGCCGCGAGGAACGAGATCGCGCTTGATATTGGTAAGTCATAGTCAGAGGTTACACGTTCAGTTTCTCATCAATCTGGTAAAGATTGGCGCAAAACTTAACGTCTAACCCAGCCTTTCCCAAAGTGGGCGATAAGGCCCTCTTGTGGGCGCTGAGGGTCTAAAGGGGGGCGGTGTAAGACCCAGAAAAAAATGGGGGCGTTGTAGATACGATAGGAGAGGCTTGGGGATGATTTATTTTATCTGGATGCATTTTAAATTGAGGCAATGGGGGGCGCTAAAACATAATTTGTTTTCAAAGTGGGCAGTAGACAAAATAAGTTTGGGAACCCCTGGTCTAACATGGATTAATGATCTGATCATTTTTTATTATGTAATTTTCGATCATCAGTCTGGCGTCAATCACAGATTGATGGACTGAACTGATGCCAGATTGACCGTGTAGCCGTTGTCATACGGCTACAGTCTTCTAATCAGCCCCGGATTCATAAATAGGCCGTATAGGCCGCAGCCTAGAGGCGGCAGCGTCCATAGGGGGCCGACTGATTTCGTACAGAGGCGGCGGAAATAAAATGGCCTACATCTTTGCTCATAAAAATATGAATTCGGTACTACTTCTTCTTAAGAGGGCGACTAACCCAAAAAATCAAACATCGTCCTTCTCTCTTCACACTCACGCCCGTATTTCATATGCCAGGTGAAAAAGGACGACGCGGATTTATCGCCAAATTAGTTTTTTCTCAATAACTCGATAAATCCGCTAGGTCGGTTTCGCAATGATAGAATTTTATACAATGCATGCAATGTGTTAAAATATGAACTTATGGCAATAAATGAAAAATTCGTGAAAATTAGATGCATCTTTGTGATTTTTTTCTATCGACAAAATTTTAAGATATCGTGTTTTTGCTCAGATTGAATTCTACGAAATATAATGTTTAATGTAGTATCTCATTTTAGAAGTCGCCCCCATAACATACTCGAACCTATTTATCAATCTAACATTAGTCTTTGGTTATTTTATAGGAGTTTGTCAAATAGGCTTAAAAATAAACTGCTGGCGTCGAGCATTAATAAATTTAACGGTCGAACTGTCATGGTATTTTGTGATGTTACAGCAAAAAAATAAAACAATGAAACAAGATGCTAAATCATTGACGCTACTTTGTAATGTTTCTAGGTGTAGCCAGCCAACACCACGGGCCGTCAGTAGAGTGCATGTCGTGTACGAAGCCAATTCGTAATGGAAGCATAATGGTTCAAGCGCCAAGGATAGGGGACGAGGTATTTTTTTTTATTCTGTAGAAAACCTGTTATTATAATATGTAATAGCTGGAGAGCTAGTGAACCTTTTGAGTAACGGTCCCTCTGTAAGGCTAGAAATTTGTATACTTACGATTTATGTCATGCTAAGAGCAATGGCCATGACCTGGCAGGCCTCAGCCCTGCACGTCATCAGCTCCTTTATTTTTTAAACTGTTAAAAAATTGAGTTTCGAAACTTGTTTCTGTAAGTTTAAAAATTTAATAGGATAAAGTTTATTTAGTGTACACCTTAAATATAAAATGCCAGGCGGTTTTGAACAGCATAAGACCTTGACAGGCGCTGCGCGTCTGTCTGTCTGTCTCCAGTTGTTACTCAAGAACGATAATAGCTAAAGAGTTGAAATTTTCACAGATTGTGTATATCTATTGCCGCTATAACAACGAATACTAAAATTAAATTAAAGTTAATATTTAAGGTGGGCTCCCATACAACATACTTGTTTTTTTTGGCTTTTTTTGCTCGTAATCCATAGTGGCAACAGGTGGGCACTTGAAATATTCAGAATATCTTTAATTATATTCGTTATTTAATATTTAGTAAATAAATTAAAATAAAATAAATAATTAAGGGGGGCGCTGATACAAAAAATACTATTTTTTTGCTCTACAACAGTACGGAACCCTTCGTGCGCGAGTCCGACGCGCACTTGGCTGATTTTTTAGGGTTCCGTACCCGAAAAACTGGACCCTATTCCTGAGACTTCGATGTCTGTCCGTCTGTCTCCAGGCTGTAACTCAAGAATGGTAATAGCTAGAGACTTGATATTTTTACAGATTGTGTATTTCTATTGCCGCTATAACAACAAATACTAAAAACAAAATAAATTTCACATTTAAAGGGGGCTTCCATACAATAAACGTGTTTTTTTTTACATTTTTTGCTTGGTATCAATGATGACAACAGGTAGCCACCTGAAATGTTCATAAAATACTCAGTTTTATTTTTACTGTAATAGTTAGTAATAAAATTTAAATAAAATTGTTAATTAAGGGGGAGCCTCCCTTAAAATGTAAAAAAATCACGTTTGTTGTATGGAAGCCCCCTTTCAATATTAAATTTATTTTGTTTTTTTGTATTTGTGGTTATAGCGGCAATACAAATACATAATCTGTGAAAATTTCAACTCTCTAGCTATTACCATTCTTGAGTTACAGTCTGGAGACAGACGGACAGACATCGAAGTCTCAGGAATAGGATCCCGTTTTTACCCTTTGGGTACGAAACCCTAAAAATCTGCCAAGTGCGAGTCGGACTCGCGCACGAAAGGTTCCGTACCGTTGTAGAGCGAAAAAATAGTATTTTTTGTATCAGAGTCCCCCTTAATTATTTATTTTATTTTAATTAATTTACTAAATATTAAAACTAATGCAATTAAGGATATTCTGAATATTTCAAGTGCCCACCTGTTGCCATTGTGGATTACGAGCAAAAAAAGCCAAAAAAATCACGTTTGTTGTATGGGAGCCCCCTTAAATATTAACATTTATTTAATTTTAGTATTCGTTGTTATAGCGGCAATAAATATACACAATCTGTGAAAATTTCAACTCTTTAGCTATTATCGTTCTTGAGTTACAACTGGAGACAGACAGACAGACGCGCAGCGCCTGTCAAGGTCTTATGCTGTTCAAAACCGCCTGGCATTTTATATTTAAGGTGTACACTAAATAAACTTTATCCTATTAAATTTTTAAACTTACAGAAACAAGTTTCGAAACTCAATTTTTTAACAGTTTAAAAAATAAAGGAGCTGATGACGTGCAGGGCTGAGGCCTGCCAGGTCATGGCCATTGACATGACATAAATGACATAAATCGTAAGTATACAAATTTCATGACATAAACATTTCATTTCAATTCATGACCTAAATCGTAAGTATACAAATTTCTAGCCTTACAGAGCGACCGTTACTCAAAAGGTTCACTAGCTCTTGGACTATAATTTTATTTGTTACTTACAGAATAGATTTTTAAGTTTTAAGTGAGCGAGCGCCATCATCATCTGTCTAACACTAACAAGTGTCTAACACTGCCATCTATAGTTGGATAGACGTATTAAATTTATTAGCGCCATCTAGCGGGTGATGCCTAGTACAAACAACAACTACTAGATAGCGCTTTTAGTGCTGTTACGCACGCCATCTATTGGTGAAAAGTTAATACGTTTAGTTCTTAACATTAACCGCTAGACAGCGCTCTACATACGTAGGCCCTCTGTCGGTGAATAGCAAAACTACTTAGTGTCGATTTTCAACACTAGATGGCGTTGCGTAACAATTAATTTGTTTCTATAGGCGTGTTTTCACCCGGCGTGTTTCACATGCTCGGAGTGCGACGAGCTACTTGTGGAGCTGGCCTACTGCGCCCTCGACGGCCGGCTGTACTGTGTCCGGCACTATGGGGAGCGCCTCAAGCCGCGGTGCCATGCCTGTGATGAAGTAAGTGCTACCTAAATAATAACTCTTCGATGATTCAAAACTTGAACTTGGCCCCAATGAACAGAAATAGAATATTTTGAATCGAGATTTTTATTAATTTTTGCAATACTTTTGAAAGCTATGCTTTGTTTTGATTCATCGTTGAAAATAAAACTAGATATAAGTATTATGTTATTACTATATTTAAAAATAATTTAGGTTTTCTAAAATTAACATAATAATTTAGGTACGAGTAGTTTAAGTTTAGTGATATTATTTTACTTCTTATAAGTACTTAAAGGTAAGTACTAACATCAGTTGAATGCTCTATAATCTATATTCTACAACGAACAAATATCTTCAAAAGTTTTAAGTTGGTGTAAATGTGTACTAAATAACAATTTAATTAAGATTATTATTCGGTAAGCAACATCGTTCATCATTATTTACCTAACTACATAAACGTAGGTTTCCTATAAAACTAGGCTAAGGATGAACAATTAAATAATTTTCCATTTTCTCCAAAACTATTCCCTGTATTAATTACAATTTAGTACTAACCACGTCCTAGGATTCTATACTTACTGAAAAGGCAATTGGAAAACATACATACAATTTATTGAGTCTGTTTGTCTTCGTCTGTCCACGTGGATTTGGGCGAGCCGGTGGGGCGACCGCACTGCAGCCGATCGCAATGCAGCTCCACACAAATTAAATTATGCATAATACAAACGGACAAATCTTTATCTCTATAGTTTATGAACTAAGATAAACCTAAAATTCAACTTATCTGTAACTTCAAACGACCTATATAATACACAAGTTATATAAACATTTTTGTATTCCAAAATATCAGTAAAAATTAACAACTCAATATTAATGTTTCATATTATGTTTTTTACGAATAAATTTATATAATACTTCTTCTAAATTCAAGTCTTACATTTAAGCACAGATGTAAGAACATCACTTTTTTTACACCTAGATATTTTAAAACCCCACCCATAGAGCGTATAATGTACCGTACATAATGTTTCAGATGTCTGTAGGAATAATTATTTTCGCGAAATTATCTCGGTCACACTCATAATATATGTCTCGACTCTCGTTGTATGTCTGAGTAATAATCATGTAATTGATGGCTGCACTCAGTTCGACAGATTAAAAGCCAATCAGCGCCCGAATTATTGACCGCCATCCAAATTATCTGAATCACCACTAAATTATAATTATGGCTTAGCAAACTACTAGCAAACTTAAATCGGCCTGTTGAGGCCACTTAAAAATAATATCTACAATACCTGGAAAATATATACCTGCTCAAAAAATATAGTTGTTTTATCGAAATTTATGCTGAAAAGCGTACTCTATAGAAAATGTAGATTTGAACTCTGAGAGTGCCGTATTTCCGATTAAGAAAATAAATGAAAATGTAGGAAAAAATAATCTGGAATAACGTAAAGGATGCTGCATCCTATCCATTGTATGTGCATGGTGCATTTTATGTACCTATAGTGCAGTCGCCAGAGGTTTTAACCTCCGAAAATTGTAATAGTGAATGGATTTTTGTTTTTGAGGTGTCATTTTTTTTTACACTATAACTTGCAAAGTTTACCAAATATTTTTTTAATTTTTTAGTTACTTAATTAAAAATTAATATTTCACCATATAAAACGGTCCAGAAAAAAATTTTTTTTCTTGTTCCTGTTATTTAATGACTCTTATCCGATTGTTTACGTTGAAAATTAACCAAATACATAATTTTTTAAAAAGAAAGTTTGCTTTGCTAAGCTAAATACAACTATAAGGGTTTTGCAAAGTTTTTAGAGATTAACGCTCGTCGTAACCAAGATAAAAGGGTTTGGGTGAATTTAAGGGTTGTAACGAAAAGTGTGTTAAACTTACTTGTTGTGCGTATTTAATTTTTAGAGAAATGATAACTTTTAAGTACTTAAAAACGTTTAAATATCTCCAAAACTGTGTAAAATAGACCGAAAATATTTTTCTATATTTGTTGAGAATTTATTTAAGTGAGAGCTAAAACATTAAATGCATCGACAAATGCAAGACTTTTTCTAGTCTTTGAAATATATTAATTAAACTTCCTACTTAAAGCCAGAAAAAAAAATTGGGTGCTACAAATCTCACGTACATACTAAAGACGCATGCTGAGACCTATGTTTGGAAAATGCTTACCTGAATACAAAAAATATCAGTTCTTAACCTAATTTGTATTTTTTGAAGTTATACTTCTTTAGGCGCGTTATGAAAAAATGATGAGAGTGAAATTTTAAGATGCGCGCGCACCTGTGACACAAAATTAACAGTATGAAGCCGTCTGCTTAACCGCTCATTAAGTCTCGAAAAAAAAGCTACCAACAAAATAGGAATTGAACCTCGATATTAGTCGCGCATGTTGGTACGCTCGTCACCTCTGATCACTGTTTTCATATTTATAATATTTATCAACATGTCTCTAGTTTATACATTCACAACACGTGTTTGAGTTTCATACAAGTGCGAATTATATATGTGCTAATAAATTATATTCAGTAGTGATTTAAATTGAATATTTTGATTGATATTACTTACTATTTGTGAATATTAGTGAAAAAAATTGTGCTTATATGCTTTTTCAAGTGCTCCAATATAATTGAGGTTAACTATCCGTATGTATTATTTATTGATATAAATTAAAATACTTTTATTTAATATAATTAACACTAAATATTATTAAATTATTAATGTTAAATACTTATTATTGGTTATTTAATATTCACAAAATAAAGAAAAAATTTAATAAAACATTTAATAAAAAGTTTGTGATAAAAATTAAAATTGAACATCAAATTATAATATTAATTTTTAATATTTGCTATTTAATGATGCCAAAGAAGTATAACTTCTCACGCGCGTACATAAGTACACGCACTCATTTTTTTTTCCTTTAAGTATGTTTTAGCAAATATAATTAATGAAAATAAATAAATAAATAATCAATTTTATTCTGTAAAAACCTAACCAAAAGAAATAAAATACAGACTTTCTTCGAAATATCCGTGAAAAGTTTGTGCTACATTTTCAGAAAATTTAATAAAGTAAGAGCTAAAAAGTTATACACATTAAAAAATAGAAGGCTTTGTTAAGCCTAAAAAATAATTTTAAACTTCCTATTTAAAACCAAAGAAAAATAGGAACGCCATTTACCTGGCGAGGCACACAACAAGCACATTTGGAGGTATGCTCATCTACATACAAAAATATTAATTTTAAATCTAAATTATATAGTTTTTCAACTTATTTTCTTTCTTTGGAATTTAAGCAACGATACAAATCAAAAAAATAATAATATATTTTATTATTTTGCTATATATTTAAAAGAAAGATATATGCAAATTTTTTTCAAAATTTTACAGTTTATGAGTTTACTTGAAGTGGAAGAGAATAATTTAAAAATCAAAAGCACAATTTTTTAATAGGTAAACTTTATTATTTATGTTATTATCAGCTATACATTCCTTTTTTTCTTTTCAATTTTCATCCACTATTGCAAAAATCGGAGGTTTGCACGATTTTTACGCTCTGGGAACTCCACTACTATGTCTTTTTAAAATATAAGTTAGATATCTTTCCTACACATTAACGAACAATTTTCGTGTAAATTGCAAATGATTTTCCTTGGCTCGATATAATTTTCCTTGGCTCTTTAGCGCCGATATTGAGTCTCGTCGATAATGTCTGGTGACAGTTGTTATCATTAACTTTAAAGTATTCGGTGAAATGTATATTTAATGAAATACCAAATGTAGACAGATAACTGAAAAATAATTTACTTACAAAATTTAGACTAAATATTTTGCTTCTTTTTTACATTATTACAGCCGCAGTTATAGTTTTTAAGTTTTTATTTAAGTTAGAGTCATCATCAGTTTTCCGAAATATGCTACTGCGCATAAAATCACCCTAAAATAATTAACTTTAAAAGATTCGATGACTAACAAAACTTGTAAAATTAATGATGAGGTGAAATTGTCACCTACTATTTAAGGGGCCACCTACTATTAAATTTTTAGTAAATTTACTACAAAATATTTAAATACTAAAAAATATTTTTTAGAGTTTAAATATTTTGTAGTAAATTTACTATTTATTTATATATTTTTTAGTGCTTTACTCTATTTTTTAGTGTTTAAATATTTAGTAGTAAATTTACTAAAAAAAATTAAAACAAAAAAAAAAAATTGTTTAAATATTTAGAAGTAAATTTTTGTGTAGGAACCTAGGTAATTACTATCTTAAACTAAAAAAATAACTCAAACATGTTAAATATTTTCGTATGAGAAAATGATTTTGGAATTACGTTTGAATGAGAAATTCCAAGGGTACCCGGCCTCTTAAGTCGATGAACTATTTAATATCTTGTTATATCTTTCGCTCTTCGTGTCAGTGCAAGAAAAGGCATAATATTATAAGTACCTATTTATGATATTAAATATTAATTTTAATATTTCTTTCAAAATATTTAAATAACAGGAATCATACGCTTGCAGCGTATGATTCGAATTTTATACAAAATTCTAACTTCTATTTTTTTAATAATGTCAGACTGCAGACATTATTCAAATAATTGAAGTTAGAATTTCATTACAAGCAATTTTTTCGAACTAGTGGCTTAAAAGCATGTAGAGCTTATATAGAAACTAGCCCTATCTGCCTAGCAACTCCACCTGCCCGGCCCTCCACACAGGGTGTTCCCAATAGCGGTGACGTAATTAGCGAGTGTTTATTTAGCGCGTGACATTTGCCGGCGACACCCACCGCCTGATGAACTACAATGCTCGGTAGTCACTACAATCACTGTTCATTTGCACAGGAGTATCTATGATAATGATTAGGTCGTTGCCATTAATAATAATAATAGTATCTATGGACACTTCACACTCCGTCAGTCTGGCCCCGTGCTAAGTACCTAAAGGACTTGTGTTACGGGTACCAGACAACGGAAATATATTTAATACTTTTATATTATACGAGGGCTGCTATTTATGTATCCGGAATCAAAAAAAGAAACAAACATATATCATTTAATATGGTTTTATTGCTTTTCAAAATATTCGCCGCGATGATCGACACACTTTTGCATACGCTGGAACCAATTTTCATAGCACTTTTTCCATTCTGATTGAGGTATCTCCAAAACGTGCATTTTGAACGCATCAACAGCCTCTTCGCGGCTCGAAAAACGTTGACCACGTAATTTGTTCTTCGCGTATGGAAATAAAAAGAAATCGTTAGGTGCCAAATCAGGGCTGTACGGCGGATGACCAGTCAATTCGATCTTTTGACCCTCCAAAAACTGAGTTGTTTCAGCTGAGGTGTGACAGCTAGCATTGTCGTGATGTAATATGATTCTGCGTTGTCGGTTGTCCTTTCTTATTTCTTCAAAGACTTCTGGTAAACAAATGGTCGTATACCATTCAGAATTAACCGTTTTACGATTCTCTAATGGCACTGTAGCCACATGTCCATTAATTCCAAAAAAACAGGCGACCATTTGCTTCAGAGTACTTTTTGCACGAGTAACTTTTGTTGCTTTCGGCTCATCTTGGAACACCCACACCGTTGACTGTTGTTTAGTTTCGGGGTCATATGCATAGATCCAAGATTCATCACCTGTGTAGATATTATAAACGGCTTTTGACGTACCACGGTTGTATTTTTTTATCATTTTTTTGCACCAATCGACACGAGCCCGTTTTTGATCGATTGTCAAGTTGTGCGGAATCCAACGCGAACATATTTTTTTTACAGCCAAATGTTCGTGTAATATCTTATGTATGCTCGTCATACTTATGCCTAAGGACGCCTCTATCTCGCGATATGTAACATGACGATCACGCATTATTAGTTCCCGCACAGCATCTATATTTTGTGGGACAACAGCTGTTTTTGGGCGACCTTCTTTATTTTCATCCGTGTGCATAGACCGCCCACGATTAAACTCACTGTACCAGTGATAAACAGTGGTTTTTGATGGTGCTTCATCTCCAAAAGTTGCGGTGAGTTGAATAAAGCACTGTTGTTGATTTAGCCCACGCCGAAAATCGTAGTAAATCATTGCACGAAAATGTTCACGCGTTAAATCCATGGCAAATGAAGACACGCAATTTTCAAAATGACGCCACAATGGAAAAATAATTGACAGTCACATGAAACAAAATGTATTCTTCAACCAAAGAGTTCTATTTTCAAATGTTGTAATTACTTTTTAAATATTGTTCTTGTAAGTGGCCAGTTCCGGATACATAAATAGCAGCCCTCGTACATATATTTAAGATTTTTATTATATCATACACATATTTAATACACATCCAGACCCGGAAACATTGAAAACTTTTTGTTCCGTCGGCGGGATTCGAACCTGTGACCCCCGGCTTGAGCTGCCACACACTCAACCAATTGAGCCACTCTGTGGCTCAATTGGTTGAGTGTCGTCGAGTGAGTTGTCATTAAAGTTGCAGAAAAAAATACGTGTGGCGCTCGGGGACTGCCGCGGTAAAGCTATTGCATAGCATTAACCCTGCAGTGGTCGCGCACCTGAATGGGACGGGAGTGGTCGCGCGGACTACATACGTAGTCCAATTTTAAATAAAGATAAAAATATGGTAAATAATGGTTTAGTTATTTTTCTTATTAAAATATAATAAGTATATACATCTTAATCAGAAAAAATCAACAAAAATTAATCACGACCTCTGTATTAAAAGTAATTAAAATAACAAAAATAAAGAGCTTGACTGCAGCGCTTGATACTCTTCGCTATCGTCATCGACTTCATTCAACCACGCCTTAATGTATGCAGCTTGTCGTTCGGCTATTTTTTATCTAAAGATAAATAATTAATACTACTATTAATACTATTTTAAAACAAATCAAAATTATAAAACACAGTTTATTTTACTAGTATATAGTAATATAATATTTAAATACTTACTAGCTATATGACCGAGCTTTGCTCGGTATTAAAAAAATTCAAAAAACACACATAAAATGACATTTTATGAAAATGATTTCTTGCTAGATCGATTTATCGCCCCCGAAACCCCCTATATACTAAATTTCATGAAAATCGTTGGACCCGGTTCCGAGATTCCAATTATATATTTATATATACATAATAATAAAAAAATATATATATACAAGAATTGCTCGTTTAAAGATATAAGATACGGAAATAATAAAAAATTGAACCAAAAAAATACTTACGTAATGGGTCGCGCGGACTACACCTGTAGTCCACGATATTTGAGGGGCTATTGCGTTACGAAAATACGCGACAGGGGCTTGCGCTGCACTGAATGTGTAGCTAGATAGGTCATTTGAAAGTATCCAGAGGCGCAAGAGACGCACGCTTACAGTTTTTGAGAAATTTTTGATTTTGTTTACGTGGACTACATAATATGTAGTCCACGCGACCACTCCAGGGTTAACTACTAGATGACGCCCGCAACTCTGTTACGCCGAAATTTGTTTATAGCGCGGGAACCGTACATTACTCTGGGATAAAAAGTATCCTGTGTCCTTTCCCGGGACTCAAAGTATCTCCTTGCCAAATTTCAGCAAATTCGGTTCAGCGGTTTGGGCGTGAAGAGGTCACAGACAGACAGACAGACACACTTTCGCATTTATAATATTAGTATGGAAGTATGGATGCAATTATAATTCGCATAATACGTCTAGTTCGGTGTTAGGTTTTTTCGTTACGGAATTCCTTGATTCAGTCGCCGCGCTCAAAGCTCACGATAAAAGCTATGCAATAGCTTAAAAACTCAAAGTAGGTACGTACGTTAAAAAGTATTGTGCCTACGATATTTTTTCTATTTAAAAATTCTTTAAAAAATGATCATGAAAAGCGTTTTCAAATAAAGCTTCTCGATTTATATCAAACCATTTTATAATTTATTAAATGGATTCTAAGATGCAACTTGCAAGCTCTAAGTTGCGTCCCTTCCCGTGGTCCACTCTCTGTGCGTATCAAAATAGGACTAGTCGTTTCGGATCCTAGTTGATGCCAAGAATACCTTTTCATAAAGCGCATCACAGACGGTGAAGATAATATAAAATATATATTATCTTAGAGCATATTCTAGAATATCGCTCACCATACAAATCCTATGAACCATCACACACAACGAAGTTAATTTATATTTTATATTTTGTATCTTAAGATACCGAGCGATATGGAAATATATATTTCGTATCTTAAGATGTTATCTTAAGATACGAAATATATATTTCGTATCTTAATATGTTATCTTAAGATGCAAAATATATACATCTTTATGAATACAGGTTGTTTTTGTGTCGGGCAGCGGGCTCATCGGTGATCGGACGCACTAGTGGATGCAGTGTTGCCAGTGCTGTATGTTATATCGTTTTCGGCATCTGCACTGCCCCGGCAGGGTGGGCTGACAGGATACGGAAATAAGCGAAGTTTAAATTAAGAACATAAACTATGTATATTGTATAGTACTAAGTCCACGTGCTTCGTGGATCATCATAGTGCAATACGTAGTTTATGTTCTTAATTTAAATTTCGGCTGTTTCCGTATCCTGTCGACCCACCCTGCCCCGGGGCAGTGCAGATGCCGAAAACGATATTAGAAAGTTACATACTCTCAAGTCTCATTCGAAAAGTAACATTTTGAGGGAAAAAGTAACATTTCGGATAATTTTAAATAAAATTGACTTAAAATTTATTGCTAGCTTAAAAAGCTCATGAATCGAAATGAATGTTTCTCTTGAATTTCTGAAATACTCCTGAAACTTCTTCCTTGACAAAATATATTGATAAAGGTTAAATTCGCCGCAGGTTTTTCTCTTTTTTATGTGAGGCTCTATCCAAATGTTTCTCCTTTTGGAATGTGCTACTGCAATCTGCATTTCACATTCTATATTAGAATCATCGTCTGAGGAGTTGTCTAACAAATCAAGAAGTAAGGCAGTATCAGTTATCACTCATAGTCAATCACCCTGTATATAGAACTCTAACAAGGAATACGTGTGGCACCAACACAGACTCGTAAGGAAATGAACAGATTTTTAATATTATCGTATCTTAGCCGTGTGTGATAGCTTAAGATACTGTAATATTTTATATTTGGGCATCTTAAGATAAAATATTATATTATCTTCACCGTGTGTGATGCGCTTTATGTTGGTATTGCAAGGCTAAGTATGTTAATAATCTTTATCTATACTAAAATTATAAAATGGAAGAGTTTGTTTGTTTGTTTAAACGCGCTAATCTCAGGAAATACTAGTCCAATTTGAAAAATTCTTTCACTGTTAGATAGCTCATTTATCGAGGAATTTTATCACGCTAAGACTAATAGGAGCGAAGAAATAGAGGAAAATGTGGAAAAAACGGGCGAAATTATTTGAAATTGCTTATTATCTTAAGAATTAATGGAGCAATTTTTATGTTAATAGACCACAGTTTCCGTGAAATTCCTAAATTACGCGGCTCAAGCCGCGCGGAACATTTAGTTTTATAAATATTTACCACCCGAATGCGGAATTTCAACGCGCAACAGTCACGAATCTGAAGGCATATGTGGGTGCATTTGAATCAAATCCAACGCACTATTCTGAGATTGCATTTACATTCATTACATAAGCGCGTATTGTCCATTACAATAATTGAAGCGAGCTAAAAATAACACGGTGATAAATTTGCGTTTTGGGCATTTCAGGCATTTATGGGCGTTTATATTCAGCTAGACATACTTAATAAGTATAGACAAGAAGGGCCTACTTTTGGTACAATTAGGGCATTCTTCATTCAAACAATCATTTACTAAATGTTTATTGTATTATTATGTAGACCCGTATATTTTTCGAAATAAGGAATAACCTATCTCCTTTCCCAAGGCTCAAAATATCTCCAAACCAAATATCAAAATCAGTTCAGTGGTTTTAGCACACAGGGGCAAGAGACAGACAAACTTTCGCCTTAATAATATTTGTATTTAGTATGGATGGGCATTTTGCCCATCTGTCAGATGCGGTATGCGGTATACTGTCGTGCGGATTTGCGGGGACTTCGACTGACGTGCGGATTATGCGGCCGGCGGTCCCGCATGTGGGTATTAACCGAATATTTGTCGCAGAAGCAGTGTGCAAAGAGATTATTTTAGAAAATCTCATGGCCATTAGACGACTCGATCAAAGTTTTATTCGCCTCATCGTTAAATATTGTTTAAAAATTTTTAACTTTTATATTTAAACAGCGATTATCGCGTTTTTTTTTTGAAAAACGCAATAAAAACAATAATGTCACCGGAAAAGCCCCAAAACTTAGAGTTTAGAAGTAACTCATGTATAATGTTATAAACATTTTCACAGAACTTATAATATTATTGGCACAAAATAACTTAGCACTGGAAAATAAATAATTATATTGTTTATAATTGGTATTATTTTTGGCCAAGTGGGTACATAATTGATTCCGCATTGTAAAATTGAAGTGCAAGGTGAATCTCTCAACAAGTCGGCGAGTGAACATGAGAGCTGATGAGTACTGACTACTGACTTACTGAGTACAAATCATTCAATGACACATGAAACAACGATGCCGTGAGCGAGTGAACGTACATATTTTACCTATATAATATTGAATTTGAAAATTTTAGTCAAATCTCTCTTGTAAAGGTTGTTTAACAAAATAATTATTGTTAATTATTTACATACTTACCTAATAATTATTAATTAATTTACCTATGCGCTGTTTTTTAAAATTCTATTTAAGAAATACCTTTCACTTTTCATATTTCATTATATTTGTCAATAGATGACGACGTGTTTTACATTTTTACATTCTAAATATTCTGAAAATTAGGTATCATTTACTAAACTAGGTTATAACTTATAACTTGATTTTATTGTGTTGTATGATACGAACAAAAAATAACGCAACGGAGCTTAACCAGATTATAAAATATGAGCATATAATTAACACTAACTTGTAACATAATCTAGATTTTTTACCTACAAAATTAACTTATGTAGAGTAGTTTTTGTTCAACTTAAAGATACACATCGTGTCTATAAATAATCACAATTATTTAGTATCAGTATGCAAGTCAGTTCGTCTCTGTATTAATGCTAGACAACTGTTCATTATAGAGTTCACAGACACTGGGACAGATGATTTATTTGAACTAAATGTAATTAGTTGGTCTATTTCTGGCTAGGCTAGATTATCTCTAGTTTCCCAACGTAAACATAGCGCATGCCATACCAATGTGAAAGTGTGTCTGTCTGCTATCTCTTAACACCTAACTAGTTTCTCCTTGAACCGATCTCAATGTTTGGTCACATACTTTAGTGCATGAATGTAGAAAAAAAGGCGGACGGAGTCTAAGGGTTGGACCTCATCTGGCAGCACGGATCGCCTTTTTCCGTCGCCCTTTCTCTTTCTGTCGCTTAGAACTGCCATTTACTAGACCGAGACAGAAAGCATAATGCGATAGCACGCGGCGGAATCCTCGAGGCTATCGCATTATGCTTTCTGTCTCGGTCTAGCAAAGGGCAGTTCTAAGCGACAGAAAGAGAAAGGGCGACGGAAAAAGGCGATTCCGTGCTGCCAGATGAGGTCCAACCCTTAATATACACAGAACTGTGTCTTCAGAGTCGGCCACGCACATATTCTTATGCCTGTCAAATGGTATGGACTAGCGTAACAATGTGTGCGTGCGGACCGTGTACATGCAGTCAGCTGGCCGACCCTGAAGGACACAGTTTTGTGTATGGTGGGATTCCGTCCGCCTTTTTTTATACGTCCATGCTTTAGTGTGACAAAAAAACGCAACATTTTTATTGCGAGTTATTAACTTTTAATATTGTTTGCTTGTCCGAACTTTAACCTTGTGACTAGGGAATGCAATCCCGCAAGAGAATTTCAATCCCGGTATTTGCGGGATTGAACCATCACAATCCCGCTGGATCCTGCGGGAAACTTTGAAAATAAATCGTTATAATGACTTTACTTGATAGACCCCGTTTTATTCTTAGAATCTCAAATAAAACAAACTTTGTCGGACACTTTTTTCAATGGTTTAATTATTAACACCTCCATACTTCAGACTTTATAAAAAAATGAAAGAAAAACTAATTTTTTTTTTGGAAATGGCTTCGTAATAATTTAAAAAAAACTAAAAAAACGGTTGTCTGTAAAGTCGGTTTACTGACGATAGTTGAACGTGACAACGTGCCTCTTTGTCGCTCGTTCCTCGCTCTCGCTTGCACTTTAAGCCTTAAATGGAACGCCTCAGAGCGAGGTAGCGCCGCATGAGTCATGTTTTTTCGTGCGCGCAGCCGGCTCCATCGAATTATAAGACGTTGTCACGTCAAAAAAAATCGCTTATTTATGTCCATCTTTTATCGAAACTTTTTTCGAAATATAGGTAAAAATTGTGCCCTAAGATTCCGAAACGGTTCCTGATATTCGACACAAGGTAGCTAGCAGCTGGAAATGCTCGCTCAGCATCCACGCTGGTTAGTTCAATTGTCATTTAAAGTGAATTATAGGTGAATTGAAGCTAAATTGTTAAGCGGGCTGCCTGTAGCCAGTTCACACACCCCCTCGCGCAAAGTTACGCAGATGAATCACATTTCCTTGTAATCCCGCCAGTCCCGCGGGATCCCGCAAAATTTTCGACCGGGATTAGTCCCGCATAATGCATTCGGGATCCCGGTATTTCGGGATCCCGGTATCCCGGTATTGCATTCCCTACTTGTGACTAATAACTAAGCTTTAAGCTTTGCATTATTTTTTTGGGTAACTTGATCCTATAACTTTTAAGATTTAATCTTGATCTCCAGTTTTTCATTATGACTAATATCGTGGGAAATATACTGTAACGGATAAGATTTCGGCTTTGTAAGTGACGCAGAATTAACTGTACTTAGGTTAGGCATAATTTTGGTTTACAGTTACAATTATAAGTCCTTGTCCTTTTTAACGCAGGTCAATCTTGATTTCTTTCTAAAGTCTAAACTCTAAAGTCTAAACCATATTATAATTCGAAGCAGATTATATTATTGTGAGATTTCATGTTTGCTTGTTTAACTACGTTACAATGGAGAAAATAATAGAGAAGTACTAGGAAGAATGAAAAATAATTCAGAAGTAAGTAATAAAGAGTATTTACTATAAAAATATTTTTTTGTATGTTTTGTTGTATGGTTGTATAGTTGCTAATTTTATTCAAATTGTTTTGAAGAATACTTTAATAGTAGCAGATGAAAGAGCAGCAGGTTTAACTCCTATTGCAGTAATAGGATGTAAACAATGACGTAACGCGGGTAGTAAGTAGTTAGCGCAAATCTAAACACTCAGCATGGAACGTTTCGCCTGAGGAACAAAAATAACACTTTAAACAGTAACAGCAGTGTGCAGAAATGTTCACACCTTACCCGGCCGGCAGCCATTGACTCAGTCGGTTTACTCTCGGCGGCAAAATAGCGCGCCTTTTCACGCGCCATTTTGAATGTTTGACATTTAAGTTTTTTTGAGGCCGGCGACACGTCAAGGCGAAGAAATTAAGGTAAATACTTTTTTATGTCATTTAAGTACTTAATTGTCTTGTTGTTTCGAATTAACGTGGAAATTGCAAGAGCAATGTTATCATAGTAAATGAGCGTATTTTTTATATTTATCTGAACTGTTTAATGTGCATTTGAAGTGGCGGCCTACTTTCAAATCTCAACGAATTATTATAAGTGCATTACGAGTATTGTATCTCGACTCTCGAGTGCACTTTGATCCGAGTGATTTAAACTGAATTATACTTACGTCATAGCGAGTGCACCGATGCTAATAATTATTGTTACTGAATTATTGTGGGTAAGTATACATTTAATCTTATTATCTTTACATAATATTTATTCTAGTGATGTGACTTATAAATTAATATCCCCTACAACCCCACGGTTAGTTCATTATGAGCTGAAAAACACAACTTGATTCTATTTTTAATCGTGTTAAAATGTTAACGTTGGTTTATGGAAAGGATAGACTGAATTTGTTCTAGTTGTAAAGTTTGTTACTAGGTAATGTCGAATAGCCACAAAAGTAACTACGTAGAATAACTAAATAGAGAAATAATTAATTCAGCAGGATTTAAACTATAAGTACTTAAGATATAATCAACAGAAATCCAGTAAAAAATTACATAGTCAAAAGTTTACGTGACCGTTCGGCTAGTAAAGAATTCGTGTTGATTTCCATTTGGCAAATATCATAGATTTCATATCAATCACCTTTAATTAGGGCCAGCCGAATAGTCAGGTGGGGACCTTCGTGTCGTCTATTCTGGGGCTAATTTTCCGCCATTCCGCGGAAGTGTCAGGTGATTTCGATCAGACTCCATCGATCCTCGAAATAGCTATCGATCTCTTTGAAGTCGAGACACTAGTCGATGTAATAAATATAATTGACGCACACCGCGACAAGCAGTCTTCTGCCGCGCCGCGCCAACTGATCTCAATACTCGGTCGACGCTAACCGAGGACGTTCCCTTCCAGTCTGTGCCTATATTCGACGAGAAAAAAAAGTGAAAAGTTTGACAGTTGGAAATTGCCGCCAAATCCTTGCGCTAGGAGCGAGCGAGAGAACAGATTATCCTTGTGAGTTTTTCAATGCAATATTAACTTGTTTTGCACGTATCGGTTACACGCAAGGTTCTATAAGGTTATAAGGTATTTTACCATTTTACCTTTATACAGGATTTGATTTGATAGAGCCATAGGTCTACTTTTAATAATTCTTACTTTACATGAGATACTCAATGACTTTGTTTCTTCATATTAAACTTTAAATAAATATTAAAACAATGCCTAATAAATACTTATTAAAAAAGTTACAAATATTTTAAATTAAAAATACTTTTTTATTTTTAAAATTTAAACCTGGACACGTACATAGTCTTACTACTCGTCGCTAGATGGCGCAGCGACTTACAAAATAAAATTAGATTAAAGTTCAGTTCTAATTTTAACATTGCTGCTTCCGAAATTTTTCATTTAAATATATTTAATTATTTCATAAAATAATTTTTACTTAATTATAAATTATAATTAGTCATTAAATATATGTAATTTTATTCCGAATTTTCTTGTTTCCACCAACTCTCGCGAGGTTTTTTCAATTGAAACACAAGTCACAAGTTAGCAAGGATACTGTGAGTCACACACCACATGTCGTCAGTAGCGACTAGCGTCAATATAAACAGTAAACTGATAACACCTATACCGACGGCTCGAATGTCGGCTACCTGCGATGATCGCCTCATTGACCGCAACTACAAAGTAACTATTTAAAACAAGGATCATCTATAATTATATTATATTATATTATATATAAAAATGAATTTTCAAATGTGTTAGTCGCGCTAAAACTCGAAAACGGCTAACCGGATTGGGCTGATTTTAGTCTTAAAATATTCGTAGAAGTCCAAGGTTTTAAAGTGACACGAAGTTCTCCGGGACAGCTAGTCTTCTTCTTATATATAAAAATGGATTTTCAAATGAGTTAGTCGCGCTAAAACTGGAGAATAGCTGAACGGATTGGGCTGATTTTAGTCCTAAAATATTCGTAGAAGTCCAAGAAGGTTTTAAATTGACACGAAGTTCACCGGGACAGCTAGTCTTCTTCTTATATATAAAAATGGATTTTCAAATGAGTTAGTCGCGCTAAAACTGGAGAATAGCTGAACGGATTTGGCTGATTTTAGTCCTAAAATATTCGTAGAAGTCCAAGAAGGTTTTAAATTGACACGAAGTTCACCGGGACAGCTAGTCTTCTTCTTATATATAAAAATGGATTTTCAAATGAGTTAGTCGCGCTAAAACTGGAGAATAGCCGAACGGATTGGGCTGATTTTAGTCTTAAAATATTCGTAGAAGTCCAAGAAGGTTTTAAATTGACACGAAGTTCACCGGGACAGCTAGTCTTCTTCTTATATATAAAAATGGATTTTCAAATGAGTTAGTCGCGCTAAAACTGGAGAATAGCCGAACGGATTGGGCTGATTTTAGTCTTAAAATATTCGTAGAAGTATAAGAAGGTTTTAAATTGACACGAAGTTCACCGGGACAGCTAGTCTTCTTCTTATAATATATAAAAATGGATTTTCAAATGAGTTAGTCGCGCTAAAACTGGAGAATAGCTGAACGGATTGGGCTGATTTTAGTCTTAAAATATTCGTAGAAGTCCAAGAAGGTTTTAAATTGACACGAAGTTCACCGGGACAGCTAGTCTTCTTCTTCTTATATATAAAAATGGATTTTCAAATGTGTTAGTCGCGCTAAAACTGGAGAATGGCTGAACGGATTGGGCTGATTTTAGTCTTAAAATATTCGTAGAAGTCCAGGGAAGGTTTTAAAGTGACACCTTCAGCACTGCTATACTTTGACAGTAAACTATAGGTAGGTACAAGAGACACATGATACACACCCTTATTATTATAAAAAGTACGAAAGAACTGAATACGAAATAACAATTCGCTTTGGCATGACCTATATTACGGTAAATACAAGATCTTCTAAGAAAATTATGATGATTGTTGTGTTAATCATCAATGAGTCATTGCCCCTGAACTTGCATCAATACATTTTGGCAAGCCTGTTGCCACCTTCAATCAATCGCTCGCGGTAGGGCCAAGTGTTGCCCAACCTTTATGTAAAGGTCGCACACACTTCCGTATAATAATATTATGTTGACAACATTGCTCACACCCCCGCAGAACTTGAGGTCCCCGCATTCTTTGGAATTGGGGATAAAGAAATTGTACTTCACAGATTTAATGGATATTTTGCTGTGTGATCATTGATCAATGATCATAGTAGTTAGATCATAATAATTATTATAAACTGTAAAGACTAAAGAGTGATGTTTGGACCTCAGTAGTATATGTAATTGACTAGTTATTTTATCACTATAGTAGATACAGTATGTCCTCAGGCATAATATAATTAACTTAAAACCGTCTGTCTGGTGTCCTAGACTCTAAAACCTCGTCAAAATATCTGCATATAGTAATGTAACACACTGCCCCTTTTACAAGGTCTTCACTCTTCTGATTTATTTACAGGCTTGTGGGTATAGCACGCAGAAATTAACTAGGCTCCTCGTTCTTAGTAAATTCTACGGAAGCACTTGTCGAGGCCACTTCTGCGTGTTATATATTTTATATAATCGTTACATCGCTTACTTGATACTTCCCAAGGAACTCATCGTGTAATCGCTCTAATATAGAAATCGATTGTTTTTCGTTAGTTGATTGTGGTGTAAACACGCACATTCCGGCAGTATGTTCGCCCATTTCTCAAGCCAAACATAATACAGGGTGTTACTCTGATGGCTAAACCGCGCTTGGCTCGCCGCCAACAGTTATAAATGGAAGTTCCTAACTGGAGACAAAATAGTCCTATATTTTTAATATATATATATCCTATATATACTCATTTACAAAAGAGCTACTCTACTATGGTTTTATAGATCGTAAAGCTTATTAATGTATAGCCTGTTGATTTTATATCCCACTTAAAAGCAGCCCATTAAGTTTGGCTTGATTAGTTTTTATTCCGGAAGAATTTTCTAAATAGTCGAGACGGAAAAAAGTAAAGCAAAAAATAAAAGAATTACTTTTCATTTATCTGGACTTTGCAAAATACTTCTAAATCTTATAACTTATAAGTAATACATGTGTTGTAATAATAACAGCTATAAGTTGTGGATGAGTTAATAATTCTTTATTAGAATGCAGTAAAAATAATTAATTCTACATAAAGTAATATTATCATGTTGTTATTAGAACCGTGTATGAATGAAGTTCCTTTTATCAAACATAGATGGCGCTGTTGCAATGATTTCCATTTGGCGCGAGCTTTCCTTGAAAGTTTTCCATAAAACTGGAAGTTGGAACGTGAGAAAATATTTTTAAATAAGAGGTTTTAGAACATATTATACTTGCTAGTTGGTAACTGGTTAGTTGCTATTAAAACCACCAAATACCAATTAAAAAAATCAGCGCAAAACAAAATTTGCTGTTTCCCGCGACATTGTACGCACAAAATAAGTATATAATAATAATAAAATCCAATAGAAAAAGTGCTTTGCGCTCTAAAAGAGAATGCCTAAACCTTTCTTGCTATCTACTTCATGTTTGCGCAAAATTGCAGCCAAATCGGTTGCGTAGTTTAAAACACAGAACAATAAAAACAGTAAAAACTGTTTTTATTGTTCTGTGGTTTAAAAGATCAAAGCCATTGGGAAGGGACTTTGTCCACTATGTATAACGTGACCATTTTTTTTGTCAGAGCGGGACATCTACGGATTCCCCCTACACCCCACCCTCCAATTAAATTTTATTTTTATTTTATTATTAACTAGCTGTTGCCCGCGACTTCGTACGCGTTAACATAGTTTAATAACAAAGATGGATAGCTTTCCCCTTTTTGTGGTTCCTTATACAAAGGGTAAAAACGGGACCCTATTTAAGCAAACGTTAAACGCAAACGTCAAAAAACTTTCATGTTTCTAACTCAAGAAATGATGGACTTTCATTGAATCTTTCTACCCCAATTTCACCCCCTTGGGGGTAGAATTACCAGAAACGCTTAAATACGTATCCATTCATTTTTAATCAGTAGCACAAAAATAAAGTTTCATGTTTCTAACTTAAGAAATGACGGACTTTCATTCAAACTTTCAACCCCAATTTCACCCCCTTGGGGGTAGAATTCCCAAAAACACTTAAATACCTATCCATTCATTTTTAATCAGCAGTCCAAAAATAAACTTTCGTGTTCCTAACTTGAGAAATGACGGACTTTCATTTAAACTTTCAACCCCTATTTCACCCCCTTGGAGGTAGAATTTCCAAAAACGCTTAAGCACGTATTCAATCGTTTTTAATCAGTAGCCCAAACCTAAAATTTCAAGTTTCTAACTTAAGAAACAACGGAATATCATTCAAACTTTCAACCCCAATTTCACCCCCTTGGGGGTAGAATTTCCAAAAACGCTTAAATACGTATCCATTCATTTTTAATCAGTAACTCAAAAATAAAGTTTCTTGCTTCTAACTCAAGAAATGACGGACTTTCATTCAAACTTTCAACCCCGATTTCACCCCCTTGGGGGTAGAATTTCCAAAAACGCTTAAATACGTATCCATTCATTTTTAATCAGTAACCCAAAAATAAAGTTTCATGTTTCTAACTCAAGAAATGACGGACTTTCATTCAAACTTTCAACCCCTATTTCACCCCCTTCGGGGTAAAATTTTCAAAATTCCTTCCTTAGTGTGTGTCTACTTAATAAAACAACCCTACTCACCAAATTTCGTGGCTGTAACTTTAACAGTTTTTGCTCAGCGATGATGAATCAGTCAGTCAGTCAGTCAGTCAGTCGGTCAGTCAGTCAGTCAGTCAGTCAGTCAGTCAGTCAGTCAGGACATGTAATTTTATAAGTATAGATTATGAAAGTATAGAGGTAAATACAATTGGAGTATTTTGTGAATGTCTAGTGCCTATCTGTATAAGCAAAATATGGCAGAATAACCACATATTTTGTTGAATGGGAGTGCGTTACTTCCAGGCATTACACAGGCTTTTCAAACATAAAAAATACTTTATAATTGTCGTTTCGTCTGTTTGCAAAAGCAGGACAATTTCGGCCTCGCGGGGGACAGCGGGGCAGACTGCCTGAAAACGGGACTGTCCCGCCCAAAGCGGGACTTATGGTCACGTAAAGATTTTAATTTTGTTTTTAATTCTTAAATAATATTTCACTTAAACAATCGACCTGATTTTTCATATCGCGATAAGAAAGCTGTTATGCAATTGACCTCATTTCCGACGTAAATAGGTCGTTACTAAAAACAGATCGAAGTTTCATCATTATTGAATAATTAGTAAAATGTTGCATTTTTATAAATAAAGGGCAAAAGTGCACACGGTAATATAGCGACCTATTTTAGCTACCTGAGGACTCGGAAGAGCGTTATCAATTTGTATGATCATAGTAGATCCATATCCATACTAATCAATGATACTAATATTATAAATGCGAAAGTCTGTCTGTCTGTTTATCTGTTACGTATTCACCCCTAAACCGCTGAACCGATTTTTCTGAAATTCTTTATGGGGATACTTTGAATCCCAGAAAAAGGACACAGGATACTTTTCATCGCGGGGTGTGTACGGTTCCCGCGTTACCAACTCCATCGTGGGTTTTGCAGACACAATAGATTTTCAATTGTTATGCGGCAGCCGGCTGCCGCTTGGGGATTGATAGGTTAATACGAATTTTGGCGCAATGGAGTTACGGGTGTCATCTAGTCATATTATTATAAAGACGAAATCGTAATCCATATTCCCAAACCACACGACAATATAATATTATAAACGCAATAGCCTTCCGGTTTATCAGGCGGTCGGTATGTATGTCTGCACTTACCACTTACCTCTTACGCTTAAACTGCTAAACGGCATCACAGACGGTGAAGATAATATAAAATATATATTATCTTAGAGCATATTTTAGAATATCGCTCACCATAGAAATCCTATGAACCATCACACACGACGAATTTAATATATATTTTATCTTTTGTATCTTAAGATACCGAGCGATGTGGAAATATATATTTCGTATCTTAATATGTTATCTTAAGATGCGAAATATAAACATCTTTATGAATACAGGGTGTTTTTGTGTTTTTATTTTGTGTGTTTGTATTTTGATTTTTTATATCTTCCTTAATCAAATCATGAATTAAAAATGAATGTTTCTTTTGAATTTCTAAAATACTTTTGAAACTTCTTCGTTGACAGATCTTGATAAAGGTTCAATTCGCCGCAGGTTTTTCTCTTTTTTTATGTGAGGCTCTATCCAAATGTTTCTCCTTTTGGAATGTGCTACCGCAATCTGCATTACACATTCTATATCAGAATCATCGTCTGAGGAGCTGTCTAACAAATCAAGAAGTAAGGCAGTACTGGCACTTGTATGGCTTTATAAAATAAAGATTAAAAAAAGCAGATCATTCACAGTCAATCATCCTGTATATAGAACTCTAACAAGGAAATGAACAGATTTTTAATAATATCGTATCTTAGCCGTGTGTGATAGCCTAAGATACTATAATATTTTATATTTGGGCATCTTAAGATAAAATATTATGGTATCTTCTCCGTCTGTGATGCGCTTAAATCGATGTAGATGAACTTTCGTATGGAGATATAAATTTTATAGCAAAGGACAATGGAAATTCCAAGGATAGCGTTTATAGGGAAAAACATTCAGCACGCAATACTTAATTATATGCGCATGTATTTTATTGAAAGCTCCGAAACGCGATGTCTTTAGATCTACGAGTCTACGAGTCTAGTCTACGAGTTACGACAGATAATATAATATATTAAATTATATTCAAGCAACACAAAGTATACACATAAATTAAATGCCGCGCGTAACTTTCTGCCGCGCACTGTAAAACTCTGGAACGAACTGTCACCAGCAGTTTTTCCGGACCTATACGACCTGCAAACCTTCAAGAAGAGAGCGTGTTCCCTCTTAAAAGGCCGGCAACGCACCTGCAGTTCTTCAGATGTTGCGAGTGTCCATGGGCGACGGTAGTTGCTTACCATCAGGTGACCCGTTTGCTCGTTTTCCCCTTATTTTATATTTAAAAGAATCCAATATAAAATGACCTCAAGGTCATTATATGAACGGGGTCACCGGCGCGTGCGCACGGCGCGGTGACGTCACGCGGTGTCCGGTTACCACCCGCCCCGCCCGGCGCCGCCCGCCCAGAGCTTTCACTGGCAAAGTCAAGGGCGGCTGCTTAGGTGATAGTGGACTTTGTTGCTAAGTGGAAATAAAATGTTTTCCTGAAATCTGAAGCTATATATAATATTTAATATGAATATAATATTTTTTAAATACTTATTTTTTTTAAAATTATTTATCAAGAGCTCTTTTTGACGTTTCATTGTGAAATGTAGATGAAAATTCTTATTGATTTTGCTACAAATCTATAGTAACTATTCAATAAGAGATGTTAATTAAATTCTAGGATATTTTTAATGGGCTTGTTAGCTTTATGTCCTGTAGACGTGTAGATTTATTTTCCGTGTATTTGTTTTACCATTAGGCATTATCTCATAAAAGATGAATAGTTTATTCATATACTTTAAAGTTTAACTGAATAAAAAGTAAAAACGCAAAAACATCCGGATAAGTTATTCATAAATAAATACACGAATTAGCCCCTTATTTATCAAATCCTGCGAATAATATTATGTATTTACTATTAAGAAATAGGTACTAGATAAATTAATGGTAGGTAGTACAATAGGCGTTATCCTATTATTTCCATTCATAAGTTTATCCTTACTACATCACGGACGACGTAAACAACGTGCGTAGGAACAACAGAAATAGATAATGACGACTGCCTTTTATATTTAAAATGACTATTGTTGAAGTGCGATCATGCGATATTTTGGTTATAACTAATTTCCTTCCACCCACTGATAAAGTGTCTGGATGTTATTAGATCAGTAGTTTTCTAGATCAGTAAGTGATTTTTCAAATCACGTACGTAAGTAATCTTTTGATCAAAAAAAAATATTGTGTAAAAACTTGCTAACTATGATTATACTTATGCTAGGTTTCTGTAGCTTTTGACAGGAGCTTTTATAGCGCTTTTAATTGTCTGATTATGTCATAAACTCTATTAAATACATGCTTCTTAAAAAGATAGTAGGTACTATATTTGAATAGAAAACTTAAAAAAATCTCAGAAACGTGGCATATTTAGCAAACATTTTACGAGTCACAACAAGGCACCGAAATTTAGTACTTTACAGTAGAATGTTCACTTAATTTTGGTGTTCTGTTTTTCTGGTAGATACTGCTCTAGGCATTAAGATTGCCAATTTTCAAATTATACAGGATGTAACAAAAATAAGTGATAATATTTTAGGGTGTGTACGTGTTCCTTGAAGAGAGTTCACTGTGAAAGTAGCAGCGCTGAAAGACGAATTTTTTTTATCACTTTTGTATGGACCCGAGCGTCACGAGTTTCCCCATACAAAAGTGAAAAAAAAATTTGGTCTTTCAGCGCTGCAACTTTCACAATGAACTCTCTACAAGGAACACGTACACACCCTAAAGTATTATTTTTTTTTACACCCTGTATATTTTTATTAAATATATAATATCTAGATGCCCTCAGCTCCATTGCACTGAAATTCGTTTATCGCGCGAAAATCATACATTTTTCCCGGATAAAATGTATCCTTCGTCTTTTCCCGGGACCCAAAGTATCTCCATACCCACAAAATCAATTTAACGGTTTGGGCGTGAAGAGGTAACAGACAGACAGACTGATAGATATTACAAACTTTCGCAATTATAATATTTATTATTTGGTATCTAGATATAATGTTAATCTGTGCCTTAGGCCAGGCTGGATCCGGCAACACGATCCACAGCCCGCTGACGTCACAGCTCTGTAATTAGACCGAATGTGCTGAAACACTTTTTATCTTCGTAACGTCTTAATGGACGTGAATCGAAACATTTGTTGAGTTTGATTGACGTCTACGGTAAAAATCTATTAATTCTTAAATTCACGACTGTCTGGTCTTCTTGGGTTTTGAGTTGTTGGAAGAATTACTATATATTATTGTTGATTAAATTCGAAAAGACTACACTCGAGAGACGTTTTGGATGTTACTATAAAACATTGTCCTTTAATAATACGTTAGAAAAGACTGAGGACGGACTATAATGCTAACTGCTAAGTAATTCTTTCTTATGCTCGCTTTAAGTCTCAATTTAGAGGACATTTTTATTTTTATGGGGTTTTAATTTCATGGCCCTAAAATTAAATATTATGTAGTTTGTAGCTGTATTAAAATCTATGCTAAACTGAAGTAGTATAACCTCTTAGCAACGAAATTTGCGTAACTGAAAATAATTTTGTGAATGCCGAAAAGACAGCATAATAATTCTTGGCACGAATTCTGACGTTCTTATAAATTATAGTTACTTTGATATACGATTTGTTCAGTAAACTCTAAAATAATGGTTTTAATGCAAAGGACAAACAAATATACAAATTCTTATTTTTGATATATGTAATTAACTAACTCGTAAAATGAAAATTTATCAGAAATCAGAATAGTTAAACTTTGCGTAAAAAATAAAAATACATTTTTCTGCCTTGTTATTAAACCTTGCATCACTTTTATTCTTTGTTGCCTTCTCCTTACTTATTCCGCATTTTAATTTTTTATGTTGCTGTCTCTGTCTGGATGGTAAACACGTTTGACAGACAAAGATTAAAACATAGTCTACACCCGTTATATAATGTTTTTTCCCGTTTTTATTAGGTATCTAAAATGATAAACACTAATACCTCATAAAAGTCATATTAACCCAGATGTAATATAAAGATTTAACAAAATAATAAAGATTATACGGGACATTTAATTTTTGGCACTGTCTCCGGTACTGAGGGGACGACTATCCCAAAATTATCGATTTTATAATTCATTTTTATACTTGAAAATAAGCCCCGAATTGTTTCATTTTCTAAAATTAGATACTACATTATATTTCCGAGAAATCAATCTTAGCAAAAACACGATATGTTAAAATTTTCTCGATAGAAGAAAATCACAAAGATGCATCTAATTTTCACGAATTTTTCATTAATTGCCATAACCGTGCATTGTACTAAGTTAATATTTTAACACATTGTATAAAATTCTATCATTGAGAAACCGACCTAGCGGATTTTTAAAATGTTGTATATCCATAGAGTTATTGAGAAAAAACTAATTTGGCGATGAATCGGCATACGAGTATGAAAGACGGGCGTGAGTGTGAAGAGAGAAGGACGATGTTTGATTTTTTGGGTTAGTCGCCCTCTTAAAAAGTTTTATCCTGCTTTCGTCCCGTTGGCCGGGGTCGATGACTGTTATGTAACGTGTCCGGAGAATCTGGCCTCACTACTTCCATCCCAATGTCAAGACTCCGATAAATATCCTTGCGGGTTGTTTGACATTGCTGCTTGTACTCTCTTAATGCTCCTCGATGAAGATCGCTCTTCTATGGTAAATGTTATCTTCTGGACATCCATGATCCATTATGTCCATCTATCTGTCCATATGATTTACTGGTAAAACGTTTCGATGAGGAAGTATAAATCTCAAAAACGATTCTTTATATGGGTAACTAGTACTAGTTAGAAGAAGAGCCACCAGTACATAATATAAGTATTTAATAATAACAATATCTATGCCTATTCAAGGTGTAACAAAACATAGTGATAATAATTTAGGGTATGTGCGTGTCCCTTGTATAGAAATCACTAAAAGTAGCAGCGCTGAAAGAGCAATTTTTTTTTGTGATTTAATGTATGAGCCAACCCCCCTAGCGGCTAGCGTCATACACTTTCACATAAAAAGCTTAAAAAAACGTTGCTCTTTCAGTGCTGCAACTTTCACATGGAGCTCTATATAGGGGACATATACACACCCTGAAGTATTATCACTTAGTTTTGTTACACCCTGTTATAAGATGGCATAATTTTCTTCCAGCACGACTATTTTTGTGTACAGCCAGAGACTCCTTTATTTATTTTACCAAACAATATTATGTAGAGCAACAATTCTCGAAAGGCAATAATGTCTATATATCTGCATCAGGGCATCGAATCTCAATAATGATAATAATATTATTCATCTGTCGAATTCAAACACATCGCGAGTAAACATCATGTCGTTCTGGTAAACCGTGAGCGGCCGAAATCAATCAGGCAGTTAATCTTTTATTGTCTCGACCGAGACGTCGCCTTGGATCGGGATTAAACGATACCTAGAGTTATAATTACTGGCTTGTAAGCCAAATTCGATTCTAAAATTGGACACCAACATTGGCAAGTGGGACATTTTAATTTCAGTTGTTCATATCGCGCCCCGGCGTCACACCGCTTCCCTCCCCGTCCTCTCCCTGCCGCAGAATGGGGATACTGCTGTCGGTGTTCGTGTCGTACGTGGGGCTGAAGGAGGCGGCGGAGTGCATGAGACACATCCTGAGCGGCGTGGTGCCCGCCTCCGACGCCAACTTCGACGAGCTGGTGGAGTACTACACGCGGCTGCAGCGCCAGACCGCCAACCCGCCCGCGCTGCCCGACTGGACCGCTGACTGCGGCCAGGGCTACGTCGCCTGGACCGAGGACGCCGACGGCAGGCTGCGAGCCGGCGCCATCAAGTTCCACGGCACGCCTTCCAACTCCACCGCCCTGCTGTTCTCCACCAAGATCTCGAGCTTCGGCCAGTACTCGGTCGACGACGCCCCCCAGGAGAATGGCGACTACAGAGCGGACAGATACCCCCTCAACAGGACGAAAACGATCATATCGGACACGGCGGAGTCGTTCAGCGTCGGCTCGAAGAATAAATCGAGGAGTGCCACCCCGACCCGCTCGGTCGAGAGAGAACACGGAGAGTCCCCGGCCAGGATGACGTGGCAGAACACCCCCAAGAACGCGACGCCGGCCTCCTCTGTCGAGCGAGACTACGGGTCCCCGGTTGGGACGACGTACCGGTACACCCCCGAGAGCCCGACCATGACCCTCCCGGAGATACAGTTCCAATCGTACGACGAGGACAAACGCGAGAACGTAACATACAGTGAGGAATATTTAAGGTTAATATCTCGTGTCGGCTCATCACCACCCCATCGCTCAGTAGTGACGTAGCTTCGACCTCACGCGCACCGTCATCGCATGGGCATCGCTCGCTTGTAAAATAATCATTTCTGAATTTGTTTAAGATCTCTTGACGGGATAAAGTTCAGGCCTCTGCAACGAAGCGACCCGAGCGGGCGGCGCCGGTCGTTTCGGAAGCGGCGCTCGTCCTCGACCTCGTCTCGAGAGTCGCGCGAGGAGGAGCTTAAGATGTTCACGTCGCTCGAGGAAGCCGAGCTCGGCCCGCAACCCGCCTCCGGGAGCACGCCCGACTTATCCCGCCGTTCTTATTCCAGAAGTCGGTCCAGGGAAAAGTCTAAGGATAGGGACGACGCGCGGGAAGACGATGACAGGGTAGGAGACCGGGAGCCGCCCAAGTTGCCCTCCTTCGAGGAGAGCGTCGAAACCAATGAGCAGTCAGAGGTAAACGAGGACGACGACAACGTTGATTTCTGGGCTAATATCGGAGATTAGTGGCTTTCTAACGCGCACGACGCACCGTTCGCTTCCGACGAGCATGACTGATGTATTAAAGTATTGAGATCCTCCTGGTGTTTTGTTGTTCCTTAGTTACGACCCTCCCCTGCTGACGGGAATGTAATTGAAAGCGTGGTTTGGTTTTCCTTTTCCAAATTTTTTCTTTGTACTCTTTTAGGCGATCTTTCTCACGCCCAAAACAAAATTCTATGCACAAAAATGTCAGCACAAAACTATGCGCTCAATGGGACGGTGGACACCTTGTCTCTATTTTTAACTCCAGCTTAAATCTTGCGCACTTTGATTGAAAATAAAAGTGTTCTTGCAAATATGTATTCGTTAGTGCTATGGCAGGGTTTGATGCCTTGCCAAGAATTTTACAAAAGACCTGCTACAGTGAATGACATTTAGCACGGCCAGTATTTCTTACCTTTGTTGAAAGAGTTTTTGGCATATTTCTGCTCAAACTATAATCGACTGCCAGGCAAACAAACACCTAATTACAAAATAGAATTGCAGTTAAAAATAGTGACGTCAGAGATTGACGTCATTACCATCATCATCATCAATCCAATTGAGAAAATATTAGATTTAGTACCTAAATATTAATATGTTTATATGCTCAAAGGTTTGGGTACGTCATCTATTGATATCTAGATCTGTTATCACTTACGAAAGAGCTTTCATAAAGAAAGGAACACGTAGATTTAGGCCCTCTTGCACAGAACTGGCTAACTGGGTAAATTGAGGATCAGATTATATCTACATAAACATCTCTCTCTTGTTACACATTAGAATAATTTGTTTTTTTTAGTCCAGTGGAATCTTTTACCCTGATTTGTGCAAGTTCCAAGGTCTTAAAATACTATGAACAAATGCAATAATTTTACTAGTTACTTATCCTAAAATATACGAAACCTCGACCCGTTTATTATTACGACAAACGAAACATTGTAATAATATTATGTAGCATTTTAGATTTGTAGTCAACTAGCTTTACAATTCCACGGGAACACTACTTTTTTATGTTAATTTTAGGTAAATAGATAGGTTAATCCAGTGCATATACAACTAGTATGCTAAATTTGATCAAAATCCGTTCAGCAGTGTGTGAAGAAGTAACAAACATACACCTAGTCGAATTTATAATATTAGTGTGATATATGAACAAGTCAAGAATCAAGAATGCACCAGTATTGCTAAAAATTCCAAAGAAATATTAAAGTTACGAGAAGTCTAGACAGTAGACTTCTGACTTTATTATTATAATATTTTAAAAGGCACAGAACAGCTAAGAACTGAATTATACCGGGTGGTACTTTCTTAAACTACATAATATTAAAATTTTGGAAGTGTGCTGTATGATAGTTAAAAAGAAACAATAGATATTGCCAGCGACTCTTGTTATCAACTTATCAAATCTTATATATAAAAATGGATTTTCAAATGTGTTAGTCGCGCTTAAACTCGAAAACGGCTGAACGGATCGGGCTGATTTTAGTCTTAAAATATTCGTAGAAGTCTAGGGAAGGCTTTAAAGTGACACGAAGTTCACTGGGACAGCTAGTCTTTATATATAAAAATGGATTTTCAAATGTGTTAGTCGCGCTTAAACTCGAAAACGGCTGAACGGATCGGGCTGATTTTAGTCTTAAAATATTCGTAGAAGCTTAGGGAAGGCTTTAAAGTGACACGAAGTTCACTGGGACAGCTAGTCTTTATATATAAAAATGGATTTTCAAATGTGTTAGTCGCGCTAAAACTCGAAAACGGCTGAACGGATTGGGCTGATTTTAGTCTTAAAATATTCGCAGAAGTCCAGGGAAGGTTTTAAAGTGACACGAAGTTCACCGGGACAGCTAGTCAAAAATAATATAATTATTACACAACCGTACATTTTCCATGATATAAAGCATCCTATGTCCATTCCTGAAACTCAAAGTCTCTCCATACCAAATTTCAGCAAAATCGGTTACCGATTGGGCGTAAAAGCAGTAAAAGATAGACAGACAAATAGGCACACAGGCATTTATAATTAATATAAAGTATGGATATGATATGATTTTTTTTGTTTTCAGTTTGAGAATAAGGTACACACACAAATACGCACATGCTATTTGGACTAGACATTGATCAAAATTTTCACATTTAGGCCCCGAGAAAATCAATATGGTTGATCAAAAACAAAATACTGAAAACCGAATACCCGTAGTTGTGGAGAAGAGGAAAACGAAGTACATTTATTGAAGCATTTTGAAGAGATGCCAGATTTTTTTTATTTTTGTGTATGCAAATAAATTTTTATGTCATAATAATTTTTTTCTTATCTCAATTTTGTAACCCAGGCCATGAAAAAGATGAACTTTTAAGTTTAAATTAAACTTTTATTTAATACTTGAAATTGAAACAAAACATCACCTACACCGCTTAGTTTACTAAGTTAAAATACAGATTACAGTATCCGCTTATTACATTAGTAATATTTTATTCTACAACATAATTACAGATTTTCTACAAAACGATTAGATGATGCTGACATGAAAATAGCTTGATATTCCATTTCTTGTCTATTCCTGACCGTCATTTCTAAAATTAAACCGAATGGTTTTCCAGCGAAAGTCAATGCATACAATATTAGAGCTTTTGATAGCTATTTTGGTAGATTTACTACCGTACTCATAAACCATTATTTTAATTACTTAAAATTAAGATTCTGATATAAGTGCATTATCCGTCAAACTCTTAATTTAATTGCAGTTAAGTAATTTAAATATGCGTCTTTGGGTGCAGTAGTTCGAACTGATTACTTAAATTTCAAAGTGGATTTGATATTTTAAGTTTATGCCCAGTTACGGAGGTTCTTTGATAGAAGTTTATCTTTTCAATAGCGTTTTACGTCAACCAATCAAAACCGCTAATGAACAGATAAACTTGTGACAAAAATTTCAAAAACATAGAAGATTAAAATTTAATGTTGTCTTTAATGAACACAATATAAACTGCTATAAAGAATTTAAAAATTATAGGATAAGGGCCTGTTTCACCACACACTGATAAGTGCCGGATAGGATATCCATAACTAATCTGACAGAGTATGGAATATCGGTTAGATAAATTACGGATAGCCTATCCGGAACTTATCTATTAATCTTAACTTAACTTATCTATTAAACTTATCTTAACTTACATATTACTTATTAAGTAAGTGGTGAAACAGCCCCTAAATGTCTTTACTTTTCTAACTAAAGAGTACTAAAAATAGTTCAACGATTTTATTAGCTCCTTTGTATCTAACATAATATTAATTACTAGCGACCCGCCCCGGCGTCGCACGGATTTAAAATATATAGCCACTGAAAAAATGATTAAAATCGATAGCCTATGATCCTTCACGTGGTCTACTTCTTATCTGTGCCAAATAACATAAAAATTTTCCAGTAGTTCACGCGATAATTATAAGCCCTTTCAAATATATTTCCCCCGTTTTTTCCATATTCTCCTATTAGTCTTAGCGTGATAAAACATAGCCTATAGCCTTCCTCAATAAATGGGCTATCTAACACTGAAAGAATTTTTCAAATCGAACCAGTAGTTCCTGAGATTAGCGCGTTCAAGTTAGCCCTTTTAAATAATTTTCCCCGTTTTTTCCACATTTTCCTCTATTTCTGCGCTCCTATTAGTCTTAGCGTGATAAAATATAGCCTATAGCCTTCCTCGATAAATGGGCTATCTAACACTGAAAGAATCATCAAAATCCGTTGCGTAGTTTTAAAGATTAAAGGGAAAAAAGGGACATGAGGGAAAAAAGCGACTTTGTTTTATAATATGTATAGATATAGAATATGTAATTTTAAATAAATAATATGTGTAATACTAATAACCGTAGATTACCCCTACAAAGCTAATAAAAAAGAAGCTGGTAGTATGTTTTGTTTTTCATAAAATCTTGGCATACTATGTTATGTTATGAAAATAGAGCATTAAGTAGTTTACTAGCTCATACTTGTTGCGTAGAACATAATAATAAATATCACTTTAGAGTGGGCTTCATTCATTTCAACTTAAGTATATTTTATTTTAGTTCCATTCACTGTTTCTATCACTAGAATATGTTGCTATGATTAACAAAGCGTAGTAGCTGGAAGTCTGAATTCTATTTACCTATTATTATCGATTACAAAATATTGGGAGATTTCATCAACACCCTGGCAACACCTGAAGGCTTGAAACGTAAGCAAGTTAAAAATAAAGCAATGAATGAATGACCATGACCTTGTCTAGACGTATTAAAGGCTGTTCCGACACACGTGGACCACATTACAACATGCAGGAAGTACATCCCGCACATGCTCCTGGCGCAGACTGGCAAATTTAATTTTTGCCCGATTTGTTGCAGTTTTTTGCTAAAAGTAATAAGTATGATGCGCTGAAATAGTAAACTTTCGAAAATGATAAGGATGTAAAAAGTAGTGCCCATTCAAGAGGTAAGATAATGAAGATATGGAAACGAAACCTTACATACTGCTAAAGCATTACCTAAACACATTTAAACGTCTAAACTAGAATTCTGAAAATTGTGGTAGAGTCAATGATAGAGTCCAAAATATCAAAAACATGAAATGTTTGTTATACCTGTGATAATATATAGGTAACAAAATTGAAACGAGATAATAAATAATTATTGCAATACTACTCAAATAATGTTCTAAATACAAGCAGAATATCAATAAGGTTTACTTTCGATACACTTGTGCTGAAAATTATTTATGAGATTCAATAACTAGAATATTTACTACTAAACATAAATGATAAATCGACAGACGTCCACTTGTAGCGCGTCTGAGCCGAACTTTACTGCTGTTTATTTGGAACATAATACTTCGCAGTATTTGTTTATCCCGCAAAATTTATAACGATATCAAAAACACGATCGGAGCCAACTAGCGACGGGGAGGTCGGCGCGCTGAGAGATTAGACATTGGACGGAATTAGGACGATTATTGACTGCAAATAAATGAGTATCGGCCGCAATATCGGTCAAGAGGGATCGCCAATAAATCCTAGTGCCCCGAATATCGGAGTATCGGATCCCGGCGCGTAGAGCGCGGAGGGAACGCGCGGCACCGCCCGCGCACCTGCCCTCCGTCACTCGTCCAAAATTAAATCCATCCTCCCTCCACCGACGTTCGCTAAACATTCTGGAATAATTCCTGCGATTCGGGCATCGCCATTCGAATTCGGGTCGCGACCGCGATCGGTGATATCTCCAACCCTCGATCCGCCATGGCCGACGTCGACGTTCAGGTCCAGTACACCACCACCGAGAGGAAGACCAGGAAGGTCAAGAAGACCTCCAAGCGGCGCGAGTCCAAGGACGGCGAGGTCAACATCACCGAGATCGAGCAGACCAACACCACCAACGCCGACGATGGGTATGCGCAGCGGTGGCCGAGTGGACTGTGCCTGTGTTCCGTGCATGAGTGATATAGTGTAGCCCTAGCGATGATTACAAGTTGGCCACCCTCGCATACCCGACCTAATTTAAGGTATCGTTTACCCACCTTCGTACTCGAGTGTTGCAAAATTCTTCGATATTATGATCCACGGTTAAATATAGAACGCTGTCACGAAAACATGAAATCGAAACTGAAACTTGCGAAACTAATTTGTATACGCGTCGGACTCGTTATTTATTTACCTAAATTAATGAGACCGTAGAAGTAGATTATCTGTACATAAGCTTAGTTTTAGTACACTTTACACCAACTTATCCAAACTTAGATCGTGAGCTATAGTCTGCACCCGTTGACTCCTTTATCACGACTTATTGTTCTTTCGTTGCTACAACATTTGTTTTTCTTTGCAGCTCATTTTCAGTGGCGAATACACCAAGGCGATGAACAAGGACTGGCACAGCGGCCACTTCTGCTGCTGGCAGTGCGACGAGTCGCTCACCGGGCAGCGCTACGTGCTGCGGGATGAGCACCCCTACTGCATCAAGTGCTACGAGACCGTGTTCGCCAACGGCTGCGAGGAGTGCAACAAGATCATCGGCATCGACTCCAAGGTAAGCCTTCGATCAACAGGATTGTCAGGACTTTAATCATAGGGTTGTCACATGCATGGTTAAACAGTGAAGTAGCCACTTCAGCTGTTAAGGAATCAAGTCGCTCTTTGATGTATCTAGTCGCATTCAAGACTACAAGTTGACTCTTCAACTGTAAAGGAATGTAAAGCTGAATGTAGGTGTACAAATGCGATACCCCTAGATGTCCATCAATGCAGAATGCAGATTCTTCAAAGAGATCCACTTACAGAGAATCCGTCTGCATCTGAAAATACATAATCATCTGCGTCTATTAATTACCAACGTTATCGTCTTTGGCAGACGTTTACTGACACTAATATATAGTGTACATCTAAAACAAGACAACGTGTATTGCTTCTTGCTATTATAATCTTAATTAGAAAGTTTACAACGTGCCAGATCTTCTAAGATATCTTTAATCGTCGATGATTCGCTTAATTGCATATGACATTTTGATTGCGCGTCCAGAGATTTTCCCTCATTTTTGGGTCGTTAAAATGGGAATTGTCCGAAGTATTACATAGCCGAAGTTCGGTCGGATCAAATTTAGTTTTGTCACTCCAGTCGGGCGGATCGGGCAGCTTGCACACGGCCCGCGCGCACGCTGCCAACTCTAAAGACGCCGCACGTACATTTATCTCCGACTTACGTATTCCCTGCACCGAGCCGACAATAAAAACTCGATATAATGTTACAATCGCTGGACTCGCGATTACAGACTCTTGTTTACAATAAACCATTTTAGCTTTTGGCAGTCCTGCTTGAGACCGATAAATTTGGGTAAACGAATCGTCTCGGTGTATTTTTGGGTCGGAAACAGTATTATTTAGATGTTTTCGTTTGGCGACCTTGGCACGATGGGTGAGTTTGTCAGCGGGCTTTCTGATATTTACGTATAAAGAACGCTCCTGGGATTTTGTAATCGTCCAAAATAAACACGGTTTATTTACACTGCGGGTTACGACATCGCGATCCACTAATGCGCTATAAACCTGGATAAGTAGTATTGATTGACTTGCGAGCTCTTCTGGCGTTAATAAGGCTTAAAGTGATGTTGGTGTGGGAAAAATCTATACGCAAACGATTCTCGTGTTACTGCTCGCGACTTTGTTTTGTCTTTGTTTGCTGCTGTATAATTTCGACTAGGATAATGTTCTTAGAATAGGCTGTATTTTTACAAGAATATAGCTCATTCAGCATTTTCCTAGATCAGCTCTAGGAGAATACTGAAAGTTAGAAAAGAGACATGAATGTTTCAACCTTTTTTATTATAGAGATTCAGGCACTTTACTCAGAACTCTACCCCAATATTGGTTCAAGATATCAAATAGGTAAACAACATTAATGTTAAATACAAAGGCTTTTAAATTAGAAAATTATATTTCTACTAGCTGTCTCGGCAAGTTGTTTTGCCATAAAAAGTATTTCGCCCATATTATTTTATTGAAGTGACAAAATAAGTATGGCACCAAGGCAACGTCCATCGCTATCCCGTCGCACAAACAATGGTCGCCGTCGGTCTCGAATTGTAATAATTTACTATTATATATTCAACAAAATATGCACTTATCGATATAAAAAGTAGCCAGTAGCCGATTCTCAGACCTACTACTGAATATGCATATAAAATTTGGTAAAAATCAGTAAAGCCGTTTCGTAAAAGTACGGTAACTAACATGCAGGTGACACGAGAATTTTATATATAAGATTATTACGATTTAATGATTTGTGCAATGTATCCCACAAAGAACCGCAAACATTTTGCATAATTTAATAACTTTTACAGAATTTCTATAGTTTGTTGAACGGAAAACATAGAAAAATATACACTTACTTAATGCGATCTATTCGAAATGGAGCCCTATTTTCATAGCTACTTCGTAAAATTTTAATTGGATTCCGCAATTGGAACACAGATTTCATTGAAGGTTCTAGTAATTCGTCGTCATACTTTTTACGCATCATTTGCAGCGATGTCAATAATGTATATTTGTTGATCACCTTAGAAAACATATAAGAGTCATTATTATGCAATATACCTACTACAAGTGTTTTAACAAGCGATTACCTAGACTGGCGAATTTACATATTATACTAGTATATAACATATTATAAATTAAGAGCTGAAAAGAATACAGAAGAATCCAAATATATAGGAAATCCTAATAAGAAGCATTACATGTTAAACTCAAACTCAAAATTTTTTATTCAGAATAATTTTTTGCAAATATTTTCTGTTCAAGTCTACATGATGCCTACCACCGGTTCGGGAACTAACCCGGCGAGAAGAACCGGCGTAAGAAACTCGCACGGGGCCCACTTTATTTACCAAAAAAAGTGAGAAAAAAATTAATCTTTTAAAATACATAAGTTAGTAATCGAATTTTTTATACCTATCTCCTGCAATGGATCCGACTTAAAAATCATGTAAAGTGTCGTCAAGATTACCTATTATAACTTCATCAGCTTTACAGTACAGTACTGGAAACTGTACCTACTGTAACTGAAAAAATGTAGAGCCAAGTTTCTGACCCCAGGAACAAATTATTTATCATTAGGATTCATGAGATAAGTAAGGAATATGAAACAAGTTATCAGCTCTTCTAGAGATCCTACGAAAACACAACACTTGTTTAGGATGTCCGGTCCCTTTAATATTATCCTTTCTAAACACTAATGGTTGGCACTCAAGCTTCCGTACTTTCTTGTCAGTGTAGTCTTAAATTTTCTTCGATAGACTTCTAAAACGGCCCATTCACTATCCTGCATTGCAGTCCTGCTGCACTCCGCCGTGCAGGCCTGCAACACCATTCACTATCCTGCGTGCAGTCCGCCGGCTTATGCAGGATAGTGAATGGGGCCTTTTATTTTTCCACTCTCGGATATTCTTTAGCCTTCATCTGTTTCTCATATAAGTTTTTTTGTTCCAGGACCTGTCGTACAAGGACAAGCACTGGCACGAGGCGTGCTTCCTGTGCGCCAAGTGCCGCGTGTCGCTGGTCGACAAGCAGTTCGGCTCCAAGCTCGACAAGATCTACTGCGGCAACTGCTATGACGCGCAGTTCGCGAGTCGCTGCGACGGCTGCGGTGAGGTCTTCCGCGCCGGTGAGTTTTTTTTTAATTTGAATTTGGAAGTGCAATGGTTTTGCATTCGGTTAACCGTGCAATGCTGGCCAGCGTCACCAGCGTTTTGTATTTTCGAATTTAGAATTTTTATTTTTGTTGGATTCGAATTTTGAATTGTTGTAAGCAGCTGCAGTGTATCGAACAAAATATTTTAAAATGTGGAGTCTGGTGTTACGTAGTATACAGTTTACACCCTCTTTGGAGTCTGGAGTGAAAAATGCAGCAAAGAGTTGTTCATTTTCTTAATTCAGAATTGACTTTGAAGAAACATAAATAATGTAAAATGTACAAACTTGTACTGGTTTAGTGTAAATATTAGCAAAGGTCCGAAAATACATTATACTAAACTTAAATATTTGTAAAACAAACATAAGTGTGTTTAGTGTTTACACATTTTGGTCCGAAGTAAGGAATTTTGCCAATGCCAGGTCACACCGGTCGTACAAAAGTGTCCCAATTTTCCACTTCCTAAATGCCTTTATTTAATTTCAAGTTACATTAATTAAGTTGCAGATACGATGTTTTACAACTTTTTGTCGATAATTGCTATTGGTATTTTTTGTAGGAAACTACTTCACAGTCTTGTAGACCGTACTTATGCGGGGGCGATACCGGTCCGTCCACGTTCGTGTCCCTGGGCGCCTGGGTGCGCCACCCCGCCCTTTACACGGGGTGAGGCACTCAGGATGGCTGAACACCGGTCTTTCGCTCTCCTTCTTTCTGTTTTATAGTTTACTCTTCTTTTTGGCATGTACTTTTTATTTTTGTTCACTCTGTCTCTTCACCATCTTTCTTCACTGTCTTCCTTTTTATTTAACCTCTTCTTTACACTATTGTTTGTATGTGTGCATAAGTGTGTGAGTGTTTGAGCGATGGATGGGCCCGTGGGCCCCGAACCCTAAACTGGTAGCGTCCGGTGACGGGGTGCATTGCGAGTGGGTGACTACGCAACGAGGACGCGGGGCAGACTCACCCCTTAATTGATCAAATATGGATAGTTGCAACGAGAAAAATATTCCCCGGGCGGGTACCAACCTAGTTGGAGAATCCCGCACCCCCTCAGAGGAGGGGGTCTGGCCCATGTATACGGGGGGCGCCACCGCTGCAATGGAGGGAGAGAAGAAGGTCGCAAAGGCGACGCAGGCAGGAAAGAAGCAGGCGAACGACGACTCCAGGCTTGACCTGAAGGTTCCGATCGTGCACCTGGAACGATTCGAGGACGCGGAAGGAGGCTCACGGGCGGCGACGCCCGGGTCTACTAGGAGCAGTAAGTTCTTTGGCTCCGAAGGAACTTCCGATGATGGCGAGAGCGGTCACGAGACAACCGCCTCTCAAGTACTGGAGAATGAGAGAGAAAAGACGAGACGTCACTTCCGCAAAAGACGCGGAAGCGAAGTGGACGATGACTCGGACAAAGGTAAAGGCGCAGCTGCCCCGCGGTGCACCAAGCGCGGCAGGGGTAGGCCGCCCACCACCGGCCAATACGTTGGTTTACACCAAACCAAAATGGAGAAGGCCGCCGCTGAGCGACTGGAAGAGCGCAGGGCTCAGCAGGCTGAGGCGGAACGCCTGATCTCGGATGTGGTAAAGGAGTTTCCACAGCAACGGACCCGCCGGTTGTCGGAAGCTTCCAGATACTCGGACGTGACGATGTCGCACGGAGAAGAGGAGGAGATGACTTCGGCCAAACTCAGCTCGACCATCACCAAGAGCCTAGAGGTCATCAGCATGGTGGCCTCGAAGTCCAAAAATCTAAGTGGCTCCTACGTCAAACACCTTAAAGATGCGACGAAGGCGATACAAGAGGCGACTGCGGCATTGCTGCGGCACTCTAAAACTGAGGAGACGAGGGCCCTGGAAGCGGCAAATAAACGCCTCTCCAGGGACCTCGCTGAAATGAGGGCAGAGCTCACGACGCTCAAACGTGAGCTGACAAATGTGCGGCCCCAGCCCGCCCCTCCGCCGCCGGCCCTGGAAGAAATGCTGGCAAAGGCAGTGCGGGAAGCGATCGCCGTATCGAGCGCTCGCATGGACGCGCGGTTAGAGGGCCTAGAGGCGCGGCTGTTGCCACAACCGCGAATCCGGCCGCCCCTCGCCGCGGACAAGAGGCAAGAGCAGGTCAAAGACGTACCATCAACGTCTGCGTCAAAGACCCCGAAGACGGCAGAGGTGCCGGAGCCCGCAGTGTCGACTTTGTCGCCTCCGCTCAACCCGGGTCCGGCCCTGAAAAAGAAGAGGGTTGCAAAGAAGTCTGCTGCCGCCGAAGAAGCGGCTGCCGCTAGACGCGACGCCGCCTCAATATCGGCATCGAGACCATCAGAGCAGGAGTGGACAGAGGTAGTCAGAAAGAAGGGAAGGGCACTAAAAGAAGGAGATAGGAAGAAAGTGTCCAGGAAGAAAAAGAAAAAGAAGGACGAACTGCGCGTCCCCAAATCGGCAGCAGTGGTCCTGACGTTGCAGCCCGAAGCCGAAAAACGAGGCGTCTCTTATAAAGACGTCCTCGAAAAGGCTAAGCAGCGGCTGGACCTTGTGGCGCTGGACGTTCCTTTAATGAGGTTTAAGCAGGCCGTGACTGGGGCTCGTCTATACGAGGTCTCAGGAGCGGATTGCAAGGAGAGGGCGGATAGACTAGCGGAAAAGTTAAGAGAGGTTATGGAGGGCGAGGAGGTCCGCATTTCGCGACCTCAAAAATGCGTCGAGTTGCGCATACATGGGCTCGACGACTCCGCCAATGCAGCCGAAATAGCGCGAGCCATAGCTCTACTGGGTAGCTGTGCTGCTGCCGATGTAAAGGTCGGCGAAATAAGACAGGACCGAAGAGGACGCGGAATGGCATGGGTGAAGTGCCCGGTCGAAGCAGCCAAAAAGGTAACAGCACCCAACACAAAGGTGTACGTGGGGTGGACCATGGTGCGCGTAGTGCTGCTAACATCACGGCCTATGCGCTGCTACAAATGCCATGCGATCGGACACACACGAGCGACATGCCCAAGTGAGGCGGACCGAAGCGGGCTCTGCTTCCGCTGCGGCCGGCCGGATCACGTAGCTGCACAGTGCGAAAACGCACAACACTGTGCACTATGCGCAGCGAGTGGAAAACCGGCGGACCACAGCGTCGGCTGCGAAGCCTGCGGCAAGGAAGCCCCGAAGAAGAAACGCTCTAAAAAAAGCAAGGCAACCCAGAAGCCCACCACCACACCTACGGTGGCTTCTGAACCCGGAGTGGCCCAGATGGAGGAGCAATAACGGCTACCCATCGCTTCCTACAAGGCAATCTGAATCACTGCGCCCAAGCGCAAGATCTGATGATTCAGAATATGGCGCAGTGGTCGATTGACCTTGCGTTCGTGTCGGAGCCGTATCGTATACTCCCTAGAAATGACTGGGTGGGAAGCACGGACTCTTTGGTCGCATTAGTATTTGGCCCCGGAATCATGCCTCCAACATCGAGGAGTACGACCAGAGGCCAGGGATATGTCGTCGCCAACATGGGGGCCCTCACTGTGGTGGGGGTCTATTTCTCCCCCAACAGGCCTCTGGCTGAATTTGAGGCATTCCTGGGACGGCTAACTCCCATTGTGGGCGGAGCATCTGGACCTGTAGTCGTCGCCGGGGACTTCAACTCGAAGTCTTCGCTCTGGGGCTCCCCGGTGACGAATGCAAGAGGCAGAGTGATGGATAGTTGGTTGGCGTCTACGGGATTGGTGGTCGTCAATCGAGGGGCCGTGAGCACCTGCGTCAGGCAACAGGGCGAATCGATCGTGGATCTAACCTTGGCGAGTCCGAGTTTCGCGCGTCGAATTGCCAACTGGAGAGTTGATGCCGAAGAAGAGACCATCTCGGACCATCGGTACATCCGTTTTGATGTATCCGCACGCATTTCGGAACTGGGCCGGGCTATGTCACCGGGCGGCGGCCCGAGATGGTGTCTGAGTAAGCTCAACAAAGAGTTACTAGAGGAGGCCGCAATTGTCTCGTCGTGGGCTCAACTTCCCTCCGACGATGTGGAGGAGTGTGCGGAGTGGCTGAACGAGGCGTTGCGCAACATCTGCGACGCCTCGATGCCGCGCGTCGGGCAACGCAAGCCCCGACGCCAAACTTATTGGTGGTGCCCCGAGATCGATCAACTGAGACGGGAAAGCATTGCGGCTCGCCGCCGCTATACACACTACCGAAGGAGGCGAAATAGGGCTCCAGAAGGGGAGGAGGCTCTTTACGACGCCTACCGCGCAGCGCGACAAGCCCTCCGCAAGGGCATCACAGAGGCGAAGGCCGCGTCATGGCAGGAATGGTTGCGGGACCTTGACGAGGATCCCTGGGGCAAGCCCTACAAGTGGGTGCGGCAGAAGCTACGTCCGGCTGCCCCGCCAATCACCCAGTGTCTCGAACCGGAACTGCTCAACAGAGTGGTCTCGACCCTATTTCCATCCGGGGTCGAGTGGAGCCCACCGGTGGCGGCTCAATCGGAAGAGATACTGGAGGTTGCAGAGGAAATACCGCCAGTAACATCTGCGGAATTAGCGGCGGCAGTCCATAAGATGGGGTTAAAGAACACGGCGCCTGGACTAGACGGAGTCCCCGGGCGTGTCTTGCTTTTGTCGATGAAGGCAATGGAGTCGCAGATACTCACCATATTGACTAATTGTTTAGTCCAGGGTAGAGTTCCGCGACGATGGAAGACCGGCAAGCTGGTACTTCTGAAAAAGGCCGGACGTCCGGAGGACAGCCCATCCGCATACCGTCCGATCGTGTTGTTGGACGAGATCGCTAAGATTCTCGAGCGGGTGATTGTGGCGCGACTCGTCAAACACCTCGAGAGCGTCGGCCCGGACCTGAGCCCGAACCAATTCGGATTTCGCTCAGGCCGCTCAACGATCGGGGCGGTAGCGCGCCTCAGGGATATTGTAGAGGAAGAAGTCTCCCGGGGTGGGGTAGTGTTGGCAGTGTCGTTGGACATATCCAACGCCTTTAACTCCCTGCCCTGGGAAGTCATAAAAGACGGACTTAGACACCACGGCGTTCCGAGATACATGCGGCGTACCATCGGCAGTTATCTCTCGGAACGCTCCGTGCAGTACCCTACACAGACCGGATGGGACATAGAAGAAGTGGACTGTGGCGTTCCACAAGGCTCGGCGGCAGGGCCGACACTGTGGAACATCGGTTTTGACCCTGTTCTCCGCGGCGCAATGCTTTACGGTGCAGAGGTCATCTGCTACGCGGACGACACAGAAATCGTCTGTTGTGCCAGGACCTACCGCGACGCAGTTATCCTGGCGACCGCTTCCGTCGCTCAAGTGGTTCGCCGGATACGCACGCTGGGCCTAAACGTCGCGTTGGAGAAATCCGAGGCCCTATTTTTCCACGGGCCGAGGAACCCACCGCCGCCGAACATGGCCGTGATAGTAAGTGGAACCAGGATAAATGTCGCTCCGACCATGACATACCTGGGCATCGTTCTGGATGAAAGGTGGTCCTTCGTGGAACACTTCCGCCGGCTGTTCGAAAAGGTATCCAGAGCAGCTGGAGCCCTCGCGTCGCTCCTCCCGAATCTCGGGGGGCCGAGCATCGGCTGCCGGCGGCTGTACATGGGTATCATCCGATCGATGGTTATGTACGGCTCGCCGATCTGGGCTTACCATCTCTCGACCCGGAATCGGCTCGTACTTGGACGAATACAAAGGGTGATGGCAACCCGGGCAGTGCGTGGCTACCGCACCATATCCAAGGATGCGGCATGCCTGCTCGCGGGCAGCACACCCTGGGACCTCGATGCTCAAGCCCTCGCCGACGTATTTTGGCGTTGCGCAGCGGTCCGCGCGGAGGGCAGCAACCCTTTACCGGACGCCGTACGTCGGTGGAGGAGCTCAGCTGAGGAGACGGCAATAGAGTCGTGGGCGCAACGGCTCGAGGAGCCTACTGTGAGCATCGACCTTATAGAGGCGATCCGCCCCTTATTCAGGGAGTGGATAAAGCGCAGGCATGGAGCGCTGACCTTTCGACTCACACAGATGCTGACCGGACATGGCTGCTTCGGTCGGTACCTGTGCGAGATCACCAGAAGCGAACCGACCGCAGAATGTCATCACTGCGGGGCGGACCGGGACACGGCCGATCACACAATTACGGCGTGTCCCGCTTGGTCGGAACAACGAGCGGAGCTCTCATCCGCCATCGGCGAGGACATAACGCTCCCAGCGCTCATCAGGGCCATGGTGAGGAGCGAAGAAGAGTGGACAGCCGTCGAGACGTTCGCGCACAACGTCATCTCGACGAAGGAGGAGGCCGAGCGCGCGAGAGAGCAGGCGGCGCTCGAACTCCCAGAAAGAAGGCCGAGACGGAGACGTGTCGCTCGCAATGGCCACGACATCCCGCCTTAGCCAGGGGACTCGGGCGGTGGTATGGGGATGCCACCGCCCGTTACATCCAGTCCCCGAGCGGGTCGCGATGCGCAACATGTTCCCGCGCATCGCAACACAAGTAGAGGAACGGACTATGCATGTGGGGCCTCAGTTCGGTCTGAGGGGCCTTAAAGCCCCCACAATGTAAGGGCCTGCGCTGTACAGCAGGTGTCGCCGGCCGAGTCCCGGACGCCATGTCGCAGTTACCGGTCGCACTCGGTCCAGCGTGTCGAGGGAACATCGCAGTGTTTTAGTGGGTAGGGCCGCGGCACCTACCATCTTCGCCGCGGCGAGCCCCACATATCCGCAGCGGAAGCCCCCATCCCCTGCGTCGAATGCGTCACAGCATTTCACTGCGTCAAAAAAAAAAAAAAAAAAAAAAAAAAAAAAAAAAAAAAAAAGACCGTACTTATGTGTACAAATTACATACGAACATAACTTCTCAACCTTTTTAATTACCAGTCAAGTAAATAAATTATGGAAGTATGAATGGATTTGACATTTAACTTGTCAAGTTTTTGCCCTACCTTGCCTTCCGACGGGGGCAATAAATAAAGAATCTCTACAAATCAGTCATCCGCATACTGGCTTGCCCAAGTATGGCCGCCGCCTTACCCTTGCCCGGTATGGCTCGTAAGGCGACCCAGTCCTGGCCTCAGCCTTCGGAAACACAGAAACGATCATATTTTGATCATATTTTCCTTTGTTTATGGCAAATTGGCTGCTTGTTTACCACACCAAATATGGCGACAGTTATTTGAGGTTATTTGGATTTGTCGTAAATATATAATTTATTACTATTACATAAGATACCCTATCAAATTTGATGGACTACTCACTACGCCATTAATTATTTACATAATCATCAAAGAGTTTACCACAACAATAAATTGTATGTTTTTTATTACAATCCATCACGGTGCGATTAACTAATAACATTTCAAAAAAATATATCGCTTCTTAAAGTTTTTGTGCGTTCAAAAAATCAAAGACGCTCCTATTAGCAATGACATACAAACCAAATAGAGATTCGAGTACTACACCCGCCTTAAACCAATGATGCCATACAAGTTCGTCCATTGATTGGAAAACACAATTAATTAGATACGACGCTCTATGCGCCGATTGAATTCGTTCGTGATTCGCGCCGCTCCCCAAGTAAAATGTTGTAACTGAATGTTTGAATAAGCTTTTATTTTTTCTATGTTATGGTATAGTATAGTCTATATATCCAAAGCTTTTTAATATAGGGTGACTATTTATTTAGGATAAGATTGCGCCCGCAACTCTGTTGCGCATAAATTTGTTTATCGCGCGGGAACCGTACATTTTTCTGGGATAAAAAATATCCTATGTCCTTTCCCGGGACTCAAAGTATTCCCATAACGAATTTCAGTAAAATCGGTTTAGCGGTTTGGGCGTGAAGACAGACAGGCAGACAGATTCATAGAACCTGTATAAAAAAACCATTGCACTTCGGGAGTGACTGCAGAAGTGGAAACGAAATAGCAGTTCCGCATAGGTGCAAGTTCGGATAAAACTTTCTTCTCTACTAGGTCTAATTTAGGTCCGTCTTACGAATTTTCGATCAGGTCACGTGTTTAACATTTCTGACCCATGACCCATCTCAAAAAGTACATAACTCCGCTAAAATTTTCACTGTAAAATGTCCAATTCAATAACAATTTATCACTCTTCAAATTCCCGTTTCTCACAAAATTACTTTATTTTCCTTATAATTTGTCAACTTTTACGCACAAAATAAAATATGTTACAGTGATTAAGACATCAAAAAGCCGGATTCATCTTCTTTTGATAAGCCCACTTCACGAATTAGCCGTATTCGTATGAAATCACGTGTCATACATAACATTATGTTTTTTCGCATGCAAAATAATCAATTTCGGCACCCACGTATAATGACAGACGATGATTCAGTTCTGTACAAAATCTCACGCTTGTTTTGTTGTTAATTTGTTATGTGTGTGTGTAGTGTGTGCGTAAAGTTTTCATGTAAAGCCGGGGCGATTCCATTATCGCGGGTGCAATAGTTTGACACACTTAAAGCTTCCTACAGGCAAAATGAAGCATATTTATTAATAAAATATCCCTTGAAGGGATACATTTTAACTAGTTTAACAATGATTTATAAATGAAAACCTTCATCAAATGTATGAAGGGCCACAAAACAGGTCTGAAGTGCCATCGCCGGTGCAACCAATTTGACCCTCCATTAAGAACTGTGATGAGTTCATATGTGAATACTGGTTATTGCGAAACTTTTACAAAATAACTTGCCTTTAATTCAAAATAGCATAAAACAAAGAAACTATGTAACTAGATAAAAGTAATTACAGTAATAAGTACTAGAAATTATTAACCATTTCTACGATCGCCGGTGCAACATCAAAATTCTCAAATCTCTTAAAGGTGAATTAAATCGTAATTTTCTAACAAATTTTAAAATTTTCGATATGGAATATATAATTATACTAGTAAGTTTGTAATAAAACTGCACCAAATTGTAGTTTTTTTTTTCAGTTGTTTATTGGCCTGACAAAATTAATCGTCTAAATCACTAAAAACGATTGAATAGTGTGATTTTTCAAAAGATTTCGACGTATTGCTGTATAACTATACTACAACTAAACATTAATTTGAAATATATGCAATTTTAATTAAAAAATATGGGAAAAGACATCGCGTCCCTTAGATTATATTGCTTAAAAACGCTCTAAATTATTCGAATTCCATTTTTTACCGATAAAAGTTGTTTTGTTAGTAAATACACATCTTCTTACGTATATTCCAATAGAAAAATGTAACTAATGCCACATTTTAAAAATTCTCGTTAAGATCCGTCTGTAGCGGAATAGCCCGCCGTCTATCAAATGTAGAGATCCCACTATCCTAATCCAAAATTATTCCTAGAGTAGTTAAAACGCTGACTATATTTTATACTAGCGACCCGCCCCGGCTTCGCACGGGTATAAAATATATAGCTACAGAAAAAATTATTAAAATCGATTCGGCAGTTTTGACTTGTATTCATTATTACTACCCGTGGCCCGCATTGGTCGGTACCGCCGCAAAAGCTACGTCTCATAGGGAATTGGAGCCTTTTGCAGGGTATAGGCAAATCAGCTGTAGGGATCATTGGTATTCTTGGTATATGCAACGGGTATATGAGCTAATTCACCAGTTGCAGGGCCGGTCATAATCTTCGCTACTACGCACCCCCCCGTTTTAGAAACTAGAAAAGTCAATGGTTACTAATTATTTTTTTTGTAATTTTCTTACCTCTATTTCTGGCAAAGTTGCAACTTTAAGCACATATTTATGGTATATCATACTAGCAATGTAGCCAAAATATAAGAAAAAAAAGGTTTGAACGCGGGATCTATCAGGACTTGGCAAAAATTTGGGATTATATATGTTTTTCCATACAAGAAATTTAAAAATATGTTTTTTTCTACCTAAATAATAAGCCTAAGAAAAAATTGCAAAGAATAACTTTTGATCACATTAATTAGCTCTATCCATTGGCACAAAGAAAAATTTGAAAAACAAAAGTCGGTCTCTATGTCCCCGAAATCTTCGATTCGATCCACTGTGCCCCGCCTTGGTAGCGCCCACTTCGAAACGGGCGTAACGCAATTTTTAATTTCGCCATAACTTCTAAACTAAACGCCCAATTTTAATCATTCAAACACCAAATATTATCTACACAAACTGTACTTAGTGATGAAATAATTTATTTTGATAAGGATTATCAGCATGAGTAAAATAAATGCGATTAAATGTAGTCCAAAAAAAAATCAAGATTTTTAAATAAAAAAATGGTTGTTGTGCCTCACTTGTCATAGATAGGTATAGTGTGTCGCGGACATTTTTGTAGATATTTATAAGATCTACATTTACTTAGAACATTGTATGGTTCTATCTTTTATAGTTTAGGCAGCGTACGCAAAATAAGTAACTTTTCTGGTTGATTTTTTTCACCTTGTGTCAGAAAAACCCAAATATCTTACGGAACCCTATATTTTCCAAAATAAAAAGTAGCCTATGTTACTCGTAAATAATGTAGCTTTCGAACGGTGAAAGAATTTTTAAAATCGGTCCAGTAGTTTTTGAGCCTATTCATTACAATTAAACAAACAAACAAACAAAGTTTACCTCTTTATAATATTAGTATAGAAGTATAGATTAGTATAGACTAGCTGACGACGTCCGCAACTCCGTTGCGCCAAAATTCGTTTATCATGTGTACATTTTTCGGGGATAAAAAAGTATCCTATGTCCTTTCCCGGGACTCAAAGTATATCCTACAAAATTTTAGCAAAATCGGTTCAGCGATTTGAGCGTGAAGAGGTAACAGGCAGACAGATAGTCTGTTTTACTTAGTTTTGATTTTTGAATTGTACTTGTCATCGATTTTAGAAGTGATGTGCTGACACGTTAATGTGTTTCGGTCCTAAGGCAAATCAGTATCTACCTTTAAAAAGATTGTAATTTGTAACGTGTAGCCAGCCTAACTAAATGGATCCAACTAGAAATAAATAGATGACAAATCATAACATAACTGTTCACTATACAGTGTGCACTGTACAAACTGTAGTACAATAACAGCTATGCTAAGTACCGCTACTAACGGAGACATATTTCGATTATAAAAAATGACATACATATACGTCATTAATGGTGACATTCTGCTGATGCTGCAACACCGTGGGTGCCATTGGAAATGTACGCTTAGCCGCGAAAAACTTTACCTAAGTTGTATACTTCTCTGTACTCTATGACAATGCCAAATTTTATTGAAATTGATTCTTCTTTCCCCGCATTTGCGACACAAACAAGCAATATTCCTCTTCATAACATACTTTTTGGATGTATACATATTGTGATGTTGATAGCAGTGGCGAAGCCTCCATAGAACACGATTCCTACCGGCTTACCTTGGCCAATTTTAATATATTATACATTTTTTATTATTAATAATTATAGCTTACCCCGCTTCCTACAATTTCATAAAAATAATTCGCCATGTATTTAAAATCACGCAAACGCACACATACCCGTTTTTACGATCGCACTCAAAACGCGTACGTACTGCTCCGGTGGCCGGGGAACTCGCTCAAAACATCGGGAATCCAAAAATTTGAAATGTATGAAAATCACGCACACATACACATTACTACTACATGCAAACGACTCGTCGATATTGTCGAACAACAAGCCGATCCCACATAGCCTACCTAGTCTTTATTTGTCATGTGTTAAGGTTTAGTTTCGCATGTTTCGCTTTAAAAAATTTCGTCCAATCACAACAGAGCTAATTGCAGCTGCGGCCGACCGGCGCGTGCTGTCATTTCAATTCACAATACAATTATATTACGCGGTCATTTGCACTCATTTTGTACTGTTATTATTGTAATATGCAAAATTTTGTTTATTAAGTTAGTGGGCTAGCTTGATTGTAATGTTATATAGTTTAAAAGAATCGAAAGTAGTGAAACTTTACTTGCCAAGTGTTGTGTTGTGTTTTTGTTTGTTACATCGTAAAGGTTGGTTTGTTTTACTTACTTTGAAATTAGTCGTGACACGGTTAGGTGAGAAATGGTAGCATTAGTACAAATTGACTGTTGTCTTACGGATTACCTATTAAATGACTTAAATTCGTTCTATTAAATAACGACGACAGACGACAAATAACAAAATTAAACATTTAGGTACGTATTTCTGCTGATATTTCTTTGCTACTAGCTTTTGCCCGCGATTTCGTCTGCGTGGACTTCAGACAGGTAGCCTATGTTCCTTTCCATGTTTGACATGGGATGCATGCAAAATTTCATCTAAATCCAGTTTTTGCATGATTGAGTAACAAACATCTACACTGGCAAGTCAGGATTCACTTATTTTTGGTGTGTGAGTGTGAGTGACGTGTGCTTAAAACGGCTTTTTTTAAAGCCACTTTTATCATACTCGACATGCACTGTTCATATAATACCAGTGATGTCATGTAGGTATGGTGAAGGTGGTGAATACTAACAACACTAACACTGCATGCAACGCACACAATGCAAGCAAAGCACCCTAGTAGTTATGGAAAAGGTAAACTAACACACTTAATACAGGTATGTAATTTATTGCACGTTTTTTTTACAAGAATTGAAATTTTGCTTATTCACGAGTTAGCCGTTTTTTGGTCCGGCTTTACCTTTTTTTTTTTTCACCCCACGCCACTGGTTGATAGTCATGTATTCTAGCCTAGATGACGCCCGCAACTGTTTCGCCAATTCGTTTATAGACCGTACATTTTTAACAGACAGATAGGCAGACACACTTTCAAATTTATAATATTAGTATGGATATGGTCGTTGAACTAACATAATACAGCCTTAACAAGTTGTAATGATAAGGCACGCGCGATATCAACAGTGATAGCGAGTGAAAGTAAGCCCTTAGGGCGGAGCATAATTTGAAAGCTAGTAACGAGACTCTTACTATGCCAGTATTATGCTTACAAAGACGCCAAATTGAGCTATTCAGATTCTGTTTCCAAGTAGACGTATTTTCCTTACATTACGAGCTTAATGTAATTTAGTTGTTAACCGACTTCCAAAAAAGAAGTTTCATACTGCTATAATATGTTACTGATAATAAAATAGATTAATATATTTTGAAAAGTTTAATTAAATTTAAATACAGCTTTGACTATTCTAAAATTTAAATGAATTCAATTATGATGATGATTATGTTATATTAATCCTTCGATCGCGGATTCTTAGGAATCAATTGTTATTCTATTGTTGTCGCGATCGCCGGTGATCTTATGGGACTTGATAGGTTAATAAATTATAAGTTGGACTTTAAATGTTTGACTTTAAGTGTGAAGTGGCCTCCTTTTCCTAAGACATGCACATCACACCACACACAAAAACTACACACTCTAGAACGCAAATATTGGTAGAGACAAGAAACTATTTCTTTGTCAATACTCAGACTCAGTACTCCAGATTAGTGGTGGTAAAATAGCATTAACAATAATAATAATTAATTAATTGTTAAATAATACTCGACGAGAGCGGTGCGATGCGAACCGAGAGTTCCCAATGCCGCGATTTTAGCAAATAGCAAAGCAAAAGCACCTAGAATGTTATGTCCTGAAAATTAGCACGTAAATTAATTTAATAGAAAATTTCCATTACTACTCCAGATCAAAATCAGCTTACCTACCTTGGCCAAGTATACCAGTGTCAAACGCAAGTATACTAGCTGCATAATGGCTGTATAATTGTATAAGATTAATAATAAACAAGGTGATATGATAAGCTCATCTGTATAATGACATCAGTATCTGCCGCTACCTACACACTGACTCATGTACAAACAGACGGACAGCAGGCCTCTCCAAATGATTTATTAATGATTTTAGTTCCATCTTTTGGTATGTGTTAAATAAATATATTGTTTGACGTTCGGAAAATGTCGTACAAGTTATACGAATTCTGAATACAGCGAATCAGAAAATATCAACAATTTTTTCATAAGATCAAAAAAGCAATCATTGTCCACACTCACATACACTACCTGCTTTTACTTATCTATGTTCTAAAATTATACAGTACTGTATAATGCAACTATATCTTTGATGTAACTGAACGAGTTTAGAAACAAAATCCTAAAATCTCCTCAAAAAAAATAATATTTGTAGAACTCTACACAACTCACGACACGATATGACACATCAGTCTATCACAATTATTTACACAACTTGCCTCGACAAATAGCCGATATTTTGTTGAGAAAGCCATTTCCTCCATGTATCTTCGGTCTCCCGGGCCTCAGGCCAACTGGGAGGCAATTTGGAGACTTCGCGTTCACTCAGGTAGTCTGGAGGAAAAACTTCCTAGAAATACACTCTAGGACCCCGTGTACACTATTGACAATGATATATTTAATTTATTTACTAACTAGCGACCCGCCCCGGCGTCGCACGGGTATAAAATATATAGCCACTGAAAAAATGATTAAAATCGATAGCCTATGATCCTTCACGTGGTCTACTTCTTATCTGTGCCAAATAACATAAAAATTGACCCAATAGTTCGCGAGATAAGCCCTTTCAAATAACTTCCCCGTTTTTTCCACATTCTCCTATTAGTCTTAGCGTGATAAAATATAGCCTATAGCCTGCCTCGATAAATGGGCTATCTAACACTGAAAGAATCATCAAAATCCGTTGCGTAGTTTTAAAGATTAAAGGGAACAAAGGGACATGAGGGAAAAAAAGCGCCTTTGTTTTATAATATGTATAGATGTTCGTATTAGGGCTTCAGAATATATATTATTGACTTTAATAACATTATTAAATATTTTAAATTATTAATATTGTATAATATTGTATATAATACATATTCGGTCAGTCTTTTTAAAATAACTACTGAAGTAATCTGAATGCAGAGGCTTCACAGTTAGAATTACAATTGGACAATCTATAATAATTTGCTATAGTTTTGTGTGCTACTAAAAATCATGACTCAGCCGTACATCATGAGAAACTTGCTATATGTACTCTAATAAGGTGCTGCATCATTTCCTGAACCTTAACTGTACATCGAAATATAATAGTGTTCGTCGGTAACACGATTTTTGCAAATGCCTGTTATTTTAGATATCATTAAAATCTTTTTTGGACACTTTTCTTTCAAAAATCTACTGTATATCAACAAAATATCTATTTCTTCTTTACATAACTCTGAAATACCCCATGTTTTCCGTTAAACAGACGAAAATCACCGTCAACACAGTTATTGCGGAACATTCATCATCACACCGAGATAAGGCCAGAATTAATGAGTCCCACCTACGAGCAATGTTTTGTGCGATAAATCAATGGAGAAGACGCGTACATGATTTAATATTGTGCGAGATTGAGATAGGAAACGCCTTAAAGTATGATGTTTTGTTTACTCATTTATTTAAATTTTTGTGGTTTTGTAGATTTTGGTCCGAAACTTGGCTGTGACGAAATTCATTCAAAACCGTTTTTTTTTTTTTGGGATAAAAACTATATTATGTCCTTTGCTGAGATTAAACGTATTTTCATTCAATCCAACCATAGCTAACTCTTCAAATGTGAAGAGCTAACCGACTGTCAATTTTAGATTTATAAATCTAAAATTGACAGTCGGTCAATATATTACAGACTACAGTATTATAATACTGTAATAGATTGACTTAAATTTGCGGTTATGTAGATTTTCTTTACCAACTCAAGGTACCAAGTAATAAGTATAAAGAGCGTAAGCGGAACTGCTTTCGTATAAGAAAATATTTGTCGTAAGTGTATCGTGGGGTTAATATCAAACAGCGAGGTAAATTACGTATCGGCAGACACACCAAACGCCAAACCACGATATCCATTGATTTTAGATGTCGACGATATTTTAGAGACATTTTGATTTAAAATTCATAATAGTTCGTTAAAATATATAAAAGAAAACAGTATCATACTGAATAAGTGAATTATATAATATCATTAACTATTTTGTACTCGTATTTGAAAATAATTTGTTGTTTCAGTGTCTTTTAATATTTAAATGTTGACTCTACATTTAACATTGTTATAAACTACAAATAGTGCATATCATATTTAGTTGAAAACGTGAATGAATATAGAATGAATTGTTATTATTAATTGTTTATAATTTATATCACACTCACATTAAAACAAAGGATCATTGGTTCTTTATCATTTCGTATTGGTCACGTAGAAACGATATGCAAAACTCGTGCATGCGAAATATTCTTGAATGTTCGAATATAACAATAATGGTGATCCCAGAAGATGTTATTACACAACACACACTTAAAACATACACAAATTATAAAACCCAGTACTTTCCCAAGAATAAGCTATAACTTAAGTCGTAAGGCTAAGCAACTTATTGTACACGGCTTATACGCAAATTATACACAAATTCCAGTATGAAATCAATGATTACGTAATATGATATTAACGCAATATACACAACGTACTCTGCATACAAAATCCAGTAACATTTTAATAAAGCCAGTTTAACTATAACTTTACAGCTCGAAAAACATAAAAACCCCCGCATGAACTTTTCAGTAAAACCTCTGCTCACGAGGCATAAGCGGTACTTGAATTTTCCTCCCCTCCCCCATACTCCCCCTTCCCCCTCGAACGGGGTTTTCAATAGAAAGGGTTTACTTTGGAAATTAAAATCCGCTTATAGTAACCAGCCGGTTTTTCCGGAAAATTCTTTCACAAGCAGTTATTGTTAACATGCATTTTAACTTGTTAATGGATGTTACATTTATTTAACAAGTTTCTCACGTTTAGTTTTTGTGTTTAAATGAAAAACACCCTATTAAATGATCATAAAAAAAACTCAATGCGAATCTTAACATTAATTAAATGTAAAAATAATAATAGCCTTACATTGTTTTTAATAAGTAAATAATGTTATTGTTTGACCTAACACTAGAATATAAAACATTTGCAAGTGCACAAATAGGTACAGTTTATCTACCAAGTTTCATAGACATAATATTATTGCAAGTGCTATACCAATGCACGTATCTACCAAGTGTCATAGACATAATATAGAAACATAGACATAATAAATGTTCAGAGATGAAACATCCATGCATCAAGTGATACTAAAGACCTCAGCGCTCGTTATCACTAATTACTTACACCAGTCACCAGCCTCCGTAGTCCGTACCTCAGTTGAGCTCAGACCGCCGCCGCGCACGGACGTGTCAGAATGTCCGCCGACGTACTCAGTGAGGACTTCAAGTCCCGTCTCCACCTCACCACCAAAACGGTGGGGCAGGACAGAATACGACGGGCCCGGGAAAACAACGAGGATGTAGCGATCCTGTCCATGTTCCTCCCAAATGCGACCGCTGAGAGGGAGAACAAGAAGTTCTGCTGTGCGCTCAGAGACCAGTGTTTCCTAGGAGACCCGAGGAAGACTGTCGCAGGTTAATATTTTTTTAACATTTAGGCGAAGGTTCTGAAATTCGAGAGAAATTAGGAACGTATATCGGCCACATAAGTTTGGCGCGTCTTTGCTTTGGGCGCGATTTGTCTAAGTGCTGTTTGAGTTTTTAGCATATTCTAAACGTGAATGCAATAAAGTTTATATTATAGTGATAAAACACAAAAGGATAAGATCGTCTCCACAAGTTATAAACTTATCACATAAATGATAAACACATGACATAATTTTTAAGGCTTTTCTAAAAATATAATTTTGATAAAGTATATTCAGGCGATTGCTATGCTTTTCATAAAAACAAAATTTGAATAAAATCTCTGTAAAAAGTATAAGTATACATATTTTTAAAGAATTCGAAATCTTGCCATTGCCGATGATTCAAACCAATTATTAAGTTGCCATAAAAGTGTTATTCAACATTTATTGTAGATTTAACATAGTCAATAAATCTTCTTAGTAATCATTACCATAGGTGGGCGGTAAGACTTGCCAGGCCCAAGGTTTAATATTAACTAGAAAATGTAAACTATCGAATCATACCTACTTTCTAGTTTCTACGAGTACAGTAATGTCGCGATAGTAACGCTTGAATAAACTTTCCGCCTTTTACGATAGGATCAGAATTTCATCTATGTACTAACTTTATGATAGCCATTAAACCAACTATCGAACTTTCTAGCTATAAAGCTATTGCATACATCAATATCAACATACACCTAACGTTCATAAGAAATAGCTTATCCAGAAAGATTAAACACAATGCTTATACGAACGGATCCGGATATAGTATAAGTAATTTCCGGAAAAGTTATTTGTTACTTATTACGAGTACACGTCTCTGATGCAAAAAGCTCTTTTCATGCTTTTTCTAATAAACAATCTTTATAATCTATGTTTATGAGTGTGTCTATCTTTCTGTTACCTTTTTAAACCCAAATTGCAACCGGCAAAGGACATAGAATAGAATACGTTTTATCCCCGATTCCCCGAAAAATGTACGGTTCCTGCGCGATAAACGAGTTTCGGCGTTAATTAGTTGATTCTTCGATCGCGGATTCTTGGAAATGCTATTGTATTCTATTGTTGTCGCGATCACCGGTGCTCTTATGGGGCTTGATAGGTTAATATATTTTTTTAAACTGTGTGTTGTATTGACTTTACTACGCATTTACTAGAATCTTATAAATCTTGTATTTTATTACAAACCAAACATGGTGTTCAAACACAAAATATCACACCTTCCTTTTCAACGAACAGAACTTACTGTTTGTCTAACGTTGAAAAACATGTGCTTATAAACAAACAAAACATAATCACAGGTTTAGGTACCCATGGTATATCTAAAATTTGGGTACATTAAAAAATATATGGTTAAAACTACGAAAAAATTTACAAAATTTGATACAAATTTTTACTTTTAACAAGTTTTTTTACTGAATCAAATTACGCACGATTGACAAACCTGAGTTAATAAAGGGACGCATATCAAGGTTTATTATGACGCGCTATATAAATGTCAGAGTACAGTCAAAGACAAAGCTAATTCAGTTTACCACTTTTCGCCCATATTCCTAGGCAATTGGATTCAAAATGGTTATGTTTTCGACCGTACCCTCTTAGACTACAGGCCCACGTCGAAAATGGATGGGTCAAATGAACCACCTGGGGACGTATATAGGACGATATTAGAGCATAAAATAATAAGATTTAGCACTATGCCGTCACTTGTAAGCTGTCCAACTGAGTGCTGGTGAGAATTCAAAAGTGGATGTAGGGTGAGTACATTTTGGTCATATGATCCTGTACGGCATTTTTACCATCGATAGACACATGAAAAATAATAAGAAAGCCCGCAGTGCCGTACAAAAATAATGCGCCAACAAATCGGTATTTTTATTTTATTTTCAGCCAATTTCCATGGTAAATTTGGTCATTTGATTCAATACGGCATACGTTTCATACTGTTCGGATACAGCTTGGAATCAATTATTCCGCAACGCCGTACAAAAATAATGCGACAATAGAAAAAAATCGAGGGTTACAAACCCCCGTTTTTCAGGGGTCCGGGGGGTCATTTGAACCAACATAAAATTAATTAATTTTGAAAGTATGCTATGCATAGATCATATTTTTTTGTACGCCGTACATTTTTGTTGGTCCAAAGGTTTGTAGGAGAAAAAAAAACTCAAGCAAATATCCATAGAACGAAATGTAAGAAAAGTCCATACAACGAAATATATTGATTTTTCTCTAAAAAATAGTTGTTTTATTAGGGTTCCGTACACAAAGGGTGTAAACGGATACCTTTTCCTAAGACTTCGATGTCTGTCTGTCTTCAGGTTGTAACTCAAGAACGGTTATAGCTAGAGATTTTAAATTTTCAGAGATTATGTATTTCTGTTGCCGCTATAACAACAAATACTAAAAACAAAATAAAATAATTATTTAAGGGGGGCTCCCATACAACAAACGTGATTTTTTTTCAATTTTTTGCTCGATATCAATAATGGCAACAGTTAGACACCTGAAATGTTCACAAAATACACAATTTTATTTTTAATTTAAAAATCAATAGTAACATTTTTAAAAAAGAAATAATTAAGGGGGGCTCCCATACAAAAAAACACAATTTTGTTCTATGATGGTACGGAACTTTACTTACTCTGCATTAAATTGTACGGCATAATTTTTTCCTAATTTATTTATCTTAATACTATTTAAGACGAAGGAAAAATTTAGAAAATTGCTTTATTTTATTAATCTATGAATATTTAAAATTTCAGATTTTGTATTTCTGTTTATTTTTTTTAGAACAGTTTCTTTTGAACGGCAATACTCTATATCAATTGTATTTTACAATATCATATTAAAAATAAAGTCGCCGTACAGAATCAAATAATTTTACAGCTTAAAAAATCAAGTTTACCATGTAATTAAGATTATTATTAAAATGGACAAAAAATTTTTGACGGCATTATTTTTAATAGTACTTTTGAGTGCTAAAATAATGTTTGGAACCGAAGCCGTACTGTTTCAGATGACCCCCCGGACCCCTGAAAAACAGGGGTTTGTAACCCTCGATTTTTTTCTATTGTCGCATTATTTTTGTACGGCGTTGCGGAATAATTGATTCCAAGCTGTATCCAAACAGTATGAAACGTATGCCGTATTGAATCAAATGACCAAATTTACCATGGAAATTGGCTAAAAATAAAATAAAAATACCGACTTGTTGGCGCATTATTTTTGTACGGCACTGCGGGCTTTCTTATTATTTTTCATGTGTCTATCGATGGTAAAAATGCCGTACAGGATCATATGACCAAAATGTACTCACCCTACATGCACTTTTGAATTCTCACCAGCACTCAGTTGGACAGCTTACAAGTGACGGCATAGTGCTAAATCTTATTATTTTATGCTCTAATATCGTCCTATATACGTCCCCAGGTGGTTCATTTGACCCATCCATTTTCGACGTGGGCCTGTAGTCTATCTAGCTTATCGCACCTCTACCGAAGTTCTCCCTATTGACATTATAGTAAAGGGCAGCTAGATAATCTAAATGCTACTTAGGTACTTATAGATCTTATGTAGAGACTAGAGCCAAATAGTTGACATAATTTGTGAATTTAACGCGTGTTGGGAGGTTAAACCTTAGATAAACTGGAGATAAGGAATCGTAGTAGTTACGAATCCAGTGGTAGAGTTGGAATATAACTGCCGCAAGACATTTCATTATTTAAGTTTAATTTATTTAAGATTCTGGCAAAAGCTCCATACATTTTCTGTCTAACTTTTCGTTTAATTAAAGTTAAGTAATCCTTAACTGTCTTTGAGTGCGAAGAGTTTTTGGTAGTTCCTATTTAAACCTACATGATTCCTATGTACGCTTTAGTATCTGGAGGAATGTGTTTCTGTAGACTTAATAATCGTAACGTTATTGAAAATTATTATGGACATTTTGATAGCTCCCATACATTTAACATTCGATTTTGAAACTTTTGAAAGATTGCATGCTACACTTTTCTGTTATCAGAAAATTATGTTTTATTTTTTATTTTTCCAACATTACACCTAAAACAATACATAATACTGATAGTAGCATTGAACAATACTGTGTTATGTGTTACATAAACGAATCATATTGTGCTCATAAAATTACATTTTATGTAACGCTATGCATTTACTCAACCACGGCTAAATAAGGTTAAAATACTCATAGAATAAATTTTTATTTAAATTCATGAATGTTACAACTTACAACGTACGTTATTATAGGTATATTTTAATAAAGTTTTACACGGACAAAAAATCTATTTTTGTCCATGTAAAACGATTTTCAACTGTGTTAAGTACGCAGTAACGCTATAACTCGACAACGGCTGGACCGATTTGGCTAATTTTAGTCTTAAAATGATTGTGGAAGTCCAGGGAAGGTTTATAAGTGACACGAAGTTCACCGGGACATCTAGTATATAATACAACTTTACATTTGATTTGCAATTGCAAAATATTGATTGATGTTTCTCGTACGCACAAAACTTTTCCGAGGAAACCGTGCTTGTTTCCAAAAAGCTCCATCCCCAAGGTTTACCTTGTTCCTTTTGTCATTAAAGGTTCAGTATTTTTGGAGTCCATTTAATGCCAATCAACAAACACTTCGTTTTTATAACAGAAGCATAAACAAATATTTTTCTGCAATAATCCAATTTCACGAACTCTACATATTTTGTAATTTACTTTATTACTGAAATTATGCTAGTAAAAGCAATATTTCATGTCGAGCCAACAGAACTTGGCTATGCAGATGCTTAATTTGATTGTCTGCGTCTGAATTCGCTTAGGTCTGAAAACAATTTCATTATGCCGCCTCTTCACGTTATCCAATGAACCTATACTTGTATAAGCTTATTGTCCAAGTGGTTCCGAGCGTGTAGATGCCTATTCGTCTGTGATTGGCCATGATCGTCGTCATGGTTATCCGACTTGGACCAAAGAGAGGCCTTTAAATTTTCCCCAGACACCCAAACAGTCAGGAAAAGAATATATTTATTTACTATAAAAAGTGGCAATGGACCACTTCCGATTCTTACTGCGTATGAGAAACAGGAAATGTATGTTATACGCATAAATAAATAATTGCTGTACTTGTGTACTTTTGCTTTGTTTATACTTTATTAAAGTAAAATATTATTCGGTATCATGTTTCTGAGTTAAGTAATTTTTCTGTTTAATGGAATTCGCAAATATTAATTGATTATTTAGTATTTTTAAGAAATACTAAAAGTTCAAGCCTAGTATGGATAGTATTTGTATTAAAATCCGAATGTTTGTAAAGGTTACGACAGTATATCATATATATATTGTATTAAAATGCGAATATTTGTAAAGTAATGTAAAGGTCACTTCTTCACACAGAAACCGCTAAACTAATTTGGATAAAATTTAGTCATATTAATGGAGTCTCGGCAAAACATAGATAATTGAGACACAGCCCCAAAATGTACAGTTGTCAAGCATTTACTGAATTTACAGAATTTTTGCGCTAACAAAGTTTCTCATATTAAAACTTGTCAAAGTCCTTTATTACAAACATAAAATAATATTGTATTCAATATACATAATACTGTAGTAATGGCTGAAACGACGTTGTTTTGTTTCGTAGACAGTAGACAAGATAATCGCCAAACATAAACATTATGTGTAATTACTTGGAAAAGTTATTCGAAGCGCGAACGAGGCATTATGATTTTCCTTCACTTTTCCTCGTTTTACTTCTTGTTGAATATTTTAACATAATTACAATAAAAATATTTTCTAAGAAAATCTCGCGTTGTTATTAGTTCAACGAACCGCTGATTCATTTTATTATCATTTTTAATGATAATTGCATTACATACTTTGAATAATGTTTATATTTTTTTTACGTATTGCAGCAAAACATCATTTAAAGATGAACTAGAAAAAGAAATCCAGGCTTGACTATCCACTACAAATCTTTACATTAAGTACTTTTAAGTCTGTACACAAGAAGAAAAGTATCTGCATATTATAGCAATTAAAACATAATTAATAATACAATTGTTATCTAATTAATAATATTAATTACCTAATTAACAACAAGGTGTAGACGAGCCGCATGTTTAAACAAAACGGATTGCGTCAATTTAACACTTGTGTAATTACGAGTAATTATTATCACTTATTAATTGGTCTTATTTGTCTACCTTGATTCGAGATAAGCTTGTCACATATTTAAAATTCATTGCAAAAAGAAACAATTATATTTTAAATAAACGAAATAAATAAAATGTACACATTAACTTATCGTGTAGAGTCATAACTCTGAATAACTCATCAGTCATCACTCATCAGTCACTCTCACTACTCATTATAGATTTTCCTAGGTACAATTGGCCCTCAGCCAATTTATACCTAATATTTGTTTTAAATTGACATGCTCAGTTACGTTTAACTTGAAGGTGCTGTTAAAATACGAGTAACATAATGAAAACATAATTACTCTACTCAAAAGATAATTTGAATTTGACACGTCTGCAAGGACTTTATAACGCCAAATACTTTTAAATTCGCATGGGTAAAATAAAATGATAGTACTACTACTTTATCAAAAGATGTTGAGCTTTCAATGCCTTTCCTTAATGAAATGTAGAGCTATGACATCACAACTCAGTAGGCAGTTTCCAAAGGTGGCTGAATATCCAATACCTTCCCTTAAAGAAATGTAGTGGTATGACGTCACAAGTCAGTAGTCACTTTCCAAAGGTGCTGAGTATCCAATACCTTCCCTTAAAGAAATATAGAGCTATGACATCACAACTCAGTAGTCAGTTTCCAAGGGTGCTGAATATCCAATACCTTCCCTTAAAGAAATGTAGAACTATGACATCACAACTCAGTAGTCAGTTTCCAAAGGTGCTGAGTATCCAATACCTTCCCTTAAAGAAATGTAGAGCTATGACATCACAACTCAGTAGTCAGTTTCCAAAGGTGGCTGAGTATCCAATACCTTCCCTTAAAGAAATGTAGAGCTATGACGTCACAAGTCAGTAGTCAGTTTCTAAAGATGTTTAGCTTACAATATCTTCTTATAAAGAAATGTAGTGCTATGACGTCACAAGTCAGTAGTCAGTTTCTGCACATGTTGAGCTTACAATTCCTTCCCATAAAGAAATGTAGAGCTATGACGTCACAAGTGAGTTTCCTCATCTCCTAATTGGCGAAGGTTGAGGCGACAGATGGTGGTTTGCCTCCACCTTACCGTTAGTGCCCCTTGACCGACATACTTCCTGAAACCACATAAACTGTACATTTTATGTGCAATGCCAAAAAGTAATGAAGATGAGATGTCGTATAACTTGAATAAAAAAGTTTAGATAAGTAAAAATGTTGCAATATTTTTTCAGGTTTTTAAAAACTGAATTTCTTTAGAATTCTTTCTCACCAAAACCCGACAATCTCTGAGTAGGGTTCTACAACTCATAGAATTCAGTCATTTGAATCATTTTAAGGATAATGGGAGCAAATGATTCATTAATATTTTATTGAATCCAAACATAACTTGGGAGTATTTTAGGCTCAACAATAGGAGACAAAAAACAAAAGAAATCTCTCTCATCGATATAATTAATTATGTATGTATGTCTATCCATTTTCGGCAACGTGTATCATCAATACACCGTTAATGTCAACGGTCGCTAAATTATATTTCAATATTGCTTATTTTGATAAAATAAAAATCCTACCTACATCTTAATTTTGTTGGTAGGTATTTTAAATATTTTTTGTTATAACGGATTGCCAAAGATATATATTTTGTAGTACTCGTAGGTATGCTTTCGTTTGATACTGAGGCTTATAATTATTTTAGTTTTTAAACACGACTATGATATTGCCCGTAACATTGTTGTTTATGTGTTGTTAATCACGCGGGAACCGTACATTCTTCCGGATTAAAAAACACCCTATGTATCTTCGAGGAAATTGCTTCCTAGGCAGTTGATAGACCAACGTCATTTGGTCGGTTCATGTCAATTCATTATTCAATGTTAATAGTTTGACATAACGCGTTACGCGACCAAACTAAGTAGGTCCCCCATCTGCCTAGGAATCAACTTCTCTGATCAGATGATCTGATGATTCCCGACACTCATTGTATCGAAAGAGGTAGCAGACAGACAGTTGCAAAGACAGACAAACACAATTTCGCATTTTATCATTAGTATGCATAATTTTCCCCCATAATAATACCATCTTTGTCAGCCTAAAATTACATTCAGGCTCATAAAGTCAGTCTACCCAATCGACATTTCATCCCTTCATATTCAAAATGCAATTTGTCAGTATAATAGGTTTCGGTGGGAGCCCCCCAAACGGGGGGAATTTTAATCCACCCTCACCCTGCGGAACCCTATGTCCTTTATCTATATAATATTACTAGATGATGCCCGCAACTCCGCTGCGCCAAAATTCGTTTATCGCGTGGAAACCGTACAATTTTCCGGGATAAAAAGTATCCTATGTCCTTTCCCGGGACTCAAAGTATCTCCATACCAAATTTCAGCAAAATCGATTCAACTGTTTGGGCGTGAAGAGGCAACAGACAGACACACTTTCGCATTTATAAATACATATCAGTTTAATAAATATCTATCTTTCTGAAATAAAATTATAACTTGACAAAGTTCGCGATGAAGTAATCTACGATCTTTGTAATAGTAATTACGGGCAAATATCGCCCTAGATGGCACACAATAGGTGTCAGAGTGGCGTGCGGTGTGTACTTCCTACACGTCTGACATCATCCATCCTACAAATCGCGGCCTTCGATCACGGCGGGCGGATATTTAGAGTGGCTGCCACCTGTGTGCTTGGTACTGATGGAACTGACCGATGTTAATCCCATCCATGGACGTATCAAATTTCATACCTACGTCCATGATCCCATCAAAGTTATTCGCTGAAAGTGTCTGTCTATCTTTTTGTGTCTAACTGAAACTTGTACAACGAATGTTGGTGTTTGATGTAGGTACTATCAAAAAAGTTGATTACTAGGCAGATGGCGGACCCACGTAGTTAGGTCGCGTTACGTTAAACCCAGCCGACATATCACAATTAGGGCGCTATATTGAAAAAACTGTCCTTTTTGACGTAATACTATAGGACCCTCAGAAATGTTACAAATCTGGTAATGAGATATACATATCTTCATAGCCTTATCTAGGTTTGAGAAGAACTAGAAACACGATTAATGTATTTTGCCTCGATACATTTAATTTTCGAAATGACCTCTTAAAAATACGAAATTTGAAGATTATTTTTAAACGAAAATAGATGTATTGTAGGAAATTAGTCTAATTGATATGCACCTTTGCAACTCAAAATCGTATAGAAGCATTTTGCTTAAATGCTCCTAGTTATTTTTTAAATGATTATAATTACGTTTTTTCGCATGTTTTCCGAGCGAGCCGATAGCTTCTGGCCGCAGCGACTTTATAGTCATACAAATTAAGTATAAAATTGCCCTTGCGGTAAAATTACTTTCGATATAGCGCCTTAACATTGAATTGACATGATCCGACCAAATGACGTTGGTCTGTCAACTGTCTAGGAATCAATTTCCTCGATGGTAGGTACATTGTAGATATTAAGTATATGGATACTAAAAGTAATATAGTATACTAAAGTATATGGATAAAAAGACAGGATATATAGTATAATTAATCACGAAAAAATGTAGTTCCCCGCGATATACTTTCAGCGAAAAGTTGCGAAAAAATTATCAAGTCCTTAGGTATGTAAAATGGCAACTAAACAACATTAAATATAGCCCGATTTCACTCTAATCTCACTAGCTAATAGTGGTCAAATACCTTTCTCCCGCTCCACATAGATAGTAACATAGTCTTACAGCCAAGTGGAAACCTCAGCGGTGACGGATTTGGAACGGAAGGGATATAAAAGCCCTCCGAGAAAGTCAACAGAGCCTTAGGGTTGGTCCAGCAACATAAATGTCGATAATTTATTCATATAAAATAAAATATTAATTATTAATATTATAATAATAGTAGACTGTAACTTGTAAGACGCCGACGCCATAATTTAAGCAGCCCTTACACATCTTAGGTATCCGTCAACTTCAAAAAATGTGCTAAATCAATTTAGGAACAATACGATGGACAGACAGACACTTATAACACACCTAAATTTTTATAATTGTAAACCACAGGGGTATCGCCTTACCGCTCTACATGGGACATTCAGAACCATGGTAATGAACGTTATTAAGTACACTCATTATGAGACTATAGAACCCCCTTTTGTGTGGATTTACCCGCTTTTGTTCGTATTTTGTGCCCTATCGTGATTTTCTTAATATGTATGAGGTAGAGGTTAAATTGCCTTAGTCAATTTTAAATCTTCTATCTCTATTATAAAATAAAAAAGGCAAAGGTAATTATTGATAGATCAACGTACATGAAACACTCTAGAGCTGGGAACTTTATATTTCGCACACGACAAAAACGTTTATTTAAAATTACATCCCTAGGGGACTATAAAATCTCTACATGAGTTTTCTATTTTTAACCGATTTCCAAATAGGAGGAGGTTTCTCAATTCGACCGTATAAATATGTTCTTTTTTATGTTTGTTCGCGGATATCTCCGCTGATTTTCAAAATAATTTTTATTCAGTTAAAATAGTGCGGCACCAATGTTAAGTTTATCAGTATCGATAAATTTGACATTGGAATCAGAGCTCCGGTAAAAAACGACAACGCCTAATTGCTGTTGTTGACTTACATGAAATGATTATCATGTATTTATTCTGCATTGTGCACCGTAAAAGGAGTTACAGCCTTCTTTTCACGCTGATTTAACTTGTAAGGGATAAATGACAATCAGTTTTATTTAAGTCAATGATGATTCAGGTTTGTGACGAAATTAAGCGGTTATGATTTTAAATGATAAAACATCGTACATCTCTGATACTTTATAAAAGTTTTTTTTTTTTAACTTTATTCCTTTTTCTAAAGGAAGCAAACAACGTGAAAATTTGCGAGTGGCGGAAGGAATTATGAAGAATGATTGCTTTTGTTCCAAAGTAAACGAAACTCGCGGCTCCCCCTGTTTCTAGTTCTAAACCGATTTAATGAAAAAGTAACATTTATTGGCTTACTTAAATGTAGGCAAATTAACATTTTCTATAGCTATAGACCGACAAGGTTCTATTGGCGTTTACTATTACTTTATTTACTAATGCTGCCTTCTACAATACTGAGACACTCATTACATTTCCACCTGAGTAACCCAAGTCCTAAATAAAAAACTCTACCACACAAAAGTCATTGATCTCCTTACGCTGACCGCAGTGTCTCTATTACCCACAAAAAATGACACACGATATGTCAACATGACACAAGTGGGTCACAGTGTCGGTCAGTCTGACATCAAATGTCATTACCGCCGTCCCATATACAGGTGGGCGAAGGTGGACTGTGTGGGAGCTAAATATCGATAGTTGTAGAGATGGGAAATTTACCATCTATACAAGTATTTATCGATAAATAGAGACAACTCTAAATACGGGACGTGCAGAATTTATAGGTGGCAGCACATGTCAAGTAAATAATCGATTACTTACAAGTTTCGGATTGGCAACACTAGTTCGCACTTTTGCAGCAGTCAGCACATTTGTGGTGTTCGTTCCCTACAGTAATTTCCATTCATTCCTTTTATTCCCCTTTTAATTTTCTAAAGTGAAAGAATCCGATATATATTATCATATTATTATTATTTTAAAAGATATATTTTCACGAATTAAAAAGCATCTACGTGAACCTAGTTTAAGTAAAAGAGGGGCCAAACAAAAAACACTTACACTGCCATCGCTAAAACGCATAGCGTGACAAAGAGGACAAAAGTAAAATCAATATGGAGTCCTGCAGAGTTCCGGACAGGACTCAATCACGCCGGCAAACTTTGTTCAGCCTGTCTCTGTACACACACTAAATGAGTTTTGGGGTTAACTGTGCGATTAAAGCCGTACATACGCTACACAACTACCTACATACAACTAGGTCTAGACTTTAGACCAGTGGTCCCCAACCTTTTTTTCATGCGGGCCACAAACATGTTTTGATCTTGGTGTCGCGGTCGGTTATAATTCTATGGCGGGCCGCAACAAAAAGTTTTAGAGTTAAAAAATAACATTCTTCAAAATTAACGATTTAAAAGTGGAAAAAATTTAACGACTATCACGTAGACTACGTTATTTTGCCGGTGGGCGTGAATTTCAAAATGGTTTAACATCACGCGGGCCACTAATAAAGTCCCGGCGGGCCGCATGCGGGCCGGTTTAAACGGTTGTGTATGTATGTGGCTTTAATCTAAATAGGTTTACTCAGCAACGCGAAAGTTCCATTATCCATATCAGTTTATTGCGAGATTATCACAGAAAAAAATTTATGCAGTTCGATAATTTTCCCACATATAAAAAGTACTTTTTGCGAATCATATAACAAAGTAGACCTTTTTAGAGAATATACTACTATCACTAGATGACCGAGAACCGTACATTGCCAAATTTCAGCAAAATCGGTTCAGCGGTTTGAACGTGAAGAGGTAACAGACAGACATACAGACACACTTTCGCATTAATTCTAATATTAGTCAATATGGAACTTTTATAATATTAGTATCGAAGTATGGATCTGTCTGTAACCTCTACAAACAGTTGAACCAAACTTGAAGTAATGTGGCATGGAAATGGACATTACATCAATATAAGATTTTAAGCCCCGGTAATGGACGTAAGATTGTTTTTAAAGTTGAGAGTAACGTATATTACAATAATCAGGCAGACAATTATATTTCACATACTATTACGATAGTATAATGTGGCTATATTCCCCTGGCGGCGTACCTCAAGGATCATCATTAACCTTAATGAACTGAACATGACTATAACTGCATGCAGATACATGCGACACAAAACGGCCGTACGGCCTCATGCATATGCATGCTTTCTGTGCACGCTGACGTCAAATCCTTAAAACTGTTTGAAATTGTAGATAACTAGGTATGGTTGACGACATAAGTTTTTTTTTTTGTAAAACGGTGGTCTGCTATACAATGTGTAAAAAACTATGTGATAAAATATATAGGGTGTGTACGTGTTCCTGGTAGGGAGTTCACTGTAAAAGTGACAGCGCTGAAAGAAAAAAAAATCACTTTTGTATGGGAAAACTCGTGACGCCGCGCCGGGGCGCGTGCCCATACAAAAGTGAAAAAAAATTGTCTTTCAGCGCTGCTACTTTAACAGTGAACTCCCTACAAGGAACACATACACACCCTAAAGTATATGTACTGACTACTGACAAAAAAAATTGCTGTGCCGTGTGCGAGTACTGCATTGTTCTACTGAATTTCGCCTTAACATTTTAAGGGCAGATGTTTTATCCATGTTTACATTGTTGTTACCAACTCGCCTTGGCCGCACAAATCCAAAATCAGCCTTACCGATAGGTCAATAAACCTTGAACTGCATGTAAACCCATCACCCGATCACATGCAAACCTCAAGGACACTCCAAACTCGCAGCCGTCACGACATCGTTACGATCTATGAAATTGACTTTCATGGAAGCTTTCGTGTATCGAAACAATCGTTCCATTATTTGAAAAACTTAAATCACGCGTACTTATTACGGTACCAATGCGTGTAATATTACAAACTATAGAGAAATTTTGCTTATTTTCGACAAAATGGGAAAACTAAATAGGTAACAACCGAATCACGAATGAAAGATTTGATAAGTACACCATGTAATAAAGGACTTGGTGAAAAATTCAAGTGCCTACCTGTTTCCATTAGAGCAAAATAGGCCGAAAAAATCACGTTTGTTGCATGAGAGCCCCCCTTAAATATTTATTTTATTTCATTTTTAGTATTTGTTGTTGTAGCGTCAACAGAAATACACAATCTGTAAAAAAAAACAGAAGCCTAGCTATAGCGGTAATTCTTGAGATACAGGCTACAGCCTGGAGACAGACAGACAGACGGACAGACATCGAAGTCTCAGTAATCGGGTCCCGTTTTGATGCTTTGGGTACGGAACCCTAAAAACAAAAATTCGTTGACCGGGCTACACCAGCAAAAAAACCGGCCAAGTGCGTGTCGGGCCACGCGCAATATAGGGTTCCGTAGTACTGCTAGTTTTTGTCCATTTTTTATAGTCAATGAACGTACATTTATAGCGTGTTTTACACTAATAACAACATCATCTCAGTTACTTTCAAAGGAATTTGAACGAAAAGTTCCTTTATACTTCGCCGAATACATTTTTTTTAGTTGATCGACTATTACTCAATAACTTATGAAGTCTTCTTAGCCGTGATAGTTTTCCTTTTAAATTCAGCATATTTCCTACTTCCGTGAATTTTTCACATTTCCAGAACCAACCGTTTAGCTGGTAGAAGGGGGGGACACTGGACTCTAACGATTTTTTCCACTTTAAGACTTAATATTTCACAAACGGATCCCTAAATCGGAAAATGATCTATGAATACTCGCAATATTTTTAAAAAACCTATTCAACGACACCCCACACGATGGGGTGGGCGCGAAAAAAAATATTCATCCCCGCTTGATGTGTAGGGGAGGTACCATAAAAAAAAAATTTTTACGATTTCATGTACCATTTTTTTATTTTATTTATTTGTTGCCATCATTAATGTGTATTCATGCCAAATTACAGCTTTGTAGGTCCTATAGTCTCTGAGTAAAACCGCGGACAGACAGACAGACAGACAGACAGACAGACGGACAGACGGACGGACAGACCGAAACTATAAAGGTTCCTTGTTGACTACGGAACCCTAAAAATTGACGATAACGTGAAATCGTTAATCTATTCGATACACGTTAATTATTATGTTTTTATTGTTTTCAATCTGAATCGTCTGATGTCTCTGATTACCGTAAAAATATTTTAAACGTTATGGACTTATGGTCAACGGTCATAATAAAAAGATGTCAACAAAAATATAAGGATATTCTTGAAATAAGATTTACGTAGGTGCCAAGTTCATTATACCAACATTTATTATAATTTATAACTTATAAGTTATAACAGTTACACGATTGATGTTAATTATACCCCATTAAATTATTCTCTTGTATCTTTGTTTGTAGATGATTTAAGAGATAAGATCTCCGGAACATAATTAAATAAAACCTCAAAAATCCGTGAACCGTTTGACCTGGCCGGCATTGCATTTGGTATTTCTGTGAATTGACTCACACACTTAATACAATTAAATATTGTTTTGATGTCTGAGTTTTTGCGTCTTAATCACGTCTATCAAACAAGGTTAGGAATTTGATCGGTCTAGTCTTTTTGGATTTTTTGCTGATTCTTCTATTTATAGTTTTAACATTTCGCTATTTAATTTCAAATAAGGTTTATAATTTATGGCTTCTATCCGCCGATTCTAGATGTGTAAAATCACGGCGGCCCCTCGACGAGCAATTTTATCGTCAATATAACGTATTGCGTAATATTATTGACCGTCTAGGGTTGATATTGAACATCGCGCGCCTTCAATTTAATTATTGACAAATAAACTGTTCAATAAAATTGAAGCGTGATATTGACAATAAAATTGCTCGTCTAGGGGCCGGCTAATCGATCAGGTCAGGTCAGGATCTTTTGGCATTTCGGTTTTAGTAACTCGTAATATTTTTTCGTTTCCAGGAACTAAGAAGATGGAGTACAAGACCCGGCAGTGGCACGAGAATTGTTTCTGTTGTGTGGTGTGCAAGAACCCTATCGGCACCAAGAGCTTCATCCCGCGCGAGCAGGAGATTTACTGCGCTGGCTGCTACGAGGACAAGTTTGCTACTCGCTGCGTCAAGTGCAACAAGGTACGCACGATCTTATATAGTCTATTTTCGTCTAAAGGTACAGTTGGAACCGAGTGACACGCGACAACTGCAGACGACGTGTCGTCGTGACACTACTGGTTTCTATGCATTTCTATGAAATACCCTCCGCAGCTAGCGACACGAAGTAGCGACACATTCATAGAAATACGTCATAGAAACCCGTAGTGTCGCGACGACACGTCGTCTGCTGCCGATTCATGTAGCGGGCTTTCAACTTATACTTTAACTCTCTCGCCGTCAGCACCAAGAGCTCCCTTGTGAGCAGAACAGAGGCGGCGCAAGGCGTGGGCGGTGTGGGCGACCGCCCACGGCCTCGCGGTTTAAGGGGCCTCGCGCCCCTTGGACCACGAGGTTTTTTATAAAGATACTCAATTATTCATAATTATAAATAAAAGTTTGAATATCAAAAGATTCTTTCTCTCCAAAAATCCGTATTCTTCGTCATCTATCAGGGGGCCTCGCAAAATATATTTCAGGGGGCCTTGCAAGATATATCTTGCCCACATAAAATTTAGGTTTTGCCCCGCCACTGGAGCAGAAGGTCTCTATCTAACAACTACATACTTATAAACTAAAGATTTCCTCAGTGAAGTTGTGATCTTAAATTGATTAATCGAAAAGAAGTACGCACGATGTGACTGACGCTAAGCGCCATCTTTTCGCAGCACGTCGAACTAGTAATAACAATTTGAGAGAATTGTAATTTTTAAGATTTTAGGGCCTGTTTCACCACTTCCTGATAAAGTGCCGGATAGTCATATTCTATCTGTCAAGTTGAGTGGTGGATAGCCTATCAGGCACTTATCAGGAAGTGCAGTGACGGAGCGTCAAGTTGCGTCAAGTTGTCAAATGTGTTTTTTGTATACAAAACACACATTTGACAACTTGACGCAACTTGACGCTCCGTCACTGACGCATAGGTTAAGCCTCAGCTTAATTGTCAAATTATTGCCCATTTCGGTATAGACAATATTGGCAGTTATATTACACACAATATTAAATCAAGACTAGCGCAAGTAAGCACTAAAGTCACAATCTCAACATCCCACCTTCCCTTTAATTCATCAAGCCCCAAGCGGCCACATCCGTCCGCGATAACAATGAAAAAGCTATTGTGTCTCGTTTTATTGTGTTCGTAAATAACAACGTGACTAATTCTCAACTACCTACGTTTCAGATCTTGACGCAGGGCGGAGTGACGTACAAGAATGAGCCGTGGCACCGCGAGTGTTTCACGTGCACGCACTGCGACACGTCGCTCGCCGGCCAGCGGTTCACGTCGCGCGACGACAAGCCCTACTGCGCGGAATGCTTCGGCGAGCTGTTCGCTAAGCGCTGCACCAAGTGCGCCAAGCCTATTACTGGTATGTGCTCAATTTTATGGTGCGACAAGGCTTTAAATTAGTCTTTTCCAAACGCCCCCCTGTGGGCGCTGAAGGTCTAAAGAGGGGCGGTGTGGGACCCAGAAAAAAATGGGGGTGATGTATTTCATCGGGATGCATTTTAAATTGAAACAAAGGGGGCGCTAAAACATAATTTGCTCTCAAAATGGGCAGTAGACAAAATAAGTTTGGAAACCCCTGCTTTAAATGAACGTGGCGAAAAAAGGAACTAACGCTGCCATCATACAAAAACGCAATTTTTGACAGTTCTCCTTTACCAGCAGCGCCCCCGCCCACGTTCATTCAAAGCGTTGTCGCATTGTAGTGTATTTTGAATAGTTCAAATTCAAGTTCAAGTTTAAATTCAAGTGCCATCATGAAAACGCTGAAATAAGTGCCCAAAGGCTAAGCAACATGCAAATAAATAAACAGCATGGTGACTAGTTCGTCTCCTGTAAAAGTCAAAAGACCTCTTTTATGACTTCTATTTTTATTATTGACCGTACTTGTAGGAAGTATTACTACATTGAAAACCTTTATAGGCTCCAGATATAAAAGTAAAGATTGTTGTCGTTAGATCCTTGAAAGACCTTTCTGCTCTTAAAGATCTTTCTTCGCTAGGCAAGAAAAAGATACATAGTAATAAGTAATAAAGTCAATAACTATCACAATGTGTGTATTGCAGGCATCGGCGGCACACGGTTCATCTCGTTCGAAGACCGGCACTGGCACAACGACTGCTTCAACTGCGCGACGTGCAAGACCTCGCTCGTGGGCAAGGGCTTCATCACCGACGGGCCCGACATCATCTGCCCGGAGTGCGCGCGTCAAAAGCTCATGTAAAGCGCTATCTCGCTCTCTCGCGACGCTCTCGCTCTCTCCGGGACTCAGCCGGCGCGTTTCGTTTCAGCGGCCGCACGCTCCTCCCGCTAGTCGCGCACGCGAGAGACTGGTGCCTGTCGGACGCGCCGCTCGACCCGCCCGACCCGCCCAGGAGGGCTCCCTAGTTCCCGACGATATTTTTATACAAAAAACCCACGAAAAATCACAAAAAAAAATCGCCCGCACGAGTATAAATAATGCTGCTTTTCTACTCATTTTAGTTAAGGTGTTTATATATTTCGTTTACTAATCGCTCGGTCCTCGCGTATCGTGTCGCTCTAATCGCCATATATTTTCGCTTTGGCTGTCGTCCTAGTGTAGGTGTAACCCGGGTTACCTAGTGCGATTCACGCGATGCCTTAATAACATATCTAAGTCAATTGAGGGTCGCGGCGGGCCGGAGGTCCCGGCGGGTCGCCCCGGCCCCCGGCCCGCCGCGGCCCGACGTAGCGGTAAGTGTAAGTCTATCAGATGTATGTCTATTTATTGAGTATTTATTGTGAGTTCGGTGCGCCAGGCCGCGCTTGCTAACAACGCCGCGAGTGCTCCCACTAATATCTCGAATGAGCTCGTCTAATAATCTAATGAATGTTATATCTATTTTTACACGAAAGATAATAATATTTTTGTAGCGTTAGTTTTGTACGTAAGGTTAACGTCGGTCGGCCGCGGCCGCCGCGAGGGATCACGTGATGGTTATCGTTAACTGTTAAGGTTAAATTATTGACATGTTAATAAAGTTTATTAATTTATAATGTACACATTAAACTTGCTTAGCCGTGTGATCTGATCTAATATTACAATGTATCCATAGATTGTATAAAAATATGAAAATAAATTAAATGATCGAAAGTATATTGTTTGTATTTATTTGGTGCCTTTCCTTTATATTTTAATTAGTTACTTGTTGTACTCGGAAATGGTGATTGCAATAGATTATAAAAGCTCACCTATTACTTGAAATAATATTAAATGCAGGTCTCCCACTAGGTCGCATTTCTGTAAATTAAGTTCCAAATTAAAAACAAAAGTCCAAAACAACAGTAAAATACCTGCAGAATAATAATAATAGTTATTACTCAGCAACTAACCATCATATTTTATGTAATTATAATACATATTAGTATTAGTATATATATATATATATATATATATATATATATATATATATATATATATATATATATATATATATATATATATATATATATATATATATATATATATATATATATATATATATATATATATATATATATATATATATATATATATATATAATATTCCGATAGGTATATTACCTTTATGGTCTTAATACACTCTCAGCCAAATTAGAAAGTTGCGCACTAAAGGTGCGCACCAAAAACGTGACACGATTTTTCGTTACTTGTTAGTAGGTTTTACCCCTCGGATTTTTCGTGCTGCTGGCGCTGCCCGACGCGACAAGTTTGTAGAGGGCTGAATGTAAATTGTAAACGCTCACACGCGTGACGCGTGGTCACTGGCGTCTGCCGCAAAAGTATTCAAGGCAATATTTCCGGTAATAGCTGAGTCCAAACGTCCCACTACTGATGCCTGGTTTATTATACAACATCGTAAAATATTTTATATTGGCTAATTAGTAATTAGTAATTACCAAACTCACTGCTTAGCCAATGACGGTAAACTTTAGTGGCTGTGGCTCGGGACTATAAATTATTTCGTGTGAAAAAAAATATTGACATTGACGTATATTGAAATTTGACAGCTGTCGCCTGCCAGTCTGCACTCTGCTGTCTGACGGTTCGTGTTTGCAAAGCAGAAAGCAGCTGTATTCGGTGAAAATTCCGAAATTAAAATCCATTTTTTGCACATTTTCTTTGATACAAAAATGAATATCGTCGATACTGATATCAGGCAATGGGACGCGAACGATGTGAAGGAACAATTTGGAGACAGCTTGACATTGTTACCATCAAACGACAACATAAAAGAGTTGCAGACGATCCTCCGAGACAAGTAAGGTTATTGAATAATATTAGATGAAAATAAACAAAATAAGTGTTGTACCTTCCAAAAGACATAATCAGCATTCTTGAACTATTATTGTAAATCATAGGAAAACCTATAAAAATATCAAAAATTGTATATCTTCTAATTTCTAGTGTTAAAATCATAACAGCTGACAAACATGTCGTACTTAAAGTTTTTAAGCTGGCATAACCTCTAATGAAATGCAAACTAACATTCTCTGCAAAACTACATCATACTGGTTTCTGAATCTATTAATTCGCCTGTTATTTAAAACTATAATAAGTTTGTCAGCTTGTAACATAACAAAGTTTGAATTTTTTTTTAAGGAATACATCACGCAGTGACTTTAAGTTTTATGCCGATCGCTTGATCCGTCTAGTGATTGAGGAGAGTCTGAACAAGCTGCCCTTCACCGACTGTGAGGTGGTCACACCTACTGGGGCCGTTTACAAGGGGCTTAAATATGGATCTGGGAATTGTGGAGTCTCTATTGTCAGGTCGGGAGAGGCTATGGAACAGGTAAACTATACCTTTATTTTTCTGTAGTATGAAGCTGTAATAAATGTTGTTTATAAAGGCCAAGACAATGCCTTTAAAGTTCCTTACAATAACGTCTTATTGATCTGCAATTTGGTTTTTGTGCTGGAAACAATTTTTTTTTAATAATGAAAACCATCCTATGTCCTGTAATGGGACTCTTTGTACCAAATTTAATACAGATTAATTCAGCAGTGAAGTCTGATGAGATAGACATACTTTTGCATTTATTACAAAAGATGACACATCACCTTTCAGGGTTTACGAGATTGCTGTAGGTCAATCAGAATTGGCAAAATCTTAGTTGAGAGTGACAATGACACACATGAAGCACATGTTGTGTATGCCAAGTTTCCCGAAGACATTGCGCGGCGACAAGTCCTGCTAATGTATCCTATTATGTCCACAGGCAATACTGTGAAACAGGTATTATATTTTATGTTTCTTCTTTAAATATTTTATCTTAAATTTTATTTTTTATACAAAAAGAACCACAGGTAAAAGATTTGCAGATGAAGAATGCCAGAAGAATTATAATTTTTCTACAGTGTTAAGTTTTTAACTATCCTACGCCCTTTACCTCTTCATACCAGATATTATCATCTTAATGCTTCAAGCCCCAAGTGGTCACCGGCGACCGCGATAACAATAGAAAGGCTATTGTGTCTCGTTTTCCACGATCAAACGATTAATATGTTTGGTGTTTTTATTGTAAAAATTTTGTAGATAGCCAGACTGATTGAATTGTGTGTATCATAATATTAGAATTATTGATGTTTATAGATTTTATTTTATTTTCAGGCTGTAAATGTGCTCACCCAACATGGTGTAAAAGAGGAAAGAATTATTCTATCCAACTTGTTCTGCACACCAGCCGCAGTCCAAGCCGTAGTCGACTACGTGCCCAAGATGAAGATACTCACTTCTGAACTCCACCCTGTCGCACCAAACCACTTCGGACAAAAATATTTTGGGACTGACTGATATGAGGATGACTTTGAGGGTTAGCCTCAATTAATATAAATAAATTTCAAGGCAAAAGTGGATTAATTCTTGCCTTTAAGTGAAAGCATTCTTTTACGTTTTATAACTAGGTAAGTAATAATCTTTTCCTGGTAAGTGGAGTATTCAGTACAAATGTCAAAAATGGCCAAACAATACAATGCAGTGTTTATCACACCACTGGAAGTTTTTTTAATGGCTTAAATAGTAGTATATTATAGAAGTTGCCAGTGAATTTTAATACTTTCCATTGGGAACGTCATTGGACCCACTGCAATCTTAACGAAAATCGATCAGAATTTTACTTTAAATAAAACTAAAGTTCTCTATTATAATAGTAGTCTGAAATGTTTATTTCTTTAATTTTTTTTTTATATGCGCTAAGTCCACTTTTGCTTTGATGTTTCTATATTTCAATAAGTATCTTCTATAAGCATAAGAAATTATAAAATTTAATGGATCCTGACAAAACGCTTTATGTAGATTTATATTAGTGTAAATATTTATATCCAATGTGTTTAGATCTAGGCATATTTTATATTTATTCGACTCTTTGTACTTAACTAAAATGTATTTGCAGCACTATGATACTATTTAATAAAAAATCTTTTTGGTTTTATCATTAATTTTGTAAAAAATATTTTCTGCTTTCCTTTTTTTTATTGGAGTTTACTCCTTATGAATCGATTTTCATATATAAGGCGCCCGGTATGAGAAAAATCCGAGGGGTAAAACCTACTAACAAGTAACGAAAAATCGTGTCACGTTTTTGGTGCGCACCTTTAGTGCGCAACTTTCTAATTTGGCTGAGAGTGTATTAAGACCATAAAGGTAATATACCTATCGGAATATTATATATATATATATATATATATATATATATATATATATATATATATATATATATATATATATATATATATATATATATATTTCCTTATTACCTAATATTTCCTTATTTTGTATAACATATATTAATTATTATTATGTATAACATATGAGTACCTATGACAAGAACAGAGAAGATCCCTAGTTGTAACTTTTAACACAATAATTTAATATAATTAATCGAAGATATACATATTATATAAGTATTTTAATCTTAATAATAGTTATTGTGTCCTCATTTTTCCACTGCGTTCGCCTCAATTGGCAAAACAAAGCAGTTTAACACCACTTTTCTGAGGCCCATATTAAAGCTAAGCATTTCATCAATCAATGCTTTATTAGCCGCGTACTGACCAAGCGAGCCGTCTCGCGCGGCAGTCGTGCGCGGCAGTTGCTCGGTCGGTCAGGACGTGTTAGTGCGCGGCAAACGTACCGAGGCGCCTTTGAGCATCGACTTAGCCGCGTACTGACCAAGCGAGCCGTCTCGCGCGGCAGTCGTGCGCGGCAGTTGCTCGGTCGGTCAGGACGTGGCTCGCCCGAAGCAAACGCATGCGTTGCCTCGCCCGAGCGTGCCGCGGCCCGAGCCGAGCGTTGTCGGTTTTTGTCGATGCTCAAAGGCGCCTCAGTACGTTTGCCGCGCTCACTCAAGACGGGAGTGTTTTGCCTCGCTTAATCGTTGCGTGTTAGGACTTTGCGTCATGGATAAAGAACAGTGTTTTAAACTAATACAACTATATTATGGTGATTATAGACGACTTTGGGATGCGCAATGTCCTGATTACACAAATAGGGGACTAAGGGAAGATGCATGGAGAAATAAGCCAGGAAATGAACCTTCCAATAGCCGAATTAAAGAAAAAAATTGAGTCTTTACTAGGGTCTTATAGGAGGGAAAAGTCGAGAGAAAAAAAATACGGGTTGCACTCCGGGAGTGCCGGCAGAAGTGAAAACTTGATTATTAACGTTGTACATTATTTTTTTAAGCCATTTTTTATGAAAATCGATTTAAAAAAAATATAAAAAAACGATCGTTTTAATTAATTAATCGAAACCCTTACAATCGATTAAAAAATATCGGCAATCGAAAAAAAAAGCTGCTGTCAGACAGACTGTCAGACACTTCTCGCGACAGTTGTCTTGCAGGTGGAAACACGGCCTTAATCAGCGCGTCTGCTAAAGAACTCATTTCCCCGACTGTACATTTCTGCTAAACAACTCATTTCCCCGACTGTACATTTCTACTTAGCACAATTTTCCTCGACTGTACATTTCTGCTAAACAACTCATTTCCCCGACTGTACATTTCTGTTTAGCACAATTTTCCCGATATTTTGCCTCTATTTTGCCCCTATCTTGGTCGAAAACCCCCTAAATCTAGGGGGAAATCCCCTGATCTGGCAACACTGTCAGCTGGCTCGGCCGTACGCCGCGCCGGCCGCCTCGCGCGGCATGCGCCGCGGCAAATGTCCGTGGCATCCGCGCGAGGCGGCTCACTTGGTCAGTACGCGGCTACTTCATATGCAAGCATTGCACGGTGCATATGCATAGTTTGAACCGTTAACGTTAAGGTTTGAATAGACGTAGGTTCCCCCGAAAAATGCAGCGAAATTTAAAAATGCATTTTCCGTTCCCAATCGTGGTTTACAATGGTTTTCTTTTTTTAATACGGCAATTATATTGATCCCGATAAAAAAATAAACCTTTTGGAAAGTAATTTTTGGTTTATGAATGGGATGTTCGGTGTTGTTTCAATAAGACGGCAGGTATTTTTAAATAAACTTATATAATTAACTATCTCTAACAATTAGCGCTAAACACATTCAATGTCAGATTTGGGTCAATTCAGATCATCAACGCGACGCGTAGATGAGTAGATATATTTTTTAATTTGTATGGATTTGACAGATTTGAAAGACGTCTCGCGCAATTGAAATCGGTCAATTCAGTACACACACAAACATTACAGTTACATATTTTCCTTATTAGTCTATGCAGTTACTCAAAAATCAAAATATATTATACTTACTATGTTTTACCCTCGTATCCCAACTCCCAAGAGACTTTTTAGCACTGACTCTGAGGTACGGTACGGACTGTAACCATGGCCGGCCATGTGAAGTGCAATTTAACTTTTTACAATGACTAATAATATATTGTGATTAATGTGTTATTTACGATAAATTGATTTTATTTCCTTGAAGAAAAGGCGATATAAGTAGGTTACAGATATTTTAAACCGAAAGCTATAGTTACACTGGAATACTAACAAGACGGGACAAGTGACAACGCTTATGAGTTACTAGCTGTTGCCCGCGACTTTGTCCGCGTGGACTTCAGCTTATAGCGCGCGGTAGTTCCCGTTTCCATGTAGGTAGTAGGCTACATTACTGCAAAATTTCCACAACAAAGTTGCTTCCGCCGGTTCCGCGGTACGATTACTTCAATTCAGAAAAAACTAACTTCAAAAAAACGTAAAAAAGAATCATTTATCCTTACCACCTCTTATAGAAACACGTTTGAGCAAGCGCTTGTGCGATGTAGGTGACGGCAGAGCGACATCTATTATGAATTTTTGGAACTAACTTAATTTGAACAAATTTACGCACAAACACCCCCTTACAACCCGTTTTTGCAGCTAAAAAGTAGCCCATGTCCTTTCTCAGGCTTTAGACTATCTGTGTACAAAATTTCATTACAATTGGTTCGGTAGTATTGGCGTGAAAGCAAGACAGACAGACAGAGATACTTTCGCATTTATAATATTAGTATAGATGAAGATAATACAAGCAGTAAGCACATCCAATTTATACATAAATAGGACAAGGTTTCATTGGTGTCTCGGCTCGTATATTGGCGGCGGTCTTCGAAACGGGTTCAACGGTATGGGTTGTGGTTGTTGAAGACTTCTCGCATTACGGCGGTTGTATCCGGGAAGCGTCGCTCCTGTGTCTCTGTTGCCTGATGAATGTCCCCCACGGGCCCCGCCTCCTCGCTTAGCGCTCGGTGAGTCCAGGCTACGAGCATACCTTCTGTCGGGGTCCAACCTTACATCGTCAATGTAGTTCGGGATCAGCGGATGGTCGCCGCTAGATGGCGCACGTGGTACGTCTCCTTTGTACAACCATTGAGGTTCGCTGTCTTCGCGTCTCACTCTTATAATTGGTGGTGATCTAGTCCGTGGTGGTCGAAAGGTTGGAAGAATTATGCGCTGGTCTGCTGCTATAAAAGCCAGCACCAGTAGTATCAACTTGTGCATCTTGATTCTTGATTCTTGTGCGTCTTCTGGAACGCAATGGTTAATTCTGTAGCGTTCTCAGATATTCACAGCGAAATTGCGAAACCGGTACTGTCCCGTGGGTATCTTTCTTAGTACGTAGTACTGTTTCTTGATATTAACATTAATATAACTTACACAATACACATTTTATTACTAACGAGCTTTTGCTCGCGGCTTCGCTCGCGTTAAGAAGTATTATTATATACAAACTTTCATCCCCTATTTTAACCCCTTGGGGTTGAAATTTATCAAAATCCTTTCTTAGCGAATACCTATCTACGTCATAACATCTACCTGCATGCAAAATTTCAGCCCGATCCGTCCAGTGGTTTAGGCTGTGCGTTGATAGATCACCATGTCAGTCGGTCACCTTTGAGTTTTATATATTACGAGCTATTGTCCGCGGCTTTGCTCGCGTTAAGAAGTATTATTATATACAAACTTTCATCCCCTATTTTAACCCTTTGGAGTTGGATTTTATCAAAATCCAACTCCAAAAATAAATAACTCACTACTCAGTACTTTATCTATGCAGTGACGTTACCTTAAACCTACCAATGATAAATTATAGTTTATGGGTAAAGCTAAAGTTGTGTAATGGAGGGCTAAATAAGCAAATTTGGCATAAGTAAATAAAGTTTAATTAAAAAAAAAAATACTTATTATGTGCACACTGCACAGCTGTTTTTGGGTATATTGATTTAAGGGTGTAAGTACCATGGTTTTAATAAGCTTTTAAATTTGACACCAATTTTGTTGACACCGCGCGCTATAAACTGAAGTCCACGCGGACGAAGTCGCAGGCAACAGCTAGTAATACTATAAATGCGAAAGTATGTCTATCTGTCTGTTAGGTACCTCTTAACGCCGAACCGATTTAGCTGAATTTTGGTAAAGGTTAACCTACGGTTCCTGCTCGAAAATGTTTATCAGGGAGATCGCGCACTTTTTGTGTGATCGAGTCTGCGGCTTACATACAATATGATGGCGCGCGCCATGCGGATTGTATGTAAGCCGCAGACTCGATCACACAAAAAGTGTGACGTGTGCGATCTCCCTAAATTAGATGACGCCCGCTGGCCTGCAACTCCATTGCACCAAAAATCGTTTTCGACCAGGAACCGTACATAATACTAGGTAAGTATATTATTCTCTTCATAAGATAAAATTAAGCACTTATCCTTCGTCCTTTCCCGGGACTCAAAGATCCCCATACCCAGCAAAATTCGTTCAGCGGTTTAGGCGTGAAGAGGTAACAGACAAACAGACAGATGTACACTTTCGCATTCAAAATATATCATGGTCCATGGAAATCCGTTAACGCTCGAGTGGTGACTTGTAATGTTCTCAATGGAGTTGATCCATGGAGTTGTCCCAACAACGTTATCAAAACTAAGGAGCGATAATTACTTTAGGGTGTGTATGGGTTATAACTTATAAATAGTTAAATGTGAAAGTAGCAGCGATGAAAGAGTAACTATTTTCGGCAGCGCTCTTTTCGTTCAAATATCTAGCATGAATGCTAAATTAAATACTTATTATAACGTCACAATGGCCAGGTTTATTTTTCTGGCTGGATATCTGTTAAGTTTTTACTATTGAACCGTTGAGCCGACTAGATTGAAGTCTGCATAGAGATATTAATTAAAGTTCCGGGAAAGGGTACATAAATAATAAGTCAAAAAGATTATTATGAGATGATTATGAGGGACTTTTTATAAGGGGATGCCCCAACTCTCAACACCATCTATAAAGTTTAAACAATAAACAGCCTGGTGAACTTATGCATCATAAAAATATTTTAATATCTCTTTAACCTATGACACAGACATTCGATAAGGAAACCTTTTGTTTATAATATTGAGTCCGGTTCATCCCCGAAACATTAAGGTTCATACCTATACTACGCAAAATGAATATAGTTCTATACTTACTTACTAAAAATAAATAAATAAAAAATAAAATATCTTTTCATTCAAAATAGGTATCATGAATACACTTTTTGAAAGTCAGAAGAACGTAGAATCTACGGTGCCTATTGCCTACCACCGATTCGGGAACTAACCCGGCGTGGGGAGAAGAACCGGCGTAAGAAACTCGCACGGGGCCATCTTTTACTAAAAAGATGGAAAATTACAATTTTAAATTTAAATAATATAACAATATTATGGTTTACAGCTATGTGACAAAAAATAGAACGTAAAAAAGGCAATAGTTAGGTACATAATTGTAAGTCAAAAATTAGGATTTAACATATTATGTAGAAGCAGCCTTGCAAGCAGCTATTCTACTCCCAAGGTGTACCATAATTTATGAAATCATTGAGCTTATAGTAGGCTTTGGCACACAAACGTTCTTTGACTATTTTTTTAAATTTATTAATGGAAAGATTTTGAACGTTTTCAGGGATTTTATTGTAAAGGCGTATACATTGACCTTTAAAAGATTTACTGACCTTACTAAGTCTGATCACCGGCAATACTATTGTATTATATTGTATGGTTTTTATATCCACCGAGTAGATATCACAGATGTTATTTTTAGAGCCCGCGAGGGCCAGACCTTTCTTCGTTTCGTAAAGCTGAAAGTTTGCCTGTTTGTGACCTTTGCAGAGGTAAGAACCACCAGCAACTATGGAGTTTCGGTCGCGGTTACTTTAGGAGGTATCCAGTTCTGAAGGTCTACCCCGTCTACCTGACCTTCGAGAAAGAGTAAAGCTCAAATATTTCATAGCTTATATTCTTCGCGGTAAGTGGAGGAATCTCGTCTTCCAGTGCCGGAAATGTTTGATAGTTACTTGTTTCCCATTGCTAGACACCCTCAAAGTCTAATAACTTCAAAGTCTTATACTTTAAGAAAGTTTAGGGGTGGGATGATGAACTTGATGTTTCCGCGGCTTCGGCATTTCAGTTCAGTTGGAATTAGTGCAATCCCGCAAGAGAATTTCAATCCCGGTATTTGCGGGATTGAAACACCACAATCCCGCTGGATCCCGGTATTTGCGGAATCCCGCTGGGTGGATTGAAACTTTTAAAATAAATCGTTATAATGACTTTACTTGATAGACCCCGTTTTATTCTTAGAATCTCAAATAAAACAAACTTTGTCGGACACTTTTTTCAAGGGTTTAATTATTAACACCTCCATACTTCAGACTTTATAAAAAAATGAAAGAAAAACTAATCATTTTTTTGGAAATGGCTTCGTAATAATAATAGTTTAAAAAAACTTTAAAAAATCGCTTATTTATGTCCATCTTTTATCGAATTTTTTTTCGAAATATAGGTAAAAATTGTGCCCAAAGATTCCGAAACGGTTCCTGATATTCGACACAAGGTAGCTAGCAGCTGGAAATGCTCGCTCAGCATCCACGCTGGTTAGTTCAATTGTCATTTAAAGCGAATTATAGGTGAATTGAAGCTAAATTGTTAAGTTGACGCAGCGTTAAAGTAAGAAACCGTGTTGGATATGTTTTAGATTGCTTGTTTTCTATGAGAGGCCGGCCCGGCCTCTCATAGAAAACAAGCAATGGAACAGCAAAAAATGGAAAGGGCGTAAGCGACAAAATGGTTTTTGTCGCATAATTTAAAAACCATAAATACATTTCATATAAGCTATGCACAAATTAAAGTGCATGCTTGAACCAATTTATGTACAAATTTTGGAACCTTAAATCACTCTCCTCTGTTGGAAAAATAGGAATCCCTTTTTTTACAGAGGTCTTTTCGATTGATTATTCTGTGCTATAAAAGTTGTCCAATCGTGTTATGCTATGGGCAATTCAAAGACAAAGACACGATGAATACTGACAATGAACTTCAATTTATTAGCTTTAGTCATTGCTGAGAAAAATCGGCATCGCTACAGCCAAATTATCAAGGCGTCGCCTTAAGCGGGCTGCCTGTAGCCAGTTCACGCACCCCCGCGCGCAAAGTTACGCATATGAATCACATTTCTTAGTAATCCCGCCAGTCCCGCGGGATCCAGCAAAATTTTCGACCGGGATTAGTCCCGCATAATGCATGCGGGATCCCGGTATTTTGGGATCCCGGTATCCCGGTATTGCATTCCCTAGTTGGAATACCACCGAGTTTTAGTATGAATTGTATATAATGTCGCTCATTTGGTACAACAACGTCGTAATTACCTATTTATTATTATTGGCATTATGTTCCAAAAGTATATTTACACCCGGAGAAACATCAACCGTAATGTTTTTATGTGTATTTTCCGCGATGGCGCGTGAGTGTCATTGTGGAATTGACTGAAATGGCGACATCTCTGATGCTACAACGTCCGGACAGCCAGTTGCGCCGGGCGCCCCGCTGATTGTGGTTATATTTAGGAGCTACAACGTCGTAAAGGTAAATATGACATTCAATTCGATAATTTTTGGTGAAACTACGACATAATTGTGTAAATTATGTCATTGTAGCTCCAAATGTAATATTAATTGATTTTATAAATGACTTTTCTTATAGGTTACAGGTATAAAAGAAGACCAAACTTATTGTTACTTTTGGCATGAAGCTACGGGAGGTGGATGAGCAATGGAAATTGTTCCTGTATATGGTTTTTTTGTTCAGATTTTTAATTTTTATGTATTTAGGACTTATTGGAACAAAAATCACAGATTATTTTGCTATTATTTGAACGTGCTGATCTCAGGAACTACTAGTCTGATTTGAAAAATTCTTTCAGTGTTAGCTCATTTATCGAGGAAGGCTGTAGGTTATATTTTATCAAGCTAAGACTATAAGGAGCGAAGAAATAGAGGAAATTGTGAAAAAAACAGGGGAAATTATTTGAAAGGGCTTATCTCACGAACTACTGGAGCAATTTTTCTGTTATTTGGCACTGATAAGAAGTAGATCACGTGAAGGATTATAGGCTATTTTTTGTGAACTCATTTATCTGTAAAATATCTAATTTACGCGGGCGAAGCCGCGCTGAACGTCTAGTTATTTAGAATTTAGTTTCTGTTACTAAATGTTTCTTTTTTAAATATTTAATTAAGTAACTGGTAAAATAGAAATAATCTCCTGGTTTTGAACTGATTTAAAACTTACATAATTAAATGGTAAAGCTGATTTATTACTCTACTTAGTTTTAATTTGTCACAAATGCAAAATCCCTTATCGTATGCATTATTTATTACGAAGAAACAATGACGTATTTACATACACATCATTATAAGAATGCCTATAATTTAGGTAATGTATGATGTATCGAAAAGTCTTGAACTCTAATAGAAACAACAGAAATAAACCTTACGTTTAAATTGAGTCGGTATATAATAAGTCTTCCCAAAAAGCCATATATTGGATTCAAATCTTTGATTGTGGCTCCCGTAAAATTTGTTAAAGTGTAATTACGCCATTGTTGTACCAAATGAGCGATGTAGAGATCCGTCTACTTACCATACCCATATTTTTTGGATCAAGTTAGCAACGAGTCCGCTCTCGTAGTCCCCAATCCCCATAGAAAAAAAACCTGGCATAGAAAAAAGTAGTTTTGTAGTAATGTTAATAAGCACTCAGCGCTAACTTTAACGTGAAGTCTAGGGTTATTCCCCTTAGTTTGTCGATGCTATATATAAAACAGCTCCAAGTCTGTTAGTCCATTGAAATGTTACATTTGCTTTGCATTTATTAGAGGACGCAATTTTATTTTTGGAATATGTTGGGGGGCTCAATAAAAGCTTAACCTCAAGTTTGTGGGGTCGCCACTCTTGTCCCCCGGCCGCCATCTTGAAAACAGGGGTGACAACACTATTTTCGTGATATCTCGGAAACTATACGTCTTACAGAAAATGTGTAAGAACATAATTTGTTGCAAATTATTTTGCCTACAAATATGTTTATATAACTTTTTACCCTAAATTAAAAATTTAAAAAGTTATGAGCAATAAAGTGAGAAAATTTTTGAAAAGGTTTATTGTCACTTTTTAACTTTATTTAACACATTTTACAAAAAAAATACCTTAGACCAATCTTATAGATGATCTTTTGAGAAAAAGATGGTCCCATGAAATTAATTTTCTGCAGATACAAAGGAAACTGTGGAACCATGTGTGGCTGCAGAAAAGCAGGCCAGAAATGCTTTATAGTGTAGGAGGCATGTGCAGACTAGTATAGTAGGCATACTATAATATAGTTTGCATATATTTATGTAGTGTAGTAGGCATACTGTAGACTGTGGCTGCAGAAAAGCAGGCCTGAAAAGCTTTACAGAATAATAGGCATACTGTAGAGCATTTTAGGTCTGCTTTTCTGCAGGCACACATGCCTTCACAGTTTCCTTTGCATCTGCAGAAAATTAATTTCATGAGATCGGGGGGATTGGGGGATCTTTTTCTCAAAAGATCATTAACAAGGTTGTTCTAAGGTATTTTTTTTGTAAAATGTATTAAAAACAAAGTTAAAGAGCGATAATAAACCTTTAAAAAAATTATCACTTTTTTGCTTATAATTTTTAAAATTTTTAATTTAGGGTAAAAAGTTATATTAACATATTTGTAGGCAAAATAATTTGCAACAGATTATGTTCTTAAAAATTTTCTGTATGACTTATAGTTTCCGAAATATCACGAAAATAGTGTTGTCACCCCTTTTTTCAAGATGGCGGCCGGGGGACAAGACTGGCGACACCACAAACTTGAGGTTAAGCTTTTATTGAGCCCCCCAACATATTCCGAAAATAAAATTGCGTCCTCTAATAAATGCAATATTCGGTCCTAAAATTGTAACATTTCAATGGACTATGTGTAATAACTAATAACATTCAAAGATAAGAAGCAAGATGTTCGCATCTCAGTATTTAGTATTTATCGCTTTATTAATTTCATCGTCATTATGTGATGAGTTAGAACCAGAACACTTGAGAGTTGCTCATGATGTCACTTTTTCTTGATTGCCAAAAGGTGTCAGAGTGGTCATTCCGAACTGGAATCCGAACGTCAAGACAAATCCATGGCAAGTGATCACAGGTAGAAAGCCCAGGAGTGTGGAGTTTGGAGTCACCGACCGGTTACCAAGAAGTGTGGAGTTTGGTGTCACCGACCGGTTGCCCAGAAATATGGAGTATGGAGTCACCGACCGGTTACCCAGAAGTGTGGAGTTTGGAGTCACCGATCGGGGGATGAGATTATAGAGCAACCAAAAAAAAAAACTCAGGCCATTGCATCCGTTATGGATGCTTTATACAGTAAATTTTCCGAGCGAAGTAACCACTCCTAAAATAAGTAGACCGTACTGTAGTGCCTGGGACACGATTTTTAAATGTTTATTAATAACTACAACACTTCAATTTAGAACTTTATTTTTCTCCTTTTTTTAAATAAGTTTGTTTCTCTTGTAGCAACAGCGATACATAAAAATAAATATTTATTTTGAACCATGTTTATTGTTTAGAGAGTAAATAAATGTTGTGATTGCAACTGCAGAACGTTGACTGAATTTGCAATGTTTGCTGAGTATAATATTATTTGTTGCAATATGTTACAACAGTGACAGATCCCGTAATACGTGATACATTGCTGCAATGTTTTCACTTTTCACACAAGAACAAGGTTTCTCAAACTTTCGGCTCCACGAACCCCTGTTAAATTTTCCAAGTGACAGCGAACCTTTTACTAACTAATGAATTCCCCCCAAGAAAAATAATAAAATTGACTGTTGAATAAAATCCTTATTTTATTTTTATTTGAATAAAAGGAAAGTGCCAAAGGAGTGCCGCGCGTGCCTGTCAGTTATCAAGCCACCATCATAGTCAGGGAGCCCTAGAACAATTTTTCCGTTTAAGATTAACGTAGTCAACCAAGTTTTGTTGATTACAGAACCCTAAAATGGAACTCTAACCAGCTGATTTTTTGTATATTGGTAGGTTAATAGTTATACATATAATTTAAGAGTAACATTGTCCTACAAATAGAACAATCCATATTTTAGGACCATCAAATCAAAGTATGAAATCCTTTCTATCCCTGTTAGCTACCACTTTCAAGATTTTTCGCAGATAAAAAAGTTCATTGTCTTATCAAAATGAAGCTACTCACAAAAAATTAGCTTGTTAGTAATAAAAAAAATGTTCTAGGGCTCCCTGACTATTACAAGATAGGCGAGAAAAAATCTCGCCTAGGGCGCCGGTAGGGCTAAAACCGCCACTGATCTTAACGTGACTTTAGACGGGCGTGTCTAAACACACTTATATATATATATATATATATATATATATATATATATATATATATATATATATATATATATATATATATATATATATATATATATATATAAATTACGTCAGCAATGTCAAACGCATACAATATGACGCGACGGAATTTCGGCATAGTGTGTCATCGGTAATTTAAAATACATTGCAGGCGGAATCATGCGGAAATTCCGCCGCGGTACTTCGGCATAGTGTTTAGACACTTAAACTTTCGTCTCAAGATTGATATTTAGGTAAAGGAAACTAATATTATATTTAGATACAACCTTGAAAGTGCTTTCTGGAGCAACCTCTGATATAGAACAGACATATTTCAACTGTCTGTCGGTCAGTCGTTTCTTTGTGTTGGGATAAATCTTTAAATAAAATTTTGTTTAAGACCAGAGCAAATAAATTTTACTCACCTATTTTAAGAAAAGAAAAAAAAAATATAATCCCTTCGACAATCGGTTTAAGAGCTTTTTATTAAGTTTCATCTGGTTTCATTAAAATAATCTTAATTCCACAAAACCGCCCACAACGTTTAAAATCGCTCAATCTAATGCAAGCGATGGATTACGATTTATATCAGGCGTTTAAAGAATATCCGATTACGTTTGGTAATAAGATTAAAGATTTGGCTTTTTTTTTGCTTTATTTTTTGCTGTTTAGATACCTACATAATATAATCGTGTCGGAAAATTGGTGGAACACAACATTTTTACTGACCTTTATCACAGTATAGCAATATCTATTGCTATACTGAGCCTTTATATTATTATAGCTCCATCTTCCTACGTCAAATATGTATCTAAGCTTTTCCTTCAGATATAGTGTTACGAATCAGGGATGTTGCGGATGCCGATTTTTTCACATCCGCGGATGCGAATGCGGATTTTTAGAGGTTCACATCCGCGGATGCAGATGCGGATACGGATGTTTCGGATCTTACATAAATATAGTTTATAAATGGAGAATTATAACAATGAAAAAGTATTATTTTAATTTTTATTAATGTGCTATAAAATAATATAATAGTACAGGTTCCCTAGAACTAATTTTTTGATTAATATCAAGCAAATTTTTCGTCAGTAGCTTCATTTCGAAACGCATTTTGAATTTTAGGACCATCAAATCGAAATATTAAATCATATTTATCTCTGATAATAGCTACCACTTTCGCAGAGGAAATTGTTGTTCGTCTTATTAAAATTAAGCTGCGAAATTTTTTTCGCGTCCACTCCACCGTGTGTGGTGTCGTTGGATAGGGTTTTTAAAATTTTTACGAGTATTCCAAGATCATTTTCCGATTTAGGGATCCATTTGTGAAAAATGAAGTTTTAAAGTGGAAAAAATCGTTAAGAGTCCAGTGTCTCCCCCTTCTACCAGCTAAACGGTTAGTTCTGAAAAATATGTGGAAAAATTCACGCGAGTACGAAATATGCTAAATTAAAAAAAATATATCACGGCTAAGAAGACTTCATATGTTATTGAAAAGTACAAAGGAACTTTTCGTTCAAATTCCTTTGAATGTAACTGAGATGATGTTGTTAGTAGTGTAAAACATGTTATAATTGTATATTCATTGACCATACAAAACTTATCAAAAACTGGCGATACTACGGAAGCCTCTATTGTGCGTGGCCGATACGCACTTGGCCGGCTTTTCGCTCTCATTGGTCATTTGTCACGCGCAAACAGCACGCGCCATTCACAGGCTCTGCCGCTCTTCTTCTTCTTCTTCTTCTTCTTCTTCTTCTTTCTTCTTCTTCTTCTTCTTCTTCTTCTTCTTCTTCTTCTTCTTCTTCTTCTTCTTCTTCTTCTTCTTCTTCTTTCTTCTTCTTCTTCTTCTTCTTCTTCTTCTTCTTCTTCTTCTTCTTCTTCTTCTTCTTCTTCTTCTTCTTCTTCTTCTTCTTCTTCTTCTTCTTCTTCTTCTTCTTCTTCTTCTTCTTCTTCTTCTTCTTCTTCTTCTTCTTCTTCTTTCTTCTTCTTCTTCTTCTTCTTCTTCTTCTTCTTCTTCTTCTTCTTCTTCTTCTTCTTCTTCTTCTTCTTCTTCTTCTTCTTCTTCTTCTTCTTCTTCTTCTTCTTCTTCTTCTTCTTCTTCTCTTCTTCTTCTTCTTCTTCTTCTTCTTCTTCTTCTTCTTCTTCTTCTTCTTTCTTCTTCTTCTTCTTCTTCTTCTTCTTCTTCTTCTTCTTCTCTTCTTCTTCTTCTTCTTCTTCTTCTTCTTCTTCTTC